>CM052720.1:34585588-34606375 GCA_028551405.1 Uromys caudimaculatus | reverse complement strand
TCTATGACTATGTCTATGTCTATGACTATGTCTACATCTATGACTATGTCTATGTCTATGTCTATGACTATGTCTATGTTTATGTCTGACTTTGTCTATGTCTATATCTATATCATTTATATCTATATATGGCATTAAAAAATTGTTGTTATAATCATGATGACACTTTATAGCTTTGAAACATTTAACAGCTGGGTAGTTCTCACAAATCCAAAATTCTTTTCATGTGACAGCTGTGAGTGACTTAGGCTCACACTGGCTTTCAGTTAATAATAGCACAGTCACAAACACAGATGACTAGTCACTTCCCCCAGTAAGAGGCCAAATAAAAATGTATTTTAGGGATATATGTTTAGAAATTATTCTCTAATAAATATTTTGTAACTGAGAAAATGTGAGCTCTGGAAACACATGAAAGTTCTGAAGGAAAATTTGCCATGGTTTGTTAAAGACTAGATAAAGTCTGGGATGGCAGACACATTGACATATTGCAATGGTGTGTTTATTTGTGACTGGATTTTCCTTATTTAAGCAAAAGATCTTATGTCTCATCCTTTCTCTCTAAATATGAATATTCCTCAATATAAGTAGGACAGAATTTGCATAAACTCATCCTGTTTTCAATTACACTCAGTGCATTTCTTTATTTTTTTTAATTTTTAAAATGTTTTAAAATTTTATGCATAAGCACTACATTTGCAACTTTTCACCCTTCGCTCTCCTCCTAGTCCAACTTCACCCTGCACACCCACTATCTTGCTAATGCATGGCCATCTCCATTGAATGTTGCTTTTATGTACATTTTTAGGGCTACTACTTTGGAATGGATAACCCATCAGGAGATCTCCAACCCCAGATGCCACTGGTTGTCTGTACCTCTTCATATAAGAGTAAAAAATTCCCATTCACATTAGAAAAGGATATTCTGAATACTCCTAACTCCTGGTCACTAGTGGCCAAGGTTCTATTGCTAGGGATCTGTAAAAACACAATATTATTTTGATGATTCAAAAATAGTATACATACTCACTATATGCAGGGTCTGTACTGGGTATTAGAAAAGAGGTAATAAGCAAGATACACTTTTATCATTCCACATCCCACTGTGGTACTGTGGGAAGGGCACAGCGCTTTTACATGTAGCGGCAATTGTTGATGAAGCTTTAAAATTGTAACATGATAATTTTTGATATCACATGTTTGTTGAGCACTGGTTTCTGGAAGTCAAGAAATTTCACCAAAACCAGGAATAGATTGTCAAATTTTGAAAGACCTTAAGGCCTTGCATCAGTTAATACAGGGTCAAGAGCAGTGTAGCCTCATGGACTAAGCTTCTCAGGCATGAGTGACCGGGAACCTGGGGTATAACAGGAAGATGAGCAAGTCTAAGAAACACAGAGCCAGGTTAAGATATAAGACTTTTTTGAAAAGTTGAACAGGAGTGAAAAATCATGGATAGACTTTACTTCCTCTTGAAGGTTTTTATTCTTTAAAGAAAAACATGGTGAGAAATGTAGCCTTTAAAGACATGTTTCCCCGAAAGGAATTCCAACTAAACAGGTAGACAACAAGAAAAAGGCTTACGAAAGACAATGGATTGTAACCCATGCACTATAGTCTTTCAACTTGTATTTCTAGAAAGGACCAATGGGCAAAATATTTCTCAAATACAAGAGAAATATCCAGGCTCTGTGTCATTGAAAAGGATACTTCTGAAATGCAGCTCAGCTTTATGTGTGATGATCTGTGCTAGATTCAGCAAAGCTTTAAAGCTTGTGTGGGGTGTGGTGGCTTGAAAAATGCTTGGACGAGGAAGTAGCACTATTATGAGGTGTGGCCCTGTTGGAGTAGGTATGTCACTGTGGGTGTGAGATTTAATACCCTCTGGCTAGCTGCCTGGAAGCCAGTATTCTCCTGGCTGCTTTCAGAACAAGAGGTGGAACTCTCAGTTCCTCTAGCCCCATGTCTGCCTGGATGCTGCCATGCTCCCACATTGATGATAATGGACTGAACCTCTGAACCTGTAAGCCAGCCCCAATTAAATGTTGTTCTTTATAAGACTTGCCTTGGTCATGTCTGATCACAGAAATAAAGCCCTTACTAAGACAGGTGGTTTGGCTAAAAAATGAGTCAGGAAGGCTTATATCTTTGCTTTTTGTTTCTAGTTGGTGGAACTGTTTGGGAAGGATGAGGAGGTGTGATCTTGGAGGAGGTGTGACCTTGTTGGAGGAGGTGCTTCACTGGGGGTGGGCTGTGAGGTTTCAAAAGCTCACACCAGGCACAGGCTCAGTTTCTGTCTCTCTGTCCCCACCCCTCACTCTTTCTTTCTCTGACTGTTGATCAGACATGCACTATCAGCTACTGCTCCAGCACCTGCCTTCCTGTCTGCCACTATGACCTCCACCATGATGCTCATGGGCTCACTCTCTGACACAGTATACAAGTCTCCAATTAAATGCCTACCTTTGTATGTTATATTGGTCATGATGTCTGTTCATAGCAGTATAACAATAACAAGGAGAGCTTCTATTTTATAGGTGACAGTGTTGGGAACAAGCAAAAGAAACTTATTCTAAATACTAGCATGACATTTTCAGACTTCATTTAATCATAGGGTGAAACTAAATTCAAAGACCCAGGACCCAGGGATCTGGGAAGTTCCCTATAGCTGAACAGCTTCTGTGTAAGGAAACAGTTGTTTGAGTCCAGACATTTCAGAGATTTGTAAGGAACAGTTGTCTGAGCCAAGACATCTGAAGGACAACATCTCCAGCTTGTTCTCAGGGTCAAACTAAGTTCATGTTCTAAGCCAGGAACCTACTCCTGTCCTGATTGATGGAAACTCCCTTGCTCAACTCGTTATATCAAAATGTGACTGGACACTGCTACAGCTCGCTCTATTCCCCAGACTTTATGGTTTCATCCTTTAAATGTGCTGTCCCTTCAGGGTCATAGTCCCAAGTCTGTTCTGTGACCCTTGTCAATCAGTAGCAGCTTAATTACAATAAACTTTTGTCATCTGTATTGACCTGGTATTTGAGTTATATTGGATTTAAGCAGACCTTACAACAACAAAAGAGAAGATTACCTCACAGTGTGTTATACAGAGATCTTCACGGCAGTTCAAACCATCGACATTAAGAATATTAGACTTAATTGACTAACCCAGAAGAATAACACTTAGAGGACTCAGGTTAAAGTAAATGAGAACAGGACCAGAAAAAAAAATATTCAGAACTATACATATTGTATGTTTTTACTTTATTCATCAAATTATTCATTTGTTTAAAGAATATACAAACTTTGAAATGCATCTGGATACAAGGCTGGAAGGATGAAGCAGAGTCCAGAACTGATGAGGTCTTCAAGATCCTGGTCCAGTTGGGAGTGATCGACAGGGGTGGGAAGAGAAGGCCTTCTCTGATGATTTTAATGAAACAGCTCTCTTAGATGATCTTAGCTTGTGTGTATGCCTTTGTTTGAGGGGCTTGTACACATACATTTTATTCAGGGTGAACTAGGGCTACCTATGAGCCTTGGAGAGTGGGAAGAAGTTTTCAGGGTAAATGTAAAATCTTTAGCTGGAATTTACTGTGAATGTCTCATTTGTATGGAGAGGCATTCCAGGAACCCCAGGAACTTGCTGGGCAGGTTCTTATCAGGAAAGAGAAGTTGAACTTGTAGGTTTGCCAAAAGTACTCTGCCTTCCCATAGTAGAGGGTGTAGAGGTTCAGGATCCTCAGAGAAGGGGAAGCCCTGCTGGTCAAGAGTCCTCCATTTTGTACTGAGTCTGGAGGAACTATCTAGACATGGTAGACTGTGACCTTAAATAGTAGGGTTTCCCTATATTCCAGGTTGCACAAACATCATATAGGAAGACATTCCTACAGCTGAGCTCAGGATGGAAAATAAACCAGGAGACAAGTGAAGTTACAATCTACTGAAAACAAGAGATAGCTTGGAAAATTAGGGAATTCTTTCTTTGTTTGATTTACTTTTGATGCATCTCATTCTGTAGCTCAGGCTGACCTTAAAATCACTACGTAACCACACTGACCTGAAACTCTTGGAACGTCTCCTGCCTCAGTATAGAGAGTTATGAGATTACTGAGATAAGCCACTATGCCTAGCTTTGCAAAATTACTTAAATACACCTGCCATTGTGACTGCCATTGGCATATCCCACTGCCCTTGCCACTGAGCTAATGTCAGAGAATGAATGCCTTAGACGTTCTGTGATCTCCAGCATCCGTAGAGATTTGCCTGCAATGGAATAAAGTTGTCAAGCTCTTCCCCGGAACCTAGCTCTACTGTATACTTCCTGTTTCATGTAAAATCCAAGATATAAGCACAAGTCTTAAGTATTAGATATACTATCTACCTCACTCTTCATGATCCATTGTCCTTGAGATGAATTACATGGTTTTGTTGTCTTCTTCTGCTTGATGACATCTTCCCAGTGTAGCAGGTACATCCCCCGTGTTGCTATTTAGATGTGAAATTGGACTTGACTCACAATGTGTGGGATTGACTTCCTGCTTCCAATGGCTCAGCTCATACCTTCTACTGCACAGGGTGATTACAGATGTGGATGAGTGAAGGTCGGGAGAGCATTTCAAAGACTCTGATTGTGTACATTATACAAGATGATGATTCAATGAACCCATCGCACTTGGTGCTTCACAGAGCTACGGCATCTTTCTTACACTGATGTGGGAATAGTAGAATTGTAAAGTCAAGAGATAACTTGACTTATAAACTAGTAGATGGGTTAGAAAGACAGTGCCCACATTTCAAACTCTACATAACTAATAATTATGGAGCAATGTGGACAGTCCTTTGGCCCACTGCAAATAGTCTCTCTGTGATAGCTATCTCTTCTCAGGTCAGAAATAGAATGGAGGGAGGCATTTCACAGACAACAAAAACGACAAAGCTCAATGAAGAACTTCTGTACAAAATTCTTGCAATGGTGCCATTATCCATGATTTTGAAAGTTTAGTTGTAAGGCACCCAGTTACACTCTGCAAGGACTCTGGCTTCAGCCCTTGCTTGTGACCTCTGTGCAGCGGCTAGTACAGTGACGTTCACAGTGGTTTGGTTCTTCTACATTTTGGGGAGTGTACTATGCATGAGCACTTTCTTGAGTGGCAACCACAAATTGTGCAAAAAAGGCAGTGTGAAACTGGCTGGGATTTCAATAACTGAGGTCAGTTTGACATTTAGATGCAGTAGGCTCGTTGACGTATGTCTGCATACTTTTGCATGATTTTAAATGCTAACCAAGCCACTAGCAATCAGAAAACCAAAGTGAAGCAAAAATAAAATTTTCTGCTCGACTGAAGAAGATGATGATGGCTCACACACTCTTTATTCTAGAGGCTATTTAAAGATTTGTTTTAAATAAGTTGAAGTAAAAGGAAATTAAAAAAAAAAAGACAGTAACTTTAAAAAGCACCTCATAGAAAGAGGGGATGGGGGGCATTTGCAATGATTCATCTAGTTCAAAAAATATCCTCTGTAATTTGGTATCTCAAACATGAACACGGAAGCATCACCTCTACCTGTATTATTCCGTATTCTTTTTTTTTTTTCACTTAAAGATTACAGGATTACAAAATGAACCGAAAGTTACAATAATTTTAATCACTTTTGTCTCGTAAAAGTAATAGAATTAAGAGCAACTCTGCCGCACGAAACTAAGAAAGTCCAATTTGACTGCAGTTAGATACTTCATTTTTTTATTTGTCTCATTATAATTTGTTTTTCTGTATTCTTTAGAGGAGGTAGAAGCTGTGAAAAAGAAGAAAAAGAAAAACTAGGTGCTATATGTGAAATTTACCTGTGTGACCTGGGATAATTTTGTGTGAATTTTGTTTACTTGCCTCTAATCTGTTAAGTAGGAAATGAAAAACTAAATTATAAAAAGTCCCAGTTAACTAAATAAGAAAGAACACAGAGGGAATAATTTTATTCACAGACTCAGCTAGCCCTCTCGTTTTGTCTGCAACACAACATCTATGTCCCCCCAGTGTTTAAAAACCTCTAAGAACAAACATCCAAGTGCCATTCCAACCTATTATGAATGTTAAGACCTGAGACACATTACAGCTCCAGAAGGCTAACATGGACGGCTTCTGAAATTCTTTATAGTAAAGCAGAATGATTGTTCTATTTTCAGTGAATATTCTCAAAATAACCATATTTTAAAACTAAGATCATTTGCTTCATTTTTTCTTAATTGTTTTAGAAGTCAGATGTCCTAACCCTATAACCTACTTTCCATTCATATGTGGGGTTCCTCTGCCTACATCGGACTGAGCTGCCCACTTTCGTTGGAAGCAATGGATAGAGGGTGAAGTGAAGGCAGGTTTGGAGTTCTTAAGGCTCCCTGTGCTTTAGCATAAGTATCCAAAATTGGAGATTCTTAGAGTCTCTGTTACTGTTTTAAAAGTCGAAAGCAGACCTAAGTCTTAGAATTGTCTCTGTGGTTGGGTGGCATGTACACCTCCTAGTAGTATGGGACAAACAGTCTGTCACCACCTACACTGGGCATAAGTTTTTTCTGTAAAGGGAGTTGTTGAAAGGATCAGTCAATTCATGGCCTGATATAATATATATATTAAAATTTTCTCAGAAGTTTCCTAAAGTAGAAACAATATTTGTCACAAAAATTTTTCAGGAACCTGGAACTATGGGTTTAAGGAAGTTGTCATGCCTCTGGTACTTAAGAAATTGACAAGCCTGACATTTTGGGAAAGCACAATTTGATGACATTTATTTCTGCATCAAGACTTTAGAATAAGCCGGGCAGTGGTGGCACACGCCTTTAATCCCAGCACTTGGGAGGCAGAGGCAAGTGGATTTCTGAGTTCGAGGCTAGCCTGGTCTACAGAGTGAGTTCCAGGACAGCCAAGGCTACACAGAGAAACCCTGTCTCACAAAACAAAAAACAAAAAACAAAAAAAACAAAGAAAACACAAAAAACAAACAAACAAAAAAAGACTTTAGAATATGTTTTAATTTACTAACCTATAGATATATTATTGCTATATATTATATATTAACTAATATATTAATATATTAATGATTTTTTAATGTTTTATACTCACATATAGCATTATATATAACTAATAATATATAGATATAGCAGGTGAAATAAGTATTCATGGTACTCGAAACAATATGTTTATCTTCTATGAAAGTAAATGTGTCAGAAATATTTGGAATAAACACTTTAATGAGGGAGAAGCACATACAGAGTAAAACTTTAAGAAATTGAAAAACATTCTGTAATATTATTTCAGAGCTAGGAAAAACAATGTGAACTCACTGCAGCTTGATATTTTGATTTTGTTGTTATCTACGTACTTTACAGAAGAATATATCAATGAAGACCTGAGGGTCTGAGAATGTAGGACTACTAAGTTACACAACAAGCACGGGATTAATATCTAATATAAATAAAGGACTAATAAAGTAAATAGCCAGAGTATCAACTAATCAACACACAGGTAATTAACTGAAGAAGCCATTATCAAATGAAGGAACATACCGATGATCAATAAAATCGAAAAAGTGTCCAATAGCCCCAGCTATTAGGGAAAATCAAAACTGCTCTGATGAGCGCCCAGCTCAGTCAGAATGGCTTCCGTTAAGGGAAACTGAGAAGAAACAGTGAAGATGCTGGGTAAAGACGCCTGATTCCTTGCTGGTGGATGCGATGTGTGTACCATTGTAGAAATGAGTGTGGTACTCAATCTCAGGCTAAAATTAGACCGCCCTATGGCCCAGCTGTGCCAACTTGGGTATTCATAGGAAGGACTCTGGGTTAACCTACCATAGATATACTTGTACATCTGTGTTGATTGCTGTGCTAATATAATATCTGAGCAAAAATATCAGGTTAGATGTTTATCAACAGATGAATGAATAAAGAAAATCTGCCCCCTGCATAGAATGGGATTTTTAAAAAAGATTTACCTAGTTACTTTATGTATACAGTACACTGATGCTGTCTTCAGACACACCAGAAGAGGGCATCAGATCCCATTATAAATGGTTGTGAGCCACCATGTGATTGTTGGGACTTGAACTCAGGACCTCTGGAAGAGCAGCCAGTGCTCTAAACTGCTGAGCCATCTCTCCAGCTCCCACATGGGATTTTATGCTGACAAAAATATTGACAGTTTCAAGAAAATTGTTGGGGATAGAAATATTACGTTCAACAACAGAAATCAGACCTGAACAAAATGCTGTATTATTCCCTCATATAGCACATGGATTGAAAGTTAAACATAATTTAATATCTCTGCACATATATGTGTGAGTGTGAGTCCGTGTGTATGTGTGTGTGAGTGTATATTTGTTGAGTGTGTGTGTATGAGTGTGTATATGTGTGTGAATGTGTGTGAGTGTGTGTGAGAGAGAATGTGAGTGTGTGTGTGTAAGTGTGTTTATGAGTATATGTGTGAATGCATGTGTTTAGGAGTGTGTGTGTATGTGTGAGCATGAGTGAGTTTGTGTGTGTGTGAGCATGTATGATTGTATGTGTGTATGAATGGGTGTAGGTGAGCATGAGTGTGTTCGTGTATGTTTATGTGTGTGTGGGGGTCTGTATAGAACATCAAAGTAGAAAGGAATCAAGAGATGTTGGGGAGAGTCTTGAGGGAGAGAGGAAGAAAGAAGGTAACAGGGTGTGTATGCTATACCATCAGAGGGGGAGGATGTGTAGGGGAAAGGAAGACCAGAGAGAGGCGAGGAGGGCAGTGCACGGGAGAGGTAAATTACCGTGCAGTCTAGTGACCTGTGTGCAAATGCTATAAAAATCCATTACCTCTGCATGCTAAGTGAAGAAGTAATACAAATAAAACCACAACCTTTGTTTTCAAGGTTATATAGTTATATATGACATTTAATATAGATTCTCTAATTCTCTCTTATTTTCACATGAATGATTTGTAATAATTATCAACAATTAATAATCCCATTTAATATAAATTCTTAATACAAGCACCACTCCATTAAATTGTAGGTAAGGAAAGTGTCTATACCACACATCAAATTTACTTAATATTGATCATGCTGATTATTCAGACTCACTAAGATTAACCTGTATTTTTACAGATGCTTGTAAGGCTTACAAAAGTGCCTCCTTGAAAAGACCCACCTTGAAGCAACTTTCACGCTTTCTGACTTGACTCTTCCCAAGGTTAAAGATGTAAATTCTAACACTGACCTGAGATAAAGGGTTCCTTCTTCATCCAGCACTGTTGGCTACTTAGCCAATGAGCTTTCGTCGCCTCCTGCAGCCAGATGTATATAATTCACAAATGTGATGCTACAAGATAAAATATGCACCATCTCTGCGGGACCCATTTGGATTCCTACTAGTGTCTACTAGCTCTCATGAGGACTTTATTCATGCTGTTCATTTGTTCCAATCTGCATTTCTATTTCTGCCTTCACACAAATGGCTGTGATTTAGGAGGTTCAATATCATATCAATATTGAGGTCAACCTAAAAATCAAAATAAGGACAAAAATAAGCAACTATTATTTTACACACTGACAAATGCAATGAATTACTAACATTGGGCTCATTCAAGTGTATGAAAGATAATTTTAAGTTATATTAAAATAAAATATTCGTGAGCCTTATAGTAAATGTTATTCTTTGTAATGATAAAACATTAAAATTAGTAGAGTTGGCAGTACTGCTATTAATTCATATGTTCATCAGATTTTGTTTCTATTTCAACAAATTCATGTTTGTCTGAGTAATGAATATTACAAAACACAAGGTTTTTCAATGTTATTAAATTTGCACTCTGTTAATCACATTTGATATTTTTGACAATTGAATTGACTTTTATCTGTAGACCATAATTACATATTTAATTGAGTAATTAATATTTGCAGTAAGCAAGTAATCTATATGAGCTAAGGTAACCCTGAAGGACAGATAAAACCTTATAAATTACAATCGTACATATTTCATCCCAAAGATTTAAACAGGTAATATTTCTTAGCTTGAAGCATGTGTGCTTTTAACAGAAAGGAAATTAAAAATAGAAATTGTCAAATGAAGTCTTTTTTTCCACATGATTTTGAACATTTAGGCAAATAATAATTCTATATAATTGGTAATCTCATTATCTTCTTTCCATTGAAGGATAGGCTATGACTTATTTAATTTAGCTGAGTTTCTCTTTCACAGCAGCAAAGCAGGACATTCTACAAATACATCTCCTCCCAAACTGGTTATCAGTATTAAAATTTAAAATGAAAAAGATTATGCTGGGTTTCCTGGAATGTTCTTAAGGGCATACTTCATGAAGAAGTATTATTTGATGAAACCTATTAAAACTTGGTAGGAATTGTGAAGGTCTATGAAGTCTACCCTGTTATCCATTCCCCTACCCCTGCACCCCTGTAGCAGACTTGCAGCTAAACCCCAGGGTTTCATCATTACTGCTCTGTTGAGGTTATGATGGCTGCAGAACTCTGGAACTCAGCAATTAGACACCAGTCGAGCTGCCTCCTTCAGAAGGTAATCTGAAGGAGGGTTTGGCCAAGAGTCGGGAGAGGTTTCTTTCTTTCTTTAGGTCCACCATGTGGTGCAGGCAGGGCACCTCAATACTCTAGAAGTAGAATCAGGAAGAGATCCAGGCTAGCCTAAGCTACAGAGTGAGACTCTTGTCGCCAACAAAAATCCATGTTTTTAGTGAAATCCAAATTGATGAGAATCCAGGAGAAAGTTGCAAAACCACATGTTAGCTCTTCAAGCAGAGGCAACTGGGAAAGGCAAGGAAGGAACCTTGAGTGTGAGCCCAAACTTCAAACTCTGTGCTAAAAAAGATCCTCTCTTTAAAGGTGTCAGACTCTCAATGGACTGATGGCGCGCATGTGTCAATTTGTGTATCACAACACTGTGGGGACGGGATGCGATTCAGAAACAGAGAGAGCCAAGGCAACACCACGGGCCTCTCAATGTGGAGCTGTGCTTCTAGGAAGCTTTGACAACATCTTTACTTTGGGAGGAAGTAGAGTTGATCAAAATAGTCTAGTCAGTTACCAAAAAAATACACTAGTGAAAAATAATAAGAACGGCTGAGGAGCTGAGGCCAGAGAGATGTGACAGGGTCATCCCGACAGGGTCCGGCATGTGCAGTTTCAGCAGCACAGAAATCAGGGGCTAGGGCCTTGAAAAGTCTAATGAATTGAGGAGGAAAAATGAAGCTTCCACAATACTTCCTGTGAGAGGAATCAGGGATGGATTCAGCAGAAGGCGACACTCAGGTTGCAAATTTAAGTATACTCAAAGAGCTGAGGAAAATTGGCCATAAACAAAACAAACAAAAAACAAAACACAGCAACACAAACTCGTTGTTCAGTGAAGCCACAGTGTGGTCGATGTGCCGTAAGAATGAATTAGTCAACTAACGTGGAAATTAAGTACATATTCCCAAATAACCGACCTCAAACATCACAAAAAAATGAGAAAATGCTTTCAGAGGGATGGAGTATGGCAGTAATGTATCAAAGCCTTTAAAACGGAGTCAAAGAAATGGTTCGAGCACAATGTTTCCTTGCATAAACTTGCTTTAAGACTGAAGAACAACTGTGTGGCTGGGTGTTTTACTTTGAGACACTGGAATTAGGGGGCTCACTGGTTCAGAGCACTCAGTACTCTTGCGGACGGTCCAGGTTCTCTTCTTGGCATCCATATCAGGTGATTCACGAACTGTCTGTAACTCCAGCTCCGGGCGCTCGCCCGCCCTCTTCTGGCATCCAAGGATACTGCAACCACCTGCATAAAACCAAGCACAAGCACCCATGAGCACATCATTTTATAAAGGATATCAAAACGTAAAAGACCAACAAAATTGACAAACCTGGGGGGGGGGACACTTTTCCATGGTCTCGGGTCCTTATTGATCTTCATTTTGTCGAGAGAGGCATGGCAGAGAACTTTTTCTTGCATTCTGGATGTTTCTGTTCACTCTGGCTGAGTCATGCTGATTGGGCAGAAGCCTGGCTGTTTCTGCTGGATCACGCCACCGGTGCTGGTCCATGTTTGGTGACACGTTTGAACCGGACTACTGGTATGCTGACAATGGAAATTGGAATTGCTCCAAAGAACTACTTCTAAACAGGTCCACACCCCTTTGTCCTATTTACTATCTTTTCTCCTCCACCTTTGGACAGTGGGCTACAAGGGGTGGTCGAAGTATTTGAGAACCCTTATTAAAGTATGTCTTGAAAAATCCAAGCCTATATCCACTTATAATTAATTCAAGGTTTTCATTTAGAAGATAAATACCCAGAATTCCCATTTCCCATCATAAGCTTGTGACAAGCCATCTGAAATGACATCCTGGAGGCAACTTCATGTGCACTAGCATAGAAGGAACAGGAGTTGAACAAAGAAGATGGAATACTTTACTCTGTACACCAAAATGAACTTGTAAAAGAAACTCATGATCCAAAACATAAATAAAAAAAAATAAAGCGGACATTAACTGTTCGTACACCAACCTTTCTCCAATCAAGGCTCAGAGGGTGTGTCCTACAAGGTGAAAGGTTAATAGCTGGTGGATGGAGAGAAAATTTCTGAATCGTTGTCCTGTGGACATAGCATGACTAAAGCATCTTTCAACAAATAGCATCTATGGTTTCCACCATAAGACCTGAATAAGGTCAAGCCAGTGGAAATTCTAGCATGGATAGGAAAGGGGCTCCTGAGGCTCAGCCCCAAGTCTAGGAGCTTTTTGCAGGTCATGGTTTTGCTGAGGGAGTGAAGGAACCTCTCTTCTCCTTGGGGATATAGGTTACCTATGACCTAACTATATATACACATAAACATTTGCACTTGCCATCAAAAATTGGGCTCGGTGGGATGATGGGGATGATGATGATATAGTTATGATGATGATGTGGATTTGATGGTGATGGTACTGATGGTGATGGTGGTGGTGGTGGTGATGTTGATGGTGCTGATGGTGGTGGTGGTAGTGAACGTGGTGATGATAGACTGAACTTGGAAAGGAGACAGGTTGGTGGTCCACAATGGGCATTGGCTGAAGGCACTGTGGAGTTGAAAGGTTAGAAAAATAAGCATTATATACACGTAAGAAATTTTCAGAGAAATGAAAAGTATATATTCTTTAATTAGCTATCATATCACATATCAAGACTGCTAAAACAACTATTTTGAATGGAATAATTGGCAAGGGATGGATGGTCATAAAAGCATTTTTCCCAATATTGAACACAAAATGGATTTATAATAATGTTCACAAATAATGTCACAATTATGACAGGTGATTTCCCTTTGTTGAGATGAACTTTCAAAAGCTTTGTCTGTTGCCATGATTTGTGTTTTAAAGTAGAACATTAATTGGAGATAAGCAGAATCTCTATTAATTTTCTCTTCACACTGAAATAAATGAAGTATAAATCCAGTGTTTGGATGGTCTGTCTGTTAATGGTGCTATCTCATTAAAAAAGATCATTTTACTTATATTTCAGTACAAAAAGAACCCACATTATTCTTTCCTCAAGTGAAAAATTATTCTTCTTAGAAAAGTCTGGGATTTGGAATGGTCTTGCCAGTGATGACTCTTCAGCAGATTTCCATCCTGGTTTCCATCCTTCCAAGGACTCTACTATAGCCCCAAAGGCAGGTTTTAAAATGTCAGTGAATATTTTATGTAAATTACACGTTAATCACCACATTCTGATTATTTAAAATGCAGCACCTGTCTTATTTTTAGCTTACTATCTAAAAGGGTAAATGGTAGAACAAAAATGGTTTCTTAAAAACTAAACCAAGTCATGCTACAAAAATACCCATGTACTATCTTTGAACTCTGTGATAGATTATTTCTGGCCAAATTTTAAGAAAACTCAACTATGCACTTTTCCTCTTTCCCCTTCATCTGAACTACAAGAGTCTGGAATGTTAGGACCCATTGAAAACTAACCTGTGACAACCTGGTCAAATGTTGAGCAAATTTCCAGCCAGGCCAACAGTGCTGTGCCATTTCTCAGCAGACAGGATGTCCTTGGCAAAGAAAGAGTTACACTGGGTCTAGAGTGTTTGGAAAGAGGATGGCATTGTTATTGTTGCCTGGACAGCCAACCTTGGTGAGCAGCTTGCCCATGGCTGCCTTCAGAGTGCCCACCAAGATACTTTGATGCAACTTTAAGGACATCACTTGTACCCGACCATAATGTGTTATTCAATGATGGGAATTTAGGAGAAGTTAAATTGAACATTTCCTAAGACAATAGTTATATCAGGCAAATGGCTTATCTGTGGTTATATGAATACTGAGGGGAAGTGTGAACTCACTTAAAATATTTAATAAAAACTGACACTCCTAAAGATAGAGATGAGCCAATAGAATTGAAGAGCTCTCAATGAATAGACTTGAGTGTCCAGAGGGGCTGAGTCTAAGAGGCATACTTCTTTATCCAGCTGCTTTATGTAGGTTTTATACTGTTAACTTCTGAATGCTTGACCTTAAGAGGAATATCATCCTGTGGTGACAGCAGAGGCAATTTGAAAGTTTCATGTAGATGAGCGTATGAATCATTTTAGAATATTTCAAATTCACCCTAAAGGCAATGGGGAAATGAGATGCAGGCAGGAAAATAAGTTTCAACTGAAATGTCAAAAAAGATGACTATGACCATAGGGGATTAAAAAAAAAAATAGGTCTTGAGACTTTATTTTCTTGCCTTTGAAATCAAGAGAATAAAATACAATGTTTCTCTTCCCCAGATTCCTTGTGCCTCAGCACCAGTGGGTGTCCAGGAAGCCAGTTACTAACCAATAGCAAACATCTCAAGTGTACAAATTAAGAATTTTTTCCCGTCCACCCTCACTGGGACTAAAAACAAACCTTGAAATTGTACTAGCATTCTCCATTGTGGTCTAGGTGCTCAGATTAGAGGAAAACAACTTCCCGTGTGAACAGAATTTGGATGGGAAGCCAAGGGGGATACACTGTATCCTGAGGAATGCAGATGTTTCCTGAGAAGAGAAATTTCCCTGAAGCAGAATCAGACTAGAACTTGGAGTAATATTGTCATTATGTGAATTCAAGCATGGTTGGAATACAGAAGAGATGCTGCAATATGCATAATTATTAAAATTTAAAGACACAAATGTTAATTATAAATACAGAGTACTGGTTTCTTTCCTGTATTTTGTCTTTTTTAGTATTTCCTTTAGACTTTGTAATTTGATGTTGCATTTTTTTCTACTTCTATAACAAAGGAGAAATGGTGACCACAGGAGGCTGTAACTGTAATGGTAACTCTTTTCCTCAAGATTTTGTTGCTGGACACAGCAAGTATTTAAATATTTTCACTAGGGTCAATTGGGAGATCTCTCTTCAAATATTAAACACTGGAAATGCTTATTATTATTTAATATTATTAAATTATTTACCTTTGAACATGATTTTTAACATATTTGTCATGTAAGAATAAGCAGATAGTATAAAAAATATCAGAATATTTCTATATATACTTTAAAAAACACTCTGAACTGTAGGGTAATAGCAACTATGTATTCTGAACCAGCATCACTATTTAACACCTCCCCCACCCCTGACCCACACACCCAACATCTCAGATGCTAGTTTAGGGAATCACAGATCACACATCATTTGTCTCTAAATTCCTTTTCCCCAGTACATCTGTGTCAAGTGTAAAACAGGGAGATTGTCATTAGAGGCGAGAAAAATAAAAAGACGGAAATGTCAACTCCAGCTACACATCACAGCAGACAGTGAATCAGACCACACAGAAACCCTTTGGAGAGCAAACAAAGAAGCTCCTATACAAGATTTAGCAATAACTTCAAAGAGAGACTCAGCTCTCCATGACTCTTGGAATATGACTAAGCTGAGAAGCGTGGAAGCATTGAAGCCAGGACAGTGGAAGAGACTTTGTGAGACAGACCTCATAATGGCTCACTGTGTAATGAGCGACTCTGGAGTCTGAGGCAAGCGGATCCCAAATTCAATGCTAGCTAGACTGAAAATAGAAAGAAAATAGTGCCAAAGGCCTGTCAATCACATTGATGCACACCTTGAGTACGCAGCCGTAAGAAAACAATATGAATACCCTCACCTTCTCATCGTGCACAGTCACATTCCACTTCATGTTTGCTCTTGTTCACAACTCGGCAAGCTCCCTGGCAGGAAACAATTCAAGCTTATGTTACTATTTTGCTGCAGTACCATACATACTTGCAAAGGTTTTTCTTTGTAAAATGCAAACGGAAATACCACTGGATTAAAGGTTGGCAGAAGAACAGAAACAACGAAGAAAACCTTAAAACCTAAGCAAGGCACTGCATCGATCCGTCTAGGAAGAGCAGTAGTCACATTTTACTGATATCTCCCAGAGATTTGTGTGCTTGGTCTACGGCAGCAGAGTTATGGAGAGCACATGGAGGAGTGAAGACAGTGAACAGGAAGTTAAATCTTCTTTTAGGAACAGCTTCCGTTTCATCACAGAACCCACTGGCTCTTGTTTCTTCACCCTCCTATTCTCAACCTTTTCTAGAACATTCCCTCTCAGCTGTTTCTGGACATAGTCCTAAGGTTGACTATGTAGCTGGGCACTTCCACCTTTGAACCTAGTCGCTTAAGAATAAAAGGGAAATGAGCCCAATGACAAGATTGTAGAAGCTTAGAGGCAGTCTATCCATTTCTATGATAGGGATTTGGGGTGAGGAAAATCGTAATAATAGACATGTGTTCAGCTTAACTATATAAAGAGGAGTAGGAGTCATGCTTTGAAAAATCATGGATATACTAGCATGGACACAGATATTCATGAGTGTGAGTTCATTCATTTTTACCTGAGCATTTGGTACCTACACATAACTCTTCAAGCTACTATGGCTTAAGGGTTTGGAAGTAACAAGAAATCAGGAGGCAAATCCCTCTCCTCTCCTCTGAGGCTTTTAGTCCTATCCCTGGATTTTAAAAGCTTAAGTGATTTGATTAATATATTAATATATAATTTATAATCATCACAGTATAGCTCACAATGAAGGGTTGTAGCCTAATGTATTTAAAGTAATACATTAATAAGATGTATATATATATATATATATATATATATATATATACATCTATAAAGAAGAGAAGGATGTGCTTTGCAGAATCTAATGTATTATTAGTCAAAAACTCTGTTGGAACAATTATAAACTTTATATAAGAAAAACATAAAGCATTTCTGTCTCCAGGAAAATGTAAACAGGGAAATAGACTTGTTAACAGCATTGCAGGCAAGCCGAATGGAGTCACCTGAAGTGTTGCTTAGCTGACTCCTGATTTACATTTTCCCTTGCAGGGATAAGAAAAGGCTGGGTAAAGAATGTGGAGAGGACAATTTATATAATTAATCACAGCGCTCTGATCAATAGAGCGTCAGAGGCCATTTTCGATACTGAATAGAACTACTTGTCGGGTGTAACGGGCGACTTGGAAATCTATCCTTCTGATTTAGTCCATAAAGAAGCAGCCGGAAGTGGGGAGCTGGAGCAGGAGGGGGTATCAGGGTACATCAACAATAAAGTTAAGTTTCAAACAATAGCACCACCTTACAACATGGATCCGTGAGAAGCCTAGGACTATCTTTCCCTAGTTTATCATGATGATGTAGAGACCTGGTTGTGCGCACTGATTTCCCTTGCTCCGCAGCAGCAGCGTTCCCCTTTGTGTGTCCCCCCTAGGACCCCAGACTCCCTATAGCAGAGTTCTCTCTCCTGTTTCCTTCCCAGCACCCCAATCTCCCTGTCTCCAAGGTCGAACTTGCCAAGCCACTTCAAGGGGATTGCAGATAGAATGCCTTGGGAAAATTCTCAAGGTTGCAGTTTCTAAGTTGCCAGGGAGCTAAGTTACCCGTGTTTTAATTTATAGAGTAGCTACTTTTGCTTTTCTTTGTTCTTTCTGGACCATTTTCATCTAAGGTATCAGCGTTCTCAAAAATGAAATACTTTATGGAGTTGAAAATTGGCACACAACCAACACACTCTATTTTTTGACAAATCTTAAGTTGAGAAATATTACTTTTATGGATCAATGTGAAATGAGGCGGTACGTGGTGAAAGTTGTAAGTGTTCTTTCCTAACGCTGAAAAGCCTCAATGTTTGTGTCCCTGCGGGTTTCTGAAGACACTGATGGAAAGCCAAAGTTATGTCAAGCAGGTGATCCTAAGTTGCAAGGAGCCACTTAGAGCCTAGGAATCACCATACAGACCAATGGGTACTGGGAGTAAAGAACCAGAAGCCTGTCAGCGAACAACCTGAAAAGTAAATTCATCATGCCAAAGATCCAACCACCACGCTGAGACTATGCCTACTGTCTATGAAGTAACTGTCAAAGCCTCTTTATAGACTATATTGGGACATTTGCCCGATTTATACCTCAACCTTTTAACACAATATTTCTTTTTATCAGTAAAGTTCTGGCCACAATCCTACTGTGTCCCTGTCTTAGTCAGGGTTCTCTAGAGCCACAGAACTTATGCAATGATTTTTGTTGTTGTTGTTGTTGTTGTTGTTGCTGTTTTTCCAAGACAGGGTTTCTCTGTGTAGCTCTGGCTGTCCTGGAACTCACTCTGTAGACTACGCTGGTTTTGAACTCAGAAGTCCACCTGCCTCTGCCTCCCAAGTGCTGGGATTAAAGGCGTGCACCACCACTGCCTGGCATATTAAGGGATTTTACTGCAATGACTTACAGGCTGCAGTCCAACTAACCCAACAATGGCCATCTATGAATGTGAGTCCGAGAATCTTGTAGTTGCTCAGTCCCATCAGACTAGGTATTTCAGCTGGTCTTCTGTATAAGCTGGAATCATGAAGAAGTAGGCTCCAATAGATGTCCTGGTGAGTAAGTGCAAGCAGGCTAAAAATAATAAACTCTTCCTTCTTCCATTGTCCCTAGGTAGGCCTCCAGCAGAAGGTATGGCCTCAAGATCTGAATTAAAGGCATGGGATTTCCAGTCTCAAGATCTATCTCACAGGTGTGCTCTCCATTTCTGGATTGTCATTCATTCCACATATAGTCAAGCTGTCAACCCAGAATAGCCATCACAGTCCCAAAACCAGTTATATATTTCTAATCACAGAGACTTATGGACATAGACTACAATATTCAATACTGTATAAAATATGCCATGATCCAGGTGATAACCAAAGCTTCCATCTCCTCAAACATTAATCAGTTATAGGTTGGAAGATTTTATTCTTCTGGTCATCTTGAAATATATCATAGATGGCCATGAGTCGTGACCCACCTGTGCTTTATGTATTGATACCTAGAATGAACTCGTCTTGTCCTTTGATGCTGTTAGCCCAAATTGTCTCCTTTCTTCTTCCTTCTCTCCTCCCACGTCTCTCTAGTATACTTTGCATGCTATTCTCCCGTGAGATAAACATTTTAGTTTTCATGAGCATAAAAGTGTGCTGCATTTGTCTTCTTTCTCTTAAAGAGTTTTTAAAATTTTTAATTCGTATGTTCACGAATGCTTGTGTGTTTGGTATATGCATAGGAGAGCAGGGATCCTTGGAAGCCAGAGGTATCTGATAAATCTGAGGTTGGAGATGTGAGCTGCCCAATGTGGGTCCTACAAACTGAAACTGGATCCCTCTATAGGAGCACTATGGGCTCTTAACCATTGAGCTATTCTTTCAGCCACAACCAGGGGCCATAGGAAGAAGGTGAACTTGTAGGTCTGTCAAGAACTACTTGACCTTTCCCAGGTAGAGGGTGTAGGAAGTTGGACTCCCCAGACAAGGTCAGAGCGGGGGAAGCCCTGAAGGTAAAGGGAGACCTCCATTTTGTTCCAAGCTCAGAGGAGTTATCCAGTCATGGTAGACTGCACCCTTAATTAGAAGGGCTTCTCCATAAGCTCAAGCATGGAACGCAGGCCCTGTGTCATAGTGCTATCTGTTCTGGATGTTAATCTCTGTCTCCAAATTAACCTAGTGAGCTTCACTTTTATTATAAGATATATCTACAGTAATAATAAGGGATACAAGGCCATTCTTTTTGGGAGAGTGAGGGAGCTAGTGTTTTAAAACACTTTGAAAGAATCAGGGCACAGGCAAGACTCAGCATGTCTCCCTGGAAGTATGTAAGATGCAGTGTCCAGGTGGGCCGTCATTCAGTGGCCAGGATGGTTCTCGACAATGATGTTCAAACTTGATCTTGTCAATTATGGGATTCTCTCCAGCAGGTTGCCACCCCTCTGTGGCATATGTCAAGGAAGGGATGAAGTAAGGAATACATTCAGAATGAGAATAGAAAGGAAGCCCAACTAATAACCACTCTCTAACACACACACACACACACACACACATACACACACACACACACACACACACACATACACACACTCACACACACATCTACACCTACACACATACAGACAAACCTACACAAACACATCTACACACACCTACATACATAATACACCTACACACACACACCTACACAAACAGGGCTTAGCAGCCATATGGAGACCTTAGAAAGAGTTGAAGTCCAAAGAACTTTCAGTCATAGACCTAGGACACCTATGAGCATCTCTGAGTGTACTTCATAAGGATCCTACAAATGTGAGGAAGTCCATTTTAAAAGCCCAGCAAAGACGTTAACAGACCCTCTCCTGCTGATGTCATGACTCACGGTTGATTCATGGATTACAGCATCGTTCACAAGAAAGGATATGCACTTTGCTTGTTGATAGCTGTGG
>CM052720.1:34548179-34585488 GCA_028551405.1 Uromys caudimaculatus | reverse complement strand
AACTTAGTCACAAAAGAACGAACATGGTATGTACTCACTGATAAGTGGATATTAGCCCAAAAGTTTGGAATACCCAAGTTTCACTTTACAGTAACCACTGGACTGAGAGTGAGGTCCCAGATGGAGGAGTTGGAGAAGGGACTGAAGGAGCTGAGGGAGTTTACAGCCCCATGGAGGGAGCAACAGTGTCAACTGGCCTAACCCCCCTGGTCCTCCTGGAGGCTGGACCACCAACCAAAGAATACACATGGAGGGACCCATGGTTCGGACTACATATGCGGCAGAGGAGGGCCTTGTTGGCCATCAGGGGGAGGAGAGGCCCTTGGGCCTGAGGGTGTTAGAGGCCCCAGTAAAGGGGAATGTCAAAGTGGGAATACGGGAGTGGGTGAGCGGGTGGGTGGGAGGTGGAATACCCTCATAGAGGCAGGGGAGGGGGAGGAAATGGGGGGTTCCAAAAAGGAGACCTAGAAAGGGGGAAACATTGGAAATGTAAATAAAGTATCAAAAAAAAAAAAAAAAAGAGGTGTGGTCTTGTTGGAGAAAGTGTCTTACTGTGGGGGTGGGCTTTGAAGCTCTGCCCAGTATGGAAAAGATAGTCTGCTCCGGGCTTCCTTTGGATGAAGATGTAGAACTCTCAGTTCCTCCTGCACCATGCCTGCCTGGACACTTCCCTGCTCCTGCCTTGATGATAATGGACTAAACCTATGAACCTATAAGCCAGCCCCAACTAAATGTTGTCCTTTATAAGAGTTTCTTTGGCCATGGTGTCTCTTCACAGCAGTAATATCCAAACCAAGTCAGAAGTTGGTGCCAGGAGTTGAGTACTGCTGTTATAGGCCTGACCATGCTTTTGTTTGGAGGAATGTGGATTTTGAGAATTTGTAAAGCAGCAGAATGCTTTAAGTGGGGCTTAATGGGTCATACTAGTAGGAGCATGGAAGACAGTGTTCCTGAGTGTGTTTTGAACTGTGGGAACCTAGCTCAAGAGGTTTCAGAAAGGACGACTTTTAGTATGTAGCCTAGAGACTGTTTTTGTGACATTTTGGTAAAGAATGTGGCTGCTTTTTGCTATTGTCTGAAAAATCTGCCTGAGGCTAAAGTGAAGACATTTAGACAAATTATTTTGGCAAAGGAAGTCTCAAAACAGCCTGTTAACTAAGATAATAGCTTTAGTCATCTTTTAACTTTCCTTCTGTTCACCACACTTATAAATGACCATTTTTCCTTACTAATGCTCACCACTACTCCATATTTAAAAATTATAAATTGGCCTTGAAAACATATTTACAAACCCACTTGTATATATGAAAATTTGTTAAACAAAACACACTCTGACACTATTAATATTTCCATACAATTTGCTTTTTACTTTATTTTTATGCACATCCTATGGGGAAAGAGGCATGGATTTAATATTCCTTCATTACCAAATACATAGTATTTCATGTTGACTTTATGATGAAGGTATTAAGGATTTCCAGTTTGTGAATATGGCTCTTTCACAGAGAAATGTGATAAATAGCTTTGTTGATACCGTATTTTTATAAAATGGATCTTGTCTGTAGTATCCACCTAGAAGAGGACTTGTTAGACAGAATAGGCCCATTTAAAATCTTCAAATATCTTCACATTTTTAAATAAGGATTGGGTTCTTTTTCTTGTTACACTTTGCTTTTTTGTGTTTGTTTTTCTTTGGATTTTTTTTTTTTATTTACAAGAAACACAGCCTGACTCAGGCTGAGTTAAACAGGAAAAAACTCATTAAAGTTACTGAGTATCACAATAGCTCATTAGAAGAACTAAGCAGTGAGCACCATCACCCTGAATCATTTCACAGAAATACAACCAATAAAGATACTGGTACAAAACAACAAGAAAGGGAGAAACCTGTCCCTGGTACTGTGTGAGGAGCTTCATCAATCAAGTTCAATAGTGCAGCTTTTGTGTGCCGGCTTGTGGAAATTAAGCCACATGAAAATGTGGCTGGAAAATCACCTTAGCATATTCTTGATCGCTACACTCCTCAGCACAGGAGTCTGTGACACAGATGCAAAACAACTTTCTAGAAAAAAACCAAAAGCGAATATAGGACCAACCCTGATGGCTTTAAGGACAAATCAGTCTTGGCTCATTAGTGGCATAGAAGATGGATGGACCATGAGGAGCCAGGGAATGGAGCAGAGGCCAATGTGGAAGAACTTATCAGACCAGAGTGACAGTATTAGTTTTGTTCTACTTCAGTATAGAGTCAGAGGAGAGCTTTGAGCAAAACAAACAAAACCCACAAAGGCTAACTTATGTTGCCAAATATTCAATCTGTCTTTGGTGTTAGAAGCCCAGTATAGGGGAAGGATGAACATCCAAAACACAGAATACAGGCTGAGCAACGGAACCTATTCTTTGAAATAGTAGTCTCCTGTCCCAGAACAATTCAGGGGACCTGGTGACTAGCTTAAGGCCTGTGGCTGTCACTGGAAGGTAGAGATTGAGACAGCATTTTGTCTAAATGTTAGGGAAAGGGGTACAGCAAAATGTAGGTAATTGATAATTTTAAACTCTCATCCAAGACAAGTAGAATTTAGAGCACTCATCCGTGGGCTGTACAAATTTCACATCTAGGGTAGGAGAGGCCATGAACGTGAGTTGAGGACATCTGTTCATTTGAAAATGTTCACTGGACAGTCAAGTGGGCCTGGAGCTTACGGAATTGATCTGAGGAAGGAAAGCAAGGATGGGGATCACCTTCTTTCCGGGAGGAGTAAAGGCAAGATAATCACTGAGGTCATCAGAAGAGGAAGAGTGGGGGTGGGGAACATATAGAAAAGATACCCCAAGCTTGACTTCTAGAGTGACCCAATATAAAGAGCATGAGATGAAGCCGGAAGTCTAATGAAAAAGAAGATTTATGCATAAAACGAGAAAATGAAAGTGTGCAGTCCGCAGTTCTAAGAAGCAGAAATGACACGTTTGTGCAGACCATCTCCTGGAGCCTCTAACAAGTATAAAACCATTGTAAGGATAAGGGAAACTGAGGCCCAAGAAGCCAAGTTTCCACCCATGGTTTGGGGAAATCAATGAGGCCAGAAATCATCACACTAAGTTAGATCATCGAGAATGAGAAAGACAACTTGTTCTCGTCTCCTATTCTACATGGAATGTAGGGTGGAGGAGGGGAGAGCCATGAAAGTAGAAGAGTAAAGGATGCTGGGAAATGAATAAAAAGAGTGGATAGATACAAGGATGGGCATCACCAAGGGGCACAAGATTAATATACAAATGTCACAATTAAACTATCATTCTATACAACTAATAATCAATAATTTAAATATTAAGGGGGGGTGGGGGAAGACTATGTCTTTCTGGTGGCACAGTACTGCCACCTGCTGGACATAGCTTGTAAACTTTATATCAGGATGATAGACCCACAAACAGTATTCCCAACTGTGAGTCTCAAGGTGAAGTGTGTCACATACAGCAGCCAGAGGCTTCTCATCCCTGAGGACTGAGTTGTGGATTTGGCTGGATGCAAGTATTATAACCCTGACAAATGTTGTCTTGAAGTTATGGGGGTGAAAGTCTATTGGCTATGTGTTTAGAAGGAAAAAAATAAAAGGAGATGTGATTTTACCAAGAAAGGAGAGATGGCATGGGCACTGTTTAAATGGAGACTTGTAGAAACATCTGGTAGTGAAGGATGAAGAAGGAAGGGTTGAGATGGTCTCGTTCTACAATTTGTTAATACAGGAGGCACATACACAGCTCAGTCCCCATGTGGGTCCAGCAACAACTGGAGCGGAGGCTGTCTCTGAAGCTGTTGCCTGTTCGTGGGATATGTTCTTCTATCTGGGCTGCCTTGTCTGGCTTCAGTGGGAGAGGATGTGCCTAGCCCAGCAGAGACCTGATGTGCCAAGTGGGTAGATTCCATTTTCTTGACCCTGTTTGTATTTTTTCTCTCCCATAGTTACATTTTTATTGTTTTGTCATATATACATATATATATACATGCATACTTTTATATATCTATATACAATCTAACACCCACAAGTGTTATAAAATGCGTATTTGTATTTCTGAGACTAGTTTAATTTGCTTAGTATGATTACACCCTAGCATCAAAGCACTTGGAGAAAAACAGGTTCAACTTGTATTTTTATCAATTAATTTACTTTAGGATAATTTCACATATGTACATAGTACAGTTTTTATCATGTTCACACTCCATTAACTTCTCTAGTCACTCTCTCCCACCTAGTGAACCCCTTCTTTTTCCAATAAGCACCCCTTCCACTTTCTTAGTGTGTGTGTGTGTGTGTGTGTGTGTGTGTGTCACACTGGGTGTGATTAGGATTGCTCACATGAGCATGGCGGAGGTGTTACTTACAGAGGCATAGTGAATTCTCAGCATCTACACCACTGAAGGAGATGCCCCTCTCCGGCCACCAATAATTGCTAATATCCTGATGAGTGGTTAATCATATGAGAATATCTCAGAGCAGATTTGCTTCCTCCCTTCAGATATTAGTACATGTTCGTGCCTGATTTTCTCTCCTTCTTTGAGGGACACATTACAGCTAATTTGCCTTAGAAATGGGTGATAAGAAGCTAAGCAATAAGACAAAGCTGCCATGTCTACTTAGATGTGTGGCTTGTGCCTCCTTTGTCTGTTGTTAATCTCAAATTAAAGTCAATTCTCTGCCAATTCTGTAACCCTCCTCACATCTAATACAATCCCCTAGCTATCTCAATATGATATTTTCTCCTAGATACCACCTCCTAATTCTTCTTCCTTCTAAGAGGATGGCTTCCATAGACTCAAATATTCTAAGATTAAAATGGGAATGATGAGATAAATTGTTAAATCAATACACATTACTCTACTCAAGGAGGGTCAAAGTCCTCTTACCTCCACTGCTGAAACAGTTAAAAAATCTCAGTAGAGTTTGTGAGTCCAGATTTTACCCTTGAATGTAGTCTTTTCCCCATCATTTATTTATTGTCAAAAGGAGTCAGTGGCCAGAAATATCTAAGGACAGTAGTGGTTACTCTCTCGCCCATAACCCCAACGACGCTTTCATTATTTGTACTAATGTGTTGCTTACAACCAATGTTTTTCTTTTAGCTACAAAACTGAAACAATATGACCCAAATTTAATCATTAGGGCCAGTTTTGCCATATCATGGCATGCTATCCCCACAGGGCGGTGTATGGAGGTTTATAAATGCCCCTCACACATACACTCTTCTTTCCTTCATTTGTCCTATGGTCTGGTGCTCAGTTTAAGTTTCCAGCTAGCTCAGTGGCTATGACTTCTTCTCCAACTGTGGTTTGACTTTGATATTTCGGCGGTGTGTCAGCTTTGGTTCTTATACTTATTTCCCTATATAATCCATTGGTTTTTCCCAATCATTTTTCTTCCTAATTTTGTAGAAACATGAGGCACACCCTACAGAATAATCATCTTCTGACAGACTGTAGTGTTACTTAATCTTTTGTTCCCTCACTTGGAATTCATCCTTGTGTTTCTCTTTGTCAGATTTGCCTGATATCTTCATTATACCATTTTTTCTTCCAGGGGAATTTACTTAAGAAAATCTTCTACCTTGAATATGTAAAAATTATAATTTTCTATGTTACTATGAAAGAATACTAGGAAAATTAACCTTTAAATTTTAGCCAAAATATTGAACATACAGTCCCCAATACAGGGGATCTTATTTAACTTTTATTAAGACATAGTGTAAATAAATTCCGAAGGTAATATAAGAAAAGTACTTTGTCCTGAAGATGTGTCTGTCCCTGCTTCTTTCTACTCTTTGCTTGCCCAGAACCATGCTCCCATCTTTTTTCAATGAAATCCTAAGGATGGTATGGTATATTTTCCAATATCATAACTGAGTTTGCACTATGTGAATATTTTTGTTCCAAGTATATTACAAAATAATAATTTAACTCTGATCCCCATATGCGGCTGACAATGTATTGCAGCTAATTGTGGTTAATTGTTTATTCTCCGGAGACTTTGCATCTTTACGATAGGAGGGGTTTCCTGCCATTCACAAAGCAAATATCTGCGTTTGATCAAAATTTCTTTCATTCAATTATCACTTACAAATTAATTCATGCAAGCATTCCCCTTACGTGTAAATAGTTTTTATATTTTTTGTAGCCACAGAAATGATCACATTTTAATTATCTTCTAGGTATTTGTTGATGGTAGGAGAATCAGCTGAGTTTTGTGTTGATTTTGTACTTAGTTGCCATGACTCTTTGTCTTACTATACTGGTAGCTCATTACTTATCTAGGAACTTTAGATACATTAATATTCTACATGAATATAAAACACAAAAACACCACTTATGATGTTTTGTTTGTTTTCTTCCTGATCCATAATGCTAGGCCAATTCGTCAGTCATCTACTCTACAGAAGTCTGGAGAGATTCACTGACTTCTTCCCTACAATGAAAGATGGCTTCTTTTTTTGCTATAGATGTTTTTTTGTCTATAGGTCAGGGAATTATCTCTAATTCTGACTCTCCTAAGAGGTTTAACTGTTGCCCAGTAGAAACATGCTTTACTGTGTTCACCGCCATAAGTTCTTGCTTTTCAGTCAACAGCTGTTTAAACCAAAACAATAGATCTCATAGCACTTTACACATATTTACACTCTTGAAACTTTGTGTCATACATAAGTACATTAATATGCCCTACATGTTAGGGAAACCTAGTTCTCATTAATGAGACAGGAATGTGTGGTATTATTCTTCTTTGGGTTCTGTTATATTATTGAAACCATATTGACTTACAGCAGGAAATAGAAGGTTGTATACCATCAAATTGGAGAGAGTGTCTGTTACTTGTACTTGTATATGAATATATATGGCCTCTGTAGGAAACACTCTAACAAAGACTCATAGGGAACTCTTAGCTCTCCATTGGGATTCATCACCTACCAGCACCCCTCGCTCTGAGAAGGCCATGATTATGCCCCAGGTTTGAGATAGGGGTAAATGCTTCACTCACAATGTATCTGTAGTTTCAGCCCATCTAAAATTATCTTATATCAAAAATATATAAACCCAACCAAAGCAATACATTCATTTCTGTAGAAAATGGTTATTCTCTTCTGAGGCAATGCTAACAATCACTTAAGAAAAATGTCCTCATCCCCATCAGTTTGGAAATACACTAGTATAGGAATTATTTTAAGACTAACATTAAGTCACACAGCAATGGATATTGTTCAAATGGAGAGGTAGACAAAATAGCCATAATCCTTAATTTGAGAAGACCATGGATCTGGGATCGGGCATCTTGAGCAATGGAAGTGGGTGTGTCTTCCAAAAAGGCATGGAAGTTGTGCAGGTGCTGGAAGGAAGAACTATGGTAAGGATGGTGTTTAGCAATTAAAAGTAAGAAATTAGCAGCTCACTAGGAAGGATTTGAGATAATTTAAGAAAAATAACCCAAGTGCATTGACTATAGTAAAACTGAAGTGGAGTAGTCAATAGAAATGAAGGCATAAAATAACAGTGAATAAAAAATACAGAGTAAGAGATAGCATTCACTTGAATCCCAATATGCTTGAGTCCAATAGATTGAAAAGTTAACTTTACACCATTATAGAAGTGTAACATAGTGAACTCCAGGGACTTGCTTTGTTAAACAAAAAAACCCCTACAATCTCCTAAAGGAGATTTTAAAGTACCTAACAAGGATCAGCATATCATCAGCATGGCTTTCATCTTCATCCTTAGCTGGGAATGCTGACATGCAATTTTACATGAGAAACATGCTGTATCACAATGAGATGCTTCGATATGGATGGTGTACCGCCAATAAAAAAAAAAAAATCTTGTCATCAGTGCACATCAGTGCACATAAATTAGAGATGGATGGGCAGGTGAGAGTTTAGAGGAGTCCCCGGTGAGAAGCAGAGAGTGTCAGGATGCAAGGCAGAAATGAAAGCAGTATTTCCAATGCAAATCCTTCTACAAAGCAAAACCTGAACCCAAACCAACCAAACACCGCTCCTTTAAATCTGTCCAGGAATGTCTAAGTCATAAGAAAAACTTGACTTATGTCAAGTGTGAATTCATGCACACATCAGCAAGACAAAATGAGCTCAGTGGGTTAATAATAATAATAATAATAATAATAATATGAAGTTGGAAGAAATCGTGGTTGAAGGAGTAGGGGAACTGCAGGACAGGAGCAAATAGGATGGATTTGAATAAAGCATTTTATATACACGCATAAAATCCCCAAATAATAAAAACAAGTTTATAAAAATCAAACATTAAAATATGTTTTAAATAAGAAAAAAATGTGATAGACATGAAGATAATACTGCTAGAGTCCAGATAGACAGCTGTCAAATGACAAATTATCCCTTAAATAAAGATTTTAACGATTTATTGGATATTTGAAAATAAGGGGTAATGAAGTTTTATGATGTGATATATTTCATTCAGAGTTCATATATGTAGGTGTTAGTACATTCAAGGCCAAGGCATTAAAGCCATGTTAGAATTGATACAGAGAAAGGACATAGCCAAAAATCTTTTTAGATTTATATATTTAGTATCTACAACAGATCAAAACAAAGATACTAGTTTTTATGTGATTGCAAAGGATTAAAAAAAATCTAATAATTCTAGAACTGACCTCAAAGGGTTCTATGAGTCTTTAAAACATCAATGCAGCAAGAGTTTAAAAGAGATTGCCCAGTTATTTTAAATTAAATTGTACTATTTATTGGACTACAAGCTTAAAGCTGCTATTGCATATAATTCTATGAATTACAGAAGATAGAGGATAAAATAATATGTACAACCATAAAACTAATTATCTCTTATCTCGATTGGCTTGAATCAGACAGCAGCTACTTTTTTTAACCTTTGATGGCTGATGCAAAGCTGTCCTAATCCTAGCCTTGATCTTTTGATAAAAATGCTTATTCTGAAAGCAAACCTTAATTCTACTTATCATGTGTTGGTCTCAGGATAAAAGAATGAATTTTTTTGCTCTGTTAATTGAAGCTTATTGCATAAGATTTCACATGCAGATGAACTGAGGCTACAAGAAAAATTAAATATAATTAAAATAAACTTGGTCCTTTTTGTGTAACAGACAGGTATTTTAGCCATGATCCAAAGGGACAATTTCACGTCCAGAACTTTAGCTCTATAAAATCAAAGATTAGGAGAACATTTCTTTTAAAGCAATTATAATGTTTGTAGAAAAAGAAAAACTATCTTGAAGACTTTAACTTTTGAAGAGATCAATCCATAATTAGCATTGTACCGTTCCCTTGAAGTCCTTAAGTCTCTCTTACACACATGTAGAGGTGACTGTGTCATGATGAATATGTTCATTTAGCTGTGGTAACAAGTTCACAGTGTGCATGAACCCATAGCATGCGTGCGTGTAGAATACATCCAGTATTCAGCCATTACAACCCGATGAACCTGGGAAGCAGTTAAACCCATGTGTCCCCCTTCATTAAAAAAATCACTGCACCCAGTAAATAGTCAATCAATGGTTGACACTCTGCCTTAGTTGCTTGGAAGCTGGGAACACATTGCACAGCATCTCTGCGGTTCTGCCCTGGTTTTATTGCGTTAATGATTCTAGCAACATTCTTGTTAAAAGAAAGAAATGATGTACGATTAATTAATGTCAGACAGACACTAGATTGTCTCTAAATGTATATCTTTTTATTTTTTATTTAACCACCGACACTTGTTACTGGTTTATAAAGCTCTGCTGCTTAAAATGTGCACATTAGTTTGAAGATATAAAAGTGTATGTTTAAGGTTGAATAATAGAATGTGCTATGCTGATACACAAATAATTCTTATGACTACAGATAAGCACCTTCCTCTGAAGCAGCTATATGTGACTCGCTCTCCCCATTTACTAGCTCCCATTAACCAAATTCCAGTTTAAAATTTCTCCATCATCTTACACCATAGAACATAGTTTCATCAAGCTTTTCTACTCTTGTTTCACCCCAGACATTTTGGTTATCTGTCCTTTTTTTTAAGTGTATTTAATTAGCATACACACACACATACACAGAGAGAGAGAGAGAGAGAGAGAGACTCACACTCAAGCACACATACAGACACAGACACTCACACACAGACACACATACAGGCACACACACTGCTATTACTGGACTCTATCACAGCATTTCAATCGTGTGTTTTCTTGCTTCTCCTGCCTCAGCGCCATTTGGCACCATTTGGCACCCTGACACCAAATCTCAGATTATGCATGAGGAACCATAAAATTCAAGTGCCTGCATGGTGGTTTGACGTTTGCTATAGACCCAAAACTATTATAAAAGCAAACTGTTCCCGTCCAAGGGCGAGATAAAATGAAGGAGAGCGTGGGATTGCATAGAAAGCAGTGTGGTGCTTAGAGGTTAACAAGACACATGTCTAGGAAAAAACAGATTTACACCATGGCTGCTTTGCCACTTATTGTTATTATCGGATAACAAACAAACAAAAACAAACGAAAACACCTGCTTGCAAAGACCGATAGCTTAGGGAAGATTGGGTTTCCCTGTTCTCTCCTTTGCCCATTTACAAGCTAAAATGCTAACTGCTGGGTAATGCCTACCGCTTTGTGTATGCATATTTGGTATGATGCTTTCAAAAGCTCCCCTGATGTTACATTGTGGCACGGGGTGGAATTCCCACTGCTTTTGCAGCTCTAATATTGTAGAAGCCACCAGACCTTGTTCAATCGGCCAATAGAATTGAATCATTCAACAGTGCTTTTGCCTCAGGGATGATTAATTACGAACGTTTCCACAAAGCTCCAGCAATGGGCTTTGCTTCTACCTGCTGTCTGCTTTCTCATCTCCCATCCTATCCTGGTTGTGTGACACCATTCCTGTAGAGACATGAACAGACATTTACTCTCTCTAGATAGGGAACATGCTACAAACCAGAGTAAGGAGAACACCTACGTCTAGTTTGGTGAACCATTGCGGTTTATTGAGGTTACTTACAGAAATCTGAATGAGGGGTTACTTACAGGAGCCCAAACAACTCGAGGATGGCTGCATCCGCAAGACCCACCCCAGCAGAGGTGACAGGTCACAAAACAGGGAACCTGTAGCACCCTGCACAGCCTGCAGGCAGGCTCATCAGGTTGAACAGTGTCCTTTCTAGGTTTCAGGCTTTTGGCAGGTACCAGATTCTTCTAGGCAGTTCAGCTGGTCTGAGGGTGTCTCAGGAATCCTAACATCTTATATAAAGTTGTAGAACCAGATACCCAGTAGACTCAGTCAGTTACAAGGACTTCCTGAAGCTTTATTATTAAAGTTGAAGGAACCTTCCTGCAGAGTGGAATGTTTCACCTCTATTCAGAACACCCCATGTCTTAATGGACTTCCCTCCAATATGGAAGATTTTTCTATTGGAAGAAATTGCCACACTGCAGTCCCACACAGCTTTAAAGCCCCCCCCTTCACTGCCCCGCTGAAGACGGTGTTAAGAAAGATTCTGCATCTCTAAAAGTTGATGTTTTTCTCATTCAGTAGCAAGCCTTGGCAATTCAGCCACAAGGGAGATGACATCATAGACCAGTAAGACCAATGTGATCATGTGTCAATTATCAGCCATTGACATCAAAGAAATAGGACCATGTGCAGAATGTCAGGGGGATAGCTCATAGAGACCTTCAGACTGTCATGGCCCAATCGGTAACCAATGATGACAATTTTATCCCCAAGAACAGCATAGAAAGCATGGGAGAATATTGTTCAATTTCTATAAGAAAGCTTTCACATACAGAGCCAAAGGCTCGATTAGTAACACCAGAAGAGTGGAAAGAGTCTTTGAGAGCTCTGCTGGTACTCAGAGTTAGAGCTCTGGATTAATTTGAGAAGAGTGGGACCCACCGCTGTTTCCAGGATGCCTAACATGAGTCTTTACCCCTAAGGATCTATGACTCTGTAGAGTGGTCATTCCTTAAAGACCCAGTGTCACCAACAGCCCTTGCTTGACTCAGTTGAGTCACACCTTCTTTTGAGGATGCCTTTTGATTTGTACACATGGCATATGTTCTTTTGTACATACTCTATGGTCTAACGTCTGTTTCTCCTTAGTTCTTCCTGATTATATTTCCCATAAGTTATTAGGGCTGACAAAGCACATGTGAAGGATCCTACATCAAGAGAATACAGCTTAATAAGCCTCCCTAACAAAACACCGTCATGTAACCCAGCCACCGTATTCACAGATAAGTGAGACGTGTCTGGTGCCTCAAAATTCACTCTTTGAACTTTGTCTGTTATACTCTCTCATGCCAGTCACTGCTGTAAGTCACCTCATACTGTCTCCTTGCCTTGATTTGGTTATAAACATGGGTTACTGTCCATGATCTTCTATCAATTCTCTTTGCCTCCACATGCTAACTCTAATGCTTTGAAGGCTATGTGCAGATATAAAGAATCCATTATTCTTAACTCAGTAGTATGAATAAAAGCAATCTATTCATTCTTTTATATTATTTGTGGTTATTAGGGTACTTTCCCATTATTTATCTAATACATTAAAGTTAGAATAAAATTCTAAAATGTATTTGAAAATACATATTTCTATAATTTGAGTTGTTAAATACCAACAGACACAGTGTTTAGGTCCTCTTTCTTTCATCCCAATTCTTTTAGTGGTTTTTAATTAGCACATTCTTCTTATTTGTTTCCTAAACATTTCTACATATCTATTTGTTTGCGAACGGCATTTGTACTGTAAGCATTCCAAACATTCACCATTTGAGGACCCTTCCTCATAGAAAGAGTGTTTCCCTACATTTTATGATCCAGACAAACATAGCAGGACACATACTTGTAGTTTTCATATTTTTGTAGCATCTGTCTATGAAAAGCATCAATTTTATTGATTTGGAGCCTTAGGTACCTTGTGTCTGCCTGAACTCTTGGCCTTTTTTTCTGCCCTAATCTTTGCTTTGCCTTCATCTTCATTCAAAATGTTTCTAAAACTAATGTATTTTTCTCTTATTCTGAATGTCTAGAAGTAGTAAAGCCTCTATGTATCTAAAACCAAGTGACTGCCAACATTAACTTGGTTCGGCGTTTATAAAATGCCTTACCTTTTACAGTTTTATATTAGATTCCATATAGATGTCTTTTAAATAGCTGTTATCAGTGTATTGTATCCACCCTGGAAACAGGTTCATAGGAAATGTTTAATTAAAATCTAAGGAATATTGGGTGAAAGGCATTACCAGAAATGTCTCCTCAACATTATTCTGAGAAATGTCTATCCCTAAATAATATTTTAAATTTTGATCCAGTGTCAAATGTATAGCCTGGTAACCCAACAATGAGAATGATCTCATGAAACACTCCTTAAGTGGTGGCCAGCAAAGTGGCTCTGTGGGTCAAGGTGCTTGCCCAAGCCTTCCAACATCACCTTGACCCCTAGGACCCATGTAGAGGATGGAGGTGAGAACAGAGCAACAAAGTTGTTTTGAGATCTCCACATGTACACTGGTGCCTGTGTGACCCCACACCTAATTCACACACACCTCAGACAAACAACGATAATAGTGAAAGTTACAAACTACCTAAGCAAGGCTGTTTTTGTGAAACATTGTTCCACAGTGACTAATGGAAACTGTAAGTCTTGATACACTATTGTGCATTGTCAGCATGCATATTGACAAGGGAATATACATGTATATACATGTGTGTAGGAGTGTGTAAGCCACACCTATAGACCTAAAACTGTACAGGACGATCTTAAGCCCATATTTAATATTTCAAACAAGAGTTGTTCCTTGGTTTTATGTAGTAAAAGAATACTTTTCGAGGAAAATGCCCTTATTTTCAGTTCAGGATTTTCCTTTCTGATTTGTTCCAGTTAGAGTTGTATTATTTAATCCTGAAAAATGTGATGCTACTTTACTTCAGTATATGTTACTGGATAATATGCAACTGAATTAAAATAGCTACTGACTTTGGGTCTTACCATGTCCAAAGGAATGATTTTAAGAGAAACACGCTTAATTATTAATGAGGAACAACTTTGGATGAATTGATTTCTGTAGGTATTTTTTTTTTGAAATATACCAACCTAAATTAAATGAGCATTTTGAAGAAACAGATGGTATAATGGCCCTAGTATGCAATAGTTCAACTTGGTCGAAATAAATTTTATTGAATTTCATTTCCACAGAATTTAATTCATCTGTTTTAAAACCAAATAGCAAACAACAACAACAACAATAACAAAACCCTAAATAAACATGCAATACCTTTATTCTTCTGAAAAATATACTTAATATAACTATTTAAATACACAAAGTTTATAAATAAATCAACAGTTTCATATATTAGTTTATTACTAGATTTTAAATGCTTTAAATGTTTCAAGATATGTACAACTACAGAAAATGAAAGATATGATACAGATACACAGCGACTTTCTTGACCAAGCATTTAGTTCATTGTAGGCCAGTGTAGGTATAATGACTTTGTGGTTATTGGATGAGTTTTCTCTCACAGATTGTGTGGGATACATGCAGTCATTTGAACATAATGCAACAAGTATTTGTTTTTGCTGTGGCCAAATAAATGCCCATAACTTCCCAGTTGTCCCTGCTATGGCAAAGCCAAAGCCAAACACATCAGACAGTCTTTTATGAGTACTATGGGAGTAGGGTTTGTCTAATCTTTAAAACACAAAGTAGCTCATTTCCTGTTTTAAAAGAAAACATTTTGCTAGTTCTGAAAATGTGCAAGCAGCATGCAACAAAATCTTTAATTCTTTAGAGACCCTAATTTTATCTAATAAAGGAGTGAGGACTAAATCCCTTAGTTATAGGATAGGTCTCCCATCTCAGAACTATTTTTAACTCAAGCAAGTATAGCTTTGCATTACTAGTATTTAAAAATATTATGTGTTAAATGTGTGGGCTGTGGGTGCATGAGAGATAGATAAATGGATGGATGGATAGATAGATAGGTAGATAGATAAATAGATAGATAGATAGATAGATAGATAGATAGATAGATAGATAGATAGATAGATAGATAGATACTCTATGGCTATGTTCACTTGAGTACACTTCCTTACAAGGGCAGATATCAGATCCACTGGAGCTGAAATTACAAGCGGTTTTGAACCACCCAATGTGGGTGCTGACACCAGACTCAGGTCCCTTGCATGAGGAGTTCATACACTTCCATTCCTAGCATTCTTACCAGTCCCAGAATTACCATTCCTATAACAGTTTAATTATCAATTTGAATAATGGAATATCTGTCCTTGTAGGGTAAATTGCCAAAGGACATCCTGGAAAAAAAATGAGCAAACAACAGTGAATACAAATTCATAATAATAAATTTCTATGGTTTTTAGGGCCTATACTATGACAAAAGTATCTCAGATTTTATGCTTGGATTTACAGCTGTTAACTCTAACTTTATTAACTAATAAGTGTGTAAAACTACAACACAACAAAATAACAGCAAGAGAAAACATTTCAACACATCTTTGCCAAGGAAAGCAACACTGCAAATAAGCATACCTAAATACATTCACCATTGAGTCATTTGGGAAAGGCAAGTAGATGAGATGTTACTGAAGGTTAACTGGAATGAATATAACAGAAAGGATGAGCACCATGTGTGTGGTGTTAGAACCTGGGCTTCTCACAGCCTCATAGTGAATGGTAAAATGGCCTTATTATTTGAGAAAAAGCCAACTTGAATATGCATTCCTCTTCTCCATGCCCCTGTGCTATGCCTGATGTTTTAGAAGAAGCTATAATCTAGAATTTAAAAACATATACAGAGATGAATAAATAAATCACCACTTTTCTATAAAATATGATTAATATAAATGAATATATCCTGATAAATGGTGGTGGAACACATGTGTATTGACATACAAAATAAGTTAATGGATAAGAAACCTTGACATGAAAGGCAAATCTCTCAGATGTGTGAAGGATAAAGAGAAGAAGCCTCAGGTTTCCCTTGGGCTTAGTGATAACTTTTTAATAAAATACAAAAAGCACAATTATTAAAGAAATATATTGATGAATTGGTGTGGTGGTTTGAATGAGAATGGTCTCCATAGGCACAGATATTTTCTCCCTGGTGGGTGGAGTTGTTTGAGAAGGATTTGGAGGTGTGGCCTTGTAGAAGAGGTATGTCACTGGGCATGAGCTTTTGAGATTTGATAAGCCTATGCCATTCCTCCATTCCCAGTTAGTTTCTCTCTCTCTCTCTCTCTCTCTCTCTCTCTCTCTCTCTCTCTCTCTCTCTCATCCTCATGAAATGAATCTGGATGAAAACTCTTAAACTCTTAGTCACTGCTCTAGCACCATGGCTACTTATTTGCCTTCTGCCATGCTCCCCGCCATGATGGTCATGGACTCACCTTTGAAAATTGTAAGCAAGCCCCAGTTAATGATTTTTTAAATAAGTTATCTTGTTCATTGTGTCTCTTCACAACAATAGGAAATACGAAGACAATTGGATTCTGTCAAAAATTTAAAGGAATCCAAACAAAGACACAGTTAAGATAATTGAAAGAAAAATCTAAACGGGGAAATAATATGGCTCTTTTTCTTATCTAATGAAGGACTGGCACAAACAACACATGAAACACTCTTAAATCTTTCAAAGAAAAGCCAACTAAACAGGGTTTTAAGGATCCAGAGCAGTGGTTTTCAATCTGTAGCTCATGACCCTTTTGGGGTCAAATGACTCTTTTATGGGAGTTGCATATCAGATATCCTGCATACAGATACATACATTATAATTCATAACAGCAGAAAAATTACAGTTATAAATTAGCAATAAAAATAATTTTAGGGTTGGGGGTCACCAAAACGTGAGGAACTGTATTAAAGGACTACAGCATTAGGAAGGTTGAGAACCATTGGTCTAGACCAACATTGACTCTTAAGATTTATAGATGGCAAACAGAAGCCAAGGAAATTGTGTCTGAAATCAATCACAATACAAAGGCGAAATCACTCTCTGACTACAAAGGTAAAATCTGAAAAATGGCGACATCAGAATCTGAAGAGACAAGGAGAACCCATCTGTTTCTTGCTTGTGAGAATGCAGAACAGCACAGAAGTTTTTCATTATTTATTCATTTTACATCCCAATATCCACCCCCTCTCCTCTCAGCCCATCCTCCCACAGCTCCTTCCCATTAGCCCCTCCCCTTCTCCTCTGAGAACAGAACCCCCCAGGTTTCAACCACTGAGGACAGACAAGGCAGCCCAATTAGGGGAATGGGATCCACAGATAGGCTACAGACAAGAGTTATTGGGGAACCCACATAAAAACCAAGCTGCACATCTGCTACATCTGTAGCACAATAATTATAAGATGATTTAACTGTGTTTGTAAGGATAAACCTACTTACTGTACTTTTTGATAATTTAGATGAAAACATTTCCACCCAAAAAACTTCAGGCATGCGTTCGTGGCATTTTTATTCATAGTAAGACTAACTCAGAAAATGCCAAGATGCTCTTCGACAGGTAAATGATGAGTGAACAGGTGAAAATATTATTGGTAAATGAGGAATGAACTATTTAGACATGAAGTGTAAGTGTGATTTGGTGAGTGAGAGAAGTCAATCTGATATGTCTACCTACGGCTCAGTTCCAAAGATACCCAAGTCTGTAAAAACCCAACTGCAGAGAGTAAAAAGATCTAGAATGATCGGTGATTGAGACAAATAGATGGGCTGGGGAGATTGTTTTAGGACAGTGAGACTGTTCTTCAAACACTGTAATAAAAGATAAATGGCACTGCGCAATCGTGCAAACCTACATCGAACTGTATTAAAGAGTCGCAACCAAGAGGGAGTTTGTTACTAACACTGGACTTGGGTTCTGAACTGTGCAGCACTATTGACCCAACTGTTACAGAAGATGTACAGTGTGCTAAATGGTCTTCATGGAGGAGATCAAGGATATGAAGAGATATAGAAACTCTGTATTTTATGTTTCATTGTTTCTATAAGCTTAAAGTTACTCTAACATCATTTAAAACTTTTAAACGCATGAACTTCAATGTATCAGCATATACAAACTACAAAGTAATTACATTCCGTCAGGAAGGCAGACCAAAGACAGCAGTTATTTTATGACTTGTATGTGTGTGTGTGTGTGTGTGTGTGTGTGTGTGTGTGTGTGTGTGTGTGTGTGTATACCAATTTAAACCATTCTACAGTGTCTGAAGTACGTTAGTAGTTAGAGCTTGAGTGGTAAGAGGGTATGTGTCTTAAGGCATGGGCTAGGATGTTCATAAAGTCATGGTGTTCTACAGGTTTAAATAGATAGATAGATAGATAGATAGATAGATAGATAGATAGATAGATAGATAGATAGATAGATGGATGGATGGATGGATGGATGGATGGATGGATGGATGGATGGATGGATGGATGGATGGACGGACAGACGGATAGATAGATAGATAGATAGATAGATAGATAGATAGATAGATAGATAGATAGATAGATAGATAGACAGATTTTAAAGATATTTCTATTAAAGTATAATTGGCCAAAAATCAACTGAACATACATAAAATTTGGTCATTTATACTTTAATAGAAACATCTTTAAATTTCATATATCTTGATCATATGTTTAAGCTGAGTTAATTTTTATCTGTGAGATAAACATTTGACATGGTAGAAACATATCTATATCTGTAAGAACATGATGTTTCCATTATTTATAGTTTTTGTGAAAAATATAGTTTGTTGGATTTTCAATATTTTCCCATTTTTTATTGTGCATACTTTCTAGACATTACCATCAAGAATGGCACAAAAAGATACTATTTTAAAAATATTTTAATGTGATCATTGACAGAAAAGTATTAGAAGAAGTTTGTTTTCACTAAAATGAAGTGAGCCAGGGTTGAATTGGCAGTTTTTAGTGGGGAATGCATGTGTCTCCCTGGGCAAAGTGAATTAGCATGCATACTGAATTCACTGACCCAGGGTAATTAAGGCTGTACTTACAATACTGACATAATTCTAGTTAATCAGTTATGTCAGTTTCCACATATTTGTTATTATGTCAAAAAGACTTCCACATTTCACAGAAAGCATGCAAGTAAAGCAATAATTTATAAACCATTCAGTTCCCTGGAGAGCTTGCTTTCCCCCAAAATCTTTTTTTAATAAAGAATAAACAATTTATAAAAGAGAAGAGGGTAGAGGCTCATGGGCTCCTGTAGCACTGAATGTCTTAGAGTTTCCCCTGGTCTGTAACTCCTGATAAGGGATACCATGCTGTAAAGTACCCAAGGATACTTTAAAGGTTTAGGGAGCTGGGTGAATACATCACTTCTTAGTGTTATGCCCTGAAAGGCAGCGCCCCTGAGATCTAGCCCACGCATCCTGTTTGGATGGTGGCTTGCATGTGAGATTAAAGTGGTTGCGTGAAGAAGGCATTGGATGGAAAAGTGACCATATTAAACTATATAGATATTATTGCTAATCCAATCAGACTCTGGAATCTAAGAATTCTGCCTGCGGTAGAGAACACAGCAGGTCCAACAGAGATGCTGAGCCTCACTGGAAGGTCACTGGGAGATGTACATGTGATGTTAGGACCTAGACAAGAACTGCAAACAAAAATGAAAAAAGGTTCCATAATCTCAACTTTGTGTGTAAGGTATTTTATATTGCACAGAATATATATATATATATAAAATATAGCACATATCATGTATCACGTATCATGTATCATATACTATATACCATCTATCATCTATCATCTATTATATATTCATTTATTAAATTAAATTATACAATATTTTGACCTGAAGTCATAAATAAATAAAAATCTCTGCTTGCATTCCACAGAATGTTTCAGCTTTCAGCCACAAATTCTTTTTTCTCATCTTTAATATCAATTTCCTCCTTCTTCAGACAACATATTAACTGTTGAAGCAATATTTTTTTTTTTTTTTTTACAAAATAATTCAGGTTGGAGGAGATGCAATGCCTGAGTCAGTTAGAATGCTTTGGAGAAGTAAAGCTTTAAGACTTTTCCAAAGTTGGCTCTGAAATACATATGAAGCTAAAACATTATAGGATATCTTTACAGCTTTAAAAAGAAGTCAGATCACTAATATATCTGAGACCTCTGAATAGTCCAGACTCAGCCAAGTTTAAAATACCTACACCAAAGAGTCAAATGCTGATCTATGGCTAACATTGTTTGCAATCTTACTCTGAATGTTTCCTCCGGTGGAAAACATTCATAGATTTTCATGGCCAAATCCCCTAAGCCCACCCATCATTTCTCAATGTGTGAGTTAAAGCATCCGAGGGCATCCTTTATCCTTGCCACAGGAGCTCAGTCTATTCTAATCTTAGGCTCACATCACTGGAAGGGTATGTAGAGGTGACATGGATTGTATATTGTGACTTTTATGTTCTTGTAGGTGTGTGCAATGCACATGCATAGGTGTATCTGAGTGTTCTCACGTGTATAAGCACACTTGTATCTGCAGGTGCACATGCACACGTGTGTGCAAGGTTGTTCTCATTCATGTACGCACCTTTTGTGTCCATTCATGGGGAAGCCAGAGGATAAAGCCAGGTATCTTTCTCCATCTCTCTACTTTATTTGTTGAGGAAAGTACTCTTGCTGATTCTGGAGCCCACAGATTCAACCTAGTCTAACTAGCCAGCTTGACCTGATAATTGCCTAGGTCCACCTTCTAAGTTCTGGGAATATAAGTGGCCATGACACCTCTCCAGTCTTATGTGGGTACAGAGGACACAACTCTCCATCCTCACACTTGCATGGCGAGCATTTTTCCCACTGAGATATCTTTCCATGCTTCGTGTGGAACTTTCTGATATATTTAGGAACAGGCTGGGAAGGAGGTAAATTCCCCATTTGAATACCTATCTTTTTAAAAACTTAACATATCAGATGGTTCTGGTTCTCAGAACATTTTAAGTGTTTGACAAAAATGTTACAGTTGAAAGACAGCATTGATTGGGCCAAAAAAAAATAGCCACTGTATTCCACACCATATTAATAAGAAGGGTGTGTGGGAGCATATGTGAAGAGAAAAGAAGGGGGGATGATGTAGTTCTATTACAATCTCAAAAATAAAAGAAATAATTCAAAAGTAACCACTGGAGAAAGAGATGAGTTTCTATAAACTGCAGTATCGTGGATATAGAGGTGAGTGGGTTGGAAGGTACAAACTTCCTCAGAAGCTTGCACAGAAAAAAAGAAACTTGTTTAAAACAAGGTATTACATAGTAAAGGGAAAATTGGTTGTTAAAGCAAAGGTTGGGGTGACAGCACAGCTGGAAAATCACTTGTGCAAGCATGGGGACCTGAGTTCAGATCCCCGGCACGTATGTAAATACGTAGAGTTGCTGTGCATGCCAGCAACCCCAGCAGTGGAGACCCAGAGACAGGAGTGAATCTACCTAGGCAGTTTGTCCAAGTCAGTGGGCCCCAGCCTCAGGAGAGACCCTGTCACAAAAAATAAGATACTAAGTCATTTAAAAAGACCTTACACTGAACTCTGGCATCCACACATATTCACTCAAATGAACACACACACACACACACACACACACACACACGCACACACGCACACACGAGGCCAAATATATTTAAGAACTCAGTCATTGTATAAAGAACAGTTTATATGAAGCTGAACATAATATTCACTCTTGATCCATAAAAGCACCAAAACCCATATAACTGTGATGGAGTTAAGTCCAGGGAGGTGCCCTCTTGCACACTTAAAACTTAAAGGCACCCAAAACTCTGTTCCTCTGTAAAACATTTAGTACAAAGTAAACATTAATGCAAAACGTTCACTGAGTAAAATTAGTTCTATGAAGTCACTTGACTTGCTACTCCAACCCCACCCTTAATTTCTTTGCCCTCTCCCTTAGGATTTCACCTCTCAATACAATTCCATCAAAACTATCTCAAAACATCAAACCTTTCATTTTTTTCTTCCCTGTATACCTGAGATCTCTTTAAAGATGCACACTACTGGGTGGGTAGAGCAGCCTTTCTCTGAAGTCTAGCCACACAACTCTTGCTGTGTGCACCATGCTCTGTTGCAGCCAAAGACATTGCCACCTGCACTCCTCAGGCTGAGAACGCTCCCGCACCTATGATTACCTAGTTAACTCCACTTTCTCTCTGGATTGATGCCAAGTACCACGTGTTGAAGAAACCTTCCCCATGAGCATCACACCCAGAGCAGAGCAAGGTCCTTCCTGTAACTCCCTGATACTCCATTCGCGTCTGGTCTACTTGCCAGACAACAGGAACAAGATGCCTGGGAGGACTGGACTGTGCCAAACATTTCTTCTTACCATTACCTAGCTGGAAATGGGCACATAGTTGAGTTTCAATACATATTTGTTGAACAGATGAATAAATCAAAGGAAAATGATCAATGTTTTGAATTCTTTCCAGCTTTATTAAAAATCAGTTACATATAGGCAAAATAGAGTAAAAATATGCAAGCAAAATAAATGTTATATTCATGATGTTACTAAATTGTTCTAGAAAAACCCTTTCAATAAATCAATAAGTAGTCTGACTCCAGCTGCCCTGCATGACTAGTGGTGGTATAGTGTGTGTAGTATTGTGTGGTATAGAAACAACCTGGCTCTACTGCATGTCTCTCACATAGATGGAGACATTTTTTAATTAGAGGGGTCCAGAGCCACAAAAATCTCATCACTTCTAATGACAGGCCTGACACCTGAGGCACACCTTCCAGAGAGAGAGATAGAGAGAGAATGAATTGAATCCACAGTCGGTTTTATTGAGGAAACATAGAAACATATACACTTTCATCTCTGTTAAGCTCCCATGTCTGTCACTCACTCATTACTGCAAGATGATCTAAGCCTCTTTGAGTGACAGGAAAAACTAGATCCCAAAGTTGAATAAAGTTGATCACTAAGTGCTCCATGCATGTCAGTATAAAGGAGACATTTATCTGGAGATAGACATCAGTGTTTCTGGAAATGCCATGAATGTCAGAAGAGCTTCCATAACAGCATATTTCATTTTATGGTAAATGTAAACAGCAGTGGCTGTATTTACTGCCGGTTATGGTCCAGAAAGTGTGCTAAGCCTTTTTCCTTTTGAGGATTATCTTAATCCACACAGGAAGTCCTGTAGGAACAAACCACAATTATTTTCTTTAATTCATAGGTTTTGAAAATGATACACTCTGAGATGAAGGATTTGCTCCAGAGACTGAGCAACAGGAAGGACCATAGGCATGAGATAAAAATACAACTGTAGTTTCTTAAAGGAAACTTGGGAAATATAAACATCTCGGTTCTATTTTTAATCAAGAACAATATAAAAATCTAAACATGTGTTTCCCCTTAAAGCTGGAATCAGCTTTAATAAAACTGGGAAAAATATGAACTTTAATGTTCAACTTCTATATCTATGTTGATAGCAAAATAGAAGAGCAGAGTGTGTTAGCCACAGTTGGCAAAGGGTGGATCTGCCTAGAGGCTAACTCGTGAAACAAACAGTGAAAATCAATACAATTTCACATTATATATGTGTAAAGAATTTGGGAGATTTCCCACTGTTTTAATTATATTCAGATTGACCCTCCTGCAACATTTTGATTAAAGCTATAAAGATTCTTTGGAACACGATGTTTTTATATGAACACTGCCTGCTTGTGTCACATTAAGATATGTTTACATGATACCTCATTGTATTTTTATTATTTCATTTATTTTCAAAAATAAAGTTAAAACAGTATACCATGGATATAGAATGTGGATTTAAAGGATAATTGTGATACTATCCCATTTGTCAGAATAATAGTACTGCTCACTTATGGGGCTTCTGAGCACACAACCATGGGTTCTTGGCCAGATTTATAGTTCCATGTATGTATCTTCTTTTGGAGCAGGCCAAGATGAAAAGTAACCAGTCACCCTGAGGAATCAATTTCCTGGGCGCTGACCTGGAAATTTCTTCCTGATGGCCTAGATTCCAAAGTATTGGTTCTAGTAAATACCATGACCAAAATCACTCTGTAGAGGGAAGTATTTATTTGGCTTACATTTTACCTATCATGGTCTATCACTGAAGTACCTCAAGGAATGAACCTGGAGGCAGGAAATGAAGATGAGACTGTGGGAGAATGATGCTCAGTGGCTTGCCTCTTGTGGCTTGCCCAGCCCTCTTGATTTTTTAACACCTCCCTGGATTACCTGCCAAGGCATCATCCACAGTGGGCTGTACCCTCCTATAGGCCAATGTGATGGAGACATTATCCCAGTTGAGGTTTTCTCTTTCAACATGACATTAGTTTGTATCAAGGTGAAAAACCTATGAGCACTGTGGTGGTTTGAATATGCTTGACCCTATTCAAGGGGCACTATTAGGAGGAGTGGCTTTGTTGGCATAGGCGTGGCCTTCTTGGAGGAAGTGTGTCACTGTGGGCATTGGTGTTGAGACTTTCCTCCTAACTTCCTTCCTGAAAGATAGTTTTCTCTTAGCTGTCTTCAGAACAAGAGTCAGAACACTCAGCTCCTCCTGCATCATACCTGCTTAGACACTGTTGCCATGCTTCCTGCCTTGATGATAATGGATTAGACCTCTGAACCTTTAAGCCAGTCCCAATTAAATGTCCTTATAAGAGTTGTCTTGGTCATGGCATCTCCTCACAGCAACGGAAACCCTAGGACAAGCACAGTATCAAAAGTTTCTATGAGAACTGCTGGGGCAAAGTCTTTGGAAGCTATGAATCTTGTGAAGCACAATAATGCCTTGAGCAGCAAGACATATGCACACAAGGGCAACAGGGTCATAGATGTTATATCCTCTCATCAAAGTGTGTGATGTCTACAGCATTGGGTCTTAACATCTTTATTTGGGGAAAGAGGAGTAACACAGAGCAATACCAACAGGATGCATTGTTTGGGAGGGAGGGTCTCTGGAATACCCAACAACTCTTGTAGAAGTATTCTATGCCTGACTCTGGGCTTTTTATTTGACAACTAATGACTTCTGGGAAGAACATTATTCTCTAACCTCATCAAAGACATTTACTTGTACAGTTGAGGCTGACACATGACTACTCAAATTGAAGAGTAAGTGCTCAGTGCTTAGTCACAAATGGTACAGTCACCTTACAGCTCTCCCCATGAGGCTCAGTGACCAGTTTGGAAGAGAGGGAACAAAGACTGTGAGGACAGAAGACAGAGAGGATCAGAGTGAAATATGGTCTTACAGATAGGGAGATCTGGAGCTGTGATGTGCTCACGATGACTGTGGTTACACAAGATCAAGTCAGTCAATGTGCCAGCATGACAAAGAGAGAGGCTCATGTACCCACTAACTGTAGGAACTATTCACAGCTTATGACAATGTAGGAAGGAAGAGTGGGTTTGTTTAAAGGTGAGACCTTGGGTAAGTAAACAATGTTTCAGTGGATAGCCTCATACTTGTGAGAGCAGGAGCAACACAAACCAGGTTAGTTGAGTTATAGTTTTAGAAAAAGATACCACAGGAAGTTAGGAGGGTGAATTAGATCTGGGAGGAGTTAGGGAGACTATAACAATGTGAATATGATCAAAGTATTGGACTGTACAATTTTCCCCAAAACATTGATATATTGCATTAAAATAAAATAAAATTTCAAAGAGTTAACATGAAACTTTTCACTTTCTCTTCTGTTATACTCCTACCACTTCTTTGAAGACTTTTGTTATTATTTTGGGGGCAATTTTTTGGTGACCCATTAATGTCAAACATTAGCAAGTAACTGAAGTATCTGTAGAAGAGACGAATGTAAGAGGTAATGTGTCACATCAGAATGAGAATGTGGCCTGGAACTGTTAAAGCTCCCAGTGATGTTCTGAGCAACGGCATCGTATCTGTTGATGTGGACGGAAGACCCAGAATGACAGTATAGGTATAGGAAACTGTTTGTCAAAATTTGCTGAACAGAATATGGGTGACATCAGCTGCAGATAGTCCTGTACTCCCCCAGGTTATATCTTCCGGTGTTCCTCGGAGCTCAGACCCTTATTCCAGGGACCTGATTTCTGGTGACAACGGAGTTCATCACAGGGATTTATCATGTCTCCTCAGCCTTATTAATGAAATCCACTGCCATATAAACATTCAATCTTCCTGAAAATTTCCATACTTATCACTTGATAGTTTGAGATTGAAAAACACATTTCCATACCGCTCAGATTATGACACTATTTATATTCAGGAACATAATTTCTTTGTCTAAATACTAGTTGGAAATGTAGTGTTACTGTTGTGGCTCAGGGTAACTATGCAGATCCGCCTGGTGCTCTCCCCTAAACTCTGTTCCCAGCTCTGAATCCTACTGCAAAAATCATTTACAGGAGAATTTGATCCCTGGGCATGGAGAAAGAATTGAAAAGGTCAGCCTCAACTGCTCTGTCTAAAACTCGAGTTCAATACACCCCCAGAAGCCAGAAAATACCAGTATTTACAGGGCTCTTGGCAGGGAACCCCTTGTTCAGCTGTAATCAGTTTTAAGCTACTTTTATACATGATTTATTTTCTCAGCTTCTACCCTGCAATCTTCAACCACAAATGCTGTTTGCTATATTCTATACTCCAACACCTTCGACAGTGGCTTCCAATTATCATTTAAATGTATCAGTACTTTACAAAAGCAAGAGCAATTTTCTTCTTCAGTTGCTTTCTCCTCAGGACGAAAGCATTGCTTAGCAAAGAACAAATGAGCAAAGAAAAGAATATGTAAACATAGGAACTGAATGCTAATTTTTTGAGATCAAATAAATGGTTAAAATGCTTCCAGATTGGCACAGACCTTTGTAACTACAATAAGTGACAATTCAAAGTCAAATGGTTGGACCTAATGTTTTGTTCCTTGGAAATCTTGGAATCTGGATAATGCATTTATTTCTGTTATTGAAAAATAGGTATTCGGGAGTTATCTGAATTCATACATAATATTTTCATATAATGAGGCCATTTTAAACAAACTCAAAGATTTGAATTATTAAAATAAGATTTTGTTGGCTTTTTCCTTCCTATTCAAGTAGATATTTGTGGCATATGTAACCACAATGAAGTGAGTATGGAGTCCTAGTCAGAGAGTCCACAGTAATAGTTCAAAGAGTCCCATTTTCATTTAGTTCCAGATGTGATATAATTCTGCCTGAATTATATTCATGAGAAGGGAGAGCTCTTCTGAGATTTCACACAATGGGAAACACGGCAATATATGTTCATAGAATTTGAACACTCACAGGAAGATAGCTTTCACTCCATCTAATTTCTCCTTAACAGATTTTAGTCTTAGCATCCATTGCTGGAGGTACTGCTAGAGGCAGGCCTAAGCCTGCCAGGAGGCGAGTGAGCTGTAAAGTTTAGCATCCTACCGAAACTTCATCTCCACATTCTTTATGAATGCAGTATGCCAGCTTCTAAAGCATGGTGAGATCTGAACCTTGACACGCCTGTCTCCAAACCACACCCCTTTACTGATGTTAGGATTAAGTGAATTGGGGCAGGCATGCTTTGACTCTTTCAGATGGTATCCCCCAAAATGAGCTCTGCTGGTGCCTTCCTCCAGTTACATGCAAATTTGATGTATTTGAAGATAGAGTTAAACATATAACTGATAAGAATGTGGTTATCATAGATTTAAAGGTTCTTGGACCCAGCAGCTGAATCTTTGTAGGAAATAAGTGGGGTTATAATTCTAAGGGACCAGGGTAGCCAGTCACATAACTGAAGCTTGGAGACACAAGTTGTACTGGGGAGGGTGTGACCAGAGCTCCAGGAAGGACCAAGCGTTCCTTTTCAGAGCCTGCAGGGGGCTCCTGCTCCAACCCATACTTTGACTTCTGGTTCTGATTTCTAAAGATTACATAGGAAATAATTCTGTTGTTTTATGTCACATTCTTTTGTATTGGAATTTCTCAGGTGCCTCGAGAACAAATACTTGCCCACACTAAGAATATCATTTGATGTGAAAGAAAATTGCACACTGTGTTAACTGTGGCAGGCAGGTAGCTTATCTGCAGATAGTTTTCAACTTACATGAGCACATTATTAAATTGATACTTACATTATGTATCATCTAGCCTTACGTGGGGCTGGTACATCAAACATTACCCTCCTTCCTGGCTCTAAGCCCAATTTAATTTGGGACTTTATTATGCTATGAATGTTCTTGTCTCTTAGTTTTATTTCGAAGCCCTAAAACCCAGTGTGGTGGCATTAGAAGGTAAGGCTTTGGAGGTAATCATTTTCAGATGAACTATTTGGCGTGGTCTTAGCAACAGGATAGCAGGAAACTACATTTCTCGTCACAGGTTTTTGGAAGCCATAGATGAGCTCATACCTAGAACTAAGTCTATTAGAACCTTGGTCTTGAACTCCCAGCTTTGAAAACTATAATAGATAAGTGTTTGTCATTTGAATTACCTAGTATATCATTACACAAGCCCCAGATGACTAAGGCAGTTCTAAAAAGAGAGAAGCTAGAAATCTAGCACATTGCAACCGACACAGGTTGGAGGATCATATCCAAAAATCATTTAACTATTTCCATCTTCTTCATTTACCTTACTAAATTAAAGAAGAAGTGTGTGTGTTTTAATCAAGCTTTCTAAATGAGCACATTCTCCCTGCAGAAGTAATTAATTACCCATGAATGTTAATTATGTTCGGCAGGTTAATTTTCACCCAGGATTGCATTGCACAAGAGACCTGAAGTTGATAGATCATCTTCCACTTGGAAGGCCACCTGTGCTAACTGAATTGGTCTTGTAGGATACATCCCAAGGCTGGGACACAAGACCGTGTTGCTTTCCATACGTAAAACTAGAGCTTACAGTCAGTCCTGCATGCTGGAGTGAGCCTCATTGCAGAATGAGGTCTAGCCTGTGTCACTCTAACTTGATTTTAGGGACATTTTTTGGGCCTGAATTTCTGTTCCATAAGCTTTATTAAATAATTTCTGTATGACTATGTAATGCAGTCATCAACTTTCCCAATTAAGTAAAATTGTATCTGCTTCTTTTTCTATTCAAGTGATATTTGTAGCATGTGTAACACCTGTAAAGTGGGTATGTGGACTCTATAAAGAGAGTCCACCTTAATAGTTCAAAGAAGTCACATTTTCATTTAACTCCAGATGTGATATAATTCTGCCTGAACTTTAGTGCGTTTATGAGAAGGAGAGCTCTGCTGAGATTTCACACTATGGGAAACATGACAATATATGTTCATAGAATTTGAGCACTCACAGGAAGATAGCTTTTCACTCCATCTAATTTCTCCTTAACAGATTTTAGTCTTAGCATCGATTGCTGGAGGTACTGCTAGAGGCAGACCTAAGCCTGCCAGGAGGCGAGTAAGTTGTAAAGTTTAACATCCTACCAAAACTGCAAATCCACATGATTTATGAACACAGTATGCCAGCTTCTAAAGCGTGGTGGGATCTGAGACTTGGCACCCGTGTCTCCAAACCACACCCCTCTACAAATGCCAGGATTAAGTGAGTTGGGGCAGGCATGCTTTGTAGCTGTCAGATACAGACTTTTCCAATTCCTGATTAAGTTAGATGAAACTGTATTAACTAGCAGAGTGGTAGATTGGCTATTCTATGAAGTAACTCAAACGGTGATGCTCTTTAGATGCCCATGGAAACACTTGCTGGTGTTCGCCATCTTGGTGGTTACTGTGTTAAAGGAAGAAAAGGTTGAAACAGTCTTGGTGATGATATCTTTTGAAGCTATCTGGGAAGGTACAACTTGTCTCTCCTCTACTCTTTATAATCAAAATTGTTGCCAAGTTACTGCTACCAAGCAGATTACACATGGATGAAGCTGTCATTATTAGGAAGTCATGACTGACTTAAATACAGCAGAACAGACAGAGCAAGCCTGACTCACTGATGACATCATTCACTGCTCAGATCAAGCCTGTTACAGCAGCAAAACTCAGTTCTTTTCAGCGGCTGGATCATAATATTCCATCACATGTATTTTGAGAAGTCTAGCCTTTTTCTTCCCTGGTGTCCTCTAAATGATATCTATTTCTTGTCCAAGGCCTCAATACATTAGAATTTAGAGATAACTGTCATTTTCTTTTCAACAAGAAGCCACGTGTCCAAGGTCACATAAGCTACATTAAGTGGTTCATATACTTAATCATAATATAGTCATATTAGGGAGAAATATGGCTTTAATCAATTTAGTATGAAAAGATGGCCCTGATTTTCTACTCATTAAGAGAACAGATTAATTAACTACTAAACAAAAATTTAATGGTGTTTGTTCCAAAAGATACTTAAATTCACCATGTTGAAAATACATTCCTTAGAAAGAGACCTGGGTCAAAAACTTTCCAGTGTTATTTAATAATTATGTAGTTTTAAGCAAACTAAGTATAATCATGAAACTTTAATTTAAAATGAAGGCTGACATTACTGAAGTGATATTTACATGTAATGCTATTAATCATTTATCAGTAACTTACCCAACTTTAAATTTATGGCAAGTGTTAAAAGAAATACTTAATCTTAAACCACAAGGACTTTTGTTAGAAAATATGCAAATATAAGTTATCATTCATATTTGAATAAGTATAAATAGTGAATTATAGACTCAATAAAGGACATTAGAAGTAAGTTACTACGACTAAATTTATGTGTTAAAAACTATAAATCTTAAGTGTTAGTGATTAACTTCATATGCGTGTAGTCTTGTTCACACTTCCTTGGGCAGGTCAAAGAATGAAGCTGCCCCACATGTGGAGACAGGAAACAATTTCTCCTGCCTCTGGGTGTTCTCCCAAACTCGACCCCAGTTAATAAGCATCTTGTAACAAAACTATTCAAATTTCTACAATCCTGATGTTTTCCGTTTCTGGCCTATTTCTGAACAAATTGTAATTTGTGGTTCTATTGTGCTTAGAATTTTGTGGCTCAAAGTTTGCTCAGGATAATTTTAGGATCTGTCTATCTACCTGTCTGTCTGTCTGTCTGTCTATCATTTTTCTATCTACCTATCTATCCACATGTATTTATGTATTTTGATTTGATTTGATTTTTTCATGGTGATGGGAATTGAACTGAAGCACTTATGCTTACACAACACACCTTGTCAATGAGACACATCCACAGTCCCCTTCTATTTTCATATACTTACAGTAGGTATAAGTTGGAGAAAACTCTAAGACCTGACCTCATTCTAGAAAAAAAGCTAGTGTTCATGATTGCGTAGAAGTCCCTGACTATCTGACCTTATAACTTATACAGTAAATGTAGCAGTCACCCATGGACTATTCTCACAGACCACTGCTTTCCCCTGAAAAGTTTACTATTTCTGCAGGTGATTTTGAGCCGTGAACATTCATTGCACACCCCAATTCATCACTGCAGCACGATTGACAGGAGTTAAGAGGATGCTGGATGACTTTAATGAACAGGTCAGTGCTCAGCCCCACCCCATATTGAATATTTCCTGCTTAAAGAACACACAACATATTTCCATTCATCCATCATCATTTAACTACTAAAGCTACTGGGCACACCTCTGGGATCGTTCCATTATGGTAGAAGAAAAGCTACACATAAACAATTAGATTTACCTGCTCGGTGCTTAGTACACCCACACAAAAGACATGTGCCTGGATCTTTGAAAGTTTTAAAACAGAATCCATTGGTCTAAGCTCTGGACAGCACTTATGCCAACCACTTAAGTTACCAAGCAAGTGAAACAGAATTTCCAGATGTATATGTGCCTTCCCCGTGGAGATTTCTGCACATGCCTGTCAAACAGCAGGACTGAAGCCAGCCCCACAGCCTGTCTCCAGACTCAACGCTCAGTTGTCTCGAGCATGCTAATAACAGGTGTTACTTGGGAGCCTAATGAGTCATTAGTACAGTCTGTCAGACGCCCACAGGCAGCCTGCCAAGTCCTCGGCCGTGGCTGACAATCCTGCTGATTTAAAGAAGAGGGGAAGATGCTTTTCAGCAGACTTTTATTGATGCGAAAGTTCAAAACCCAGAGAGTTTTCCTTTATCACTAAAAACGAAAGGGGTACACTACAGATCATAGGGCCCCATACCTGAACATTTGAGCAAGTATATTCAAGGCAGGGAAGGAGCCAGAGCACTAACTGCAAAGGGCCCAAGCTCTCTGGGGGAGGTTTTGTTGCTGAGGCATTCCCTGCCATTTAGTGTCCAAAATGGTTTCTCACAGTTAAAACTACTCTGTCTCTTTGTAGTCCTTTTTCTTGGGGTTATTTTTGTCAGTTAGAGAAGTAATATTTAAGATGATTTCTGGAAATGTAAATGAAAAGAAAGCAACTATAATGTTTGACCTAGATGATTGTATATTTGTCATATTAATTTGGAGTGAGGAGCTTTACTCTTTTAGGGACACAGCGAGATAGAGTCTGTTATGTGTTAAACTTTAAATTTGAGATAGACATTTGCTTCTGACTATTTCAGATATTTATGTGAATTTCCTTTCCTGTTTTTTTTTTGGGGGGGGGCGGTATTTTCTCCTGATACAGGGATACAGGAAGCAAGTCACCTTGAATGGTAGAGCTCTATTCTTATTTGGGAGCTAATCAGGTTTTAATGGTGAATGCCGCAGACTTTGTAGCTAGCTCTCCATAGGCTTAGACACACTTGGGAGGATGGATTCACAGCTGCTTCCAACAGATTGGCCTGTGGGCATGTTTGTGGAGCATCTTCTTGAGTACTGATTGATACAGGATGTGCTGACTGTGGCAGTAGCATCCTGAGGCAAGTGGTCCTGGGTTGTATAAGAAACAGGGTGAGCAAGGCATCAGCAGCAAGCTGGTAAGCAGCACTCCTCCTTAGTCTCTGCTTCAGTTTCTGCCTCCAGCTTCCTGCCTTGTCTTCCATTGTTGGCAGACTTTAGCCTGCAAGCTTTTAGCATAGCAACAGTGAAACCTAACTGGAACAGTGCAATAAAATGCTGACAGGGAAGGAAGTGGAGATACAATCAGATGATAGAACATTTGCCTAAAATACAGGAGGCCCTAAATTTGGTCCCCTGTACTGTGGCAGGCCCTGACAGTAAAGGCTACAGGTTGGGGGGGGGGGGGGATGATGGGAAGTTCAAGGTGATTTACAGGTGCCTAGAGAGTTCATGGGCAAGTTGGGACACAGGGACATATTTGAAGCTGCTTCATAGATAGATAGATAGATAGATAGATAGATAGATAGATAGATAGATAGATGATAGATGGATAGATAGATAGATACATTCATACATACATATATACATGATAGATAGTTTAAAAGAAAGAAAAGATTGGGTGTCAAAATAATAAACAAAGATAAAAGTGTGGGCTATTTATCATGTGCCCAGTGCACTGAGAAGCACTCCGCTGACGTCTGAAGCTCTGTGACAATTTTAGTTAGCAATGCTGTCACCACTCCCCGGAATTCTGACTTAAGGATGTAAACCAGCCTGTACAGAAGAACTATATTAGCACAGCGTATGCAACCCAGTAGCTCTGCCCTCAGAACAGAAGTCACTAACACTGTACTAAACCTTGTGAGCTTGATCCCTTTGCATGGAAAGGTCCCTGAGAGAAAATGGCATATCCATCAGACAATAGTCCATCTCCTGACCCTGATAGCTTATATCACTTATTAAATGAAAAAGCAGATACATCAGTAGAAAAAAAATATGTATCTAAAAAGCAGCCGCAAAGAAGCAGATGCCAAGCTCAGGTCAGAGAATTCAGTCTGAGAGCCCAGGGTTTCAGAAAAACTCTTACAGTGGACAAGAACGACAGTAAGACAAGGTAATCTCAGAAAAGAAAAATGTTGAGAAGCGCCAATGACCTTGAAAAAAACAAGAATCTTAGAGAAAGGACACCATGTGTGTTTCAGCTGCTGTGGAACAAATTGTTCATTCTACCTTGAGCCCAGGGGATAAGAGACAATCACAGCTGCTTTAAGGGCCTTATTGTGTTCAGGAAGAGAGGGGTTGACTTCAGTGAAGAAGCAGAAAAGGAATGGGTTGTGTCTTTTAAAATGCTAATGTTGCATCTGCAAGCATCTTATTAAATATCATTTTCCTCTTAATAACTACAATCTTCCAGACTAAACTGAAAGAAAATTAGTTTACCGTTGGCAAAACCAACCAGTGCCTAATCTGATATTTCTATAAACACAAAGACGTTTGTGCACAGCAGTGTTTGTGGCATCTGATGAACGAGAGAACACTTCCTTGTTAGGGCTTAGCTTCACTGTTGCAAAATCCTGAAACACTGTATCAGGTTGGAGGAGCACTTTGCAACAGGAAGAAAACCCAACTCTAGACAGAAGAGAGAAGGAAAGAAGTTTGCACTGAGGAGAAAGGGACACAATGCAGAAAGGATCTGCATGCACTGTCGCATGCACTGTCGCAAACACTCCTTGTTGATGTCATAGAGAAAAATCAAGAGTATGTTCAAAACGGATATGCACAGTTGAGTGGTGCAGATTACAACACACGTGCTTAAATAAATACCATGGCTTCCGAAGGCAATCAAATCCCTTACCAGTTACAAAAGTGAAACTTTTCACTTCAACATCTTAACTTGGGAAGGGAGTAAAGAACACTCATTGAAAGTCTATACAAAAATCCAGCCAGGTCGTTATCCTGACTTCACCAAACAGTGTCTGCTCTCTCAGGGCTCGGCTGTTGTGTGCCATTCATGGCACACTGTAGGTACCATTTTCCTACTGTAGGCACCATTTTCCAAGCCCAGTTTCCTTCCCTTGAGTTTTTTAGTTTCCTGCTGTAATTCCAATATACTCCCTTCTAGATGCAAACAAATCACCTTGTTTTGAGACCTTTCTTTTCTCTCTGTTTTCAGCAAAGATATTCTTTGTTGTTGTTGTTGTTGTTGTTGTTGTTGTTGTTGTTGTTGTTGTTTTGGTTTTTTTGAGAGGGTTTCTCTGTTGTGTAGCTCTGGCTGTCCTGGAACTCACTCTATAGACCAGGCTGGCCTCGAACTTAGAAATCTGCCTGCCTCTGCCTCCCAAGTGCTGGAATTAAAGGTGTGCACCACCACTGCCCGGCGAGCAAAGGCATTCTTTCAAGAAGAACAAAGCCAAATAGTCCTGAAATAAGGCATCTAAACTCAATCACCATTTCGAAGACAATATGCATCAATTAAGAAAGAACAGAAATCATAAACAATTACCTCAAACTCATATCTAACAAATTAAATAAAATTGCTGACCTCTAACCTCTGCCTATTGCTTTAAGGAAGTGGAATCTGTTCACATGACTTGGTTATTTAATAATTATAGTAAATTGATTAATAGGCAAATATTTTTATATACTTTAATATGTAAGTTAGCTATGATATAAACAAATAATTTTATTTTTTCCAAAAAAGTGAGGTTATTTTTTTTTGTACATTTTATTTTCTTTGTGGTAGTAGATTTTTCATAAAGACATTGCCACCTAAACCTGAACAGAACTTTGAAATTTAAAGTGCCATCAACTCAGGAATTATGCTTGATAGGACATTCTATCATTTAAAAATATTATTATTGTAGAAAGCTTTTGAAGGAGTTTTATCTGAACATATTGTGCATTACATTAGAAAGATAAATGTGGGCTAAAAGCATACATTGAGTCCTTAGAAAATACCAATAACCCATCAAAGACTTTCAATCTTTTTGTTCTATGCAGTTGTCACTATTATTGTGTGGCTATACTTGTTCTTGTTTTTATTGAGGAACATTGAGTGCGCAGGTTAATATTGTAACGTTAACAGGATTTAGAAATCACCAGAAGACAATCTTCTGGGCATGATTTTCAGAGTTTCTAGACTAAGTTAACTGAGATGGAAAGACCCACCCTAACTATGAGCAGCAGTGTCTTATAGCCTGAGGTCCAGGAAAGAATAATCAGAAGATGGGAAACTGAAGACCAGCATCCACTGCTCCTCATTTGTCCACTTTATTCAATACCGTGTGTTCATAACTCTTCACTACCTCCACCCCAAATGGAAAGTACCTTCAAACTGTGAACACAAATAAACTCCTTCTTAATTGCTTCCTGATAGGTATGTGGCTACAGAAATAAGAAAAGTAATTAATATACTGAACTCTTCACAAGATAAAACAAAACTTCCACAGTCAATGATTAATGAGGTATGGGCTTTTCTGTATTTATGAGATAATTGGTGTTTCAGTTTGTTCTGCTGCAACATTATTCTCACAAACTTGTCATGTTAAAAAACAACTAGTTTTTCAAGTTCTGCATACTGTAAAACCGAAGTCCAAGTGACGTCGTAACACCTGTCAGAGGAGAGTCTGCTTCTAGGTTTGGTGATCACCCTGATTTCCTTTGTACTCTTGTACAGAAGAAATGAAAAGCAATGCCCTCATACCATGATCTCTTGATATACAGAGGTTAATTACCCTCATGAGGACTTCACCTTCATGACTGCCATCTCTGCACAGGTCAAGTTCTGAGAACTACATAAGGGATAAAGGGTGTAGCAAATAAATTTTGTGAAGTTACAGCTGTCGCACTCTCTCCCATTGGGGGAAACACAGTGAGGGTGGAGTCTCCGGGTCCGGGGACCGCCAGGGGTTGGGTCCGCAGAGTACGCCCTAGGCTTCAAGTATCACCACCGCAGCCCTCTTCGTCGCATATGTCTCGGGCCTGACGCCACCGGAGTGAGACACCGGGATGGAGCACCCCTGGCGCTGATGGAGTCCGCCCTTGGTGCCCAAGCTGCTGCGCGCTGCCGAGCGCTGCTGGTCTCGGCCAGCGGCTTGACCGAGGTGTAGGGAGGGAGCGGACCGAGATCAGCTGTGGGCATCCACTGGCTCCGTTGTGCTCAGAGCACTCGCCGTCCTGCGCCCCAAGAGTCACAGCTCCATTAGACAAAGTTATCGGATGCCAAAGTAGTTTCTATCTTTATTTGTTCTAGATGGCGGGCAGTGCTCCCAGGGGAGGCGGGTGGAGAAGGAGGGGAGAAAGAGAGAGAGAGCTGGGTCAAGGTGTTCTACTTACAGTTCTGAGAGAGGGGGCGGGGCTTGGTAGTTGATACTTTCCATTGGCCAGCTTGGGAGCCCTAATCGTTGCCTCATTTGCCTATAGTTGATACTTTCCATTGGCCAGCTTGGGAGCCCTAATCGTTGCCTCATTTGCCTATACACAAGTTTCACACGCCAGGCCTCTTTCCATACAGGGGTTGTGATATGAAGAATTT
>CM052720.1:34473137-34547679 GCA_028551405.1 Uromys caudimaculatus | reverse complement strand
AGAGGGGGCGGGGCTTGGTAGTTGATACTTTCCATTGGCCAGCTTGGGAGCCCTAATCGTTGCCTCATTTGCCTATAGTTGATACTTTCCATTGGCCAGCTTGGGAGCCCTAATCGTTGCCTCATTTGCCTATACACAAGTTTCACACGCCAGGCCTCTTTCCATACAGGGGTTGTGATATGAAGAATTTCCCAGGAGCGTTGGTCAGAAGCATAAATTCTGGTCCCTGGTGTACCACCGGGTCTCCCAGAGCTTCCAGCCCATGCTCAACCGGGCATCACAGATCACTGCCCCACACACAGCAATGGGTAGGATGGTCTTTCGGTATCCTTTTGATCAAGTATTTCCTTTCAACAGCTTCATGAATGGAAGCAGTCTGATTACACTCAAATGCCCAGTGAAGGCTACTAGTGAGAGAGTTTAGGCAGAGTCTGTGAAGTCAGTCCTCTTGGTTAAAAACTCTGAATGCTATCTCCCTTCTTCATGGATCGGTAGGTGTAACATAGGAAAAATGGCCATCCTACCACAAGTAATCTACAGAGTCAATGAAATCCCCATAAAATTTCCAATACAATTCTTCACATATTTTGAAAGGTCAATCTCAGCTTCATATGGAGAAACAGACAAACAAAGCAACAAAGCAAGCAAGCAAGAAAACAAACAGAAAACAGGATAGCTAAAACAATCCCAAACAACAACAATAGTAATAAAAGCATCATAGTATTAGCATAAAAACAAGCATGCTGATCACTGGAATAGAACTGAAGACCCAGGCATAAATCCACACACTCATGGACACCTGATTGTTTATAAACAAACCAGAAATACACACTGAATAAAAGACAGCATCTTCAACAAATGGTGCTTATCCAACCTGATGCCTGCATGTAAATGAATGCAAATAGTCCATACTTATCAATCTACACAAAACTCAACTCCAAATTCATCAAAGACATAAAAAAAAAAAATGGATACACTAAATCTGATAGAAGAGAAATTGGGGAATAGCCTTGAATTCATTGGCACAGGGGACAATTTTCTGAATGGAACACCATTAGCACAGGCACTAAGATCACTAATTAATAAATGGGACCTCATGAAACTGAGAAGCTGCTGTAAGGCAAAGCACACCGTCATTTGGACAAAGTGACAGCCTTCAAAATGGGAAAAGAGTTTTACCAACTCCACATCAGATAGAGGGCTAATATCCAACATATATAAAGAACTCAAGAAACTAGACATCAAAATACCAAATAATCCAATTCAAATGGAGTACAGATATAAACAGAATTCTCAATAATCTGGATGATGGTAGATGTATGTTATATAAATACCTATTCTCCCGGTTACTTCTCTGCTGTTTTGACACATTACCTTGACATCTGCGTCTTAGAGAAGAAAAGGGTTTATTTTGGTTTATAGTTCCAGAGGGATAGCTGTCATGCTATCATGGCAAGGACATCATGGTAGTAGAAGCTTGGGGCTGGCATGGTGGACAGGAAGCAGACATAGAACAGAAAGTTGAACCAAGCTATTAAAAAAAAAAACCAACAACAACAACAAAAAAAACCAAACCTCAATGCCCATCCGCAGGGTTGTATAGCTCTACCTTCTAAAAATTCCATATTGTTTTCAGGTAGTACCACCAAGAGCAGACCAAATATTAAAATACAGGAACCTTTGGGGGATTTCTAATTCAAAGTACCATATTAATGTTTTATGATTTTAATCGTGAACTGCTCCTATGTTTTCAATTGTGTTTTTTATTTCTGAAGGTGTTAAAGACGGGAAGGCTACATCATAACTAAATTGAGTCCAGAGAAAGAAAACCTGAACGGGAAATACTCTCTTAAAAAGTCCATTCATCCCTGTGTTCACTTCCAGACATAGCTGTGAAGGAATTTAAGTGGACACATTCACCCTTGCAGTGTGGTTTTGCACATGTGTATGCAAGTTTGTGTGGTTATTGGAATTTCTATTGGGCTTTCATAGCATATTCAAATATGGAAATATAGTATTGATACCTGTATTTCATAAAGAACCAACAAGTCATTTAAATAACTTTGGCAGAAATGTTGAAAATGAGTACAGAGAATTATAAGTATATTTAGAACGAGAATGCCTGAATGCCTTCCAGTCCTGAAACAGTAATTAAGGGAAGAAATTGCTTTTAGATCTTAGAAGGATTTAAAGTATCACCATTATTGTCTGACTTGGATTTGACTCCATTAACAAAATACGTCCTGGAACCCCAGCGGTCCTAAGAACTCTTCATGGCTACTGCTTGTTTGAAGGACAGGTTCTTGTCTTGGAATTGTTACTGCTTAGATGTGTGTTCATTCTCAGTTGTGAGTAGCCTGAACTGAAAATCTTTCTTAGTAAAGCAAGTGAGCTTTGTGCAGTTGAGATAAATGTATTTCCATAACAGAATGACTATTTTGTTAAAAAATTAAAATTGATCCATGTCAAGTTTTATCTATCTATCTATCTATCTATCTATCTATCTATCTATCTATCTATCCATCCATCTATTCAACAAAATTATATATAGTTAAATATAATGTGTGTGTGTGTGTGTGTATATATATATATATATATAATTTTGTTGATTTTATTGTACTGATTCTCTCTGCCCTTCATTAATCTATCAATTCTCTCTGTCATCTATCATTTTTCTCACCCATTTATCCATTAATATATGCCTCTATTTCCTCTTCCTTGCAATCAATTTTCTATTGCTTTTAATTTTGCCTGTATAGACTGTTGGTTTGATTTGCATTTATGTAGACCTGGTGAGGCTGAAGGTACAGACAAACTTTTCTTCCCATGGGACCTGGCATCTGGTCAGCTTTGTGACTAAAACTCTCTATCTGAGGTTCTGTTCTGTGACCAGGCAGAACTTTATAATCTTTGCTCTTGCCATAAGCTGACTGTGATTTGATTGTGATTCCCTGTTTTTCTTCATTTTATAAAGGACTACTAATAAGGACCTGATTTATTGACCATTGAACTGCCTGAATTTCTTCAAATACTCAAAGATATAAACACAGAGTCATTGTGTTGGACATTTCTCATACAAACGTGTAATCCCATGAGGGATCCAATTTCAGAGATGCTCACATGACTGCTGGGGAGTCAGGATGCTGAGTGGTCATATGACTTGCCTCTGACTTCCTCCTGAACATGTCCTGTCTAGACACTCTAGTCAGACGGCCTAGCTGCTAATGTCACATTACGTATGTGTAGTAGCTGCCACACTATGACATAAACTAGGGAAGAAATAACTTCCTACTTGTAGCTGCTCCTTGGATTTACAAACAGCAGGAAGCCTCTAGCTGTGAATGAAGCTCATCAATCATACAGGTTGAGGAGTAAGTCCCAACCACTCATGTCTCAGAATTATATCAAACACACTTGTCAGGCTCGCCATTGTGGCTTAATTATGGAAGCCACCAGGCATTCATCTTTCCCACAGTCGCATTCAAGAACACATCCATTCATCTTACTTTTAAATCAATAGTTAATCTTATAAACTATTACTTCAATGGTTATTCTGCTACTCAGCTTTGTCAATCCTTTCTCTTCCTTGCTTAGGAATGGGAAGAGTCAATGTCCCTGGCCTCTGATTACTGAGTCATTTCACCTTTCCAAGAGCTGTTTCATGAGGTCATCAGGGACACTTATTACTGAAGTGATTATGGGACATGTTTGAATTATAAACTTCCAAATTTCCATTTTGTACGAATTAGTTCTTCTGCAGAAATTAAGGCAGAGATGGTGCATCTGATTGATGTTAAGATTTTCTAAGAATCTTCAGAACCTATATCAGCAGTGATTCTGGTTTTTAAAACTAGATTTTGGAAATGTTGAGCCTTTAAGTACTTTTGATACGAGTTTTCCTCTGAGAGTTATTCATATTCCCTTAGTTTAAAGCTAGACAAAATAAAATTATTTAAGAGTATACTGACTTTTAAAATTTTTGTATGAATCGCGTTTATGAGGACCTATGGCATTTCAGGTAGGTGATCCATATCTGCCCAAAACTGGAGATACATACATTTATTTATTTTATCTCCTTCAGGACTCAAATAACTCAATGAGCACTTAGTAAAGAATAGTAGAGCTTTGATGTCTGGATATTTCTTTATGCACACAATGAAGGACAATTATAAATCAAGTCCTTTGTGATGTCAACTTCACTCAAAATGTATGTTTACATTTATTAAAATTTTGACTCCAGAATAAGTCAAATATATGTTTATATAATTGTTTTCTTTAGGGATCACTGCTTTCCTGAGTCAATTCTCAGATGTTCACAAAAACAAGACCTTTAATGTATCAGAAGTAGTAAGTACCAAGGAATAGAGGTAGATACTCCTTGAATTTGACCATGTAATTAGAAGATTGAAATCCTAAAAAGAATTTTCTAAAATGAATCTGTACTATATACCTCTAATCATCTATAGTGTGTGTCAGCAAGCCTTCCTGTAATGGACTTGATGTGTGTGTGTGTGTGTGTGTGTGTGTGTGTGTGTGTGTGTGTGTGTGTGTGTGTGTGTGTGTTTGTGTGTGTGTGTGTTTCTGTGTCTATGCATCTCTCTCTGTCTTTCTGTCTCTCTCTCTCTCTCTCTCTGTATATGTGTGTGCGTTTTTATTGTGTGGCCTGTATAATAGCTGGGCAATTCAATTCATTATAATGTAAGAGTAATGCTAAACTACATGTAAGTGAGTTGGCCCTAGAAGAAAGGCAAACAAATATATAAATAAAAAATAAAATGAAAATCAAACAAAAGTATGACTGTAGACACCTGAACCAAAACTGGAGTTGAATTATCAAAATGATATCCAAGATATAGGAAGGGAGGCATATGTGTTTCTTTGAAACTTATAATAAAAGAAGTGATCAAAAGTTTAAAAATCAAAATGAAACATATTAAGCAAAGATGATTAAATAAAAATTAAAAGTCTAGGAGGGTTGTAAATTTCTTTTCTTAGAACAAGGTTAGACTCAAAGCAAGCTTACTTAGTACTCAAGGATTATACCACAGAGCCAAGCAACAGCCAGGAAGGGGGTCTTGGATGGTTGGTTTCAGCTCTTAGTGGTCAAGCATTACTCAAACATTAATTGAGGCAAGATAAAAGAAAATAAACTTCATTAAGCTCACAGAGCAAGAGATTCACGGTCTATAAAAATCAATGGGTTTCAAATACGTAACACCATTTTGGGAGTTAGAAGACCCAAACTTCATAATCTCAAATTTTTCTCAAAGGCTACAGGAATCAAATAACTATTGACAAGATGACAGATAAAGACTTAGATGGGATTTCCCAAGCTCCCCCGAATGTTTGTCTGTGGGTCTTTCTATCTGCTCCCATTAGTTGCTGGATGAAGTCTCTCCAATGGCAATTATGCTAGACTCCTGTCTATGAGTATGGTAAGATATCGTTAGGAATCTCTTTATTGACATTTTTCTGCTTGGCTAGCCAATTTTGGTTCTACCCTAGGTGTCTGAGCTATCCAGTCTCTGATTCCTGGCCCTCCATCCAGTGTCAGGTATGGGATCTCTCATGGGTTATGGGTTTAAGTTGGAACAGTCATTAATTAATGACTAAGTTGTACAAGTTCTGTGCCACTTTATTCCAGCACACCTTGCAGGCAAGACAAACTATAGATTGAAGGGTTTGTGGATGGGTTGGTATCCTAGTCCCTCTATTGGAAGCCTTGCTTGGTCACAGAAGATGGCTTGTTCAGGACCTGTATCCCCCCATTCCTAGGAGGTTTTGCAAGGGTCACCCTCTCATATTCAAGGACACCACAAGAACGTGTCTTACAGAATCAACTTGCCAGGGCTCATAGAGGCTCACAGAGAGTGATGTGACAACCAGAGAGGTTGCACAGGTCTGACCTAGGTGTTCCACACATGTGGTTGTGTAGCTTGGTGTTCTTCTGGGATTCCTAACCGTGGGAGTGGGAGCTGTTTCTGATGTTTTTGCCTGCTTTTGGGACCCTTTTCCTTCTACTGGGTTGCCTCTTCCAGTCTTGATATGAGAATTTAAACCTAGTCTGATTGCATGTTGCTACGCCATGTTTGGTTGATATCTCTGGGAGGCCTGCTCTTTTGAATGGAAGAGAGGTGGAAGGGGGACTGGGAGTGGAGGAAGAAGGAGAAATTGCAGCTAGGATGTGGTTTTTGACAGAAGAATAAATAAATTGGAAAAACAAAAACAAAAAAAAACCAAAGGCTTCGCCCACCACCACCACAGAGTAATGAACAGAACGGGTATTTTTCATTCCTGAATATGGCGACAAGCCACTGACACTTAATTCAAATCATTTCTTTCATATTGAAAAGTGAGTGGCCCTTGGTTCATTATTAAGTATTATAAAGCTGTGTAAGTATTCATTTATTTAACAAAATAATAAAAGATTTTACTCTAATAAACTTAGCATTCTCTTATGCTAATAATTTTTTAAAACACATTAGAAAAAATAATTTTACCTTTGTAGGAGAGGCAAGTATTTCTTTCCTTTGGGGTTCTTTGCTACGATTTCAATTTTTATGCATACATTTGTCATATGCCAACCCTCCCACAACTGTGGAAAATAAGAGACTCTTAATAGTCATTTTGCAAATGTTCTTAAGAGAAGTTGTCTCTTCACGAATATTGTATCTGTGCTACTCTCTACTCAGCAAATGACTTCAAGTGCGTAGGTTCCTATTCCTTAGCTTACGTCATCTTGATACCTGTCACTCTTACCTTATAAGAAAGCTAACCTTTACCCTTTGCCCTTTACCCCCACCACCTTTCATGCTTTGCTTAGTAAGATGATGATGATGATGATGATGATGATGATGATGTTGATGGTGGTGGTGGTGGTGGTGGTGGTAGTGATGATGATGGTATGAGTGGGGTTGAATTAGCCCAGAAACAAACCAGTATGTCTATGTCTAATGCTTAAATGAGGACAGGGACTCTAATGGGGAAAGACAGAGTTCAGCAAATGCTGAAGAGGATTCACACATAGTGAGGGCAGAATCTGTCTGCACCCTGACTCGTGACACCCAGACTCCCCTCAGACAAGAAATAACTCAAGACTTACAAAGATACCCGCAAAGAACGAAAACTTTCCCACAGGGAAACGTGAAGTTCAACTTGGCCTGATGAGTTTTGCAAACATCTTGATGGCTGAAATAAGACAGAAAAAAATTGCAAAGACTGTGTAATTCCACAGAGATAGAATGCTTAGGCTCGGGAGTTTCTCAGAGGCAGAACAGGTTAATAAGGTTAACGAGCAATAAAGAGAAGGCTAAGCTCGTGTTCATGCCTTCCTCACGAGGATAGCATGAAGCTCACTCTGCAGAAGGTGGTTAGCGGAAAATCCCTCAAAGCCATCTGCCTAATGCATGTGCATACACAGACATGCTTGTTTTAATCACTATAATGTTTAAACATAGACTCACACAGGTTCAGTCTGAGACCTCCGTGAAGTCTACTGTCATTTTCTGAGTTTCCAATCCAATCAGAGTTGTGGGGTGATACCTACAAAGGACAGCTTATTTTCTACAAATGAACTGGTTGTGTTCATTTGTATACAATCTATTGCAATCCAATCTAATCTAATAATTAATCATCTAATCTAACTTAATACCAGACTGTTATAAGAAACCACATATTAACATCACCTGATTAAGGAGAACCCAAGAACCTAAGTTCCAAGGTGAGCTCTTATGACTGCATTGGATTCAATCCACTTCTGTCTCTTTTCTCATCCTTGACCTTTGGAGAGTTAGCAACACTTCCCTGAGCCTCAGAGTCATCACCTGGATCTAGGATTAATTAGATAAGCACCTCCAGAAGACATTGCAAATATTGAATGAAGTGTTCACTATAGAACTTCCAGCACCATTACTGGCACACAGAAACCCTGACAAACATTTACAGACATAGCAAAGAACAATTAAAAAATCAGTGTAGAAATTGGTGATATCAGATATCTCGTCTAGAATTCCTAGGATCACTTCAGTGTATTAACATAAGTTAAACCTAGACTCTTAGGTCAGCCTAGGCTGTTATGTCTAAGTCTTAAAAATGGGGGAATTAGGGAGGGAGGCCAGCCTGGTCTACAGAGTGAGTTCCAGGACAGCCAGGGCTATACAGAGAAACCCTGTCTCAAAAAACCAAAAAAAAAAAAAAAAAAAAAAAGAGACCTGAACCAGTAAATGTTCAGATTCAGAGTGTCAACCTACATAACGTGCAATTCGTAATTGAAATGGGAAGAACATTTAGGCTTATGAAATATTCACATTTTTCTCAGTAATATTGCTATGAAGGGGAATGACTTCTATGACCATCTCTTTCTTCTGGTTCTGCTCTTAATGATTATAAAAGGGGAACTGGGTTAAGCACATCCATTGCTGTTGGTAGCATCAGACTTCTTGTTTTCAAGATTAGAAGATGGTGCTTTGGAAGGAAAAGCATGCTTTCTTATTGACTGTAAATTAAAAAGAATAAAGTCATATTTTAAGGATGCAAAAGGATAGAACTGTAAATCAAGTGAGAGGGATTTCCTTGAAGTCTTAAAGGTCATCAAGAAAAAAAAAATGGCAAACTATGAAGCGATGAAGAGGTATTTATTTCTGCAGTAAAAATGGGGGTGCCCTGACATGCACAAAGTCATACCCACACCCACCACAGGTGAAGAAGATCAAGAGAAATCATAGAGACACCGAACAAAAGGTGGACCTTTCTCAAGGAAGCTCAATGGATAGAAAACTGGTTCAAGAATTCTGTTATGTTGGGAAGAAGTGAGCCATTTGTCGAGCAGGTGCATATGCTAATAGAAAGACTCTGTGTTTTAATTAAGCAGCACTTCCCCACAGAATAATTACATGTGTTGTTTACTTGAGTATTTTCTAAGGGGCATTAACACCTCCGTAATGTACTTTCATCCCTACTCCTTAAAAGTTTTAAGAACATTTGCCTTTGCTATAAAGGGAATAATACCTAAAGGGGGCCTTGCGTATTGAAAATACTTGTTCCCTTAGAAAACAAACAAACAAACAAACAAACAAAAACCCAACCAAATGAAACAAGAAGCAACGACAACAACAAAAACAGTACACAGTGTACCAAAAAATTAAAATAAACAGACGTATAATCTTCTTTTGTTGTTTATGAAACCTGATGTAATTTTTATCCTACGGAATTTTACCTGGGCATGTATCCATGAAGAAAAATCCTTGCAGATACACTAATGGATACTGAACACTGAAGGAAATCTTGCAGCCGTTGCTCATCCTCATGGCTGCTGCCTAGAAGAGAAGGTGATGTCAGCTGAAGTGTGCACAGCTGGAGATTATGCACATGCTCCTCTGAAACAGGTATCTCTCACCAGGTCATCAGGCTCCCACAATGAAACGTCCAGACTGGAAGGGGGTATGGTCCTTTGGGCAAGCCTCTTGAGAAACCATGACAGAATTTTCTTATAAACAGAAGGAATCCAATCTCCTTTAAAGCCTTGTAAAGGGCTTCACAGAGAGCAGAACAATTTTCTAACCCTGACCATCAGAAAATCCACAGTGCTTTTTGAGAGAGACTTCTTGAGTTTGTGTTCCTCAGAAGAGACAATGATTTGATTTTCAAAAAGACAATGTTATAAAAAAAAGTCCTTTGGAAGAAATCTGTAATATGAAACATGTACGTGGTATGTAAATTTCCACCATTTGAGGGTTTCTTGTTTGTGTTTCACGCTGAGCTAGTGAAATGGCTGAATAATTCAATAGATTCACTGTTGACCCATGGATCTTACAGACAGAAGGAAAAGTATTTTATGGGATTTAATTGGAAGATGGAGGAGATAGATATCTATATTTTTTCTCTTTTATAATTTTATCAATTACTGTCAAAATAGTCATGGGCATGACTAGAAGGAAAAGCTTCTAAGAAAGAGTTTCAGTGAAGGCCATTGTGGACAAACTACGTCAATATTGCTAGACAGCACAGAAACTCAGTGAGGATATGTAGAAATATTGGTTCTGCATTTTCTCCACTAACAACTGGGTAACCGTCTTCAGGGATAAGTCAGAGGAGTTGTGTAAAGCTTGGGAAGCACAGATCATCATCGCTTAGTCAAGCACCACCAGACTTGTGGCTATTCAGAGGCAGCAAGTGTCCCCAGTAACCTGTGTCATGTGTACCTTTTAATCCCATCTGCATATCAATACTTGTAACCTGAATTAACTGCCATCTCTTTTCTCTTTGGCTATCAGAACCTGGGGGCAGGTTGCGAACCATTAGGTTAGAGAGGGGAAGCAATGAGAACGGAGGGACTGCAATGCTTTGTATGTAAGTAAGCAACAATCCCCCTGCTAAATAAAAATGTTGCTAAAATTTTAATATTTTGTCATTTATGCTGACTGGAAGTGTACATGGCTGTACGTGAGTTGCTTTGAAGTTGTCATTTTAAACTAATACTTTCCTGTTTATTGCTCTAAAATAAACCCTTCTGTGCATCACAGATTAGTACATTAAGGCAATTTTGGAGAAGCTGACTTTCAGGATAATGGTTCAGAACTTACACCTTTGGATATCTACACTAGTGGTTTATGAAAGTCTTGCTCTACTTTGATTGCTTAGGTTGTGATTAAAAAACAAAAACAACAACAAAAAAAAAAACCCTCAAAACCATACCTGAAAGTAACATGGAAATGAAAGGGTTTATTCTAACTGACAAGGTACATACAGTTCATCAAGCAAGCCAAGGTAGGTACCCAGAGGTAGAAGCAGAGGAGGTAGAGACGGAAGCAGAGGAGGTAGAGAATTGCTGTTTTGTGGCTTGTCCTCAGCTTTATGTTCAGCTTCCTTGCTTACATAGCCCAGACACAACTGCCCAGGAATGGCACCAATCAGTGGACCGCCCCCCTCTACATGAACTAGCAATCAAGAAAAGGCCCACGGACACACTGCTCACAGACTGATCTGGTGAAGGTGATTCTTCAACTAAGATTTCCTCTTCCTGGGTGTGCCACTTAGACCAGGAGGGTCAACTATTTTAAGGATAATTTGAGTGTTCTTATCAAGATTAAAAGTATCCTGTGTGCTTCATCTCAAGAGTTCTCCAGATCCACTGGACAGTTTAGGAATTGAACCCATTTTAATTCATGTGTCGTCATTTACATATGTTTGAATTGAGTCATGGGGCTCTCACTATGGTGCCTAGGTAAGCCTTGAACTTGATCTCTTGCCAGCAATGCTTGTGAAACCTGCATAATCCTCCTGAGTGTCTGGGATCTCAAGTCATGAACAGCCACAGGTATCTCCATGTAATGATGTATGGTTACTTCCTGTTTATTTGTTCAATGATGTTGAGGCTCTTTGGGATCACAAGTACACAATCGCAAGTACAAAATAAATGAAAGTAAAGGGTAGACAAGACACAACATGAGGTCAGCAGTCTACAGGGCTTATTATTCCTTATTTAGGTCAAGCGTTGGTTAATATTTGCCCCCACTGCATATAGTTTAAAAGCCTGATACACGTGGGTGTGTGCAATCTTCTACCGTTAAGTCTTTATACATTCATGGAAATAAACCTTTGTGTATTATAATTGCACAAAAATGTGTCAAAATGAATCAAATGAAAACCAAATATTTTAACAAAATATTGATTAAATATTTCAAACAAGAGTCAGGAGGTTGTGTAGCATTATTTACTTTGGAAGGTATGTATGTCGGATGCTCTGAAATGGAATAATTTTTTTTTTTGAGAAAGGTTTCCTATGCATCTCCACTACATTGAGATTTCTTTCAGAATACGATTTCCTTCATGTGAAAATGTGATAGAAATTAATCAATTCCCGAGAATCAAGTGAGGAGCAGAGGAAGTATCTGTAAGGACTGGGTGAAGCTATGAGGGTAGGTAGGCTTGGGATTGTAATTTAGTTCAAGTAGCTTCAAAACCCAGCTCACAGCGGGAATCCAGTCCCCTATGAAAGTCTTCTAGACATAAATGCAACCAAATTTAATTGGAAAAGCCTTGAATTTGGGAGCCAATCGTCCAGAAAATGCCAAATTAAATGGAAAAGTGGTCTGGTTTATCTTGGCGACAGCTTCACACTTTAGGAAATTGCCTTGAAAAGCAGCTTCTTCCTGAAGAGATAAAGCAACCCGTGTGTCTGTAATAGCAGGAATACTGTTATAACCCCCACTTACAATAATAAAATATTGCTGCATGCTGAAGCTTCAGGAAAAAAAAATTGTAAGAATAGCTCAAGTAAACTCAATACGTTTGTCCTCAAATATTGAAGTACAGAGAGAGATGTAAGCATTTTTCCATTCCAGAAGAGTCAGCAACAACTGTGTGACTGGTTTGTTTTGTTTCTTAATAAAACGCTTTTACAAGCTCCAACTCGTACCATGAATAAATGGGGCATAGGCCATTGGTGAGCCGTTTTTCATTTTGTGGGCACATGGAAGTTTGACATGTCTGTGGCTTGACTGGCTTCTAAGGAAAAAGAGATTTCTTTCCAGTAACACATCCAAGAGTCTTTTCTTCACAGAGCTTCAAGACAGCATGCTTTTCTGAGTAGATGGTTAGCTTTCTCTATGGAATCTTCTACTTCTACTCTACCCTATTTCCATGACATGTCAATAATGTTTCTACGACACACATAGACTAGCGTTAAAAGTTAATCTAGATGGTCTCTGCAGTAGCTTGACCATGTAGATGGGAGCGTTTCATCTTAGGTCTAGGTAAGAAAATGGCACTGTTCGTAAAGTGACCCTGGACTCGCTGTGACATAGCAGAACAGGTATCCCTTTTTGAGTCTACACTTCTCTACACACAACCTCCATTCACCTTTCCCCAAACATCCTTTGTGGTTAGAGCACCACATTTTATAGCCCCTCCACACTGCCATGTATTTGAGAACAGAATCAATCTTACAAACAATTCATTTTTTCTATCTATAGCTACATAGCAGATGACTCAGGAAAGTTAGGATGTTATAATAAGATAATTGGCATGATAGACAGAAGTTTTAAATGGGGAAGTAAGAAACTGCTCCCTACATAGACAGAGATATATATGACCTATTGAGTCAGGAAAACTCCATAAAATTAAATAAAATGTATGTGCTGGTGAAATGGCCAGTGGGTGAAGGTGCTTGCTATATAAACCTGGCACGGCTGAATTTGACTCCTGAGATCCAATTAGAGGTAGAGGAGAGAAATGAGCCCATAAGCTGTCCTCAAATGTCCACATACATACTGTGTCATATGCATTTACTTTAATAAATGTAAATTTATGAAGGCCATAAATAAACTATAGGAAAACATTATAAATCAAACATCCAAGTTATTTCTGAAATAATATAACAAGGTAAAATAAGAAAGGATGGAACAGAAATATTTGAATCTCCTAACTGCCGAGAGGCCTGTGAGTAGCCATTCGCCAAAACACATTGAAATGGTGGTATATCCGTCATCATTAATGGAATCCAGCTCTGACACAGGTGTGGTTATGACCAACAGAGATGAACTGTACACACAAGAACATGGGCTTGGAGATACTCGGTTCTTGGCTTCTATCATGATGAAGAAGAGAACTCAGGCCAGGATAAGAGGCCCATCAAATCTAAGATTTGATATCTACATAGAAGACATATCTCAAGACAAAAAAACAACAAAAAAAAAAAAGCAAAAACAAAAAGAAACTACTCAGACAAGGTAGATCATAGGTGAAGACTTATTGAAGAAAATGAAGCAAAAAGTATAGAATTTCACCTGAGGCCAAAAGTTGTTGGAAGAAAAAACTCTGAGAAATGTTTAAAAAATTGTGATGTTGGGTGTTAGAGGCCTCAGTAAAGGGGAATGTCAAGGGGAATAGGGGGGTGGGTGGGTGGGTGGGTGGGTGGGTGGGAGGTGGAATTCCCTCATAGAGGCAGGGAGGGGGAGGGGATAGGTGGTTTCCAAAGAGGACACCTAGAAAGGGGGAAACATTGGAAATGTAAATAAAGTCTCAAAAAAACAATTGTGATGTTGATGGGAATGAAGCATTATACAAGCACGCAGCACAGATGCCATGGGAAACTGTGAGAATCATGGTGAAAGGGAAGTGGTTCTGAGATTCAGTATACATGCTGCTTTAGCTTCACAAAAATGAGTTGCTTGACCGATATAGAATGGCTTTTTGAAAAGAAATAATTTTAAGAATAAAAAACTTTGAATAAAATAAATATGAGGCAAGGAAGAGACCTTAGTTTGCATTTATTAAGATTGTGTTATCTGTCTGTCTGTCTGTCAATCATCTATCTATCTATTTATTTTTCGATCATCTATAGTTGTATCTTGATTATCTATATAGATAGAGATATCTATATAGAGAGATTGAGATAGAAGTATAGATATATACATTATATCTCTAATGAATCATAAGTATTCTGCCACATAATTTATATGTAGTGTACGATTACCTTTGTGGGCTTAAATACATCCCACTCCAATTCATGGTCTATATAGGTCTATACCTAAGGCTGCTATAATTGGAGAGGATGCCTTCAGAAAGGAAAGGGTAAAATATGTCACAACACTAAGACACTCATCTGATCAGAACTGTGTCTATACAGGAGGGAAGGCACCAGTAGCCTCTTATGCACACAGATTACCTCGAAAACACAGCCAGAGGTCACATTCTTTAAGCTCAGCTACATTTTTTAGAAAAGAAACTTTGATCTCAATCTTGTAGCCTATAGGTTTTTATCTGACAACCCAGTGCTTCTGGGAGAAGAATTGTTCCCTGTGTAAGGTAATTCCAATTAGAGCCTTTCATGTAAATATAAACTCTCCCTGTCTCTTCCTCTCTCTTTCCAATATACAAATATGTATGTATATATATATATATATATATATATATATATATATATATATATGTGTGTGTGTGTGTATATATATATATATATATAATGGGTTTGTGTATGATATATATGTATATATATTCATATAAGTTTTCCAAACAAACATTCTTACTCTTAGTTTTCTCCTCCAACCCCTTCTTCTGCCCTACCTACTCTCTCTCCACTTAACCCTCCCTCCCCATCATGGGGCTGAAGGCTTCTGGAGAAATAGAGCAGGCTTTGTAAAAAGGGGGTATGGCTCCTGGTAGGTTTGCCATGCTCCAATGGCTGGCACCAAATATACAGACAGCAAGGATTAGAGTCAATAGGTTATTAAGCTTTTAAAGAGTAAAGAGGACTAGACGTGGGGAGGCAGGAACTTAGGGTGAATAAGATAAAAATACATTGTGCGAAATTCTCAGAATTAATACAATATTTATTTTGAAAGAGAACAATAGAAAAGAATTAAAAACAACTTTAATTAAACTTGGCATGGGGTAAAATAGATTAATTTACCAAGGAACATTATCAATGCCCCGATAAATATAATATTAAACACAGCAGGTTAAAAAGATTTATAGTTTTTCAAAGAGATTGCAAGCCAACAATTTATACTGAAGGACACACATTTAGGAAAAAGCTAACTGCTCAATAGAAATTATTACCAGGAGAACCACAGAAATAGAATTATAGATTTATAACACCAAAATATCTCAAAAGTCCAATTTGTGGAATGTTGTTATGGAGGCAGGGCTGTGTTTGAGATAAGAGTCAAATGACAAAATGTACTTGGAAAGAAAGAAATACATTCAAGGGATGTATCATACAAACTGGTAAATGTACCCCATAACAACATTTGTCAACCTTGACAGATGATAAGACAATGAAAATGTCTTCATCAAAACATAAACAAGTGAGCTTATGTGTATGTCAATTATCCGTAGTTAGAAATTCTATAATGTATGTAACCATACTTCATAAATTTATGTTGAACATAATACATACATAAAAATTTTGCCTATTGCTGTAGAATTATTTAAAAGATCAAAGTCACATTACAAGCTTGACTAATTTATTATTTGATGTGTTTCTGGAGCATCTTTATTATAAGTCCATAGCTCTATGTATTGCTAACCTGTTGGTCAAACAATATTGATGATTGCTTTTGAAGCCTTAATAAGCTATGAAATGTAAGATAAAAAGACTTCAAATATTTTATTTTGAACATCATCCAAATATATGATAATGCCCACAAATTAATTTAAGCTGCTAGAAATAATTCATGTACCAGGATTTATTTAAAAATCAAGTGAATGAATGGCCTGTGTAGGCTTTCTTTTTTTTTAATCAGCCAGTTTACTTTGAGACCTGTACATTGTTGATAAACCAAAAAGTAGGGGCCTGATATCCCATTTATTGTATAGTCACTTGGTGCTTAGTGTATAGCTGGTGCTACATTTATTTACTAATAACTTGAGGAGATCCATGGCCCTAGAATGACTTTGGAGGCAAGAATATCTACATAGGAAGCCAGATTTAAAACACACTGTGTAATGATAAAATGGCACTATACTTTAATATTTTATAGGTAGGTTTCTTGTAGTATTCTATATAAATCCTGTGATGTGCTCACGGCCAATGATACCTGAGTTTCTGTGTGACAAACAGTTATAATGGCACATTCAGGCATTTACCTCCTTTGAGATGTAGTTTTTATTTAAAAACTCAAAACTAACCTTGTGTTTTTAACTTGGAAGAAAGTTTGGACACAGAAGCCCAGCGATGTTTCTCCCTATCTGTTGTTTGCAATTGGCTAACACCATTTTTTCTTGGCTTATCTGGAGCAGCCAGGGGCTCAGACATTCTCAGCCTCTGTTGACGCTGGATCCACAGGACGGTGTTTAATTCCCATATTATTTTTAGGAACATGTTTGTATTCTAGCAGTTCGTTTTCAGATGGTGAAAATGAATTCGAGAGGTTGTGAAGAAAAGCGTTGTGAAACTTAGAAAGTGAGCCAATGAAAACAGGCAATGAAATAATAATCTGGATTGTATTCACATGTGCCACGCACTGAATGACATGTTGTAAGAAACACTGTCACTCTTAACTTTAGTTGTCAACTTGACAACTTGGGAAGGAGGAGGCTCAGTTGAGGCATTGCCTGTATTGGCTTTTGCAGCCATGTCTTTGAGGCATTTACTTATTTGCTAATTAATGTAAGAGTCTCCATCCATAAAAAGGTCAACCTGGGCTGTATAAGAAAACAGGCTGAGCAAGAAGAGGAAGCAAACCAGTAAGCAACATCCCCCCATGGGCTGAGTTTCAATCCCTGACTCTAGGTTCCCACCTTGAGTTCCTTCCCACCTTGCCTCTTCCCAGTGAGAATAAGGCAATGAAACCTGTCCCTCCCCAAATTACTTTTGGTCATGACATTTATTGAAGCAACCATAAGGCAAACTAATGAAAATACTAAGTCAAACATAAAATGAAGAAAATTGTGTAAACTGACATCGTGGGTTAGGTGTATCTTACACTATGTGGGCTGCTATTTGACTTCCTATCACTTCTGCCTATGTTATTCAAAGATATTCTAAAATGCACTGCACTGGACATCCAAGAAGAAGGAAGCAATTGGGTAGGTACAGTAGTTTGCTTATTTTTTTCTTAACCTAATGAACTTGAGAGCAATTCAAAACATGAGGGCCATTTGAGGTTTTGGTCTAGAATCCATTTTCTCCTTTTTGCATTTTGAGGAGAAAAGGCGAAGTAGTGATCCTTAGGAATGTTGTATGTCTTTCTCCAGGAGATCAAAGATGAACAATGGCAAAAGCAAACACAACCCCTGACTTTCTGAGGACATTATCTAGTAGTAGCATCTTCTCAGTGATGATCTCTGTTCTGTGAACGCTATTTCTCCAGAATATTCCAGAATGTGGGAAATATTTCTTAAAGTCCAGGAATGAGTGAAACATGGGCTTTGAGATTTAGTTGGATAAACTCAGAGCACATCTCCCCACTGTGATCTTCCTTCAAAATCTTGATTTTATTAATATATTTATATTATTATCATCACTTTTGAGGTTGGATCTCATGGATTGTAAGCTGACTTCAGAATCAGACTGTAATCATGAATTCCTGATCCTCCCTGCATCCACCTTCTGAGTGTTGGGATGGCAGGAATGAACCACCAGGCCCAATGTATGCAGTGTTGGGAACTGAGTCTAGCTTTTGCATACTACCATCTGACTAGCTTACCAGCTCTCCCTCCCTTTAAATGCTTTCATAACATTATGGTGCAAGTATCAAAGGTAGACGTGAAATAGGTTTTATGATTTTTGAAATGCAGAGTTTTAGGCCATTAATGTCATTAATAACAGTGTGGAGACTTCTTAGACATGTTTCAAAACCGTGTGACAAAATGATCAAAGTATTAGAACTCCCTGCTTGTTCTCCCAGCACACTTTTATAGATGGGTTCATAGGTCTCTTGTGATGGTAAGATGGGTTTGAGGTATAAAGGCAGAACCAATGAAGAAAATAAATTTACATAAGGTAATTAATAGATCTTGAATTGTAGAAAAGAGTAAATCTTAGATATTCATGTTATTGTCTTCAGAAAACTATTAAAACATTTCCTTAAATATTTATTTATATATGTATGTATGCATGTATTTGGGGGCTATATGAGTTTATGTGCACTGTGTGTGTGCAGGTGCCCTCAGAGGTTAGAAGACAATGTTGGAACCCCTGAAAGTAGAGTTATAGGCACTTATGATCGATCTGCCTGCTATGACTGCTGAAAACTCTGGTCCTCTAAAAGAGCAGCAAGCACTCTTCACTGTGGAGGCATGAGGTGGAAATTTCCAGTTTTGTCATCTGATAGTCTTACTGAGGAAAGACCAGTGAGAGGACATGTGATGTTTGGAGAGAGTATAAATAGGTCCCAAGAGACAGTGACTGTGTGCTTTCATTCCATGCCATATTTCTTTGGTCTTGCTTTGTCACTGATCTTCACTTCCTTGAGAGAAACACAACAGAGAACTTCTCCTGGCATCCAATCTGGTTCCAATCATTCCTCTAACTCCTACGGTCTTAGCAGAGGCCTGGCTGTTTCTGCTGCATCGTGCCACTGCTTCTGAGTGTTTGATATCCTGACACTACTGAACGGGGCTGCTGGTATCCTGACGAACAGAGATTAGAATCACCCCCAAAGAACTACCTAAACAGGTCCACATCCCCTTGTCCTATTTGCCATCTTTTCTGCCCTACCTTTGGGTGGTGGGCTAGAAGTGGGGGGTTGAACCATTTGAGAGCCATTATTAAATTAGGTTTTGGAAAAATCTAAGCTTATAGAAGCATCTCTCCAGTCCCCAGAGTAATCCTTAACATAAGGGGAAACATGGGAACACAAATGGCTGTACCATTTGGAAAGTCATGGAACCTGTGAGGCAGGGACAAACCAAGGAATGGCTCGTCAAAGGGCAGAATTCCGAAAACTTTCTCACTAAAGTTTGTGGCAATTCAATCTCAGGAAGGCTCAGCAGAGGGACAGGATTTGGCCAAGCTCTTGGATTTCTGAGTGACTTCAATTCCATATCCTTTGGAGTTTGCATGGATCCGATTTCACTGAAATTAATTTCAGGACACATTTTTGTAATTTCAATGTTTTACATGTACTTTCCAAGTTGTGCCCTTCATAAAGTACTTGTAAATATTGGTAGGTTTCAGTGTCCCATAGCTTTATTTAATACTCTATGAATTATGAGCCTTTATATTCTTATTATTTCTTGATCAACAGGGATTCGGTCTCTGAACAGCAAGTTCCTAGCTTAGTCAGCAGTGTTCACTATTTCTGAAATGTCATCTATTCTATAGTCATTCCCTTAGACCCTGGCTATCCCATAGGGAATTTCTTGCAACATAGAAGGTAGATGTTAGTCCATTACTTTGACATGCTCAGGCAATGCTCTACAATTAAGAAGGAATATTTTCTAACCCTTATTAATATCACTAATGTTTGCTTTATAAATGTTATGCTAATAGTGCAATGTATCTTCTCAGGTAGTTATATGCTGTATAGTATCAAAAATAAGCCTAGAAGAAGGCTATGGACTTGGGGTTTTAATGGTCCATCAAGACTCATAAGTTCTAGTAAGTGCCCCACTGTGGTGAGGTATTTTGGAGCAGTTTGTATATTCATGAGGGAAATAAGAATAAACGCAATCTTAGTACATGTCAGTTTTTCTATGAACCCAGAAAGTCTTTAAATGATTAATGTATGTTATGTACCTGGCTATATTGCAAACTATTTTAGCTTGTATAGGCTATTAGATCACACAGCAATTCATTTCACTAAACCTATGAACTACTTCTTTTTTAGTTATTGATAGTTGTTTTAAAAATTCATGTGCAGGGACAAAGATAAAACAGAGACTGATGGAATAACAAACCAATGACTTCCCCAAATTGAAACACATCCCATGGTCAAGAACCAATCCCTGACACCATTAATGAAACTCTGTTATGCTTGCAGACAAGAATATAACATAACTCTAAGAAGCTCTACCCAACAGCCAATGGAAAGAGATGTAGAGACCTCCACCTAAACTTTAGATGGAGCTTGGGGAGTCTTACAGAAGAGTTGGGAGAATGATTGAGGGACCCAAAAAGGATAGAGACCCCACTGGAAGAACAGAGTCAACCAACTTGGACCCTTGAGGGCTCCCAAAGACTGAATCACTAACCAAAGAGTGAGCATGGGCTGGACCAAGGCCCCCTGCACATATGTAGCTAATGAGCAGCTTGGTCTTCATGTGAGTTCCCCAACAACTGGAGCAGGGGCTGTCCCTGAGCCTGTTGCCTGCCTACCTGTGGATCTCATGCCTTGTTCGGCCTCAGTGTGAAAGGATGCACCTAGTTATACAATGACTTGATGCGACGGGGTTGTGTTAGTGAGGGGTGTCACACAGAGGGGGACTCTCCATTCTCAAAAGAGAAGGGGAAGGTAGAATGTAGAGAGAACGTGCATGAGGGGGTACTGGCAGGAGAGAAACAGCTGATATTGGGTTGTAAAATAAACAAATAAAGAAATTTAAAAGAAACTCAGATTCCCAGAATCCCTTCAGACAGATGGTATCTCACCATACTATCCTCTGATTTCTATAATCTGGATTCTAATTTAACATTTGCAAAATCCCGGACACATTTCCCATAGGTGACAACAAACTGAGTTTTAGTTCATCCTCTCCACAAATGTAAGTTGACTGGTTTCACAAATAGCCACCCTGAGTGTCTATTTTATGTGATGTATTGGGGTACACACAGAAATCTTCCTCTTTGGTAGAGTTTTTCCAATGAGTTGAATAAAAGCTTCAAAAAAAGTTAGAATATTCTATACATATGCCTACATCCAGGCTAATGAATCAGAAGGGGTCACTTGTCTTGGTCATGACCAAAGAGTGAGCCATCAAACTCTTCTGAAGTACATATGAAGAAAAATTACTAATACTGAATTGCTTCAGTTTAATAGAATGGAAAATTTATCACATCAATACTTTAGTATTTAAATTCAAAATTCTTCATAGTCCCATTTTTATGAATTTGAAAAAGTCATTTATTGGGATAGTTCAAATTTATTAGAAATATTGAACTTTATAGTTCTGTGAGTAGAAACTTCCTTATACTGTATTGGACATTTTTATCTAAGTAGTCAATGTACTCAGGATTCAGATCTTGCCCCAAATATATATATTTCAAGAAAATACATGCTATTTGTTGCTAGATAAACTATTATTAAAATATGAAAAATTCTTGTTTTATTCATATTTTTATACCAATATGTACACCAGTGTGGTGAATGTGTAATACAAGTGAGTGTGTGTCTGTGTGTGTATGGTGTGTGTATATGCATGTGTGTGTGTATGTGCATGGTGTGATTGATGGTAGTTGTATTAGTCAGAGTTCTCTAGAGTCACAAAACTTATGGAATGTCTTTCTATATTGAAGGAAATTATTGTGATGACTACAGTCTATAGTCCAATTAACCCAACAATGGTCAGCTGTGAATGGGAAGTCTAAGAATCTAGTAGTTGCTCAGTCCCACGAGGCTAGTTGTTTCAGCTGGTCTTCTGTAGAAGTAGGTTCCAACAGATGTGCTGGCAAGTAAGTGCAAGCAGGTGAAGAAGAGTGAATCTTCCTTCTTCCAATGTCCTTAAGTAGGCTTCCAACAGAAAGTGTGGCCCAGATTAAGTGTACCATCACACCTGGATCTGGGACTTGCTTTGTCCCAGGTTGACTTTGAACTCAGAGATCTCCCTGCCTCAGTATCCTGGGATTAAAAGTGTATACTCCTTTGCTCAGGCCTAAACTTTTCATGGCCACTATGCCTTAAGATCTCCGTGCCAAGATCCAGGTCAGAAACTTGTGTCTCCCAGCCTCAAGATCTGGATCACTGGTGAGCACTCCAATTCATTCTAGATACAGTCAAGTTGACAACCAGGAATAGCCATTACAGTAGTCATGGTGTGTATGTGTGTGTGTAAGTGTTTGTACACACATGAGGTGGTGGTGGTGGTGTGGGGAGGAAGGGGCATTTGTGTGGCATATGTAGCCAGTAAACCCTTGGGACCAACAAGTCTCCAAAGATTAGAGATTACTCTGACTGCTTTTCATGTGAATGCTAAGGATCTCAAGTCATGCCCCCAAGTTTATAGAACCTCAACCAGCTAACCTGTTAATTCTATTCACTTCAAGGATGTGGTGACAAATCTCAGTGGACAACTTGGTGGCATCTAGAATCACCTGGGAGATAGGCCTGAGCCTATGGGTGATAAACTTGATTAAGGTGGGAAGACTTGCCCATTGTGGGTGGCACCATTCCCTAGGCTATGATTCTGAACTATATAGATGGTGGTGAGCTGAGCATAAGCATCCACTAGTCTCTGCTTAAGTCTTGACTATAGATGTGATGTGCCCCACTGCCTTAAGCTTGTGCTGCAGTGACTCTTTTGCCATGATAAGAGTATAAAAATAATTCAGTCAAAATAAATATATATTTATAATCTACACACACACACATATAAACATATATACATATGTATATGAATATATACATATTCCTTAGAACTAGCAGCTTTCTAAAAATGTTAAGTTCAGTAATCATCTACAAAGATAGGGTAAATTTAATGGTGTATAGATAGCCTTTGATATTCTGGTATATGTGTGGATGCATACAAGCTTATGTACACACATAATTTCTTGAATATTTTCTACTTGCTAGAAACTTTCATTGTGTCTTACACACTCATCGCAATATTGTGTCCCCACCTCTATGTGAAACAATGTGTAAAACTCCAGGAACCTATTCCAGAGAAAGGCAGTGACTACTGTATTTATTAACAGCATAGCCATTTTAACACTGAAGAGTTGATCAGTGGGTAAGAAAGAAAACACATATGAGGGCCCATATCAATAAAGTTCATTCTGACGAAAAGCATTTACTGGGGCCCTGTGGTCATATCTCACACAGATAGATACTGTTTAAGTATTGATACAACAGAGGAAGCATGTTCAATGACTAAGGTACCTGAGCAAGAGTGGTCTCTGAAGTTATTCTGGAAAACTCAGAAGCACTGGTTTTATCTGTCTATGCTGCGACTTAGTGTACAACACTCTTATGTGCACTTTGCATCAGTAGCATAATGTACACTTGCTCAGTCTAGAGTGGATGATGAAATTGTGACGTCAAGTGCCCAGTGTATAGAGCTTGGTGCTGGCGGCAAGGGTTGGGAAAGGACCTGGGGCAAGGCAAATTGATCAGAAAAAACCAAGTGGTCCCCAAGATGGATGGAATGGCGTCATTACAAAACTCTAATCTGCCGGAGACTCTGGTGTGAATGTATCATTTATACCAAATGCAAGCAGGAGGCCATTAACAGGGGAAAATGATTCTGAAATATTCATGGCTGAATCTCTAGTTGTGCTTTATCACATGCTTTGTGAGAGTTCATTTGGTAGACAGTATTATTTATAAAATCAGCTCTCATGAATAACCAGAAGCATAAAAGCATATATATATATATATAATAATTAATGTGTTATTTCAGTTTCATGGAAGTTATATTTTGATGCACTTAATTTTTTGCAGGATGTTGATGAAATCATTTATATATTTGATATCATGGCTAATTGTTGATATCTGTGATTTTCCCTTAAAATACATATGCCATTACCAGGCTGCTTACAATGTCAGCTCTCTGAAGGCAAAGGCAGGACTGCAGCTAGTTCAAGGTAATCCTGGAATACACACAGAGCATGTCTCTAAAACAAACAAGTGGAAGCAAATAACTTTGTCCTAGACAGAAGATGGGCTATATGCTACACCCGTCCTTCAGAAATTAATAGTGCATAATAGTGTCAGCTGTGTCTTTGTTTTGCTTTGCTCTTTCTCAATAAATAAAATAAAGGGAATTAAGTCATTGTTATATTTGACAGCCAATATATATCATGCACCCAAATAAATAACAGTCAATCAATTTTTTCCATTCCTACTTTCAGTTTAATGGTTTTTTATAAACATAATTACAGAATTACATCCAACGAAAAGAGGAAAGGATTTTCTCTACAACAAAGTAACAACTATCTTTTCAAGATCTTTCACACATATAAATGCAGTAAGTAAAGAGGTTCAACCCAAACACACTTGTTTTTTCTGCCCTATTATAAACAAATAGCTAAAAGTATTTAAAAATGAATAAATGCTACAGTCTACTCTGTCATACCTGCATAATTTAACAGATGCTACTTTGTTGAATTTTTCAGACATGTCATGCAAACAGATACTCTCCTAGGAATTTACTATGTCTGTTTACTTTTTTTGTTTGTGGAAACAAGATCTCTTATAGCTGAGGCTGCCCTCAAACTTAACTATGTATCAAAAGTTAGCCCTGAATTGATTCTCTTGCTGGCCCTCCCAAGTGAAGAGATTATAGACAGGCATGTGCACTTCGTCTAGCTCCTGGGAATGTTTTGAAATCAATCTGTTCATGTAATGGAAATAAGTAATGTAAATAACAACCACTTTACCAAACACCTTCTCACATGGAAAATTTTCAAAATGCTTACAAAATTTTTTTACAACCGTCTTAGAAGGCACACATGAAACTTAAACACCTTCAATCAGAATGTTCCAAATATCCAACATAGTAGATACCACTTCTTAAAAAATATCAGCTGCTTACCATAGTCAAGTCTGTCCACCCATCCATCCCTAGCCCTTCTCTCCAAAATTCAGTTCAGGAAGAAGCAAAGATAAGAGAATCACTTCAGTCACAAGTAAACTGTTTCTCAGAGGGAAACTTATTCACAAAAGAAATTGGCCATTCTTAAGTTATGCGGGAGGGGGGGTGGGGGAAGGAAGAAGTTAACCACTGAACTGGTCCATTCTTCAGGGCAACAAAGTGTTTACCTTAGAGCATTATTGCCACAAAAGTATTGCAAAATTGTATTTAACACAGATATGATTTTCACAAAACTCTTATATGGTACAAAATATACTACATGTTAAAATACACAAAAGTAGCAGCAGAACTAAATACAGTAAAATCTCTATACAGAGCTGGGTTTTGTAGAATAATAAAACAGCTTGAAAGAGATTGCTTCCTATGGCCAGTAAAGGTGATTTGCCACGTGATGAATTTTTCTCTTCATTGCAAGGGCAGAAAAGTTTTGAATTTAGAGGCATTTGTATAAATGAAACATATCTAATACTACTAGTTATCTAAACTTAAAGGATTTGCCTGGTGACTGCTTGAAAAGAAAATGTATATATAGGTAAATCAAAACAGAAAAAGGGGCCAGGCATAACCCCAGGGCTCAATAAGTGGGCACAACTAGAGGCTAGCCTGGGCTACCCAAATCTTGTCAAAAGTAAAATAAAAGAGAGATATAAAAAGATAATGACTTGCTAATATACACAGAGATGAAGCTCAAAGACATCGTGTTGGACAGAAAGGACAATTAAAATGGAGCCTACTGTAAGATTCCAGGTTTATATCACCCTAGATTAGGACAAATTATAATGAGGAAAAATTCTTACTAGAAATTGGTATTAAGAGGGGGTAGCCAAAGGAGCAACTTAAGGAGATTTTTGAAGCTGTCTTAGGGTTTTACTGCTGTGAATAGACATCACAGCCATGGCAACATTTAATTGGGTGTGGCTTACAGATTCTGAGGTTCAGTTCATTATCATCAAGATGGGGGCATGGCACTATGCTGGCAGGCAAAGTGCAGGAGGAGATGAGAGTTCTACATCTTCACCTGAAGGTCACTTGGAAAAGACTGGCTCCCATGTGGTTAGGAGGAGGATCTCATTGTCCACCCACACAGTGACACACTTCCTCCAATAAGGTCATATCTACTTCAACAAGGTCACATCTCCTAATAGTGCCACTTCCTGGGACAAGCATATTCAAACCACCACAGAAGGTGATGGAACTGCTCTGTGTTTCAGTTGTAGAAAATTATATATATATGTTAAATTCATAGAAATATAACTCTCCAGAGAAAGGTTAATTTTAGTGCATGTTAACCAAAACAAACAAACAAAACACCTAAAACAAAACCCAATTCTAAGTAAACAGTAGCCAAAAATGTCTTTGATAAAACTTGAATATATAGAAAAGTAACTTTTCAGTCTATGCCAAGAAAATACTTGTTTTAGCTAGAGTTCTTAACCCAACTATATTATATATAATCACAAAAAGAGTCTAATTACATATTCTCTTGGACATTTAAATTATACAATATTAAGGACATTCTGCTAGTCTCATGGGAATCATAATTGTGCTCCTTGAGTTTAAAATGGTTATCATCCAATAATAATGGTTAAATATTTAAAAAGGGAATTGTAAGTCCTGTTTTCTAAATTAATAGTGATGGACAGTGCTGTGCTTTCGAACCTATTTTTTTAAATCATCCTAATTCATTAGTTACAACAGAGTTAGATTCAACATTAAATCACTTACCTGAAAATATAAATCGGAATCTGAAATTATTGCTGAAGCAGGAACTGATACATAGTGCTTGAGACAATGGAGAATACTATAAACTTAATCACTACACACACACACACACACACACACACACACACACACACACATATATATATATAATTTTCTACAACTGAGACACAGAACAGTTCTATCACCTTCTGTGGTGGTTTGAATATGCTTGGCCCAGGGAGTGGCACTATTAGGAGGTGTGGCCTTGTTGGGTAAGTAAGTATGGCCTTGTTGGAAGAAGTGTGTCACTGTGTGGGTGGGCAATGTTAGACATTCAGAATGAATAACATGCAGGGAGAACAAAAATAAAAGTTTTTCGAGGCACACTATAAATGCTGTATGCTTATAAACAGATGTCCTACTACACTGATTCTGCTTACTTCACAGGCTCATGATTTCACTACAGTAGATTCTGCCACTTGAGGTCAGGACTAGCTAGATTTCCACCACTGTTTCTGCCATGAACTGAGATTAAGTTCTTGTTGAGTGTAGATACAAGTTTGAAATCCCTATCATAGCAATGGCATTTCTATGACAGGTCCACAGTGTTCAAGCTCAAGTGGTCCTGAAAAGTACCCTTAGCATTAAGGATCTTCAAGCATACTGTACACTGAAAGGGCCATAGACCCATGTGTCCCTGAATATGTTCGGTGAGATATTCTTCTGTGTATATGTTTTCCACATCGCAAGCTCAAGAACACCCTTCAAATCTTTTTTTTTTTTTTTTTTTTTTTTTTTTGGTTTTTCGAGACAGGGTTTCTCTGTGTAGCCCTGGCTGTCCTGGAACTCACTCTGTAGACCAGGCTGGCCTCGAACTCAGAAATCCACCTGCCTCTGCCTCCCGAGTGCTGGGATTAAAGGCGTGTGCCACCACTGCCCGGCTAAGGTGGCACAGATAGCTTTCTATGTGAAGAAAGCCCCTCGGACACCTGGGTCACTGGTGCCTCAATGAAAAATTCTCATACAATTTCTGAATCTCAATTACCGTATCACAACTTTCGACATATTCTCCCAAAATAGCCCTTGATTTTGATTTCCAGGGACTTTTGCCACGCTGTTGTAAGCTACCAAGCTGATCACTGTTATGTTCCAGGGAAGTATGTGCCTGCTTTGGAATGAGCTTCGGTGCTGTGAAATCTGCCCACATTCTACGTCTCCTGTAATGATCAATTCTACACGGAGGCTAGAAATATCATTCTCTTGAAAGCCACTGTGTAAGGCAGCTCAATCTTCATGGCTACCCTGTCTGGTCTCAGTGGGAGAGGATGCACCAAATCTGCCGGAGACTTGATGCTCCAGGGTTGGGGAATATCCAAGGGGAACCCACGCTCTCAGAGAAAAAGGGGAAGGGGAATAGCGAAGGGACTCGGTGAAGGAGAGATCAGACCTGAGGGGGAGCAGTGTTTGGTAAATAAATAAATAAATAAATAAATAAATAAATAAATAAATAAATAAATAAATAAATAAAATATTTTTAAAATAAAACAATTTTTATCACAAAACAAACAAAACAAAATAAAACAAAAACTAATGTCTACTGTAGAGAGTTCTGGTGATCCATCCCCCTTTGCTCTGATGTCAATCAACCTTCCTGAAGCAGACTGCAATCCGTTGCTTTCTTTTTCTTTAACATGGAAATCTAGGCTTACAGGACTATCTTCTGAAATTTCAGTGATCTCAAAATCTTTACCCCAATCTTCGCCATTCTTAGTATCTGTGTCCGAATATTGGCACAAGTCAGCATGTTGGTTATTTTTTCCTAGAAAGATCAATTTCCAGATACTTCGACAAAGTTTCTGAGCATTTTTCTACAATGTGAACCATCTGAAGGTAACCGGAAGCAGTCAAATATTTCAAAAGCGCTTTCCTTTACATTTCAAGCAGGGCAGCAACAATATTTTGCCAACTTCTGCACTCCACAGAATAGTGATTCCAATCTGTTTTGACTGTGTAAGTGAAAACTGAACTCTCATGAAAGTAGAGCAAGCAGCACAAGTTACTTTGTGTCTCTCAAACTCAATACCATTAATAGAAATTGATATATCACAAAATAAATTCTATCTAAGGAGATTCACTTTCTGTAAGACTGTATCTCCTTGCTGTTCAAACTGAAAGGTAGAACATCAGATTTTCAACCATGATCACAATCACTACCAAAAGAGATTTGAGGCTTCTGCAAAAATAGTAGCCCAGGCTGGACAGAGGAAACACTTCCAGTGTCAACAAGTTTTATTCTTTATGGAGACCGCCTGGATGCTCCAGAAGGACATCCCAGGATGATTTTTTTCCTCACTTTTTATCTACTCAATAGTTTCACGGTTGATGCTGAAGGCCTTGTCTTGCCTAGCTCCTGCCTTTGGCCTCAACACTAGTACTTTTTACAAAATGCCAGAGTCTGGCTTCCTGGCCAGCCACAGGGCCCTAAATAATCCCCCCCCCCACCATTTTTCCCATGGTGCCTGAAGGCAGCCCCTAAGGCATCTTGAGACACACACACCCACACTGCAGATTCAGGAAGGGGAAGGAAGTGGGGTACAGTGTGAGCTAGTCCAGTGGCTGAAGTCCCTCGGGGCTTCAACCACCTCTTTGGCTCTCATCCCAGGGCAGGTTGCAGAAGATCCAGGATCCCTGCAATGGTCCCATGTCCAGAGAGCCTGCACCTCAGCCCAGCTCTCTGCTTGCCTCCAAATGTATAGACCTGGGGGCAAGGCTGACATCTTGGATCTCATCAATCAATTTTGATCTTGTAAAATATTTTGTATATTTTGGTTATATAAATACATGTATGAAAATTGTATCCATATATTTTAAAGAACTTTAGCCACTAGAGGCTAATATTTTCACAAATTGCTTCCATAAGTATATTACTTATTTTTATTGTCTAATCTTTCAAATGTCCTTTTAATTGATGGTCTGAAAATATAGAATAGGATATAATATTAAAACTAATTTTGGAAATTTCACTGTTTACATGTATGAAATGAGAATAAAGGCCAATTAAAACCAACTTTTTATTCTAAAAATGTCTCAAATAGTAAATCATACTTTTGAACTGTGCAGGTTCCATGGCTTTATAGTGCATGTTTTTTGACTATTTTAAACAACGTGACTATGTCATTGCCATATTCCATTACACGTGGTTATGATCGAAGGATAATTAAAATTTCATGTTGAGTAGAGGAGAAAATCAGAGTGAGATCCTTAAATAACAATGATTTCTGATGAGCAAAGAGGTGAAGAGCCAGAAAAAAGTGACTCAAACAGGAAAGTGGGAAAATTGGGGGCGGGGCTTTAATTAAGAAGGAGAGGGAGATAAATGAATGAGAGGAGGGCAAAATAACAGTAAAGATGTCAGAAAAGGCCACAAGGAGTCGTACCATTAAATATCTACATAAATACCTATAATTTATGCAAGAGGGTGTATACATAGACATACATAGTTTAAATGAAAATTTCCCTTTAAGATCTCTTGACTAAAAACATGTCAGAATGTCCAACAGCAAAACTTCACATGACGTTTTCCGCCCACTTCTCAGACTGACTGTGAAGCGACACATTCGAGTCACATTCCTGGTATAAAAAAATGTTAAGCGTTCATTAGTATTTATAACGAATCTTTAAAATGAACGGGCTTTATCTGTCCTAACCAAAGTTAACTCACGCATGTAAGTAGAGGACTCTTACCATTGGCTGCGGTTATTATTCTCCTGATCTCAGCGCATAAAAACCAAAGGACAAATCCCGGGTCCAGGGCGTCCCATACAACTACCTTCTCACAGTTGGTTTCTCGGCCATGAAATCATCCTCCAGGTGTTCCTTGATTCCGATGACAAAATAAAACCGAGTTTCTGTCGAATCCGAGGTTTTAAATAACAGTAACACCCCCACCAATGCAAAAAAACAAAAACATTTGTCACATGTCAGATACCACGCTGGTATCCATGTTAAAGATCTAAATTCCTCACGGGAAGGATTTTATAGTAACCCTTTTCACAGTTGGCTAACTCAGGTGCCGAGAGCTGAAGTAGCTGCTGACCTCAGTTATGGCTCCCTCGTGTAAGAATAGTCACCGGTATCATCAACCATGCATATAGTTAAAACTCTTCTCAGAGTGTGAGCACAGAATTCTTTTTGAATTACAGGGACACCAGAGAGAATGATACTGTAGTGTTAAAAATGCTGACATTTTGCAGATTGACAACGGGAACTATTGTACTTTTATGCCTATATTATTATTAAAGTGGTTGTATCGAATGGTTCATCTTGCATCTAAATTTTGGTGGAAATTCATGTTTCTATAAATTTTAGGCAGACAAACTCTTCATGTGGATAAGTGCTTGGGGCTGAAGCCTCTGGAGGGTGTGGGAAAGTTTCGAGTGCCTCTGAGTGTGCAATTACACCCAAGTTTTAATACGTCTTCTAACGTGACTGTACCCTTTTACGTCCCTTCTCGAGCAGCTTGGTGCCAGCATCCTGTTGATCTGGATTCATAACCACTGCTTGATTAGTTCAGTGCTTTTCAGCTTAATCTTTTGTGGCTCACTTTCCTTAGAGAGACACACAGGCTTTATTCTGTATTTGGGTGATGATTGCTCTCTCCTATATTCAGAAACTTAGTTAGAAAATATAAAGAGAGCCATGGAACACACTTCTGGGCTTAAAATCATTAGCCAATTTTAGTAAGGTAACATAGTGCTATGATTATTCAACATTAAGCCTTACATATCAGTAATGTAAGCTCTTTTTTTTCTTCTGTATACATAGTTTTGACATCCACAGACTTGGAATTCCTTTAATAAAATCCTAGTATAAGCTGGACATTGTCTATAAAACATCTGTTCCATCTTAACTGGAATTGTATTGAATCTATAAATTACTTTGGGTTGAGTTGATATCTAAACAACATTAAATATGAATACAGTATAAGCAAGTCAGATCTTTATATGATTTAAAGAAGAGAAATGAATTTGATTCCAGCAATCAGAGATAATTGCTAGAATAATTCAATTTTAGAAAGATAAATATTAGATAAAAAGAAACTGAATTAGATATTTGGTTTACACAGAATTTACAGATATTGTGCATATTAAAATCAGTCACGGTGGCAAAATTTCAAGCAAGGTGGTGCTTGTTTTGTTGTTGGTTGGGCATGGTGGCTTAAGGGATAAGGGGGCTTGCTGCCAAGCTCAACACCTGTGAAAGTTGACTACTTAGTCACTGCTTTTCTTTTCCCTTTTCGATTTTATGTATCTGAGTGTTTTGACTGGTTCATGAAGTGGTCAGAAGTGGGCAGCAGATCCTCTGGAACTGGAGTCCTGAATGGTTGAAACTGCCATGTGGGCGCTGAAAACCAAGTGTTCAACTGAAAAGCTGACTCTCTAGCTCCTGTCATTTGCTTTTTATCCCTTTGAGTTACTTTTCTAATTACCTTGGTTATGATGTATGACATATGACACATGACATATGATGTATGATATTTGATGTCATTAATAAGCACATGAAGGTCTTAAGCAAGTGCACTACACCCTACAGCAGTGAACTAGATATCTCTAATGCTTTGTGTGGTGGCCAAGGTGTATACATTATACAAGTACATTTGACAAAGTGGCCGTTTCAGCCACAGAACAGGGAATTATTTAATCAAAGTTGTTTGAATACTTTCTTGTCAGTTAAACCCTGTTCACACATTGGAAGTATCTTTTTAAAGGAGACAAAGGATATTTTAATAAAATCCGCTTGTTACATCTGAATACTGGGCATACTATAAACTGGCAAATAGTTATATTTGAGGGGAAAAAATCTCAAGTATATTCCTAGCAACCAAGAAAAACCTGAGTGTGTCTATACTGCTAGCCATATGTCATCTAATTAAAGCCAAGAGAATGTCAACTCCTTGTGACCTTTATTATTGCTGCCCCTAGAGCATTAAGTTGGCTCAATGTTTATTCTGTGTTATTTTTACTTGCTCTGATATTTTTGAAGTTTTGTCCTTCCTTCTCTTTCTTTTCTGTCTTATTTTCCATAACTCTATCAACGAAGCATAAAATGCCTCCCCTTCTTGTATTAGGTTGGCTTGATGCTGCCTGTATTCTGATGTTAATACCGATTCCTCAAGACTGGGTCACCCCAGAGACAAGAGAGTGCACATGTAGACACAAGCGAAGCCATGTAACCTTGCCCCTAAGTTATTTCTGATTGGTAAATAAAGATGCTGACAGGCAATAGCTGGTCAGAAGAGACACTGGCGGGGTTTAGGGTTCCTGGGCTTGAGGTCAGAGGAAACCAAGAGGCATTTCTTTTAAAGTGAAAACAAAAGCCTTTCTTTTGAATCCCACTTCTGTGAAGTAGCTTTACTGAGAATCATACTTTCATTACATCCAAAGAAAACAGCCACAGGGGACATTTCAGTGGGTTCATTTGACATTTCTGTGGCCCTATACAAATGTTTCTGCAACTTTCACTGTGAAGAAAATCTGTTCCTCATCTGATCTCTCATTTCCAACAATAACAAAGCATCTGGAAAAATATCCTGGGCTGTTATCCACTATCATCCCCATCATTAATATCATAAAAACCACAGAAAACATGTAATTGAGCTCATTTGGATGTCTAAAACTAAAAGATAAAATTTTTTTCTTGTTAAGTATAATTGCTAGGACAAATCGATATGAAAGGTTAATAAGTACTTTAAAACTATTGAAAAATGTGTGACTGATGTGCGACTGTAATTATGTGGAGCAAAAGGGCAGATTCACGTGTATATGTTAAAATCCATTTATTCATTATGCAGAGAAGACACGTGGAAGATTATATTATGAAAATCTGAATTAAGGTTTTACTTTTTATTAACTTTTCAAATCTACTTTATGGCTAAACAGTGTTTATATATTTTCATGAACATCTTTTTTAAAAATCTCATCTTATTCATTTATCAATTTTAATGAACTCTGTATCAGACAACAGTGTCCAAGTCTATGACCCTGTTCTCAAATGCCCCTATATCCTTACAGTGCTAATGATAATAGATGTAAAACCAGTGGTGATATAGGGATGTGGACATATATTTTAAACACTTATTTTATTATTAGTTGTAGAAAAGTCCACATAGGATTTAAGGCCCTTAGATGAAGAACTACAGGCAATTGATGGCTGCTAAATGAGGAGTCTTCTTCAGGTATTCGAGCTCTATCGTACGTTATCTAATCAGAGGTGGTCAGCCCTACACATCTGTACATATGAGCAACACAACATGGACTCACCAGAATGTGGACATCTTAAAGTCGTGTATGAAAGGATTCTGATTCAGACTGACATGTGACAGGAACGACTTGGGGGGCTTTTCTATGATTGAACGTTTATGATTGATCACACCGTGTGATCAAAGAAATGTGGAATGCTAGTTTCCAGGCAAACAAGATAAGCAGATGATGAAAGAAAAGGAAACTGATATATCAGTCCATCGTGGTGGCTGGGCTATGAGTCACAAAGCATATATGAGACCCCAGTGAGGACAATGCCAAAAGCAAGACAAGACTGCTAATGAAGAATTTTCTTATACATCAAAAAAATGGACTTCAAATGGGACATCACCAGAAATAACCTATTTTTGCAAGAGATTTTCTTAAGTAGATTTGTAGGAAAAACAAATATCTCCTCCAGCATTAAATATGATATGACACAGCCAAGGAGATTGCAACAAAATGGATGAGTTGGTAATGTTTCTTGTTTAAGATCCATGGTCTCAGGAGCCATATATAGTTGGCTAGGTTCCAGTACCAATGATCTTGCTCTTATTGAGCAGGTCTTGAATCCAGTTAATTAGCTGTTGGTTTCCTCCAAGACAGTGTGACACTGTTGCACTTTGAGGGGTATCATGTCATGCTGGTTAGCGTTGTGATTCATATATCACATCTGGTAAGACTGTTGGTCCTTCCTTTCCCTTAGAAGCTTGAATATCTATTTCCAATATCACGAAAGCTAGTCCTCCAGGGAGGATACTTTCTAGTCAATCCAGCTCAAATCCTGAGTCTTGCATCTGGAGTACATGGTGTCTTCAGCAAATATGATGCAGTCCTCTCATGTAGTGAGGTTTATTCCTTTTGAAATATCATGTTTCTCCGTGGATGAAACACTGTGTGTGTTCTTCCCAATGGGACTTCAGTAAAAGTCTGGTGAAATAAGCCTTAGTGGGATGTTTTCAGGATGACTGGCCTGTAGCTGGTTAGGATTATCAGAGGTCAAAGTACAGATATTGACCTCAAAGGTAAGTATTAGAAACAGCATATTTCAAAGTTCAGAGCAGTGCTTCCAGTCATTCCAAAGTTGGGTTCAATTTTTTTCCTTGCTTCTTTTGAGTCAGGCACTGCTATAGGGAGGCTTGTTTTAGGCTCCTGATTTGACATGTCCCTGAGTATATTGTGTGTTTTTGGTAGCCCTGAAAAAGGTCTTCCTACCAACAGCAATGCAAGAAAACCAAAGAAGCAAAACAAACAATGAATGAACCCATCCTTGGGACATTAGCAAAAGGAGAAGTTACACATCTTTTGAGATTGGTCCAGAATTATATGTATTTATAAAAACAGACATGGACATTTTACTGTGGGGAGCATTACGTTGGCTGAGAAAAACAATTAACTATTGTGATGTACATGGAGAAATTAAAACAATGAAAGGATGACTGCAGAAAGGAGAGATCTAGAAAGGTTCCCAGCTATACCTCTCCTGGGCATATACCCGGAAGATGCTCCAACATGTAATAAAGACACATGCTCCACTTTGTTCATAGCAGCCATATTTATAATAGCCAGAAGCTGGAAACAACCCAGATGTCCCTCAGCAGAGGAATGGATACAGAAAATGTGGTACATTTGCACAATGGAATACTACTCAGCTATTAAAAACAATGACTTCATGAAATTTGCAGGCAAATGAATGGAACTTGAAAATATCATCCTGAGCGAGGTAACTCAGTCACAAAAGAACGAACATGGTATGTACTCACTGATAAGTGGATATTAGCTGAAACGTTTGGAATACCCAAGTTTCACTTTACAGTAACCACTGGACTGAGAGTGAGGTCCCAGATGGAGGAGTTGGAGAAGGGACTGAAGGAGCTGAGGGAGTCTGCAGCCCCATGGAGGGAGCAACAGTGTCAACTGGACTGACCCCCACCCCCACCCCGGGTCCTCCTGGTGGCTGTGCCACCAACCAAAGAATACACATGGAGGGACCCATGTTTCGGACCACATATGTGGCAGAGGAGGGCCTTGTTGGCCATCAGGGGGAGGAGAGGCCCCAGTAAAGGAGAATGTCAAGGTAGGAATATGGGAGTGGGTGAGCGGGAGGGTGGGAGGTGGAATTCCCTCATAGAGGAGGGCAAGGGGGAGGGGATAGGTGGTTTCCAAAGAGGAGACCTAGAAAGGGGGAAACATTGGAAATGTAAATAAAGTATCAAAAAATAATAATAATAATAAATGTTTCAGGTTTCATTTTAAAAAAAAAAGAAAGAAAAAAAGGTTTAAAGAACATCAAGAGAACTAGGGATAGCTTCTACAGCATTGGATGTTCCTATCTAGAGCCCAAGCTATGTACCCTGAGGCTGAGTATAAAGCAAGCCAAGATGCTGGGATTGCACAGGAACTGGAAACCCACACAAGTCAAAACTTCCCTGAGCAGGTCACGTATTCAGTGGAAAGAACCGTTAGAAAGCAGGACGAGGCCAATCACCAGACAGACACTAAATGATGCCTTTGTCATTTAAGAGCCTCCTGGATTGAGTTGGCCTACTTGACATTGAACCTGTTCTCTGAGTGCACAAAGACTCTGAGGGTGACCTGGATAAGCTTCACTGAATCATTTGTCTAAATACTTTAAATTTCATCGAAGAATTCACACTATTGTACAAGTTGCTAGATGCTTCGTGAGAACTATTTTTTCAACATTTCTATTTATTCCTGCAGCTGTGACTAAGATAATATCTTAGTCAAAGTTACTATTGCTGTGATGATGAATCACCATGAACCAAATCAACTTAAAGAGGAAAGAGTTTATTTGACATTTACTTCCACATCACTGTACTTTATCAAAGGAAGTTAGGACAAGAACTCAAATAGGGCAGGAACCTGGAGGCAGGAGCTGAGGCAGAAGCCATGGAGGGGTGATGTTTACTGACTTGCTCCTCCTGCTTTCCTATAGAATCCAGGGCTACTATCCTAGGGGCGGTCTCATGAACAATGGACTGAGCTCTTCCACATCAATCACTAATTTTAAGAAAATGCCCTACAGCCAGATTTTATAGTGGCACTTTCTCAACTGAGGTTCCCTCATGTCTAATGACTCCAGCTTGTGTCAAGTTAGCATTAAACCAAACATCACCTTTTTCATTTTTATTTTTTAAAACTTGTTAATGAAAAATATTTTTAATACAACATACTCTGACCATGATTTCTCCTCCCCCAGCTCCTCCTAGATCTTTCTCATCTCCCCATCCACTCTTTCAACTCTATACCTTCTTTCTCTTTCTCTTTGGAAAATAGACAGACAAAAATAGCAAACAAATTATAATAGAAATATAACAGATAGCTTAAGAAACAAATACATACAAGCACGGACATATACCATAAAAGCACAAAATCATAAATCATAACATATACATGCAAAGACCAGTAAGATTTAAAAAAAACTGTCCAAACAAAGCAATATGAGACAAAAAAGTCTACAAAATACATTGACATTGTTCTGTGTTGACCATTTACTGCTGGGCATGGGACATGCCCTTAAGTGTGATTAATATATCTAGTGAGACTTCTTTAGAGAAAGCTAATTTTCTTTTATAAGCTGATGTCAATTGGAGATAGCTTCTTGGTTAGGGACAGGAACTTGTATTTACTTCCTATTCTTATTATTAGAACCCCATCTGGCTTGAACATATGATGAACTTGTGAAAACTGCCACAGCCTCTGTGAGTCCCTATGTGCATCTGTCTTACTATGTGTAGAACACAGGGATTCCTTGGTGCCATCCATCCCACCTGCCTCTTGCATTCTTTCATTATCTTTACAAAGAGAGGTAAATTGTCTAGTTATAACAATGACTCACACAGCTTGACTGATTTATAGACAGAGAAATAATTAGATCACATTCTGTAGGGAACAGAGGAAGCACTAAGCATGTGAAATCATGATAGTATGTGTATCATTGACATGGACATGGCATGGGATTCAGACTTCTGGGAAATTGACATGTGGCATACGGGTCAGGTTTGAAATTAGCAAAGCATGAATGTTTATGGACAATTGATGAACATGTACAGAACTAGCGTCTGTAGCTTCTTCCTGTAGGACATTTACAGTCTGAGATGGGGCTGCTCACCTATAAACACCTCCTACTGAGACTGGTTAAGTTTCCTCCTGAGCTGTATGTAATAAACATGCTGAGGTTCTTAGATGTAGACCCGGGAGAGTTCACAGCCCACAACCTCAGTTTTCCCTCTGTGTGTGTGTTTGTCTTAATCCAAACAAGGCACCAAGCAATGTGGAGGCTCACAATATTAAACCCACAAGAAATAATCAATCAAGAGTCCTTGTGCTCTATTGAAAACGAAACCATATAAATCTTTTTTTAAAAGGCCTCCCCACAGATATGTAGCAGATGTGCAGCTTAGTTTTCATGTGGGTCCCAAACTACTGGATCAGGGGCTATCCCAAAAGCTGTTGCCTGTATGTGGGGTATGTTCTTCTAGCTGAGCTGTTTTGTTTGGCCTTAGTGGGAGAGGAAACACCTAGACTTGCATAGACTTGAAGTGCCAGGATGGGTATTATGCAGGAAGATCCCCACCCACTCAGAAGAGAAAGAGAGGGAGATAGGGGGAGGGTTGTGGAAGGGGGTAACCAGGAGCTGGGCTGTGAGCAGGATGTAAAGTGGATAAGTTAAAAAAAATTAAATTAAATTCGAAAAATTTTTAAAGAAATTTAAAAAGAGAAGGGGACCAGGAAGCGGGCAGTATGTGGTAGGTAAATAAATAAATTAATTTAATAATAATTTACAAAAAGCTTTTGTTACTGAGCTAGCAAGGTCTCCGGTAGTTTTCTCTAAGTTGAAACCACAATTATTTTATCCCCTCATGATTTCAAGAGAATTTTGTGTAAATTGTTAGGATTTATTCATTGATTCATTTGATTCCTAGTAATGAATATGAACTAAGTGTTCAGGATCTTGTTAGTTGCCAAGTCTAGAGAATAATTATGGAAACTGTTCTGCAAGATATGGAGAAATAATCAAACAGGTGTAAGAGGCTGGAAATACTGTAGCAGGGGGAAAAAAGAATATGCTCACGGAGCAGTGACTAAAATTAAGACTTGGAAGGGACAGGCACAAAGATGATGGAGGAAATGAAGTTTAAGTTGGCATATAAAAATCTGTAGAAGACGTTAATAAATGAAAGATTTTCCTGAAAAGTATTTTAAGTAAAACTCTGCATCCAGCAAGTGTAGTGATTTCTTAAAACAAACAAAAGAAAGAAAGAAAGAAAGAAAGAAAGAAAGAAAGAAAGAAAGAAAGAAAGAAAGAAAGAAAGAAAGAAAAAAGAAAGAAAGGAAAAGAAAAGAAAAGAAAAGAAAAGAAAAGAAAAGAAAAGAAAAGAAAAGAAAAGAAAAGAAAAGAAAAGAAAAGAAAAGAAAAGACAAACTACAGAAATAGGAATGTGCTTTCATTTTAATCCCAGGTATAAGACATGTGCTGCCTCAGATTATCTATAGCAGCTGACTATGATTTGTCTTGTGCTCTAGCAGAGGTGTGATTTTCCCAGCTGCTGATAGTTTCTGCGACTGTGTGATATTTGGAATTCTGGGGACTCTTGATCAGGTATATAAATGCTAGGGCCCTGAGACACAGGGTAGCTGTTGTTTGTGAATTGTTGGTGTTGGTTGGTTTCTATTGGTTGAAGCTTGTTAAGCAGTCACCATCAAAGAAGAAACAAGTAGAAGAAATTAGGTATCCTGACAGCAAGATCAAACTTGCCCCAAGCAGCTCTATGACACCCCTAATCAACAGATAGTAGTCTAACTACAACTATAATGTTGTTCCCTTTCTCTTCTATCCTATGTAGTGTTAGGGGGCTGAAAGGGTTGAACAAGGGTGGAGAGGGGTAGAAGAAAGAAGAATCCACAAAGTAGCCAAAGTTTGGCTACAAAAACAAGGATCTTATTCTAAGAAATAGAAATCAAAACAGCAGCATAATCTAAAATAACAGAGACAGGGAGGATAGCAATGGTGAGGATGCAGAAATAAGCACTAGAGATTTGCAAAGAGTACTCTAAGCATCTAAGAATGCATGACAGGCTAGTAGATAACTCAAAAAACTCTTCTCAGTAACAGCTTCCAGATGTACCAGCTTGAGTATGCAAGCGGTTGTGATGTAGAAATCCATAGCTTGACTCACACAGACAGAGGCTTAGCTGTTTTCCCATGTGTCCCAAGGCATTACTCATTGTCATGGCTGTGCCCATGTCAGTGATACATGCTCACTCAGGACTTCCTCCATTTGATACCGGATATCATCAGTCATGGTTGAGAAGTAGCTTAGTTATAGAGTACTTGCCTAGCATGCACAAAGCCCTGGGCTTTATACTCAGCACGACATAAACTAAAGAGGGCAGGGTATGTCAAGACAGTAATCCTAGCACTTGGAGGTGGAGGCAGAGGATCTAGGGAGAGCCTGGAGAGAGAACAGAAATTGGCAGTGGGCAGGGGGTGGGGAGGTGTGGGAGTGGGGATAGAGAAGGTGGGGTAAAAGGTGAGGGTGGGGGTGGGGAGCAATCTCTATGACATGCCAGAGACCTGGAACTGGGGGAAGCCCCAAAGAGTCTACGGGGTTGACTCCTACCAGTGGGGGATATGGATCCTGAAGGGACCACTTCCTGTAGCCAGGCAGGACTCCCAGTGGAGGCATAAAGACAGCAATCCACCCACAAAGCCTTCAATCCAAAATGTGTCTTGCCTACAAACTGTGCAGGGACAAAGATGGAGCAAAGACAGAAGGAATGACCAACCAGTGACTGGCCCAAATTGACACCCATCTCATGGGCATTATTAATGATACACTGTTATGCTTGCATACAGGAGCCTATCATAACTGTCCTCTTAAGAGTCTCTACCCAGCAGCTAATGGAAAGAGATGCAGAGACTTACACCTAATCAATATATGGAGCTCAGGGAGTCTTATGGAAGAGTTGGAGGAAGAATTGAGGGACTGGAAGAAGACAGGTACTCCACAGGAAGACCAACAGAGTCAATTAAACTGGACTCTTGGGGGCTCTAGGAGACTGAACCACCAACCAAAGAGTGAGCATGAGCTGGTTCTAGTCCCCACTCGCACACATATATAGCAGATGTGCATCTTGGTCTTCATGTGAGTGTCCCAGCAACTGGAGCAGGGGCTGTCCCTGAATCAGTTGCCTGCCTGTGGATCCTGTTCCCGACAGGGCTGCTTTTTCTGACCTCAGTTAGACAGGATGTACCTAGTCCTGCAGTGACTTGATGTGTGGGCAGAGAGAGGATTGATACCCAGGGGCTCCCTCTTGTCTGAAGAGAAAGGGAGGGGTACTGGGGAATGGGGAAGGATCTACATGAGGGGGTACTGGCAGGAGAGGGGGGCTGATATCAAGATGTAAAGTTAATAAATAAATTAATCTAGAAAAGAATCTAAGTCATCCTCAGGCTATATATCAAATTCAAGTCTAGCGTGAAAACATGTAAGACTCAGAGAGGGGTGGGAAACTGAGAGCAGAGTAGAAGGAAAAGGAGAGGAGAAAATGGGGAGAGGAGAGAGGCGAAGTATAACTGACTGAGTTTTGAGTGTGAATATGTAATGTGAAGTGAAATTTACATATTCTAATGAGAAAGGGAAATAAGAGATTACAATTGCATATTATGGAGTAGATTCCAAGAGGACTGAGCTTGGTTCCAAGCAGAGAGCAGACAGTTAGGAGACCTAAAAAGACAACCTCTACAATCTGCCTCTCGTCACCCACCTAGGTGGGATTACATTTATGTTAAGGTTTTTTGATTCTTCTGACTTCTGCATTTTCACTGGAGATTTCCATCTACTTACATTTAAAGCACTCATTTTTGAGGAGAGACTGAATGACATCATTTTTCTTATGTGCTTTGTGTGCATCATAGAACTGTCTATCTCGTTTCTCACATCCATGTGCTCATTGGTCTTGAGTTGCTTTTTACAATGATGAACTCTTTGATTTTCTTCCTCCTTATTTCCTCTTAAGTCTCTCCCCAGGAACCATATAGATTTAGTACAACACCCTAGATTCATCACATTCCACAGCTTTTGATTTTGAAGGGACATGACTCTTCCTATGGAAGTACTTTAACTATGTGGAGGCTTTCTGTTCCCATGGTTGCAGATGAGAAGTCTGCTGTTAGTGTCATGAAGGTTCCCCTGTATGTGAGGGAGTCACCATACTCTGGCGGCATTTACGATGCTCTGGCGTTAATACCTGATCAGAGCAGGGGGGTGCTCTGAAGTCCAGTGAGCACCAATGAGGGGATTCACACTGTCCATCAGCTCGGTGGCTGCTACTTACTGGATATCACCATCGTATGGAAATGCACTTGTGCTTCATGTTGGTTCAGGGGTCTTGAAAGCTCATTTCTGTGATTTCATTTTTCTTCATACTGTTCTGTCGATGCACCTGTACGTGCCTTATCTTCACATTTCTGGTTCCTCGGCTGACTTATTCCGCTATTGAGGCCATGTGGACTCAGAAGTATTCAGCTTAACTCATGATTGATTTTTCTAGCTTCATTTATCTGTCCCTTTTGAGAACTGAGCCTTAATTTGGTTTCGATCTCTCTGATGCTGTCACTCTTTGCACTTTGTGACTTGTTTGATGACACTCAGTAGTTTTTATATTTGATGATGATGTGACACATCTACATGCACCCAAATAAACTGTCATGCCATGGTTGGGCTCTTTACTGGCCTGGAGTCTCCTGCTTAAGACAGCTCAACCTTCTGTCCTTTGTGGCTTTGTAGAGACAACATCAGTCCCACTGTATGAGTTTCTATTGAGGAACAGGCTACAAGAATCAGGGAATGTTATTCATGATTTTGTTAACTAAACTTGGGTCAAGGAAAGGTGGACAGTGTCATCATTGAAGTTCAGATTTGAGATCAGTCTAAAGAAAAGAAAGCATCTGGGTATATTTTAAAAACCTTTATCCCCTAAAACAAAGCAAAGAATCTGACAAAGCAATTAAAATTGCATGAGAATAAGCTAAATCCTGTACACAGTTGTCTTTTCTCATTATTGTTTTGCGTCGACACCAGATGCATTCTCATACCGAACAGATTGCTTTTCCCTCGCAATTAAATATATAAAATCTATTCATGCCAAAGTGTACTCTGATAATTATTCCAATACCCTTTTTGTTTGAAAATAATAAACATGGGAACATAAAACAAACATCTTCATTGAAAACTGGAAAGAAATGAAATTAAGCCAGCCCATGTAAAAGAGATGGCAGAAGACGTCAACATCTTTTAATTTTATTTTGTTTCAAATTGAAGGAACTCATATGCTCAGGCCTTTGTAAATGTCCTGTGCATGTTTCACTCAATCTGCCTGCTTGCCAGGAACCTGTTCATTTACCCCTTACATTCACCTCTGTATAAACCCACACCCACAGCACCTGCTGGCAGTTCTGAGATTTTCTTGTTTCATATTTTTCTAAATGAATAAATACATAATAAATGCTACATAAAATATAATTGTATATTCCACTCTCTCCTTTGACCTTTGGCCTTGGTGTGACTGACAACCAGCAGGTCTCAGAATAAGTATACTTTTCTTTATGACAAATTCTATTGGTCAAAAAAGTAAATTGAAAGATTTTGATGTTTTCAGCTGAATTTTGCTCTCAGAGATAATCTATGATTAGTAAAGAATCCGAACTTGGGCAAGAATGTCAGTGAGCCTTTACATTGTTGAGTGATATACAGCAGAGAGTAGAAAGGTTTGAGAAATACTATTTGGCAGGCACATATATGATTTATTTTGTGAGTCTACCAGCAGATGCAGGAGGTTGGGAGGAAATAGGTTTTATATATGTTAACTATAGACACATTCTCTGTCTTAGGTTTATCATTGCTCTGATAAAACACCATAATCAAAAAGCAATATGGGAAGGAAAGGGTTTATTTGGCTTATGCTTCCACATCACTGTTCATCATTAAAGGAAGTCAGGGCAGGAGCTGATGCAGAGGCCATGGAGAGGTGCTGCTCTTGGCTTGCTCCCCATGGCTTGCTTGCTCAGCCTTGCTTTCTTATATAATCCAGTGTTGAAGTGAAGCCCCGTTCTCCCAAAATTAAGACTCAGACTCAAAATATATTTATAAAGATCTTGGCCATATATCTAGGCTCTTCTCTGACTAGATATAACTTTAAATATCCCATTTATTCTAGCCTGCAGTCTGACAAGTGGTTACCTGTGCTCAGGTACCATGTGTACATCTTGTTACATCTTCCCAGCGAATCTTCTGCCTGGCTCTATCCCAGAATCCTTTTTACTTCCCTGATGTCCCACCTCTATTTCCTGCCTAAGCTATAGGCCATAGGCTTTTTAATTGACAGGTGAAAAATCCATACAATACACAAGATATTGTCTCTACAACCCATCAACAGAAGAAATAAACTCTCTGCTACCCAAGTTGCTTGTGTTCATGGTGTCTCATCATATCAATCATAACTCTAAGTAAGACAAGCTACTATCTGGTTCCTCCCCCATCAATCACTAATTAAGAAAATGTCCTAGAAGCTTGCCTACAGCCCTATCTTACAGATGCATTTTCTTTCTTGAGGTTCAGTCTTCTCAGGTGACTAGATTACATTAAGTTAACATAAACTGTTCAACACAATTGACCCTTGACATACAAATATATAACTTTTTGTTGTTGTTGTTTTGGTTTGGTTTGGTTTGGTTTTTTTGCGACAGGGTTTCTCTGTGTAGCCCTGGCTGTCCTGGAACTCACTTTGTAGACCAGGCTGGCCTCGAACTCAGAAATCCACCTGCCTCTGCCTCCCAAGTGCTGGGATTAAAGGCATGCGCCACCATAAGCCATCTTTCCTTTCCTGGTCATCCCTGAGATTACACATTATCATGAACACACCAGTATAAAACATTTTACAGACTTAAAAACTCCTTCAGTCTTTACAAACTCAAACACTTTAAAGCTCAATCTCTTTTAAAGTCCAAATTTTCTTTTAAAATCTCTTTAAAAATTCAGCCTTTTTACTGTGTGTCCTTATAAAATAAAATAAAACAAAATAAAATAAAATAAAATAAAATAGTAAGTTAAATATTTCCTCACTTTAAGGGGGAAGTATCAGGGAACAGTCACAATCCAATTAAAGCCAAACAAATTCCAACAGTGTTAATCAGTCAATGCCCAATACCTGTGATTGACCCATGATCTTCTGAACTCTTCCAACTGGCTTCGGTCACTTCTAGGACTCCATTCTCTACAGCATACATAGCTTGTATAGGCTCTGGCTGTCTCTACCCTACTGTTTCTGTTGTTCTTGGTGGTTGTTGCATGGTATTAGCATCTCCAGAATGCTGGAGTCTCTTGTGCAGCTGGACTACAGTTTCACCAATAGGCTTTCCTGCATTCTCTTCCAGGAATTCAGCCCTGCAACCCAGTGCCAAGCCTGAGTTGCTCTCCATGACTCCTTCAAAACTAATAACACTTGGGTGACTCTTACACCCTCCCAAGTTCAGCTGCCAGTGTGAGGCATAACCTTGGCCACCTCTGGAACACAGCGTCTATGTGCTGACTCTGTGAAAACACTTCCCATAAGATTTCACCTCGGTGTTACCCATCTCTTCTTAATCACCTCTAACTTCTTAGGGCGATCCGACGAGCATCAATTGTCGCAGTAAAGCAAAGGTTTTTCTTCAGTGGTTCTGGTTTCTTGATAATTACAGCAGATTCTTCAACTCCAGCTAATTAGAACCACAGTTTCTCCACTCAAAATAGCAAACAGCCCTGAAAATCTTTAAGAGACTCAAATTTCCCTCAGGAACTTCAAAAGCCAGGCCTCCAACATCCATATTGCTTTCAAGATTCTTATCTTTCAAGCTCCCACAGAACAGCTCTCCAAGCCTTCAACACTCAATGGCTTTTTAGCCCAAACTTCCAAAGACTTTCCACAGTACTCCCCAAAACAATATGGTCAGGTCTGTCACAGAAATACCCCATGAACCAGATACTAGCTTGTCTTACTTAGGGTTACGATTGATATGATGAGACACCATGAACACAAGCAACTTGGGTAGCAGAGAATTTATTTCTTCTATACATCACTGTTTATCATTGAAGGAAGTCAGGGCAGGAACTCAAACAGGGCAGGAGCTCAAACAAGGCAGGAACTTGGAGGCATCACTTGAAGGAAAGGCAATAGAGGGATGCTGCTTACTGGCTTGCTCACCCTACATTTTTATGGAACCCAGAACCATCAGCCTAGGGATGATACACTCACGATTGACTGGGCCTTCTCCCATCAATCACTAAATAAGAAAATTCCCCACAGTCTTGCTTATAGCCTGACCTTATGGAGGCATTTTCTTAATTGAAATTACATCCTTTGAGATGACTTTAGCTTGTGTCAAGTTGACACAAAACTATCCAGCACACCCACTTTCATTGTTTCTGTCTCTGGCTAATATTTTCACCAACACATGCTTGACTTGGAGAAATAAGAATGTAATAACTCAAGCACCTATTTACAGGGTCTGTCAGATTCTGCACTTCATCAAATCCTACTTACATTAAAGTACAATCGGAGGCAATGACTAGATCAATATAAGCAATCTGTATTTAAATCAATCCCCCATAATCCCTAGAGATTTTCATTCTCTTCATCCCATGATCCTCCTGTGACCAAGGAAACACATTTTTTAGTAGGCAACGCTGCTTGGCGTTAACCAACCCTTCAGAAGTTCAAAAGCATATCTCCTAGTCTCTCAAGTACTGCATATTCATGAGTGTAATCTTGAAGATAAAGATAAATGTGGAGGCAGTGGCTCTAATTGGGCAGTGGATTCCGCATGCGTGAGGTTACTATTTTTAATCTTTAATTTGTCCTACAGAGCTTTCCTATGGCATGTCAGGATTTTGTGAGTTTGTTGGATGTGGAGGCTATTAGAAAATAATGAAGCAGAAAGCAGACTTATTCAAGGCTACTTTGCATATTCCTTCTCCAGAGAAATATCTTTTCATAAACATCCTGTGACACAAAATGATTCTTGCTTTTTAACCAAGGGTGTCACTACTGTGACCAGAATCCAAGACAGTGATAGAGCAATGCATTGTGATGAGCTAGAGTGGAAATGCATTGCCCATCTGGAAGAGAAACCTCACAGAAAGGCACAGGATTGTAAACAGACAACAGTGTTTTATAACATCCCTCGCCATCAGCCAGCTGTTACCTTCTTCCCTCCATCTCTTCTGAGATGTTCCCTGAACCTTGGGTGTGTGTGTCTGTATGTGGGGGGGTGCTGGGGAGTAATAGATATTTCTCATCCACAACTGAGCACTCACAGGACCACACTCGTGGAACTTTGAACAATAGTGAGTCTCTACATTAGCCACTCCCCTCTTCAATAAGATGCTTTTCTGACAAGGTTGAGAGCAGCAGAAATCTATGAATGGAAACATGGGTATTTAGAAGAAAGTTTGACATGACTAAGAGTTGGGGGAAGGACTGAGGACTCTGGAGGGGATAGGGACTCCATAAGAAGACCAATAGACTCAACTAACCTGAACCCTTGGGGGCTCCTAGAGACTGAGCCACCAACCAAAATGCATACAAGGGCTGGACCTAGCTGCCCCCCCATCCCCAGTTCCCAGACACATGTAGCAGATGTGCAACTTGATGTTTATGCAGGTCCTCTAACAACTACAGTGTGGGGGCTGTCCCTGACTCTGTTGCCTGACTATGAATCCTGTTTCCCTAGCTGAGTAGCCTTGTCTGACCTCAATAGGAGAGGATGTGCCCAGTCTTGCAGTGACTTGAGGTGCCAGGGTGGGTTGGTCCCCAGGTGGAACCTCCTCCTTCTCAGAGGTAAAGAGAAGAGGTGGATGGGAGGGGCTGTGTGAGGGGGGACTGGGAGGGAGGCTGGGATTGGGATGTAAAGTGAATCAATTAATTAATTAATTGATGGAATAGGGGAAAAAACAAAAACAGCAAAGCAACAGGTTCTCCCCTAGAGCCTATGACTTCCGTAGCCATGGGTTTTGATGAAATACCAGATATGAATTTTCTCCTGTGGGGAAGATAGCAAATCCAATCAAGAGAGATACTAGTTGCCTCCATAACTATTATGTCGCTATGGTAGCAGTGAGCATATTGCCTGGAGGGTCAGTGTTGAAGCATGAAATCCCTAGTGCTAGAGAGACCATTCTTGTATTTTCTCCACTAGCTGTCTGCATAGCACCTTCCAGCACTAGCAAAGCCAGTCAGCAGGAGGTTCCAGGTCATTTCAATGAGTTCTCGGTGTCCTGCAATCACTGTTTATTCCCTTCAGTAATTGTCTCTTGTCATCTAGGTAAAGTAGAAAAGCAAAGGCAATGACAACAGCCTGTATTGGGGAGGGCGTGTGCCCCTGGAGTCCTCTCTGATGAATAACTCCTAGGGAGGTAGTCCTTTTTTTTGGATTTTCACATAATAATCCATGTCCTCTGGGGGCAGCATAGTTCACTGACACGCAGCATACCTGTAAATATTCCTTTAAAATATATTTCAGTTACCTTCCAAACCGCTGGGCTATGATAAGGCTTCCTCAGCATCCTTCAGTTTTGTTAATTCACTGTTAGCTCTCCTTGCTCTACTTCTTGTCTCCATCCCTACATAAACCATCAACTCCCAGTATTCTTCCTTTCCGTATTCTTTCACAGAACATACATGTATTCTATTAGTCCATTTACTGTCCCCTCCCCGGCTGGATTGTAAGACCATAGCCTCCAACATAGCTTGCTCAGGCACACTTCGTTTTGGATAAACCTTCCATTGGCCCCCCACTTTCTCCTTTCTATCATTCCACTACCTGGTGGAACTCTTCTGATCCATGAAGCCCCTCCCGACTTTTATTTCCTCTATATTCAACTAGTTCCACTCCCTACGTGTGCCCACTATGGTCTGGTTGTAGTTTCTTGGCTTCCACATGCCCCTCTTGTTAAACACTCACAACAAAAAGATCTGAACGTAGAACCTTCATAGACAAAAGAGTATGCAGTGTTTGCTTCTTTTGAGCCTGGGCGACCTCATTCAACATGATTTTCCAGTTATCTATTGTCTTGCAAATTCCATTCTTCTTCATATATATATATATATATATATATATATATATATATATATATATATATATATATACATATATATCATATCTATCTATCTATAATATCTCTATACCATCTATATCTATTTATCTATCTACCTACCTATCTATAATATCTATATCTATATATAGATATATAACTAATTTATATAAATAAAACTTAAGGTGCCATGTAAATCAGACTCATGTCAGATTTACATAGTGATTTGCTGAAGCAAGACCCATGGGAGGACACATAATGTTTGGAAAGAGTATTAATAATTATATATATATATATATATCTGTGCCTATGTGTGTGTGTGTGTGTGTGTGTGTGTGTGTATGCCACAGTTTTATTATCTAAATATCTGCTGATAGGAATCTAGGTTGATCCATTTCCTGCCTATCTCTGTAGTATGATATAAAGTCCCTTGGTTATGTGTTCAACAGTGGTATACTTCGGTCACATGCTTGATCTATTTCTTTGGGAAACCTGCAGACAGAGTTCTAGAATATCTGCTCCCGTTTACATGTCTCCATACAGTATATAAGGGTTTTCCTCTCCACACGTCTGCACCAGAATTATTATCACTTCTGCTCATGATAATGACCATTCTGACTGCTCATTACTCATACAGATTGTACAAGGGTCCTGTAGAGTTTAATGTGATTTTTCCTTTCCAGTTGCATTCCTCTTACCCTAGGGGATTCTGTACTATATTTGCACATTTAAAACCTGGCACCCGAGAATTGGCACCAGCTGGCCTGAAGTGAAAGTTTCTGGTTGTAACATGTGATTCAGACTCACATGATACTTTGTTAAGGCAAGATCCATGGAAGGACACAAAAATGTTTGGAGAGAGTATTAAAATTACTCAACAGACAGTGATGGAGCACTTGCATAACTCAATGTGCAGCTCTTTGTTGGTCTCACATCTTTCCTCATCTTCATTTTGTTGAGAGAGTGCTCCTGGCATTCTGGCTGGTCCTGGTTGCTCGCACTGACTCACCTTGCCTTGGTTCTATGGCGGCCTGGGGGTTTCTGCTGGATAGTACTGCTGTTGCTGATTTGTGTCTGGTGACACTTTTGAACTGAACTGTTGGTATCCTGACACTACTGAACTGGACTGCTGATATCCTGACAAAGGAGATTGGAATTGCCCCAAAGAACTACTTCTAAACAGGTCCACATCCACTTGTCCTATTTACCATCTTTTCTCCTCTACTTTTGGACAGTGGGCTAGAAGGGGGGATCGAAGCATTTGAGAAACCCTATTAAAGTAGTTTTGGAAAAATCTAAGCCTATAGTGGTCCCATTATTAAGCAGGGTCCAAAAGCGGTCTCTATGGTTATTTACAGTTTGTGGACACAGGCATGTTGTCTCATAAGCTGTATATAGTGGAGGGATACAGTGAAAATATAATTAATATAAGAGAGAAAGGAGCTGAATAAAGGACACCATGTGGTTTGCTTTCCCCAAATGAGCCAAATACATGGAAAGAACTGTCCTGTCCGTGCTCCTTAATGATCTGAAGCAGACAGTGTTTGGGGAAATATTTTCTTAAAAGTTGAGAGTAACCAATGAAGAGCCATAAATTGTATTAGAATGAAATATTTACTAGGTTTTTACTAATAGATGCCAGCTACATCATTGTTTCCCAACAAATAGAATTATTCATACCTGAATGGAGTGAATGAGATATAAATGAGGAGCAAAAAATGCTAATTCTATCCATTTTAAAGAAATACCTAGAAAACTATTTTTTCAATATTTATATGAAGGATGTTTAGTGGAAAAAGCTTTTCTCAGATAACTAATACAAAGATTTTTGAAACTCTGAGAATAATCAGTGGAAGGATTTTATTCCCCTGCCACAGCGACTCTTGTTCTTAGCACAGTCTCCCTAATGACAAACCATATTTTAAAGTACCTAGGCATATTCTGCCAGTAACACTTCAGCATGCTATATTTACATTTAATTTAAATTATCACATTCCATCAATCTGACCTTAATTGTGTTAAAGACTGAACTTATCGAACATATTAAATTGGTGAAAACACACACCCAGACAGAGTCATAATATCTATATGGATTTTTGCTACCTATTATTTTCTCAAAGGAGTAAAGTATGGCTTTCATGCAAGATTGAAATATCCTCCTACCCTTCAAATTGGCATCTATTTGACAGACGTGGGGATATAACTCAGAGCTAAATCCACAGGGGACGTGTATATAACGAAATGGAGCTTTGTCAAACAGTTGAGACAGACGCGTGAGACTCTTAATGGGAATCTGAAGGCGTGGAACCTCTTTTCCAAAGTAGATGTGTATGAATGAAGATGTCACCCATCCCATAACAGGGCTGTTTCTTTGAATCGTTCCAACCAACAGAGCACTTAGGACCCAACACATATTTGTATGAAGTTAAAACTTTCTCAGCAGCAATATCTCTGTGACATTTTGTTGGTTTCTTGAGTCTCCATGATCTGAACTTTATCTAACTCCATCATCAAATATTGAATAAACTGTTTTTTCATATATATATGGAACATAAAACATTTGGGTCTTTATCACTTCAGATTGAAACATGAATCAACCTGCTGTGCAAATGCATTGACTTCCTGAATCAAAGACTATTGACTCATAGAGAATCAGGATGTGTTCTGTGTGGTTTTATGTCAACTTGACATGAGCTAAAGTCATCTGAAAGGAGGGAATCTCAATTAAGTAAATCCCTCTATAAGATCAGGCTGTAGGTAAGCCTGTACAGCTTTCTTAATTAGTGATTGATACGGAGAGCCCAGTTCATTGTAGGTGGTGCCACCCTTAGGCTGGTGGGCCTGGGTTCTGAAAGAAAGCAGATCAAGCCATGGGGAGCAAGTCAGTAAGCAGCATCTCTCCATGGCCTCTACATCAGCTCCTACCTCCAGGTACATGCTCTGTTTGAGTTCTTGTCCTGACTTCCTTCAATGATTAACAGCAATATGGAAATATAAAACAAATAAACCTTTCCTCCAATAGAAACTCACAAATAGCTTCTCACTGCAATTGAAACCCTAACTAATGCAGGAAGAAAGCTGTTATCCCAAGTTCCTAACTTTCCAGAAGGTGAGCATCCCTATCCTCTGCTAAAACTAAACACCATCAATATTTTGTAAGCTGCTGTACCCTTGTAGGGATGTCTCAGGGAGTGCAGTGTGGGTTAATCTTGATCCTTTTCTCTGACAGATGCAAAACACAGGATAAAGGCAGAGTACTTCAGTGCAGAGCCCTCACTGGAAAGGGAAAGTGTTAGAAGCATGGTTCAAACAGAACTTGTACCCTTAGGGAAATGAGCCATCCCTTCATGCAAAGCTTTTGTGATCTCCAACAACTTTTGTCATTTTTCCCTTTTCTGAAGTTCTTTTGGGCAGACCTCATTGTATAATGTGAACCCTGGAGGAAGCATCTTTGCTGAAAGATGTTTCCCCAGGCCGATCACAGCTCATCAATATCAGCATCCCAGACATTGCCTGAAGAATCAAAGTTCTACAGACTCTTCTAGTAGGAATCATGATTTCTTGGACAAAACTCTTTCCTGGAAACATGGTAAATGCCTCGCTCACTTAGCTTTGGTTAATTTCTTCAATTAGTAACCACAGATAGATATATTGTCTAGGTAATGCCTCTTTTCCTGTCTGAAACCCTCACTAGCTCTTAAGTAAATGAGTATTTCCTTGAGGAGCTTGAAATGATGGTTTCTGGTTGGTGAGGCGACATCTTATTTTATGACATCTGGGATTCTCTACAAACAGTGGCATCTCAGCAGGAAGCACTAGCGAAGGACCTTTCACCAATTAAATGTGCCTCATTACAGCTGTTTACAACAACTTCTCTTCGAATTCATAGGCAACATTTCCTGAACCAAGAGAGTTCACAAATATTTGGAAGTAGTTTGAGTTTTACTGCACATTGAAGCCTGGAGATTTAACAACTGTTGTCTTGTGCACTTTCTTAGCTGTGAAGCAATGGACACCCGTCTTATGTTAGTTTGGGTTTTAGGAAACGTCTGCATAAAATCAATATAAAAAAAGGAAGAGACCAATTCCGATATACTCTATTTTTTCCCTTCTAAGATTATGGCCCAGTCAGCCAGAAGTCCAGAGCACAAAGACCAGTGTTCTCTTTCTCAGAGGATTTCGAGACTCTGTGTGCAGTCAGCATCTCACCACCGGGTTCACAAATGACCTCCTAACCACAAATGACCAGCCAAACCTCCTAAAGACTTGTCACTCAACGGTTTTAATTCTGTCACTTACCATAGTACATTTCTGGGTAATTAATTATATGGTTTCTATGAATATATTTGATTCAAGAAGTGGTTGACCTGCTCATTGATCTATTTTCTTATCTTTTAGAAGCACCTGTGTAGTCCAGTGTTGGCTGCAGAGAAATGTATGTTGACTCCAGTTTTACAAAAAGGTCAGGTCTCCAGGTCTTGCTTGCTTCTGTTCCAGAATTCTCAATATGTGATTCCCACACCCCCATTATGGTATTGATATTGGGAATTACCTATGACCGAGGCTTAAGAGAGGTGGTAAAGCACTCACCTCTAAGACAGAAAGTTAATTCCCGGGATCCAAGTGGTAGATAGAAAGAACAGACTCCCAAACATTGTCTTCTGAATGCGCATGTGCTCCCTGGCCTGTGTGTTTCCCATCATGTGCACATACATTCCCAGACATACATATGCTACTACTAAATAAAATAAAATGACAAAATGTCTCTGTGACTAGAGGTTGGTAAGATAGCTGAGGAGTGAGTGCTTCCCATGAAAGGATGATTGGGTAGCTGTGTTTGAACTTCAACACACATACACACAGAGAAGGGGGGCAGGGAAAAGAGAAAGAGAGGGGGGAGAAAGAGAAGAAGGGGTCAAGGGGAGGGGGAGAGAGGGAGGGAGAGAGAGAGAGAGAGAGAGAGAGAGAGAGAGAGAGAGAGAGAGAGAGAGAAAGGATCAGGAAAGTTGACAGGGCTATAGCAGATGTCTAGCCACACAGAAAAAAGAATAGAGTTAATTTCTATCAATATCACACATATCCCAAGTGTTCAATATACCAATTATATCATCTTTAAAGTTTTCTAATATTTTATATTCCCACTAGTCTAATACGATCATTTTGATAATGAGAGCGTTATGCAATACGGTTATACCATTTCCCATTGTAGCCTGAGCTCAGAAATGTGTTTTACAGTAGATCCCATTGTGGCATCTACTTTAAAAAGCTTTCTGGTGTCACTCTTACAAAACTGTCCAGTTTCTATCTTATATATGGTTTTTCTTTGACACAGAGTCACCAGGTAATCCCTGGCACTTTGTACATATGGAGGCTGTCCTCGGACGCACAGAGATTCACCTGCCTTTGCCTCTCATTGCTTAGGGCCTATATATGCCCTAATGCCCTACCTTGGAGGGTTCTCTGCCAGGCCCAAGCACAGCAAACATGGTGCTGACAGGTCTTGCCCTCTCCCTATCCCTCCCTCCCACTTGCTAACCCATTATTCCACATTCCTAAAGCTAGCCCCCAAAGTATATTCTCTTAGTTGACCATTTAGGTCTGACTAAAACTCCAAGGTCCAGCCATCAAAATCCATTATTTGTTTACATTGGGTAACCTGTTCAATCAGGGTTTACCAACTCCCCAGCACAGATTTCCCCCTTTCAACTTAAAAACGCACATCTGCAGAGTCATCTATGGCTGTCTTTGTCCAATGCAGAGGCAGAACCCCACCCTACCCCCTACACCTCTTGTCCCTCTGGAGTAATAAATCTCTTTTGCACTGAGAATTCGCTATGTGAGTGTGTTCTCTGCTGAAGTCTATGCCCCTTAAAACCACACCCAGCTGTCTTCTCTTTTACATGCTGTCTTAGTCAGGGTTTCTATTCCTGCACAAAACATCATGACCAAGAAGCAAGTGGGGGAGGAAAGGGTTTATTCAGCTTATACTTCCACATTGCTGTTCATCAGTAAAGGAAGTCAGGACTGGAACTCAAGCAGGTCAGGAAGCAGGAGCTGACGCAGAGGCCATGGAGGGATGTTTCTTACTGGATTGCTTCCCCTGGCTTGCTCAGCTTGCTTTTTTATAGAACCAATGACTATCATCCCAGGGATGGCACCACCTACAATGGGCTCTCCCACTCTTGATCATTAATTAAGAAAATGCCTTACAGCTGGATCTCATGGAGGCATTTCCTCAAGGGAGGCTCCTTTGTGATAACTCCAGCTTGTGTCAAGTTGAGACACAAAACCAGCCAGTACAATTGACCCCTTGTCAACTTGACAGACAAACACATCTGAAGCCTCAACTCTTAATTTCTTATTCATCCTCAAGATCTAAATAACTTTAAAAGTCCCACAATCTTTACAGATTGTTACATATTAAAATTTCAATCCCTTTTAAGCTTCCAATCTCTTTTAAAATCCAAAGTTTTTTTTACAGGTACAAGTCTCTTAACTGTGAGCTCCACTAAAATACTTTCTTCCTTCAACAGGGAAAAATATCAGGGCACAGTCACAATCAGAAACAAAATCAAACTGTAACTGACTAGTGTCTGAGATCCACTCACAATCTTCTGGGCTCCTCCAAAGGGCTTGGGTTACTTCTCCAGCTCTGCTCTCTGTAGCACTCTAAGCTCAGGTTGATCCACTCCACTGACACTGCTGTTCTTGGTAATCATCTCATGGTACTGGCATCTCCAATATATTGGGGTCTTTTTCTACAACTAGGCTTCACTAACAGCCACTCATAGAACTCTCTTCATGGTGCCAAACCTCAAATCCTTTGCATGACCCCTCCAGTCCTGGGCTGTCAACTGGAACTGAGGCTGCACTTTCACCAATGGCCTTCCATGGCTTCTCACATTACCAAGCCTCAGCTGCTCTTCATGACCACTTAATGCCTTCAAAACCAGTACCACCTGGGTGACTCTTACACATTACCAAGTCCAGCTGCAGCATGAGGTACAACCCTGGCTATCTCTGGAACACAGCTTCTTTGTGCTCTCAGAAAACATGTCTCAGAAGATTTCACCTCAATGATGCTGGTCTCTGCTTAATCACTGCTAATTTCTTAGTTCCAGCCAATCAGCATCAAGAGACCCAGTAACACAAAGGTTTCATTTTAGTAGTTCTGATATCTTGTTAATCACAGCTGATTCTTCAGCTCCAGTTAACCAATACCACAGAATCTTCACAATCAAAAGACCAATGGCTCTGATAAGAGTCTTTAATCTTCCCTCTGAAATTTCACAAGTCATGCCTCCATCTTTTGCACTGTTCTCAGCATTATCTTCCAAGCTCCTCCAGAACATCCAACAGAGCTCTTAACATCCAATGGCTCTCCTAGCCCAAAGTTCCAAATCCTTCCACAATCCTCTCCAAAACATGATTAGGTTGTCACAGGAATATCCCACCCACTATGCTGGTATCAATTTGTCTTAGTCAGGGTTTGCAGTCCTGCACAAACATCATGACCAAGAAGCAAGTGGGGGAGGAAAAGTTTATTCAGCTTACACTTCCACATGGCTGCTCATCACCAAAGGAAGTCAGGAGTGGAACTCAAGCAGGTCAGGAAGCAGGAGCTGATGCAGAGGCCATGGAGGAATGCTGCTTACTGGCTTGCTTCCCCTGCCTTGCTCAGCTTGCTCTCTCATAGAACCCAAGACTACCAGTCCAGGGATGGCACCACCCACAATGAGCCCTCCCACCCTTGATTACTAATTGAGAAAACGCCTTACAGCTGGATTCCATAGAGGAATTTTCTCACGGGGGTTTGCTTTCTCTGTGATAACTCCAGCTTGTTTCAAGTTGACAAACAAGACCAGCCAGTATACAATCTTTATCTTTGGGGTTTTGTATTAGTTAGGGTTTTACTGCTGTGAACAGACACCATGACCAAGGCTACTCTTATAAAGGACATTTAGTTGGGGCTGGCTTACAGGTTCAAAGGTTCAGTCCATTATCTTGAAGGCAGAAACATGGCAGCATCCAGGCAGGCATGGTACAGGAGGAGCTGAAAATTCTACATCTTCATCTGAAAGCTGCTTGCAGAATACTGACTTCCAGGCAGTTAGGATGAGGGTCTTAAAGCCCACACCCACAGTGACATGCCCACTCCAACAGGGCCACACCTTCTAATATTGCCACTACCTGGGCCAAGCATATGCAAATTGTCACAGGTTCAAATGATTAACTTTATCCAAAAATAGCACACATGGATGCTGTGACTGTTGACCGTGACTTGTTCTCTCCTTATTTCATTGCATGCAATCTGAATATTAAATTGTGGAGTAAAAGAGAAGAATATTGGAGTGAACACCCAAGTGCATTTTGTCACTTAAGGTGCCATCATAAGGGTCTTGTCAAGCTCTTGTGAACTCATCAAATTTCCATTTAAGCATAACTAGTGGGGATGAAGAGCAAAGGACTAGAATCATCATAGATTTGAAATAAGGCTCCTCACTCTGAATGATATGTTTTTATTAATGCTTTTCCTCAGGTCATTTATACATTGCTATAGGGCAAAATATAGCTGTCTAGACCATGGTTTCATAGGTATTTATATTAATTAATCTGCCTGAAGCAAACTTATCAGTTTGAAGCACGTTTCCTGTAGGCATAAGTGAGTCGACATCCTTTTGTCTGAGATATGCTACACTGGTTCTTGCTGAAGGTACCACAGTGATGCACATTTCTCCTCTCAATGACATTCTTAGGTGGAGTTCAGGAGCTTATGAGGAGTCACTGTTGGTATTGAACTCTGAGTAGAGCTAACAGCCTTGGATTACTGGGAGTCAGTTTGGGAGATCTGTCAGGATACAGAGTACCATTACACTTCAATATTCTTTCCTGATTGGCAGGACCTGCTGGACCCACTGTGACTAAGGACTTGAGTAACTATGATGGGTTTCTATGTCTGAGAACTCCGGAGGTTGGGTGGGTTCTAGGCTCTATCCATCTGCACTGACTAGATATTGCTGCTGTGGAATTCTCTGTTCTAGATAGAGAGCTTCACTTTCAAAAACAAGGAAAATAAAAAGAAGTATAGAAGCCAGACACAATATTATATGAGCATTAACAAGTACGCACACACACACGCACACACACACACACACACACACACACACACTCACATACAGAGAGAGAGAGAGAAAGAGAGAGATATGGAAAGATGCTCACCTGCCCAATGTGCCATGACTATGAGAACACCAGAGTGTGCAGTGCTCTAGCCCAAAATACAGCCACATAAAAGGCAAGTCACACACGTGACTCACATTTAGAGACACATGCTTTCAGGACATGCTACTGTTAGTAGAGATACATCTGAACTGTGGATAGGTTCATGTGGTTAAAAGGACAGAAGTGGAGGGTCAGGGGGTCACAGAAGCCAAAAAATTGACTTAGCTCTAGCAAACTCTCTCTGGGGTTATCTGGGATTAAAGATAAGTTAAAAGGAGCTCATCCTTTGAACCCCAGCAAAATCACCTCTAAAATTAACTTCACACAATCTCAGATTTTGACTGTTCCAGACAGCCCTAAGAAATAGAGAAAGTTCCCTATAAACTTAGAAGGTTGCTATAGCCAAGAATTGAATATAGACCACTTTAGTGCACACTGAAGCACACAGCCTTCTACCCAACGTGCCAACACAAACATAAACATCTCACCACACAAGCCTCTATACACCACATACACATACACAGGCACACATCACACCAAGACAAACATAAATACCCTCTCGCACACACACACATCACAAGCACATGCATACACACAACCTACGGGCTCCTTAGCAACAGTAACATAAACAGACACAAATACCATGCATACACATATCATACAAACAGCTTATCCCTCTATATCAATTCGGAGTCCTCCATATAAAATATCACACATGGGACACAACATACACATGCACACCAAAGACAGGTTTGGAAGTTTCAGGATAAAGAAGCTTTAAGTGTGGTGAGAGAAGGTCAGACAAATGCCTTGAGTGAAAGATGTCATTTGTCCTCCAACACTGAGCACCAGGGTGATCCTTCTTGCTAGGAGGCTTCAGCACCACACAGAGCTGCAAGAGATGCCACCACTCCCATGGTGGGAATGAACACAATGTCTAGAAGTGTGAGCTTCTGCCTCACAGCCAAGCCCTGAGAGCCAGAAGAACTTGGATTTCAAGCCACACATTGAAAGTGGCAGAATATTCCAGGACTGGACGCGGATGTGTGGGTGCTCTCTCTATATTTCTGACTTAATGTGTGGGTCTATATGGAGATATATGTGAGGTCACTTCAACCTGACGTAGCTCTACGGTGCCAAATGGACAATTTCTGAGTGTGTGTGTGTGCGTGTGTGTATGTGTGTGTTTGTGTGTGTACATACATGTGCCATGGAGTGTGTGTAGATCAGAGCACAATTTTAGGTAGTTAAGTAAGTCTCTCCTCCCACCATGTGCGTCCTGGGGTTTGAATTTAGGTCTTGAGTTTTGGTGTCAGGCATTTTTATCCCTGAGTTATCTCAATGACTGTCCAAAACCAAGCTCTTTGTGTTAAATGCATCTGAGGCTATCTTACCCTGTTTCTCACCTCCACGGTGGTCCATCCCTTCTGCCACTTTGTAAGATAATGGAGAACTCTGACTGTATAAAGTAAGATACAGTCTACATCCGTCACTACTCCATGATTCGGTTGTCAAACTCTCTGTTCTTAAACCAGTGAATCACACAGCAAGTAAAAATTTCTACATCTCAACTCCAAAGCACAAAACTAAGGTATAAAGTTATTCTCTAGGGTTTGCTTGTGGTTTCCTTTCGGCAGTAGGGGGGCTTAAACCTAGGGTTTTGTGAACCTAAGGTGTGCACTCTGTACAGCCCAGCCTCTTACTCTACAGCTTTAATCTGTGAGGACTGAACACAAGTTTCCTCAGGAATGCACTCTTTTTCCTTTTAGTCTTTCTTTACACGGATATTATAAATTTGAAGTTACACAAGTAGTTCACATTTAGATGGAAAAGTGGTAACTTGGACATTCTTATACCATATTCAAAAGGAATAGAGTTTATCAGAACATTCTTATTAGGACTCAGAAGCAAAACTTTTTCTGAGGAAAAGCGTCAGTGTTTTTTAAGCATTAGCACACATTAGAAAATACATTAGGAAATGTAAATTGTAGGTCTTTACTCAATAAAGCAATAATAGCAAGGGTTATAAAATCTTAGATATTTAATACACAGGCTTATAAAATCAACCCCAGAGGATCTTCCTAGCATCATTACTATGAATATTTCCCAATCGGCAACTTAACCATGAAACGAACATTAAAGACAGAGATGTGGGACTTGAGAAATGGCTCAGTGGTTAAAAGTGCACAGTGCTCTTCTAGAGGACCTGAATTTAGCTCATTCATGTTGTGCAGCTTAAAAACAACCTGTAGCTTCAGCTGCAGAATCTCCTACATCTTCTTCTGGCTTCTGCAAAGGGCTGCCCATATGCATGCAAGCACACACACATACACAGAGAGAGAGAGAGAGAGAGAGAGAGAGAGAGAGAGAGAGAGAGAGAGAGAGAGAGAGTCATGCACAGCCATTCCCCCACACAGATGAATAAATAATACAATCATAAAGCATAAACTTTCAGTATTCATCTCAGTCCCCTCTGACATTGTGTGCACATGATGTCCCATGAATATTTTCAATCAATCACACTAAACACAAAGTTCTATCATTGGAAAATTTAGTGAAAGAACAAATCCAATTTAGGGGCATTATGTCTGAACACCAAGCTGTTATTTTCGACGCCCCAAACCATGCCACTTTCAATTAAAATGTTTCTTTTAATCTTTTGCAAGATAGTCTTTTGAGGATAATTATCCTAATGTCAGAAAAATCTCAGAGCTTATTTTTGCTTAGTAGGGGATCGTTTTGTTAGTATTGTATATTAACTTTAGAATTTTCTCCAGTTACTTACAGCAGCTAACAAAATGAGCACCATTGTTGACATACTTTAGCAAAGTACGGGAATTTATTTACTATGCCCCCAGGATTTAAGGATGATCTGACTGTTATACTTTCTAAAGAAAAATCAACTGCAATTGTGGTAACATCTGACCAGCAGATTTCAGGCACTACTGTACTGTTTTCACCACAGCAAGTGTCTTCTTACTTCTATCAATGTCTGGGGTGCATTAGAAACACTGAGATGCAAGAGGTGATCAAACAGGGAATATTTAATGCAAGGCATTTGGCATTTATCTTTCTTTTAAAATTTTTTTGCTTTATTTATTTATTTATTTGGTGGGAAGGAGGGCACATGTTCCATGGGACTATTGAGGTTTGGTCTTTTACTATTTATTGTAATGCTAAGTGCTGGTCTTCAAGATTTGGAGTCTGCATGTAGCCTGAGGGACCGTGCCCCAGTTAATTCTGATTGATAAATAAAGCTGCCAGCAGCCAATAGCTGGGAAGAAGAGACATGGGGTGGGGTTGAGGTTTCCTAGATTTGGGAACACTAGGAAGGAGCAAGGGGAGACAGAACTTGTAGGAGAGAAGCAAGGAGAAGCTGCCATAGAAGAGGAAGAACATGCAGGAGGGAGAAGGAGAGCCTCTGAGCCATAAAATTGAGGCCATGTGGGCTGGCCGATTGTAGTTAAGAGCAGCTCGGATGGAACACAGACATTAGTAAGTAGTAGCTCAGAGTTATCGGTAGGAAAATGAATTCTAACAGCATGGAGGGTAGTAAGCTGTCCAGCTATTGTGCTGCTTACGGCATATTAAAAATATAAGGCTGTATGCATGTCTTTCATCGAAGAACATAAATGAGTATATAAATGGTCTAAGGTGGGAAGGAATCCTGCTCATGGGATTTATTAAATATTATTACATCATAGGACACGTTTGAACATCAGAAGGCAACTTGCGGGAGTCTGTTAACTCATTTCTCCATGTGGATCCTGGGAATCAAAGTCAGATTATCAGGGTTGAAGGCACACTACCTTTACCCACCGAACCATCTCTCTCCAGCCCCAAAGTGATACTTACTGCTTTAAGATATTGAGGTAACTCCAGTTCACTGCTGCCTCAGATCCAAGATGTGCCAAATCCAGTAGGAAAAAACAAGCATATCTTGATATTAGCTAAGTGTTTCGTGTATTGTTACACAGCAAGAGAAAATGACCATGGTATCTGAACAGCTAAAGACAACGGCAGCGTGAATGTGGTTAGCTCCTGGCTATTTACCCTGATGCTTTCCGGGAGGGCAATGGATGGACAGATGAGACCAACGACTCTCACTACAGCAACTGTGACAGGTGCAAAATCTCCCATCAACAAGGCTCCAGCTACTACTCACTGGGATGTATAAAATGTCTTCTGCAGGCAGAACTTACCGTGACATTCTATGCTTCCATGACTCATTTCTCTTCTCACCCTGTCCCTGCCCTCATGCACCACCCACACTTTTTAATTTCTGTCTCCCTCCCATTATAATTTTCATCCATGTGAGCAAACACTGTACCCGGGAAACTTAAGGGAGGCACAATCTCCTTCTCAAAGTCCGTGAATTCAGTGCGAATTCCTGTAGTCTCAGCAAGATAAATATCACTGCCCCAGTAATTGAGTGTGTCAGGAAAGGGTGGTTTTGTACAACTGCCTGCTTCTGGATGCTGCTCTTCTTTCCCTTTATCTGGTAGAATAGAACTCATTCCCAGGGCCCTGTGAAGTCAGTTCAGTCATTATTTCTTTTTCAGAGAAATTGGGATAATTTAGATGATTGACCGTTTCTAAAGAGATGAGGATGGCTCCCAGCAGTCCCCCTGCCTCTGACTCCAAGTGCTGAGGTTTACACATATATACTGTCTTGCATGGCTCATTCTTATGAGGGCACCCTGATAGGAGACTTCTCGGGTCTCTTAATTAGTACCATGAAAGATAAAGTGGAAAGGGGAGAGTTTAAAAAGCACAACGGATCTTTGGACACGGATCGCAGTTGTTCACCCAGTGTTCCTTTTGTTGTCACTGTTGCTGCTACACATTTCTAAGTATTTTTTCCAATTTCAGTATAAACCTTGAAAGCAAACCCAGAAGGCATGTATAATTAATGCACATCCTCCCGAGAAGCTGCCTACTGCAGCAGGGAGGAGATTTGGACTTCATCACAGAGTTCCGTTACAATCATCACTTCTTGGGAAGAGGGATTTATCCTAAGATATGAAGCCCAAAGACTTGAGGAACTTCTTCTCGAGATGAGAGGTGTGTGGACAAGTGTTAACTCAGAAATTGAGTCTCCGTGGGAGGTTTTATGAAGGAATGTACCAGTCCTACAGACTACCTAGAAGACAAGACTGTATTCTCATTTCCATCACAAAATAATACCACTTGAGCTAAGTTTCAGAGTTTAGAGCTGCACACAGAAACTAAGTTTAACTTATGAATGACAATAAGGCAAAGTCAATTAAAACTGATGCCAATAACGTTGGAAATTGGTTCATTGTAAGACAGGAAGGGGATAAATCAACGCGGAGGAGTAAGGAGCAAAAGAAAACAAATTGTCTCTCATGTTGTTAATCCACTGAGCATGAAATCATGCAGCAAATCCGTGATGCTGTTCTTAGTTCAGACAACTTAGAGCCAGCACTGGTGGCTTGCACAGTTGGGAGGCAAAATGAGGGCTATCTGAAGTTCAAAACCACCACTGTAAGCTATCCAGGAAGATCCTATCTTAGAACACTAAAAGAATAACAATGCAATGTTTCCCTGTGTACTTAGATCAAGCAGCTAGAGTGGGTCAATTTTTAGTGTGTGTGTATGTGTTTTTTTACTGTTATCACGTGACACTCCATGGGGATTACAAAGTTGGTATAGCCAACAGCTGTCCCCTTTGATTCCTCCTCATCTATTCAGTCAAAACTACCAGTGTTCCATGTGGCATGTAATATTTTTCTCAGAATATTTTAAGGTAAACTGAATCAGAGAATCACGGCACAGGTTTTGGAATCATCAAAGGCATTTATGAAGTAGAATTATTTGGACTAAATTTCTCAGTGAAAATTTTACAAAATAGGCGACTTGCGTGTGTGTGTGTGTGTGTGTGTGTGTGTGTGTGTGTGTGTGTGTGTGTGTGTGTGTGTATTCTAAATGCTGGCAATAAACTGTCAAAACAGATAAAGATTTCTCCCCAAAGAAACAACTTTTATTTTGAGAATCTACTGAAAGAAGCAGAGAATAATACCATAGCACGCAAGCTCCACAGTGCCTTGGGGTGTTTTATGTAGTGTTCATTTTGTCGGTTATGCTACAGATATTTTTCCAACAATTCAAGATGTCATTTCCTCTGATTATTTCTATCATTTCTGGAAATTCTTTTCTTTTTAACTATTATAATTTTTAAAGAAAGGGCAAGGATCACCTTTTCTCTAGCTGCAGTTTTAAGTTGTCTTTGGGTATTCCAGCAACTAGACTTCAGCATTTATGGTATATTGGGGTCTGTGTCTGGGGAGGAGGACAGTGTAATACAGCCTGATATTTTTCTTTGAAGTTTTTCACCAGTTATGAGTTTTACTTTCTACTTTCTGGCAGCATCTTCTCAATCAATATTTAGTTATCTTCTGCCTATACTTATCCTCCAAATCATGAATGATCTGTGTCATAGGATTTTAAACTATTTCTTGGTCACTTTTAATCTTTCTGAAGCATTATGTAGCTGGCAGGTTTTCTCTCCATATTTTAAAATGAGAACTCTCTACCTTATTTTCAAGGTCACCAGTGTTCTATGGTGTCCTGTCTAAAAATATCCATAAGGTCCACTGTTCTAAATGCATCCATATGCGTGAATGGATTCGTGTGAATTTTCCGCAATATGGTTTTCATAAGGTTGCTTGTTAGTTTGTTTCCATGGTGCTGGGGAATAAGCCAGGACCACAATGTCAGGAAAACATTTAGGCTTGATCATTGAGCAGTGCTTTCAAACTATTTATAGTTTAGCTTTAATAACTGCCCTGCTGAACAGTTATTGATCACTTTGAAAGTTCATCTGTGTGTTTTATTTATTTGTTTCTTCCTGTCTCTGTATCTATCTCTTTCCCTGATGTGTATACATGTGTGTGTATGTACATGCTGTTATAGTTGTTTTTATCAGGAACTTATACATTCATAGATTATAATTAATTGAATTTGATCCAATATTGCAAGCTAATTCTCTTAAGCATGTGTGTCCCAGTTCCTCAGCTCATGTTCTGGTGTGGGTAGAGACCATAAACTCTTGATAGGCTCTGAATTCCAGTGATTTTCCCACACAATCAAAACCAAAGTTTGGGTCTCTTCATAAATATTTTCTGTTTGGTTTCCCTAGAATACTCCTTACAAATGAGCTTTGTGTTAATGAACAGTTGGTTAATTTTATATCTTTGTATAAAATTAACTCTAATACAGAAGCTAAAAGAAAATATGAATTTCTTGCCTCAAACTTTCTTTGGGTCAGTCTGAGCATGCTCATCTGGTTTCTTGGCTCAATGTTTCACAAGGTGACCCTAGATAGAGCTGGCAAGACTATAACTATACCTCCAAACTCAAACACGTTGTTGGAAGGACCATTTTCTTATAACTATATGACTGAGGCTTTGCTTATAACAGACTGTCAGATAGGCACAGTCAGCTCTTACATTTTAAAGAAAGCCAACCATTTTTACTGGTACCTGGCAGTCCACTTGGAGATTTCTAAACACTTAGCTGTATCTGCAGTCTTCCATCTTTGCTTTAATTTTAATACACAGAGTTATGAAGGTCAGGATAGGCTCAAATTCCAGTTCCTGGCAAGAGTCATCAACTAGTGTTAGATCAGGAGCATTTCACTTATTTGCTCATTTCTGAGTTGCTTATATTTTCAATTTAGTTCACAAGAAAGGCTGTCAATCAAATCCTTTACCACTGTTGTAATTTTCATGCATGCTAATTGGATGCTTTCTCTGAGATTTGACATATCGAGTAAATTGAATCAAACAATATTTTATAGGAGGGGGTGGTTTTACTCCCTCAAATTCTGATAAGGTTAGGTTTTCTCCGTACTAGAAATGTTGTTCTTTTGTGTTTGATCTCATTGTTTTATAAGTTTTTTACAGTTGTTCTGAGAGGGAAGGGAGGTAGAGATCATCATCTTAAAAGGGAGAGATATGACTGTACACAGTTATTTGAGTATTTTGCAAAATACAACTGATCCTTCTTTGAAATTAGAATTCATTGACTCTATATAAGATAATACATATGGAGATTTTTGATTTCTTGCCTACTTTGTAAAGTTCTGTTGATCCAGAAGGGTGATTAGGGAAAGTTACAGGTTTTGTACTCTAATGACAGAAGCAGGCAGATTTAGATAAAAGGTTACTTTGCAACCAATCTTCTGCCTCCTCCCTACACTGATTCAGACCTGAGTACTGAGCCATCTATTTCTGTAACACAAGGAAGCATCTCTATTAATCACTTCCTTATCGCTCTTTGAGGAGTAAGAGATAGTTTCTCAATCATAATAAATGGGAGCTCCTGTTGAATTCTATAGTCCAGCTAGTCCAATGATGGCTGTCTACCAATGGAAGGTCCAAGAATACAGTAGTTGTTCAATTCACAATGCTGGATTCCTAAGCTGATCTTCAGTATATATCAGAATCCCAAAGATACTGGCTCGCTTTGACAGGTCTCATCTACTGCTCCAGTTCCATGGGTGCCACCATGCTTCTACTAGTATGTCCCATTAAGCTCCCCTTAAGTTGAAGCATTCAGCCTCTTTCTTAACCTAAAGTCTCAAAGTTCACACTCTGCCAACAAGCAGTATGACTAGACCTGTCACAGGAATACCTCACTTATGGTATTAATCTCTGTATTAGTTCTATTGTTGTGATCAGACAACATGACCAAGACAACACTTATAAGAGAATGCCTTTGATTGAGTGATTGCTTCCAGTTTTGGAGATTTAGTCCATTATCAACATGGTGGGGATTGTGGTGGCCTGTAGCAGGTATAGTGCTGGAGAAGGAGTTGAGAGCTCTACATACTGATCTGGAAAGAGAGAGACAGAGAAACAGAGACAAAGAGAGATGGAGAGAGAGAGAGACAGAGAGGGAGAGATAGACAAAGACAGACAGACAGAGACAAAGACAAATAAGAGGAAGACAGAGATGAAACAGGCTCTGGGCTTATCATAGGCTTTTAAAACCTCAAAGCCCACCTTCATTGAGACAATTCCTTCAGCAGGCTCCACCCTCGTCCTTCTAATCCTCTCAAATAGTGTAACACCCTGGTGATTAAGCACTCAAATATAGGAGCCTATGGAGTTCATTATTATTCAAGCCGCCACACCCTTACTGTAGGAACTCCAGGAGTTCTCAGCAGTCATCATGGTAATATAAATTATCTGAATCAATTTTCTTAGGAAGCTTGACAGCCAGTAAAGAGAACGTCTTCTGTCTGAAGCTTGAATGCCTTGAAGTTAGAGTAATTCATCAATATTATGTATGAAAACTAAAACCTTTGAATATTTTAATATTCCATTTAATGAAACGTACAGCATCAGCACTTGATTACATCATTGGAGAAAAGCCACAGAGAAAGATTGACCTTCCACAGTGTTTGAAACTGTTTTACCATTCATTGTTTGCTTATTCCTATAAAAATTTCATAATAATAGCAATGTGAAGCATCTGGATCTTAATAAAAATTACTAATGAACGTATGGGATAGCATGTTAATATGTGTGTGTGTGTGTGTGTGTGTGTGTGTGTCTTTCCACACTCTCTATGCTGATAGTGCTAGAGATTTTCATTTCCCTCATTTCAAGTCAATGAGTAGAAAAAATTATGTTCTTAAGGAAATTAGGGAGACTACACCTTGTGCTACGTAACTACAGCATCTTTCAAAAGAATTTTTAAAACCACACTAGCAGAGACATCAGTAATTATAAAGTTCACACCAACATCCAAGTTATACAATATCTAAGATTAAGAAAATATGTTTACTGAGGTGGAATGGCATCACTTGAACGTAAAGTTTCCCTACAAAGCTGCGGTTCTCATCCTACTAACACTGTGAACCTTTCATACAGTTCCTTGTGTTGTGGTGACCTTCAACCATAAAATTACTTCGTGGCTACTTCATACCTGCAATTTTGCTACTGTTATGAATTATAAATATCTGATTTGTAGGATATCTTCTATGTGACTCCAAAGAGGTTGCAACCCACAAGTTGAGAACCGCTGCTATGATGGTTCCTGTACTGAAAGCTTTGGGGAAACTGATGTTAATCTCTCTGGTGATTAGATCTGAGGACTCTGCCTTCACCAATGAACATATCCATTGATGGGTTCATATTTTCATGCCATTTGGAAGAAGATGTGAAAGTTAGAAGGTGGACCATCTGCTGAAAGCTGGCCACTGATGTACAGAGGTTAAAATACTGTGCTGTATCTCCAGCCACTTCTATGCATCCCTGTCCTGAAGTACCCACATTTGTTCTCCCAGAGACTCCCTACTCTGATGAGTTTGGCCAGATGATTTACATGTCCACACTGGCCTTCTCTTCCATGAGGCACTGCACCTTTTGTGCCAGTATGAATTCATGAACCCCCAAAAGACTACCAAGGAGCCAATTCCAATGCATCTCACTAGGGTCTCTTTATTCAAGAGGGAGCTTGGGACACACCACCATCTCCAATGCAGTAGAACCAGAGGGTGCTGGGCCAAGCCCAGTTTCAGGCAAACATTTATAGAGGCAAGAAATGGATATCTAGCCTGGCATACATTTGATTGGGGGGGGGCATTATGGCCTTTAACATAATTGGCTGGTTCAGGGATCCAAACCATAAACATAACTTCTGTTTGCCTCCTGATTGGTGGTTGTTAGGAAGAGAAGTGCCAGGGATAGGCGTGTAACCCAAATATGCAGATTTGTTGGGGAATTACCTGGAAACTGGTGCAAGATGCAGGTTTTGTTGGGGAAAACTGGTGCTAGGTACTGACCTATTAGTTAACTCAAGTTCACCCTTAGGTTAAGTTCTCTAAGATGGAGTCTGAACCCAAAAGATCTGGTCTCTCATACCCTCTTAAACCATTAAGGAGAATAAGGTCTTTTTCTTGTAAGGTGTTTCTTGTCAGGTATGCGGTCTTATTGATAAGAAAAGTCACTAATATGGAGACTAGCACACTATGGTAAGGAAAGATTAAACATTTCATAGATGGTTGAAGTCAGTTTCTGAGGGCTCTGTTGGAACACTTGCTTTGGGGCATCCAGTTACCCTGTAGAAAGGTCTTGGTAACCTAAGATCACTATGCTGTGAGAAAACACATTCTGACCACAGAGAGGACAGCCTGATGCAAAGATGCTCAGGCAGGACCCATCTCTCCCCTCTGATTAAATCCCGGTGCTTATCATGTAACCAGTTATGGCACCAGAGGCCCATCATCATATGAGGCTCCCAATTCAGGGACCAAATCACCTACCATGAACAAGCAAGCCTCTTGTTCACGGACAATACTTGTTCTTCCTCTCTTGGTAGTCACGAACTGCCAGTAGGTCTTTATCTAGGGGTGTGGCTTGTGAGATTAAACCCTTCTGCATTGGCATGTCAGTTGGTATTTTCCTTGTGGAAGTCTTATTTAGGCATCCATGTTGTTGAGAGTTCATAAGTGCAGCTTTCCTGTCATGGAGAGAAGACGCTCTCTCCCAGCAGACATGCTTCTCCAGCTTTCACAGTCCTTTCACCCCTTTGTGATATTCCCTGACAAATAGGTATGGTGGTCATGCTGTAGATCTCTCAGTTGAGGTTGGGCACCCCTGGGTCAGTTTTTTCTGCATTTTGAGTAGGTGATGGGCTTTTCTTTAAAACTCGGGGAGTCGTAAATGTGAGAAATGGATGAAGATTTTGTTTCATTTTGTCAATACTTATGGTTGACCTTAGCATGTCCATGTCAAGGACCTCAATGCCCCAGGCCCACAGGCGCACCAAAACCTTCAGGTCAGAGTTAAGGAAATGGCAAACCTGCCCCTGGTCCAAGTGTAGATGATGACAGTGTGTGCAGGAAATGTCCATTGCAGGTGCCTCTTCCCAGATGTCTACAGCCTGAGAGTCTCCCCTGTAGAGCCCTCTTACCAAAATTAACTAAACACCTGTCCTTCACGCAATGGCATACAGTAAATCTGCTTCCTTTATCTAGATATATAAAATAAAAGCATCCAGTTTCCTGGCTTCTGATACATGGTCCCTATAGTCTATAGCCCAGCCAATCCCAGTTTCTCCACATTTGTGTCTGTGTCTTCCTTTCCCTCATTACTTGTTGTTGGGAGCCGCCACCCCCCAGATGCTGAGACCTCTATAGGTCATGAGAAAATGAAGCCAAGAAGAACTTGAAAATAGACCATACAGTTTAGACCATACAAGTCTAGGAACTGGAAAATATTATGAATGTTCCGAGAGCTGAAGGTGAAGCCATGGAGACCACAAGGACAGGCTGTTTTCGTAAAAGAACATCTGGGTCACTGTGACTGCTGGCTGAGCCCACCCCCTCCCCATCACCTCACACCCCCTGCTTCTCCCCGCCTCTGAGTTTTCCCCTTTTTGAATATTATATAAAAGTAGATGAGTTTTGAAAATTAAACGAGACCTTGACAAAGAGCTTGCTTGGTCTCCTTCTTCTCTCTCTCGCCCTTCTCTGCCACAGGTTTTGGGATCTCCTTGGGTATCCCTCCAATAACTGGTCCCGCGGGTCGGGGCAACTTGTCACCCTCTTTAGATCAGAAGAGGTCACTCCCTAAGCTGTGCAGCACTAAACACTAGGAAACTTGATTGTACAAATGCACACATGATTTTGCCATGCCCGATTTGCTAAGAAAAGCAAAATATTTTTGAGAAAATACAATGATTACATTTCTGATTGAATGCTAAATAATGGAATGAAAATATGTGTGCAGCTCAAGACTTTGGTTTGAAAGACTTGATTGTATAAAAGGGGCTTCAAAGCAAAACGAGAACTGAGATGCTTATTGTAGTTTCTGGAAGGAACGAGAAGCAGCTGGGTACATCAAGGAAGTCCAGCTAAATGTAGCTGTTTTTAGTATAAAGAATATTGAAATAGATTAGGGGATTTGAGTAAACGTGTTACGTATAAAACAAAGGAAATGTTTTCCCAGTTTTAAAGCAACTCAAAATAGAAACCACATCTAACTTGATCTTGCATGAATCTCCATTTTGAAGACTTATTCTTCTCTCTGGTAAGGAATACAAACAGGTGACTGATGCCCTAGGCATCACCATCAGGCTGGGCTGCAGGGAGGGTTTTTAATAAATACCTCAAACTTGGACAGAATTTGCTTAAGTGTTTTGGACAGCAACTCAGCTAGAAGGTGACTGAGCACAAAAAGCTCTGCTCTGTTGACACCATGAAATGTGCCAAAACTCATTTTGTAATCAACCTGCTTCAAACAGCCTTAATCTTATACAAAATCATACAGTGAATTTGAAGATTTAGTAGTCAAACATGTAAACATTATTAAACTGTGCTTTAGAACACAAGAAGATACCTTATGTGATAAGGTATACCATTTACATATATGGGATCATACACAGCTACAGCCTCATAGATTTTGAGGTAGATTTTCACAAGTTCAAGGGCAGCTTCACCTACATAGCAAGTTCCAGGCCAGGGTGAACTCCAAACTGAAGCTCTGAATTAAGCAATAATAAAATTTTTGCACAGTTTATGTTTTCAAAATAGAAAATAAAATAAAGCCGCATACTTAAAAACATAACCATAGAATCTTCTATATGGCTTTACCAAAATAAGTCACAGTGTGAGTAAACTTTCATGTTTAAGTCACAGATTTTGATATGTCAAAAGTTATATTCATCTTTTCAAATTTTGATGAATATCTAAGAGGTTTTGTATGTTCCCTCAGAACCCCCAGATGATATTTTTGTTTTGTATCATATGGCTGCAGGTCATTTATTCCTTAACAGGATGTTTGCAAAGGATCTTAATGACACATGGGTATACATATTTTATTATACCTATTTACTTGGTGCCTGTGGGCACCCACCTGTATGTGCTCATGTGCCATGGGACATGTGTGGTTGTAGAGGAAAGCTAATGAAAGCCAATTCCTACCATGTGGGTTAAGGAGATGAAACTCAAGTCACCAGGTTTGATGGCAGATGACTCTACCTAGTGAACCACATTTACTCACAGGCCCAACAATTTGCATTTGAATGTTATTTTTGCCTTAAATATTTTTACAATAATCTACATTACGTTTTACATCCTTTTGACGACCTAAGAATTTCTACTTAATAAATTAAAGTGAGTTTTTTTTAAAAGAAAAGAAGTATTCAATAGGCAAATCAATTTCAGAAGTAGAATCATGTTCTTCCAGGAAGAAGTTATATTTTAAAATTCAATATTCAAATTCAATTAATACTCTGATTATATAATTAAAACCTTCTTGCTTGAGTATGAATATATAATTCTGTTATTGCAGGTTTATTAGATTTCTTGCATGCATATTCATTGTGCACAGTAAACCTCCTATGGATGACCAGGCCGGTAGGGGATCATTTGCTGCATCTACATTTCATGGGCAAACTGCAAACACTATGATTTCCCAATCCTGACAGTGGAGTCAGTCCCTCCTGGGGACCTGCATACTGGAAGGAGGGAACATAAACCTAAAGTTACCCTTAGACCTCTCCAAGCACACTATGACATGTGCTTGTACACACACACACACATACACACACACACACACACACACACACACACACAAGTTAATAAATATAGTCACAATTTTAAAGAAACCCTTCTGCTGTTTATTAAGGTGAATAAAAAAATAGATAAACAAAACTCAAAAATGTTCAAGTAAGTAATTGATTTCTTTACTATTTTAAAATAAAAGTTTCTAAAAGTAATTACAAACATTATTTAAGTTTTTTTTTGTTGTTGAGAAAAGTAGGAATTTTGCAGAGTTTTTTCAAATTCAGAATTATATTCTTCTAGCCAGGGCTGGGGACCCGAACTTCTGGTTTATAGTAAGGCTTGTAAAAGCCCAGGAAAATCTACTTGTCATATTGTTTAATGTACTGGTATCCCATAGTCTCCTTTAGCAAAGAATCAGTTACCATTCTTACCTGTCGATATGCTACAAAAGACTGGCATTTGGAAAACATTTTAAATTCCCATTGGGAGTGTAAATCATCACACAAGTATCCCCCTCCCCAAACTTCAGTAAAGGATACTTAAGGGTCTTATTTACTTTAAAGTTATTTCTTTCTAGGAAGCCTGAAAGACAGGTTTCTGAATAGAGTTATAGTGCCCTGTTGGAGGGAATATCTTGCCTTTTGCACAGACGATCGATGCAGGATGAACCTGTAGCTCCTCTGACCTATCTTGAAGTTTGATGGAGTTATTCAAAACAAAGGACATGCTTCAGTTCACTGTCTGATTCAGTTTTCTCATGAAGACATCATCTGTCCTTTAAACATTGTGTGTGTGTGTGTGTGTGTGTGTGTGTGTGTGTGTGTGTGTGTGTTGTATATATACTAGTAATATATTATATATATAGTGAGAAAAGAAAAAACAAACTATTTACAAAACACATGTATATATCGTGTTAAAACTTTCATCTTTCTCTGTGCAGTGATCCCAGATCTGGCAACTGGACATCACACACTTTAATCTTCTGCAAAGCCATGACTTTGGAGATGTCAATACAGCAGCAATTTCACAGAGCTTTGAATCCTAGGACTACTTTTGGAAGGCAAGAAAATAATGGCAGCAGTAACTGAGGGATACCTCATGATCCTCCCAGAGACTCTGAACACACTCCACCACGTGCAAATCTGTCACTATCGTGGAAACTGCAGCCTTGGTATGAGAGAAATAATTGTTTTAAGATTAAAAACTTTCACATTATATACACACAACCTAGCTATTTTTTCCTCCCACTTAGTGATGTTCTCCTTTCCTTTAAAGATTTTTGGGTCACCTTAATAAATATTTTCCATTCCAGGAAGAAAATGAAGATTTTATGAATTTTAAGAGCTTGAGTATATAGTGTCAGCACTTGGCAGAGGGAGAGGCAGAGGCAGAGGCAGAGGCAGAGGCAGAGGCAGAGGCAGAGGCAGAGGCAGAGG
>CM052720.1:34442457-34472637 GCA_028551405.1 Uromys caudimaculatus | reverse complement strand
CAGAGGCAGAGGCAGAGGCAGAGGCAGAGGCAGAGGCAGAGGCAGAGGCAGAGGCAGAGGCAGAGGCAGAGGCAGAGGCAGAGGCAGAGGCAGAGGCAGAGGCAGAGGCAGAGGGGAGGCAGAGGCTAGGTTGCCATAAGTTCAGGGCCAGCATGGGTTAAATGTGAGTTCTGGGCTATCCAAGGCTCCATAGTATGATTTTGTCTTAAGAAAGACAGACAGCCTACACATATGGGGAGTTTGGGGGAATATAGATGGCTTAAGAAGTCTTTTTTCCTCCAAGACCAGGTCTCACTAGTAGACCTGTCGTGGAACTCACTATTTAGACCAGGCTAGCCTACAACTCACAGAGGTCTGCTTGCCTCTTCTTCACAAGTGCTGGGATTAAAAGCATAAGACACTCTGCCCAGAGTTAAACAATAAATAAATCTAGTACTGACAACAGTTGACATGTATGTCATATCTACCTGCCTTTTCTAGGGATTAAACTTGGTCGGTGAAGAAGGTGAGCCCCTACAGTTGGTAACTTATTCCTAAAATCCCATAACTAGGGAGGTGAAGGTAATGCATGAGTTTAGGTCCAACCTTGACTACACGGTAAAACACAAGCTAACCTGGGCTACAGAGTGGAACCCTGCCTCAAGGAAATAAACAAAAGGAATCATTGTTAAGAAAGATGGCCGGGCAGTGGTGGCGCACGACTTTAATCCCAGCACTTGGGAGGCAGAGACAGGCGGATTTCTGAGTTCGAGGCCAGCCTGGTCTACAGAGTGAGTTCCAGGACAGCCAGGGCTATACAGAGAAACCCCCCCCCCAAAAAAAAAAAAAAAAAAAAAGAAAGATGATGAGAATCAGAGGTCTATGAAGTACCTGGTGGTTATCTCCAAAGCCCTTCCTTATGGGTTTATTTTAACTTTAGAAGATGAAGAGATTGTGAAGCTCTGAAGGCAGTGACCAAGTCCTCATTCACCATAGAGGGGGACATGTACCTCTCTACAAAGGGCAATACCATCATTAGGGCTCTGTACCCTGATCTTACAAAGACTTGAACTCAAAATGGCAGCATACAGGGGTCTATGTAACCCAATACATTTTTGGAGAAGGCTCACACACATTCAATAGAATCTACCTACCAGATACATGTAACAAAAAAGCACAGCCATGGGATCCTAAGAGCATCCACTCTCTCCATTCCTCCTGTCACATGTCCCACACAACATCAAAATGTCCATGAGAAAATTAAAATAAATTATTCTTTCTTTTTTTTTTTTTTTTTTTTTTTTTCCCGAGACAGGGTTTCTCTGTGTAGCCCTGGCTGTCCTGGAACTCACTCTGTAGACCAGACTGGCCTCGAACTCAGAAATCCGCCTGCCTCTGCCTCCCAAGTGCTGGGATTAAAGGCGTGCGCCACCACGCCCAGCCTTTAATTATGCTTTCTAATGATAAGTCATTATGGTAAAGCCTCCCAAATCACCTGTTCATATCAACTCCAGTCAAAGGATAACAGGGTAATAAAGTAGGCTTGCATATAGGAATCTTCAGCCATGAAGCTGCATGGGGTCTTCTGCATCTTGAGAGTATCTTCTTTTACATTTTCACAGCTGCGGTGCACGAAGGAACTCAGGTCCTCTGATTGGTGACACGCCCCAACTAAAACATCTTCATAGCCTAGCAATCATACTTTTTCACAATTTACCTTTAGCCTGGTTTATTATTCTCTTTTTCTCTTGTCTTTATAATTTTAATTGTTATATAAACCTTGCTTTGAACTTGTTCTTTTTATAGCTTTCTTTATGTCCATCAATGTTGATATAGGACGCTGGCTTTTTAATCGGCTATACAACGATCTACTTTGTAAATTTCTTTTTACATACCGCTTCAGGCCTGTGACACAAAATTTGCTAAACCCTGCTTCCAGCATTATTTGCCCTAAACATTTAACATGTTCTTGTAATTTCTTAATTTGTTTCCTTGATTCTTTACAAATATACTGTTTCATTTTAACCTTCACAAAACTGGAAACTTTTATCCTTTCTCAGGGATTCTCAGTGCTCTGTTTAGAATACATGCAATGTTTAACTATTATCCCTTTTAAGTTACTAGTGACTTATGTTTCTGCTAAATGTAACTCTTGATATATTTTCCTGAGCTCTTAGAATTAGTGTGAAGCCACTTCTTCTGGGATAAACTTGGAACCACGTGAACATAAGTTCTGTTGACTGAAAGGACCGTTCATCTTCAGTATGCTTACTGATGTCTGTCAACTTATCAACTGCCATGAGAAGAAAGTCAAATATATATGCCAGTATATTTGTGGACTTACCATTTTCTCTTCCTTCCAGTTTTGTTTAAGTAAGTGCAGTAAATTGAGGAACTCTGTCTTTCTCTTGGATCGATCTTTCTGTCATCAGGAATAATTCATGTGTGGGAGGAAACTTATGGCCTCTACATCCTTGGAAGTTACTATGGCCATTCCAGCTTCCTGAATATTTAGTCCTCATGCAGTGTTTACTTTTCTGTCCTTTTATTTGTTTGGTGTTTGTTTAATTAGGCCTCTCTCTCTGTTTGTATATGCGAGTGTGTGTGTGTATGTTTGTGTGTGTGTGCGCACACACACAGGGTGCATGCAAATACACGTAGAAACCAGAAGAGGGTTTCCGATGCCCTGAAACTGGAGGTACACATGGTTGTGAGCCACCTGGAAACGGTGCAAGAAATAAAACTAAACATGAGGTCCTCTGCAAGAGCAGCGAGAGCTCCTAATCACAGAGTCATCCCTCTCGGCTCAGTTTTGTGATTTTGTATTTAACTCAAATCAATTAGCCACTTCCACTTTCTCCTCTCATATCTTGAATTTTTATTCAGTCTAAACACCTCTATTTTTAAAAACCTTTTGGACTTAATAACATTGGCTCCACTGTGTGTAGGACTCAAGTGCTTATTTTCCTGTTAGTCTTTGGTCCGTTACTTTTGCTCCAGCTGCTATCGTGTGCAACAACTGAGCGGTTTGTTATTTCATGAGGTCTCCATGATTACCCTGGCTGAGAGTTATAACACTCTTTCCAAACTCCTTTCAACAGTTACTTATCATTTTAAGAAAAGAAATAGTCTAGAAAATTATACTCTGTATTTGAATGCCTATCTCTTTCAGCTCTCTTTGCTCCATATTTTAAATACAAATTTTCGGTTGGTTGCATGTTCTTTCTTAAATAATATGGTTGCACAGCCCTTGCAGCCCATAAGGACTAATGAACAATTTGTTCAATTGTTCAAAACAATTTTGTTTCCAAGAGGTATTTATTTCACATTTATCTTATGAGAATTGAGTTTAGGTTACCAATTCAGAAGATGATACATTGTTACAGTTTGGGAGATATTTTCTTTCTCTCCTGTAGATCCTTTGAAGTTGGTATTTGGGGGTTTTCAATGGTCATATCTAGAATCAGTCATCTTTCTTTCCCTATGTACAGTGCTTGGTCCTGGGGACATGTCCTGATAGCACTCAGAACTCTGACTTAGCTCCCGGTCCCTGGGAGCCCAACATAGATTTTCTAATTGTTAGAGCACAAGACTTTGTATTCAAACACACAGCAAACTACAAACGCACACTGAGCAACCACAGACAACCACAAGCACGTGCAAGTGTGTGTGTAGTAGCGACATCTACCCAGGGGTTTGCAATTCCTATAATCCATGCTTTTTAGCAACACTATTTGCGCTGGCTTTGTCTGGTTAAAGAAAGTTTAGTTGTAGTTTCAATAGAGCCTATAACAGAGTTCACTTTGAATAGCCTGGAATTTGACATCATTGCCCTTCCCTCAAACCAAATCATCTCAGCATTTGTGTTATCTATTCATTCTCTAATAATACAATGCATATAGTCTGCTACAATTTCATATCATGACTGTAGTGGATGACATGACTCTATAGCCTGGAGCAGTTCTTATAAAAGAGCTGATATTTATCTGAGAATGTACTATGAGAATTTTCTAATTTTTTATATTATATTAAATAATTGAGATGTCTATAAAATCAATTTATTTCATTGTGCTTAATAAAATATTCAAGAATATTGAGCTTGAATGACTATTTTTTCATTTATTTTTAGTTATTTGTACAAAGGGGAGCTTCAATCTATATGTATAATTTTGATGATTCTGTATGTACTAATTAAGAACACAAATATATAAATTTCAATTTTAATATAATGAACAAAATCAGCTTCATAATTAATCTAGGAGTAAAACATTATTTCATTGATTGTACTCATCAACATTATTACTTTTGTTCATTCTTATTCTGAAAAACCATAATTATTTTATAATCATATTAACACTCCAGTATCCTAACTACCATACTAATTATAATAAATTATCATTAGTTTTGTGGTACTTAAAGTATTTCTCAAAAGAATAAAGAAACTAAAGTCTGAGAAATTAGTTAGGAGACAGCTCAATTAATCAGAAAGCAGAGCGTAGAAGCATTGAGGAATTAATCAAATCCAGATAAGTGAGTGTGTCCTGGTTTATATATATATATAAAAAAAAAAGATGTGAGTTTCACAGACTGTCTGTTCCATTCAGTCATGAGCAATTGAATGGGCCATTGTAAGAAGAAAAGGCCCAGGCTTTGTCATATAGTTTTATTAAGTCAAAACTACTTGCGTATCTTATAAACTAAGGTCATAAAATTGTGCCCAAGAAATATAAGTTACTCAATTCATAGTATATTGGGGATAAATAAATATGCCAATCAAGGCCTCACAGTCCCTGACTCATACGTCAAACTAGTTTCTCATATTTTTATTTTATTTTATTTAACAGAATATTTCTGTTAAGCTTTTGAGAATTTCATATATGAGCACACCCCCAATCCTCCCTGTAACTTTTCCCAAATCTTTCTTCTAATCTTCCAACCCCTCCTGACTTCCTGTCCTCTTTTTCAGTGGCCCACTGATCCAGTTTGTTCTGCCCATGCTGTTCAGGTATGGAGTCAACCATTATTTCATGATCTATTCTCTAGGGGTCATTAAAGGAAGCCTTTTCTTTTCTTTTCTTTCTTTTTTTTTTTTTTCTGACTTCTTATAAATAAATTTTAAAATAAGACACTCAAACTATAAAATTTAAATTTTAAAGACAAGTTATCTTATAAATAAAATGCTGAGGGACTCTAACATTGAAGACACTTATTATCTGTGAGATAAAAATATATATAATAAAACCCCAGCTCTCAGTGTTAGGTAACTCCTGAAATGGAAAGCTGAGTCTTCTTAGAAGCTGGAGGTTACTCCATTTTTAACAAGGAAGGAAGTTAAGATGGATATAGATCAGAGGATATTGAATGACGAGTCTATTTGTAAATAACAAAAGCTAAAAGAGTTTAGAGAATTTATTTTTCAAAGTACTTTTTTTAGTCTTTACTAAGGAGACAATAAATGATCAATGCCATATACTATAGGAACAGCCTAATAGATACTTCTGAATCTAGGGCAAAGCGTTTTCTATAATTTATATCACAGTGAGATGAAAGGAAATGATTTTATGGGAATTTGGGGCTGAATGGACGTCAAAGCAGGGAAGTGGTTTATACATGTTTGTGCTTCTTTTTCATTAATGTTGGCTTGGTTATTGAGGTGGGAGTTTTGCAATCTTTCTTGACGTGGTCTCCAACTACTTAGCAGAGGCTGATGCCACCATGTCTTGCCACCCACCCAAGAGCTGCTTAGAAGAGCTTACATTTCTCCTCATCATGCAGAAGTCTCTTGACTTTAATTTATAGGATATTTTAAATTTATATTCAAATTATGAAAACATTGGAGTACCTTTCATTACGTTGTAGGTGATCTTCAGAAAAGGGTCTTTCATATCACTACCAATCAGAAGACGCCAAGGACAGGCACAGCAGATGTCCTTTGTCCATAGCTACTGCTACACTATGTCAAGGTGACAAACATAAGCAAAATAAAAGCGAAATTCAGTACGGAGAACATCTATATGTGTTCGCTGTGACCATCTATGCCTGCCTACAGATGAAGGACACAAGCTGGTTTTAAAAATTCACAGATTGAAACAAAGGGTAAAAATGCACTGTCCCTAGGTAGCAATGATACTGACTAAAGGATCCGAGAACAGGGCAGGGCCATAGTTAATGTCTTTTTAACTTTTAGTTCCAAAATGTTCTAAATATTATAAAAATAAATAAACATATCGCTTATTCTAGCTCTCAAGTGTAGAGGCATAACAGTTTTTCATATTACATCAGGTACATTTGAAGAAACCAGTTTCAACTGATAAAGCCAAAACTCTAAAACTCACCTGGTCTGATATTAATAGATTTATTTGCTTTACAAATGTACTGCTCAGGGATGGCTATGGCAGAACACATCTCTAACTTCAGAACCTGCAAGGTGAAGATAGGAATGTGAGTGGTTAAGGTAAATTTAGCTGTATAGTAAGTATAAAACCTACTGGGCTAATGATACTTGTCCAAAAAAAAAAAAAAAAAAGACTATTTAGTAAAATTCCCAATGTCCATGAATATAAATATTGTTATTCTGAATTTCACTTCTCAAAACTTCTTTTCTCATTAAATATTTAACATCCTTTAATATTTTTATTGCATTTTAAATGTAGATGCATTTTCCCATCTTTAGCACTGACAGGAATGTTCACATGTATACAATCTAAGTTAAAATATAAAAGCACGTTTAGAAACTATATGGATAATTCTAAATTAAATTCGACATAAGGAACATTGAAAAATTATATGGAACATTAATGAAATTATTGGCAGGTTGAATGTATGTATATATGTGTGAGTATATATATACATATATATATATATATATATATATATATATATATATATGTATATATATACACACACACACATACATGTTCACTCCAGTTCACAGATACACACATATACACATATTTAAAAATAAAACATTTTAAAGAATAGTTCTCTATGGATGTTAATTATTCACAGTGATGACAATTATATTAGACATATATAGGGAAATATATTCCTTTTGAAACAACCTTATATAAATTTGATTTTACTATTCATTTCAGAAATTTATGAAATGCCTCATTCAGATTCTAAAGAGAAGTGATGAACAGTCGCCAAAGCATTATCAACTGAGAGCCAGTACAAAGCACATAATATTTATCTCTCTATTGTTTAAGCTCGTACACGGCCTTGGAGTGTTTCTTGTGCGTGGAAAATGAATATGTACAGCATTAATTTCCAATGAAAAGGATCCACTCAAGTTCAGACATTTACATAAGAAAGAAAAGCTGGAAAAGGTGACAAGAGGCCCCATGAGAAATTTGGCCCTGTATGAAAGGAAAGACCATTCTCCAAGAAGCAAGAACCTAAGATAAATGTAGGATATCTGGGACTTTGCACTGTATGCCGGTAAGGATTTCCTAAGGCATATCCACAGGCACAGTGAATGGATAAACAGGCATACTTTCAGAAGAGCCAACAGAAAGAAACATGCATTTCTCAGGGGAATATGCAGATTTCTAGATCACTAGGACAGTCTTCATTGCTGCAATGCTGACTTCTCTGGCTTAAATGTCTAGCTAGAAACAGGCACTCCTATGAGGAGAGACAGGTTCACTTCCTGTGAGGGTGGGTTCTGTCAGACAAATGAGATGAGTGAAATGAATCAAGTTTCTGTCTTAAAACGGCCCAAGCAGGGGTTGGAGAGGTGGATTAATGGTTAAGAGCACTAATTGTTTTTCCCAAAGGACCTGGGTTCAATTCCCAGCACCTATGTGTCAGCTCACAACTGTCTGTAACTCCAGTTCCAGCGATGTGACACCCTCACACCTGTGCACATAAAATAGTTATTTTTTAAAAAATAGCCAAAGAATTGGGAGATAGACTGATAGTCATGACAGAGTGAAATGCAGTGGCTCTTTAGAAAGAAGTTTATTACTTGTGAGTGCAAGCTGGAGTGTCTTGATGCAGGAAAATAACAGATCTAAAGAGATGCAGAGGAGGGAAACCACCGCTACAACGTCCATAGCTTTGGTCTCTGCTCTGAAGAACCCATTTCCTCTTTGCTGGGCACAGCATGGTGAGCACGATCTCAATTTAGTCACACGCACAGTCTATCAGCCTTTTGTCATCATCTGTTAAAGAAAACAGCACATGAACTATTTCTAGTCATGATAATGAGAACATTGGGCATTTACTTTTAGAGCAATGTACTCTTGAAATGACACCTAAGCAGGTGTATATGAAAGAATGACCATAGCAGAACACTCATGGTTTTGAGAGAAGAATCACTAACGCCCAACACATATTCTTCAAGGTGGCATCCTTAGCCTAGAATCAGAACCATTAGCAGCAGGTCAGAGTGGGGACCTATAAATACTTTATAGGAGGTTTTGTCTATTTGAGTGTTTTTGCAAACACTTGGAAAAGATATGAAAATAAATAATCCTAAGCCAGGCAGTGGTGGCGCACGCCTTTAATCCCAGCACTCAGGAGGCAGAGACAGGCGGATTTCTGAGTTCGAGGCCAGCGTGGTCTACAGAGTGAGATCCAGGACAGCTAGGGCTACACAGAGAAACCCTGTCACGAAAAAACCAAAAAAAAAAAAAAAAAAAAAAAAAAAAAAAAAAAAAAAAAAAAAAAAAAAAAAAAAAAAAAAAAGAAAAGAAAATAAATAATTCTGAAAAGGTTTCTAGATCCCTAAATATTTAAAACCTTGCTATTTTCTGTGCTTCTCAACATGTAGCTGTATTCACTCCCGATACTCATTTCAAAGGAGAAAGTGTTGATCTTTTGTTCACGACTGGTTTTTTTCCCCACCAAAGATTTTTCAAATGCTTTAAAAATGAAGCCTTTATTTGGTTTTAATGAGTTTTGTTTTCACCTTGTCAGGAGGTATTAGCGACGAATCTGGTTCGAGAGAACGTTTTCATTCTGTGTCCTATTTTCTGACCTGTGTCACTTCAAACCTTTCATTATGTTTTCGGTGCACAAAGTGGCATCTTCACATTGAAATGTGTTGTTTATACAAAGCATTCTCAAACTAAAGAAAAGAAAGTTCCAGAAGCAGCTAATTTCTGAGCAATATATGGAACATCTTCCCCCACCCCATTGCCAATCAGCTTGGAGTCTAAACCTCTCTTCTTCCTTATCTAGATCACTTATAAGAGTTCATCCCTGGATGGTATCTAAAGGCTGGACATGGGTGGGGACATGGGAAAGACACACAATCTAAATAGATGTCATCATCCTTACCCTGATTTGGAGCTGTAGATGAGTACCACAGATACACTTGAGAAAGTGCTGGAAGATTCACATTGGAATCCCTCATATACCTCGATGATGACATTATTGAAGCCCTTTTATAAATAAAATGCACTTGGTGAATAAAAGATCCAAGTTTACAGGAACCCATGGCTTGAGTTGATGTCAGTTTGTTGGATGTCCATTTTTTTTCAGATATTTTATTTGTTGCACCAAAATTGAGTCTATTTAAAACATGGTAATATTAATTTATTTAAAGAGGAGGAGGTTATGTAAATATCTTTACAAGGATAAATTAATGTGAGACAGAGATGGGAAAGTACATTCAAATTTCAGATAATAAAATTTTAATGTGGATGTTATAAAATATGTAAAGTAAAATATGAAAATGTCTCATTCCAACCCAGTTATGGGCAATGTCAATGACTAGCCATTCTTTAACTATTAGCATGGATAAAGAAAAGGTGGATGACCACATGTGATCTGACAGCTCTATGAATCAGGTTCACTGTATAATGGACATCTGAACAGAGCTGTAGAACACGCCTCCCACAGGCACTAGCAGCGTTGCAACATATAGACCTTTTTAATAAGAGAAGTGACAATTTGAAGAGCCATAAAACCTCATCATTATTCAAGGAGTGTCTAGAGAGGTACTAAAAAGGGACAGGAGACAAAGAGAAGGAAAGAGAGAGAGAGAAAGAGACAGAATGATGACAGACAAAGACAGACAGAAAGACGGAGACAGACAGACAGAGACATATAGAAAGACAGACAGAGAGACATAGAAACAGAAAGAGAGACAGACAGAGACAGGCAGACAGACAGACAAAGAGACAGACAGAGACAGACAGACAGACAGAGGCATAGTCAAGTGAGAAAACCCAGTCCAGTCATCACTCTAAATTCACATGTTCAACTAATTTTTTTTTTTTTTTTGGCAAGGGCATCAGAAAGGCACAATGGGGAAGGACAATCTCTGTAGTAAATCTTGTTGGGAACAATTGGATTTCTGCATAAATTATAGGAAGGACAGACTCTTATCAGGCTATCCATAAAAATAACACAAAGTGAAGAAAAGTCCTGACCACAACAGAATGAACCTGGTAACAGAGAGCACAGGTAGAGAGACGTTCCTGGATATCGGCTTTGGTAAGTTTGTAAAAATCACATCAACATCTCAGGCTATAAACAGATGTAATAAACCAATATGAAAGCTTTAATGAAAACAAATATGGCGGCAGTTTACAAGAAGAGAAACATTAGATTGGCAAGGAGCCAATGTTCAAGATTGGTAAAGATTCATACTGGCCCATTGTGAGAAAGCCAAAGGGTAAACACAAATGTGTATTTCTCCAAAGAATACACAAACCGGAGATGGACAAGATGTAGAGTGCCAGAAAGTAAACAATTCCCTGCGTTTGTTTGGTTGTATAGGATGGGAAATGGAGAAACTATCAGCCTGGCCAGTCTTGGGAGAAGTGGATAGACACAAAGAGTCATCTGAAAGAGTCAACATTGACCAGTCTGTTACCCGACAATCCCTCTGGGTGCAGAAATTAAGCAAATGTCATTGCCATCTCACAGGGCATCTTGGCTTTTGCACTGACTGTAGATTCGTTCCAAATAGCTACAATATGTAAGCAATCTGCCCAAGAGTTATGTGCTATGCTCACAAAGGACAGTTATTTAGCCATTAAAAAATACCGTGATTTTGACATTTGTTACAGCACAAGTCTGGATTTTTGCTAAAGTGAATGGGAGATGTATCCAAACAGAGATATTGTAAGATCTTTCCTTACATGCGGAGCCGATGATTGAAATTTAAATAGAGAGCAGAGATGATAAAATGGTCAACATTAGAGAGGAGCAAAAGAGGAGAGAGGACGGTGAGAGGACTTAGCACGTGTAGGTCAATGAGTATATCTGTGCCAATTATGTCCCATGCTGTGTGCAGGAACACAGTATTGGCATGAGGATCTCATGCAATACAGTGCACTGTATGATTCGTACTGTAAAGCAGAATGTAGTTTCTGTGGCCATATACTAGGAGAGGTAACTGTCAGACAGTGACCCTATATATATGCTTCATTCCAGCAACCTTTTCAGTGTCTACAAACACACCATGGCTTTGTGTCACACACCTTAAACTATAGCTGATGAAATTAAACTTTAAAGAACCTATACTGCTTTTCAAACCATCCAATGGCTACTTATATACACTGTTTTTAATGTTTTTTTTTTTTAACCATCTATGGTTTTGGATTTGGATACTAATCAAGGCATTTCTTTTTGTGCTCAAACCACCAGGCAAAGAATTGTCACATGATCATGTGGTTACGAGCTTTTGATCTGTTGGTTGGTTACTGCATATTCAACCTGAGGCCCAGACCTATTAGGATAAGAAATTTTGAAATTTATAATTGGATATTCACTTCCACTATGATTTGTTATTAATCTGGGGACACACAGCTATGTCTTCATAGGTCTATAAAGTAATAAATCCTGATTCATGTTTCATTCTCAGCCCAACACACACACACACACACACCCACACACACACACATGCACACACACACAGACACTGCATACACACACACACACACATGAATGGACACATATGCATGCACACACATGCATGCATACACATGTGTGTGCAAACACCCATATGATTTAAAGGGCAGAAAGAGAATTAGTTTTGAACTCTCCATATCTCTCATAAAGACCCACATTTTGATGTAGCTCTTCTGCACCGTATCTGGGTGTCTTCTCAAGAATTCATCTGTGATTTTGAACCCATTTGAATTAAAGCTTATCTTCCTCCCCTATGTGACACCTACAGCAAGTGAAATATCAGGATTTGGGCCTGCCACTGGATCAAGCAATAAACTTAAAGTAATTAAATCATTTTTATGAGACATGTCCTACAGAGATGACTAAGGGTCAATGCTATCTTGTGGGAACAAGCCTGGCACGGTGGAAAGAAGCCCCACATGTCTATCCCAGGCACTGTGGCTCTGGGTGGACAGGAGACATGTGGGAAGTGGCTGCACATTTTCCCACACAATCCAATGGGCAGGTGGGGGCTGTGGGAACCCTTTGCAGCCCTGCCCGTGGGTGGGGGAGAGGGTCATGGGGTTCCTGCCGAGACCAGGTTTCGGAGGCTTGGGACGCCGGGCAAGCTGCTTAGGCTTGGGTGAATGGGTACCATCTGGGAGTGCTGGGAAGCCCTCAGCGAGAGATTAGACAAGGTTCCTTAATTAAGGGCCGGATCCCTCTCTTCCCACGGCGGGTCCAGATGAAGAGACAATCAATAATTCTAAGACATTTATTGTCATCGTGTGGAGAATGGCGTGGATGGATTTGTACCTCGTGGCCTCTGGGAGATACCAGGCAGATATAGTAACTGGGAAGGGGTGTGGCTAAGTCTCTAGGTATCTCATTAACAAGGGGATGGCTTGGAGCTGTGTGGCCATGCCTCTACCTGAGGAGGGGTGGTACATGACCATGACCAGAGCCAAAAGCCTCCTGGGAGCATTGGTATAACATTTTCCGGTCCTTTGCAGATTGTTCTGCTGAGTCGCCCAGATTTTAGCCTGTGCTCTACCGGTTGCCATATTGCCTGTCACAGATCACTGCCCCACACTATCTTAGTATAGATGATTACAGCACCAAGAAAGGATCAGTGATTTGCCTGGGATCTATCACTGGGACTCTCGCTTTCCACCTTCGATCTTGAGATATTTCTAATCCTCTCCACTCACATTTACAGAATGATGCTCCATTTTCTAACTGGTTTATTGTGTACCACAACAATGGAAGATAGCAGTCAGTTCTGAAACAGTCATCTTTAATGAATCCCAGGACATATTTTTTTCTACTGCTGCCCCTTACATGGAAACCAAATTCAGAATCTGTTCAATTATCATGAAGTTCTGCAGGATCTTCTACTAGAAACATATGGGGATATTTTGCTATGCCAAATATTGAAGAAAGTGATTTTTCTCAGCATCGAAAAATTACCAGTCAGAAAATTTCATCTATTACCTTTCTCTGGTCTTCAGTAATCATTTTGTCACCAAGAGAGGGCAGATCAGTTGACAGAAAGGCATTACTGTCTGTGAAGTATGAAAAGATTGGTACCTGGCAAAGGCATGGTGGCCAATAATTTTTTCCAATTAATATATACTCAACTAACGTTGATCACACAGTTATTTGCTCATCTGTCAGGGTGATGTGTGATGATTTAGGTCAGACTGATTGACCATTGTTGACCATAAGGGGACATCAAGCCATGTGATTGAACATCGAAAAAACAAAACAAGAAAAGCTTTGTGACATATGTCTGGGAACAACATTTGTTAGGGATTTGGAAGTTATTTAGAGAATGATTTTTCAGTTTCAAGGGGATTAAAAAAAGGAGGACAATGAAATATGGTCTTTTTTTTTCAAATATGCAATGTGATGATGTAAAATGGAGATGAGAACTTGACAAGTATGATGGCTGTGATACACACACACACACATATATGTACATATATATATACATATATATATATATATACATATATATATATATATATATATATATATATATATATATATATATATATATATATATATGAGATGCATACATGTGAGTATGTTTTCATTCATGGCTTCTTTTACATGTTATATATGCACAAACTAGGCATAAAAATCAAGCATATAGTGAAACTAAATCATAAAGAAATTTATCTCAGGGGTACAGGATTTGGCTCAGTCAATAAAGTGCTTTGTTTGCAGGCATTATGACCTGAGGTCCTGGCAATCACATGAGAATGTCAGGTACAGCCTCATGCCGGTACTGAGGAAACAAGAGTTCTAGATTCAGGCACTGAGAGTAGCTATCTCTAAAGCCAAGATGGATGCTACCTAAGGATACACACCCAAGGTTGTCCACTAGCCCCTATTCATGGCTGCACCCACACACAATCAGGCATATACACACACACACACATTTTCTAAGAGCATGCAAATGATTAGTCAGACGAAAGCCATTGAAACCAAAGAGGGAATGAGAAATAAATCTTTAATTCTTCTAGGTTGTTTTCTACTTTTATGTACTATAAAGTTAAAAACTCTTTTGCACTAAAATCTCTTATTGTTACAAGCACAGTCAACTTAATTATAATTTTCTTAATGATGTGTGATGTGTGAAAAGCTCAATTTGGTACCTGCATTGCCTTTCTTGTCTTTGGTGAAACATTGTAAACAGATTCTAGGTTTGTCCCAGTGATGCAAAAATCAATTCTAAGTTAAGTCCCTCACCTTAAATTTGTTCTTTGTCAAATGATGGAGAGGGAATTAAATGGCCCGGCTGCTGTAGTCCAGCTGGGACAGAGCTTTCTGTGTTGCAATGGGGGCTTTACGAAGTTGAGCCTCGATTTTTCTTCCAAATTGATGAATTCTGCTGGAGGGTCAGTCAGCTCCCAAAGTAAACACCAATAGTGACTTGAATGTAGATGATGCTATTGACTCAGAGGTGACCAACCCAACCCGAGTGAGCTTGAGCCGGCCTGATCAGAATCTGTCTTGTTATGCCTTTATTGAGGGAATACCTAGACTAAAGCAACATTGGAAGACTGTCACACTGCAGCAAAAACACAGCCCATAAGATGTTACATACTCCCTTTGTCTCTAATTTTATGGTAAGTAGCGCTTTATTCTATATATGATGTAACAATGGCCCACAGGATAAAAGTTTTAAACCTTAATCCTTGATGTTCTTTAAAATTTTATCATTGTTTAAAATTTTCACCATAGATTTTATTAAAAGAAGAAACAAACAAGCAAACAAAGAACAGCAACAACAAACACAGGTCACTTGTCTTGCCCCAGTTCCATGCTTGTGATCTTACATGCCCCGCAAAGGCATATGTAAAACAGTGGGACCATGCCTGGATGTAGTGTCTCGTCCTATGAAGAATTTCTTCATCTTTTAAACAAACAAAAAATGTAAGCAAAAATCAAACTCTTGGAAATAGGTTTATGTTCTGTAAGACTGCTTATAAAACTCTGAAATTGAAGAAATCAGCAAATAGAGAGAAGGTGGTAGCAACACTAGACACCATAGCAGCCTGGCAACCCAGTGCTTCCTTGCTGGTCTCCTGCTTTGCCCCATAACAATAAAGGAGGTACCATGGAGTTAAATCAGGAAAGTATATGGGCTGAGTAATAGTTTGTGATAAAGTTGAGCTTGGGCAATCTCCTTAACTGATGTTCATCTACCCCTATGTCTCCATTTCTGCAAATGAGGAAGCCAGAGGTGATTATCCCTAGGGTGGCTATGATGACTGACTATATTACTGCTAAGATGCATATGTCAATTTTGCATTACTATGACAAAATGGCTTAGAATACCTACTCATGCCAGTGATGGGATGAATGTCTTTCATCCCAGCACTCTGGAAGCAGAGGGCAAACAGATTTCTGTGAGTTCAAAGTCAGTCAGTCTACCTAGCTATACAGTGAGATCCTATCTCAGCAATAACAACACATCTACTCAGAAGGAGATAAGGGATATTTAGGTACTTGGTCCCAATCTTTGATTGCCAATGAAGCACGGTGCATCATGGTGAACACGTTTCTGCATTTTTGTGGCAGCTCATACTCAGAAGGAGAGATGAAAGAGGCTAAAATCCAATATCCCCTTCATGGACATGCCTCCTCCAGGGTAGCATAACTTCTACTAGGTCCCTCCTCTTCTCATGAGAAGCAAGCCCTTAAGCACAGAGACCTTTGGGAGAACATTCTAGATCTAACCTATAGTTGTAGAAACAAACAAGCCTGGAGACAAGTGAGAAGTTCAAATAGGCACCAGACTAATTTGATTGTCCAGAGGAAGATTTTATTAAAGTGAGACCAAGAGGAGAGGAGGCTGAGCTAACGTCACAGAGGCAGCCAGTGGTGGTCCATTCTAAAGAGCTGGGGTAGGGATTACAGGCCATCTGTTCTTGCTAATTGGCTTTAACCAGAGGGAAACAAACTTTTAGAATGTTAACCAGAGGTAGTTTCACAGCTTGCAGCCAGGGCTCATTAGAGTTAGGCACTTACGCCCCACAGAGGCTGGGAAATAGCTTCCCTATTGAGTTCATCCCAAAAGAAGATTCCTAGGTACTCAAGAAACATCCTGAGCTGTAACTGTAGCAAGAGAACTTTATACACATCCACATAACAAAGAGGAGAAAGGAAGGGAAGGGAAGGGAAGAGAAGGGGAGGGGAGGGGAGGGGAGGGGGGGGAGGGGAGGGGAGGGGAGGGGAGGGGAGGGGAGGGAAGGGAAGTCAGAGAGAGATAGATTTGATAGATGATAGATAACAGATAGATGACCTAGATAGATAGATAGATAGATAGATAGATAGATAGATAGATAGATAGATATAGAGATAGAGATAGATAGATAGAAATAAGAGACAGACACAGAGACAGAAACAGACAGACAGGCAGGCATAAAGTAAGAGAAACAAAAAGATGGTGAGAGAGAGTTAAAGAGAGAAACAGTGATTATAGAGATAAAATGACAAACCACACACAGACACCGACTGAGAGAGAGACAGACAGAGAGAGACAGAGACAGAAGAGAACTTGCAAAGTTTCTGTATAGCATATTTCACACACCAAGTAAGAGAAGGCTCCTCACCAGAAAGGCCACCTGGGCTCTTAGATGCTGTAGTGAAAAAGCAGGAGGAAATCTGATAGCTAAGAAAAATGCCTGGACCATGGTTATCAGTAAGCCCTCAAGAAGTAGAGATTGCTGGAGATAGAAATAGAGATAGAGAAACATATAATTATACATATAGATATACATATAAATATATATAGCTGATATAGATATAGGTATACATATATACTACATATATATACATCATATAGATATGTAGATATACACATAGATGATTACATATAGATTATATATATACAGATGATATATAGATTATAAATACAGATATAAATTAGATCCAGATCCAGATATAGATAATTTATCCAGTGCTAGTTAACAGTCAGAAGGGAATTGGCTTTTGTGTAGCATTTTTTCTGAACCAGAAACCACTTTCTTTGCATGTCCATATTTCTCTCTTAGACAGTCTGTTCCATCTCCATGTCCTACTAGCCAAAATTCTGCATAAAACTGACCATAGAAAAGTCAACGTGTCCTTTACTCTTTACTGAGTTATGCCTTTTCTAAATTCTTATTGTAAAAATCTTCAGTGTCAACATGATGCTAATTTGAGATAGAGCCTTTGGGGAGACAAGGAGTCAAGACAGTGTTCTTTCTATGAAGGGACAGATGTCGTATAAAAGAGAGCTACAAGCTTGCTCTGTCTATCTTGCGTAGGGAGCACGTAGCCAGGAAAATCCCATATGAAAGCACACATCCGTACTAACAAACCTGTATGTTGTTTATCCTTGGCTGAATAGAGCATCACTATTGTGGAGACAGAATATTACAGGATCAGAACCAAGATTATCTTGGGCTACTGTGGACTACTTACTAGCTATGTAACTTACTGTTAAATTCTGTATCTAGCCTATCATTCTGGTAATTTTCTTAAAATTCTTCAAATGTGTTGCTGACTTAGCAAACATCTCTACTCTCTACTAATATTAAAAGTGAGACTGCTATAAACCCTCACTTGGAATCTATGGAAAAGATTGTCCACTTTGCTGAATCTGCCCACGGGTGCCCCATGGATGTGGTTTTTGTATGTCTTTGTTCTATGACACTAAACTCTTGTGTAAGCCCTTCCAGTGTTGAACATTTGAATCAAGGCAACTATAATCATTATTTTAAGGACATGGACACTCCTGCATGGCTCAGACTAAACTGTTTTCTTTATTTCAAGAATAATTGTTATTTTCTGTTTGTGTTCCTAAGTTCTAGAAGAGTATGTCCTTATGTGAGCCACCAAGTCCTGGTAGAACTAATTACACACCACTGCAGAGCCTCTTACCAGGGCCCCAGCAGTATTTATAAAAATATTAATGAATGGCATTTTTAAAAGTAGAAGCAAAAGCCATGGTATGGATTCACATTACCACAGTGCTCGCTGTGTTCTAAGCATTTCTCACTGAGTGCCCCTGACTTTCTGAGGCGAGCTTTGTACAAATTGTGTGATGATAAAATGGGCATCCTATGAGTTTCCATATGCTGTTTCGCTCGGATTATTATTTCTGTAAACACAGCGTTTTTTTACCTAACTTATTTACTATTATAATTTAGGTTGGATCGTGTTTTAGTGTCAATGAGATGGGAAGGGAATATGAATGCAATAAACTCTTTTTGTGATGTATGTCACCTCCTTGGTCATTGTAATGTCCAATATCTAACAAGAAGGAATTTGAGAGAGGCAAGATATATTGTGGTCCATGGGTTAAGGGTGCAACCCATCAAGACACTAAAGATGGCAGGAGTTGCTCACATATATCATTATCCATCAGGAAGAAAGAAAGGGTAGGAAGATGGCCACACTATAAACACCAAACCCCATCCACCTCCCCACCACCCCTTTCCTTCAGCTGAGCCTCATCTCTTAAAGATTCTACTTTCCCAAAACAATACCAGTAGCTGGAGACCAAACATTCATGCATAGAAATTTGTAGGATACTTCACTTCTAGTCCACAATAAGACAACTCAGGCAATTTAGAAGTGTGGGAGAATTTGCATTAAGAGATATCCTGGGGGTGATGGATTCAAAGAACAGCACTTTTGCTCTCAATACAGTTGTCAAGTTGTAGACATTCTGTCGCAAGTTATTTAAAGTGATCTCAGAACTAGTAGATTAACAGAGAGAACTATGGTCCAATCAAACAGATCAAAATGTAGAAAGAATCTAAAGGACCTTTGTATCCACTTTATGTTCAGATCTGCAAGTAAGGTATAAAGATCTTAGACATAATCAGATGAGAATGAAATGTTATTCAGTTAATAAGTAATGAAAATATAATGAAAGTATGAACTTTAGAATGTCCCTGAGAACAGAATGCAAGGTGATTTATTCATACATTCAATGTGCAGAATTGCTAAAAGAATTATTAAAGGAAGATGAAAAATTAATAATTGTCAGTTTAAGATGAGAGTTAGGAAAATTGTTCTCATTCACAGCATAAACCTAAAGTATTCCAAATTCAGTAGAAGTGAATGATACCCCAAACCCACTTTCAAAACACACTGTTATAGGCATCACCCAGGGGAATTATCCAAATGGTGCAAATAGTCAATACTTATCAGAGCAAAGCATTGAAAGGAATATGGAGCCCTGTAGCTCACCCTCTGCTGGCAGGGATGTGAACCTGTAAAGTGTCCTGCATAATTTACTAAAAGTGAATGACACATCTCACATGGCAGGCACACACAAAAAGAGACAACGGTTTTCACTTCCCTAACCAGTGCGTCAAAGTTATGCATCTTCACCAAACAAAAGTGAAAAATTTAAGACTATATTTTCAACAAAAGTTAACTCCTTTGATCAATGGATAAAAATTAAATTGAATATATTTATTGTCAAAGTGTGTACAGATTTATCATGCACATATACTTACATTTAAATGTTAAAAGATTAAAATTAAATCCTAGAGCAACAGTGGCACTAACACATTTGGAGTGGTCCATGAACGCAAGAAGGTAGATTGAGCACACCAGGCAGGGCACTCCACATACAAAGTATCTATTATTGCATTGAATCCTGCTGAAATGCTAGTGTATAGAAAAAAAAAAAAACAAATATAAGTGTTGTTATATTCTTTCAAAAGAGCTCTCAAAATTGATGAGCTAAGTACATACAGAGTGATTCTATTTAGATACACAATGCATAATGTAGCCTCTCCTTATGAACCATGAGGCTGACATACACTGAGATAAGAAATGGAGCTTATTCATGTTTGTTTACTTATCTATTACTTTGATTGACACAGAGTGTCTGAGGGTGAAGACAGTAGGGGCTGAGAGGGCAGAACGAGTTCCACATAGAGCCAGTATCAATACCTGTGCAGCAGGTTGTAGCTCAGTTGAGAAAGTGCTTGCCTAGTATACATGAAGCTAGGAATTTGGTCCTCAAGATTACATAAGGAAGAGGGGTGCCAGAAGTTCAAGATCATCCTCAGTAATACAGGGAGTTCAAAGACAACCAGAGCTACAAGACACAGGCTAAAATTTGCATTTAACATCACAAAACACCTAGAAAAATTTGAATGCCTACCATTAATAAGGAAGAGTTTCAGGACAGATTTGTCTTGAAGTTGTAATGTTCCCCTAGTGGTAAGCTAATGAGGATCTGGGTGTTAGAAATGACCTGCTTTTTTTTTTTTTTTTTTTTTTGGATTCCTTTAAGTTCTGATTTATATATATATATATTGATACTTTATTTACATTTCCAATGTTTTGGGGTTTTTTGAGACTTTATTTATATTTCCAATGTTTCCCCCTTTCTAGGTCTCCTCTTTGGAAACCCCCTATCCCCTCCCCATCCCCGCCTCTATGAGGGAATTCCACCTCCTACCCACCCGTCCACCCACTCCTGTATTCCCACCTTGACATTCCCCTTTACTGGGGCCTCTAACACCCTCACGCCCAAGGGCCTCTTCTCTCCCTGATGGCCAACAAGGTCCTCCTCTGCCACATATGTGGTCCGAACCATGGGTCCCTCGATGTGTATTCTTTGGTTGGTGGTCCAGCCTCCAGGAGGACGGGGGGGGGGTCAGGCCAGTTGACACTGTTGCTCCCTCCATGGGGCTGCAGACTCCCTCAGCTCCTTCAGTCCAAAAGTAAAAGCATCTATTTGTGCAGTTTACTCTTTGTGAATGGTATGTTCATTTTATGCACTGAAACTATAGTCATTATTCATGCTTCATTCCACTGCACATTTATTTTTCTTTGGTAATATCAGATTGTATTTATATAAGCATTTATATATGTACATGTGATCATGGCATCTACATTCAGTGCCAATTTGATATCTTCTTTCAAATTTGGATATTTGTTTCCACATCTTGTCCATGGTTCTGAGCCTAGGGTCTTTAGGACTATGCAGAATAGAATGGGGAGTGTGGTCATCTTTGACTTGCCCCAGCTCCTAGAAAGAAATGGTTCAGTTTTCCTTCAGTGTAGCTAGTTGTTGGCTTATGACGCATATCCTTTATTATGTTGAGATGTGTTCCTTTTAGACATGAAGTGGTATGTGTTTCTATCATAAGAGGTCTTAGTTACTGTTCTATTGCTGTGATAAGATACCATGGCCAAGGTAACATAGAAAAGGAAGCATTTAATTCTGGCTTATGGTTTTAGAGGTTTGAACATATAGCGTCCATGGTGGTAGAGCAAGGGCAACAGGAACAGCTGAGTGAGAACTCACAACTTGGTTTATGAATAGGAGGGAGAGAGAGAAAAAGAGAGAGAGGGAGAAGGAGAAGGAGGGGGAGAGGGAGGGAGAGAGGGAGAGGAAGAGAGGGAGACACCAGTATTTTGAAATCTCAAGGCTTACCCCTCGTGACACATCTCCTCCATCAAGACCACACCTCCTAATTCTTCCCAAATACTTCTACCAACTGGGAACTAAATGTTCTACAATATGAGTCAATGGGGGCTGTTCTCATTCTCATTCAAGCAGCCACATAAAAGAATGATAGATTTTTATCAAAAGCCTTATTCACTCCCTTTACACACTTTATCATAGTTTCTTATTTGAACATGTGGCTCCACCATGGGTGGTGATCTTCATAGGGTTTCGTTGGCACATTTCCTGGTATTTATTGAGATATTTGTATCTGTTTTCTGAGATTGTCAACCATCCTTTTCATTTCACTTACTATGTACGTTTTGTCTGCTTTAGAGATCAGGATAACACCAGCCTGGTAGAATGTGCGAGAATTTCATCCTTTTCAATGTTTAGAGTGTTTAGGCAAAATTACGTTAGTTTTTCTGGAGCAGGTTTCTCACTTGGCTCTACCCACCACCCAGTGTCATCATAGTGGACCTGGGAAGAGGATTCAAGTATAAGGCAAGAAGTTAACCCTCTTCTTCTGCCAGATGTTAGTATTTCTTTCCTGTGTGCTGTTGGAGTTGAAGGAGAGCTGACTTGACAACTCTTTCCACAGTTTCAGTGGATCACTTTAATTACTCTACTAAAACCACACTCTGTGGTTCTTCACCTAGTTTATATCTTGGAAAAGTACTTTGGCATATAAGTAATTGCTCAAGCTGTTGATCCTTTGAAGATTCTATTCTGACTTTATTTATATATCTGTATGTGTCTTGGCTGTGTGGGTGGGTCCGTGAGTAAAGGTGCCAGCAGTGGCTAAAATAGGACACTGGGTCCCCTGTAGCTACGTGTTTGAGACTTCCTTGAGTGAGTACTGGTAGCCAAATTTATGTCTCCTGTAAGAGCAATACTATGCTCATAACCACAGAATCATTCCTCACCTTTGATATCTTATATAGCTTTATAAATAGAAGAATGAGAATCCACCTTAATTTTGACTACTTTCTTCTACTTTGCAGAATTATTTAGCAATTATGCAATTGTACTTCTGGTTAGTGTTCTCTTTCCTGAGTACGCTATAATTTATTAATCACTTCCTCCATTGTTAATTATTATTCTTTACAGTCAATTCAGTAGAATAAAACATTTAGGTCTTATGTACATATGTGATTTTTTTTTTAAGACTCTGTCAAGACAGTTCAAGTTGGGCTGAACGTTTTATTAGCATTATAAGAAAGATCCAGTTTTCTTGTATCTTCTTTTCTATTTATTTATTCAAATTACATCCCGATCACTGACATCCTCTTCCCCACACACATTTCTTCCCCCTATTTTCCTCTGCTTCTCCTCTGAGAAGGTAGATCCCCCTGGACAAGCTATCCCCCTACCCTGGCATAGCAAGTCTCTGCAGAACTAGGCACATCCTCTTTTACATGGACCATCCAGTGAGACCAGCACCATTTGTTGAAGATGTTTTCTTTTTTTTTTTTTCCATTGCATTGTTTTGCCTTTGTCAAAAATCAAGTGCCCATACATGTTTGGATTTATTTCATGGGTTTCTATTCTATTCCATTGATCAACCTTTCTGTCCTTATACCAATACTTTGAGTTTTTATTCCTGTTGTTCTGCAGTACAGTTTGAGATAAGAGATGGTGGTATCTCCAGAATTTCTTTTATTGTTCATGGTTGTCTTAGATCTCCTGGTGTTTTGTTTTTCAATACGAAGCTGAGAATTGCTCTTTCAACATCTGTAATGAATTGTGTTAGAATTTTGATGGGAATTGCACTGAATCTGTAGATTGCTTTTGGTAAGATGGCCATTTTCAGTACGTTTATCCTACCAAACCATGAGCATGGAAGAGCTTTCCATTTTCCTCTATTTCTTCAAGGATTTGATGTTTTTGTTATAGAGATCTTTCACTTGCTTAGAGTTACACCAAGATATTTTATATTATTTGTAACTATTGTAAAGGTTATTCTTTCCTGAATTTCTTTCTCAGTTTAAATAAAGAGGGCTATTTATTTATTTTTTGGTAAATTTTGTATCAATCCAGTTTGCTGAAAGTATTTATCAGTTATAGGAGTTCTCTGGAAGAATTTTTGGGCTCACTTATGTAAACTGTCATATCATCTTTGAATGGTGATACTTTGACTTCTTCCTTTCCAATTTGAATCTCCTTGATCTCCTTTAGTTGTCTTATTGTTCTAGCTAGAACTTCCAGTACTATAATGAATAGATAGGAAAAGAGTGGAAGCCTTGCCTTGCCCCTGATTTTAGTGGAATTGCTTTAAGTTTCTCTCCTCTTAATTTGATATTGGCTATTGGCTTGCTGTATATTGCTTTTATTATGTCTAGGTGTGTGCATTATATCCCTGATCTCTGCAAGACTTTAACATGAGGGGTTGCTGGATTTTGTCAAAGGCTTTTTCAATAGCTAATGGGATGATCATGTGATTTTTTCTTTCAGTTTGTTTATACTGTGGATTAAATTGATGGTTTTTCATATATAGAATAATCTTTGCATCTCTGGAATGAAACCTACTTGATCATGGAGGATGATGTTTTTGATGTGTTCTAGGATTACATTTGTGAGTATTTTATTGAACATTTATGAACACTTATAAAGCAAGATCACTTTTATAGTAGTCAATGTAGTGTCATGTAGTGCTATTTAATTGTGCCATGAATAAAGATTTCTTGAGTTATATGTCATGTTGAGAATCTTGTTTTGTTCATGCATATAACTGGGCTGATAAAATGCATACTCATCTATCCAAACATTTGTTAGGATTTGTTGTTGTTTTTGTCCTTCTGTTCCTATGTTTTATCTTATTTGTAATTCAGAATACAAACACTTTATCAGATACTCCCTTATCAGATAGCTTCTTTCAGTCTTTGGTTAGCTTGTTTAATTTTCCTAATAGCATTTTTAAAGAACAAAAGCTTTAGTTTTGACCAAAAAATTCATCAATTTGATCTGTCATTGATCATGTTTTTTCATTTGATAGCTAAGAAATCTTTTAAATGAAAAGCTAAATGGATATTTCTTGATTTTCCTGTAGATATTTTATTGTCTAAGATTTTATATTTTGATTAAGATACATGCTTTGGTCTGTGATCCATGATTCTTTGTTTCTGATGTGTGCCTTTATTTTTAATCCATAAGAGTAGATTTTTATAAAGCATACCATTTTCCATTTACTGTCTTTGTAATTTGAACTTTTATAAATACCTGGCCATAACTCTTTGTCTTGAAAGCTATTTTTTATGTTTCCTGGCAAATGATCTTGCCAACTTCTACCATGTAACAAATGTTATTTACTTATAAAATAAACAGATAGAGATAAGGAGGTGTGTAGACAATAGATACACGATGAAAAGATGATGAAGCTCACTAAATAACCAGCATTTGCATATGTATATATGTTGTATGTATGTAGATATATAGATAGATAGACAGACAGACAGACAGCTAGAGACACATAATGGATGTGGAAATTAGTCCTGGGGAAGAATATGACTTCTTTTCTGTCCTATTCTGTTACTTTTTTCATATGTTCCAAACTGTCATTCTAAAACACTGAATAAAGAGAAAAGTAAAACTAAATTATTTGTTAAAACACTGAAATTATTTTCAGTAACCCCCTCTTCCTTAAAACAAAAATGATATTAAATTTGGTAAAATACCAAAATATATAGTGTTTGAATTTATTATTTATTATTAACTTAAAATGGGGGTGGGTAGAGAGGGTGCATTGAGAATAAACATGAATATGAATGCAGTCAAACATTTATCCAAATTGATTGAATATGTACAAATTTAATGTCTCAGCTAGTTGCTTCTTAGGTTTAAGGGCTAATAGGTTTAAAATGATTAGTAGATAAGTATGCTACTTTTCAGAGAAGTGAAAATATACTTCTTTTAAATTAAAAAAACAGTTAATTTTTTTCCTACTAATTGTACTCAGACAAGGGATATTAAATCGACATTCTTCACTTTCTGTAAAACCATCAATATTGCCATCCAGTTATTATCAATACGAAGGTTATCCTTTCAATAGGGCAGGAAGATCTGCACCAGGGTTCATCAAGGGACCACAGCTCCACCTCCTTGGGCTGACGTTATCAATTGCGCCAGAATTCGTCAGAACTATTTTCCGATGTGGATACTCACACTCATGGCATGCACAAATAGCATTATGTTTTCTTTTATAATGCAAAGTCTATCTCTCAACGTGCAGGTAGCTGTCATGCGTGGCTGCTAAAATATTCACAGCCTAACAGTGGTGAGGTTATGTAGCTGCTCTGTTAGGCAAACAGCAACATTGTGTCTGTGTTTCTTACCAACATCAAAACCCTCAGCTCTTCAAGTGGCCAAAGAATTAAGAGAATTCTAAGGATTTCTGAGATTGCCATGTTGAGGTGAAGGTTGGGGAGAGATGGAACGCAATCCTAACCCTGAAGATTGTCACCTGAGACTTTGCTTCTGATGCTATCAGGAGATGCCATCTCACAGCAAACTCCATGATCCCCTGGCTCTTATAGTCTTTCTGTCCCCTTTTCTACCCTGTTACCTGAAGCTTAGGTGTGGGAGTATTTTGTAGATGTATCCATTAGGCCTGGATTCCACAACTCTGCATATCCATAAAGTCTTACCAGCATGGCTACCCAAATGTAATATGGACAAGGTGGACATCCATCAACATGGCAAAGTGCGTGTGAAAATGACCAAAAGGCTTCAACCATGCCCAAAAGACTACAGGCATCTGAGTAAAGCAGGGAGTGGGAGAGGTGGTCCTCTCCAGAGGAGAGTATACCAATTGGTCCAGTGCTAAACAGACAGCCTTGAAAGCAAACATGCAAGTCACATGATATGAACTTAAAGGGATATATTTGAGTATGCAGATGTATATACAAAAATATACATTCATACAATAACAATTGATGAACAAGGAGACCATGAATTTGAAGGAGAGCAGTGAGGAGTAATTTCATGGCAACATTGCAATTTCAGGTATCTTTAGAATTCCATTAATTCTTTGGCAACATGAAGAAGTAAGAGATTTGATGTTCATGCTGTCACCTGGACGTAGTGATGCTTTTTGTCTGCCCGGGCAGCAACATCATCACCCCTTTTCTCTCAAGCTTTAGAGGCCAGGCAGTACAGCAGCCTGTACTTGGATAGACAGAGACTTGCCATCATAAAAGGAAAACAGTATTAACAGTCTAAGATCAGGAAGAGCAGGAGAGAGTTTTGGGGGGAGGAAAGGGATGAGGATTAATGTGATTTAAATACGAGCCCCAAAATAAGCAAAGATAATCACTTGTTTTCTTTGTACTCTGGGTATCTGGAGCTGTACCATAGACGGAGTCGTAAGGTATCCCAAACAATAGGCACATTGTGACAGCCTGTTGTCAGTTTAACAATCATTTTGACAAGCTTAATTGTTTTTTAACTTCATTCCAAAATAGTCATGAACACACGATAATGGATCACTGTGCGCTGGAAAACCAACTGATGCCAAATGAAGCTATTTAAGACTTGGGAACATAGGAAGACTTGGAAAATAATATTTAATGGCACCTGACTGCGTCCTATGCCTCTGGCTTAAACAGACACTGGAAACAGCTTTGTCTGTGGGCAAATTAGTGTTTTCAACAATGTAATAGACTTGACAGAAACAATTATAATCTATATAAGAAAAGAACAAGGTGTAAAAAGGCTAAGTAGAAGAACAACAGTAGCCACCGGTGTTACCTGTGTGTCTTATCTCTTTCCCCTCATGGTCTGGGATGAGGCAAATGCCACCTTCAGTTACATAGCTGAACACAACATCCATGGGATGTTGGAGTAAGCCCAGAAGGAGAGCCGGGATTCTGAAAACTTCATGGTCAGGCAAAATTTGAAGACAAACCAAGATTTCTCTTCCACTATCTAGCATGGACATGTATTTATGCCAAAGTCATAACCTGCTATTTCCCACATTTAATGTCAAAGAAGTGTGATCTCGGCATTGCCTCAGACTAGCCTTTTATTTCATGATGGTAAGAAAACGATGTTACTCAAAGCCTAGTCTGGAGTGGTTTTTCACTCTTAAAACTTACTGAAGATACCAAATAATTCCTTCTTATATTGGATTTGCATTTATGTGGCTATCTTCTAAGTAGAAGTTGAGAAAACAAAACGTTTATTTACATACTGCTATGGTGTGACGTAGTTTGCACCACCAATGTTCACGTTCTGGGGTCTGGTTCCAGTGCAGTAATCTTAAGAAGCACTGTGACTTTAAGAGGGGAGCTTAGTAGGAGGGGCTGTGATATATTAGTCCTGGTGCAGTAATCTTAAGAAGCCCTAAGACATTAAGAGAGGTGCTTAGTAGGAGGGACTGAGATATGCAGATATAAGATTTATGAAGGAATTAACAGCTTTCTCTCCAGGATGACTTGGTGATCTTGAGATTAAATTAGGTCTGGTAGGAATTGCATATAAGAGAGACTAATTAAGCATGCCAGCTCTTCTCTTTGCTTCCATAATGCATCTCTCTTACACAAACATCTTCTGCCTGCTCTTTCACCACAAAGCCCTGGCCAGAAATATTGGAAGTATATTAAACACAAGCAACATGCTCTTGAACCTCGACAATTCCAAAAATGTGTACCAAATAAACCTTTTCACTTATAAATGACCAGCCTCAAGTATTTTGTTGCAGCAACAGAAAATGTACTAAGACACATTAATCAAGAACAGCAAAAGCAAATGGATTTCACATAAATAAGAGTCATCATTTTGTAAGCATTACTGTACATAAAAGAAATAAAAGTGTCATTACTTTAGGTTGTTAGTGCATTTAATATTTGGTTTAATTAAGGTAACTAGATTCTCATATCTGCATTTTCATTCATTTTCGTTTGGAGATGTTTACTTTATTGGAGTGTCTAAATAAAGTAGAGAATGCTGGGAGAGGAAGAGTCAGTTTCCTGTAAGGGTGGGTGGGTACCTTAGTAGGCTGACCACACTCTAGTGGATGGGGGCACACAAGAGTATATAGGCAGAACAATTACGAATTGATAGTTTACCAAACTGAAAATGTAAAGTTGTGTGTATGGGGAATAGGTGGTGTCAGTTGGGAGAGTTGGGGAAGGAGTTGAATATGATTAATATGCGATGTATGAAATTCTTAATTATATTAGTCCTAATAATTAATAAAATTAATAAAATATTTTAAGGACTTGCTAAAACAATATCTATAAATCCATCTTTGCTCAGCTCCCATAACTGGACCACATCGGTGTGTGACTTAAGTTACCACTCTTAGTAATATTTAATTAAGGTCTATTCAGCTTCTGCCTGGAATAAACATGTTAAAACCCATGAAGTTAAAGCTCATTGAGCCATAGTCTCTATTTCCAACAGAACTAGTCTTAGGGACTCCTCATGTTCTGTAATACATCATCTGGCTTACAATTGTAATATTTGGAGAAACTCTAGAAACATCTCTGTGTGTGTGTGTGTGTGTGTGTGTGTGTGTGTGTGTGTGTGTGTGTGTGTGTATGCCTCTGTATGCAATGTGTATATGTGCATGTGTGTGTCTGTCTCTATGCAATGTGCATCTGTGTCTCTGTATACATTGTGTGTGTATATGTATTTATATAGAATGAATTGGTCTTCTTGCAAATTAAATACTATAGATCAGACCAATTAATCAAACAAGGACAAAGAAAACATCACCAGATCCAAAGCACGACTTCTTACTGTTAAATGTGTTACTGAGCTCTTCATTACCTATTTTAGTCTAACAGACTGCCTTGGAGAATTCACTAGCCTGATTTTTTCTTCTGGATAACGCTGCACATATTTTTTGTGTCTCTGTTTACTTGACTTGGGCTCCCTCTCACCTTCTTGTCTTGTGCCTAAATGTTACTAGCACAGCAGGATCCTGTCACCCAGAAGTCCATTTCAATGGCAGTGCCTGTTGACTCTGTCCCTGGCCTGTCATTGTACTTTACAAGAATGTCGGAGTTGTCCTTGTCAGTACCGCTACCCTTTTAGGGTAGGAGAAAATGACGGCCATGTTTGGAAGACAAGCATCAAGAAAAATGGACATACTACTACCTGAGGACCCAGCTATACCACTCCTGGGCATATACCCAGAAGATGCTCCAACATGTAATAAAGACACATGCTCCACCATGTTCATAGCAGCCATATTTATAATAGCCAGAAGCTGGAAACAACCCAGATGTCCCTCAGCAGAGGAATGGATACAGAAAATGTGGTACATCTACACAATGGAGTACTACTCAGCTATTAAAAACAATGACTTCATGAAATTTGCAGGCAAATGGATGGAAATTGAAAATATCATCCTGAGCGAGGTAACTCAGTCACAA
>CM052720.1:34413338-34435573 GCA_028551405.1 Uromys caudimaculatus | reverse complement strand
GTTTGATGGTGTTTTCCTGTAATTCTTTAATGGATTTCTGTGTTTCCTCTTTAAGGGCTTCTAGTTCTTTACCTCTGTTCTCTTGTGTTTCTTAAGGGTATTAATTTCTTTCTTAAAGTCTTCTATCATCATCATGAGAAATTGTTTTAAATCTGAGTCTTGCTTTTCTGGCGTATTGGGGAATCCAGGGTTTGCTGTGGTGGGAGAACTGGGTTCTGATGATGCCAAGTGTTCTTGGTTTCTGTTCCTTAGGTTCTTGCCCTTGCCTTTTGCCATCTTGTTAACTCTGATGTTAGCTGTTCTTACTCTGTCTAGCTATGGCTTTTCCCACCTGCAGGCCTCTGTATCAATACTCCTTGAAGACCAGCTCTCTCTGAGAGGTGTTTTTTCCAAACTCCTGGGAGAGTAACTTTCTCCCCGGCGCTGTTTGGCTATGGAACCCTGGGGGCCCAGGCGGAGGTCTCCTGCCACCGATGGGATCTAGGGGGTTTCTATGCCTGCCTACCTCAGTCCCTGTGTCTCGCAGGTTCGTGGTGGTTCCTGATGAGCTGTCAAGCTTGTCTTGGCCCCACTCCCGGGTTTTCCAAGCTCCTGGGAGGGTAGCTTTCTCCCGGTGCTAATTGGCTATGGAGCCCTGTGGCCCAAGCTGAGGTCCCCAGCCACTGATGGAGACCGGAAGTTCCTGTCCCTCAGTCTCTGTGGCCCGCGGTTTCTGGGGCAGACTCCTGGCTTTTCCAAGCTCCTGGGAGGGTAGCTTTCTCCTGGCGCTAATTGGCTATGGAGCCCTGTGGCCCAAGCTGAGGTTCCAGCTGCCAATGGAGACCGGAAGTTCCTGTCCCTCAGTCTCTGTGGCCCGCGGTTTCTGGGTAGAATCGGTGAGCACTGGGGCTCGTTTTGTCCCCACTCAGGGTTTTCCGTGCTCCTGGGAGAGTAACTTTCTCCCCGGCGCTGCTTGGCTATGGAACCCTGGTGGCCCAGGTGGAGGTCTCCTGCCGCTGCAGATGGGATCTAGGGGGTTTCTATGCCCGCCTATCTCAGTCCCTGTGTCTTGCAGGTTCAGGCCAGAGCTACACACTTAAGATGATGTAATGCTTACAGAATCTCCTGTCGTTCATAAATTCATGTACAGGTTATTCAGGTTGTCTGATGTTCTGATTTCTGACATGTAGGATAAGAATAAGTTCTATTTTCATGATAAAAGAAATGAAGATTAGATCACGTGTATAGCTCAAGAACTAAACATTTTGGTTCTTCTGTTTCATAGATGTTGTCCACAAGCAGGAAGAGTTGAGGATGAATGAGAGTTACATTTCTAATATTCCACTGTCCCATGCCGTCATACTAACTTGTTAAGTCTAGGTTGATATTTATCAAATATTTATTATTTGTCTAAATTTTAAATTAATAAGTTTATTAAAATATGTACATATGTTAGAGCTAAAACAGAATAAAAATCATTGATAGGTTTAGTGAAAATGGAATATAAATTTCATCAGAATTCTGTGCCATCCTTCTCGAATTTTTCACAAGAAAACATACTTGTAAGCTATTTTATTTTTCATTGCTTCTAATAAAAGATAAAAAGTTTAGTGTGGGGGAAAAAGGCTCATAGAAATTCTCAAACCCATAAAAGAAGAATGTGCCACTCACAAATACCTGTTACTGACTACCAGATCCTGCAGCTAGGTGTTCTAAAAATTCTCTGGAGCCATCCCAGCCTGACTGCATTGCTCTTTCTTACTCAGATCCTCTAATCACTGGTCCTCAATCTCTGGGTCTCGACCCCTTCAAAGGGGTCACCTAAGGCCACGGGAAACACTGATACTTCTACTATGATTCATACCATTAGCAAAATTACAGTTATAAGATACCAACAAAGGTTGGGGGTCATTAAGACATGAGAAACTGTATTTAAGGTCAAAGCATTAGGAAGGTTGAGAACCACTGGGCTACATGAAAGCATGAAGCTTCACCTCTGTGGTTCTGCTTATTATTTTCCTGGATTTGAATTCGTTACAATCCTTAACCATCCTCCAAGAGCTGGCACAGGAGGTCTCTAGGATTGCTTCCCAGCCCACAGGCCCTAACAGCATCTCTCATGTAGGCACCCTAGCATGTTTCTGTGGCAGCCTTTCATGTCACCAGTATCTGATAGGGCACTGTCATAGAACAGAGGCTGTATATCACTTAAAACCCCCAGATTCCAAATAGATACTTCATGAACATGTCTTGTCTGGCTAAAGGATTGTTAATTTTTCATTGTGTCTGACCCTAGCATGGCTTCTAGAAGCACACAGGGAATGGTTGATGGGTAGAGATTTTCTCCAGACTATTGACGCTAAATTGTCACAAATGAAAAACCTGTGGAAATGAGCTCTTCTGTAGTTTGCTAGTTAAAAAGTTGCTTAAGCAGCTCCCAACATGTTCAGTTTTTAATGCTGTGTCCAGGCTGATGATGGGAACAGACCTCACAGAATTGTCTGTGCATGACACAAAGTCTGGAAATTGCATTTCCCCCAAATTTTTGATATATTTTTCTATGTGCTTTTTTTCTGACATGGATTTTCACAATATCCTTTGAAATTATGGTCCAGAGGAGGGATCCTCATGCAGAAGCTACATCCATCTTGTAGCTCAGGATGCCTATAGCTTCACAGGTGTTTTTATTAACCACTGAGACTCACCCAACTGTAGTAGGAGAAAGGACTTTGCACTGTAAATCAGGGAGGAACAGCCACACCATTGATAATAGATGCCATTGTTCTTTGGAGGGCATGGGAGAATGAGGAACCTTTGACTCTACAGAGGAGCTTTCAGAGTCAACAGAATCAGCTCAAGTGAAAACACACCTTGGAAGGAAGAAGTCAGCAGGCTTTCAGGAGCAGGGGTGGGAGATGAGAAAAGATTTACAGCAAAAAAAAAAAAAAAAATCAGTGATAGAAGCACCGTACACTTTGATGAATTATAGCTGTACCAAACATCAATGGTGATAAATTATTTTAAGATGACCAAGGATTCACTGAAATCTAAAACAAAAGTCTGTTCAATTTCCCTCAAAGTCTGCTCAAAATAGCCCATGCATTATGATATCTTCTTAGTCAAAGTATATATTTGATATTATTATAAAGTCAACTCTGTTCAGAAAAATATCCTCTTGGAGTAGACAGAAATTCACAAAGACTTGACTACTGGAAATTACTGGCTGCTGAGGAATCAAGAACCAGTTTCCTTCAGGGATGATATCACTCAAGGTCTACCCATGCTCCAGTGGGTGGTCTTATATCCATCCACATTCAGGAAGCCCTAAGTGGATTAAGTCAGTTAAAAAATATACATACATACATACATACATACATATACACACATCTATACATATATATATATATATATATATATATATATATATATATATATATATATATAGAGAGAGAGAGAGAGAGAGAGAGAACATGAAAGGTGTGGGAAGAAAGGAAATGGAGGATGGATTTGACCAACACATGATACGCATGTATGGAATTCTCAAATAATGGACTTTTAAAAAAACCAGAAAACAGACTATGATTAAAACATGACCTTCCATTGTCAAGTGAGAAAGTAGGTAGAAAAATTTATCAGACTATCTGCCGCCATCTCATTGATATGGAGAAATTATTCAATGTAGAGAGTGGAGTAATTATAACCACGGTAATACTAGGTCTTTGTATGTCAGGGATGTTAGCTTGCTGCGGGACTTCTAACAGTAAGAGTGGGCATGTCTTTGACTCCATTGCCTGCTCTTGGGACCCCTCTCATCCTACTGAGGTGCCCTGCCAAGCCCTAATATGAGGGTGGTTTGTGCCTAGTCTTACTGTATTTAGTTTGCCTTGTTCAGTTCATATTCCTGGGAGGCCTGCTATGGAAGGGGGTACTGGCATGAGTAGAGGGAGGGGAAGCTGTGCTCAAGGTGTATTGCAAGAGAGAACAACAACAATAATAATATATTGATAATACTTCTATATACCTAAAACCTTTTATCATACAATGTATTTTGATGAGGTTTTCATCCCCCTGCTCCCAGTTCCTCCCACCTCCCCTCCCATCTGGATCCACCCCCCTTTTGTCTCTCCATAGAAAACACATGGGCATCTAAGAACCAACAATAAGATAAAACAAGGTCAAATCAACCTCAATTGGGATAGCACAAAATAGCCAAACGAGAAGAAGGCAAAGAAAAAGTACAAGAAACACATAGAGATGCAGAGACAAACGTTTGCACACAGAGGAATCCCATAAAAACGCAAAATCTGAAGCCATGCTAGCTATACAAAGGACCTGTAGGGTATAAATACAAATATTAATTAATTAATTAATTAATTAATTAATTAATTAGATTAAAGGCTGTGACTTGGCATAATGAGACAAAGATGCCACTGAGTTGGTTTTCTGTTGGCCATCTACTGCTGTACATGGGGCCCACCATTAAGAGTCCTTTGTCTGCCCCAGTGAGTCTCCTGTGGAGAAAAGTAATGTTTCGTATGTTACTGGCTGCAAAATGGAGACAGCTTCTGAGCTAGGGAGGGGAGATGTGTCCTTCTCTAGGACCCCATCTTGCAGACCCAAGTGTTGACTTATTTGTTTTATATTGGGTTCCTATATGACTTCCTCCCTTCCACCCTTACTCCACCCTAATCCATTCCAACCTCCCAACACTAGGTAGGAGAGAGAGGTTAGAGGAGAAAGGGATCATAGGCCTCTTTAGACTCCTTCCTGCTTATTGGGGACACTGAGTTCCTTGGGGCAAGTCCAATCTTCATTTTAAGGCTATCTCCAACTTCTCTTGTCAAACTGCAACAACAGCAACAAGGAGCAGCAAAGGGAGCAGCAGCCTGCTCAAGCTCTCTCAGGGCTCTCCCATTTTATACCCACCCCAGAATCCCCAGGTATAAACTATTTGCAGCTGTCAAAAATCACGCCCTTGCTAGTGGACGAGGCAAATAATAATCACCTGCTGTGAAGCAGCCTCTTATCCACACCCGGGATTAAAACAAAACCATATTAATATAACATAACTGGTTCTTTTAAGAATCCGAAATTCTTACTACACCTGTGCTATCACAGTCTCTGTGAGTTCATTTGTGTGCCAGCTGTGTTGTGCTTGAATGCCTTGATTTCTTGGAACCGTCCGTGTCCTCTGGCTGTTACACCTTAGGGCCTCCTTCTCAGTGGGGTTCCCTGAACTCAGAGGGATTTTATAGAGACATCCCATTTAGTGCTGAGTGTTCCAACGTTTCTTACTCTCTGTATAATGTCTAGCTATGAGTCTCTGTATTTGTTCCCTTTCCCTGTGGGAGGAAAGCTTCTCTGAAAATGGCCTAGGAAGGCACGTATCTGTGAATCTAGCAGAACGTCATTAGGAGTCATTTTATTGCTATGCTCTTAATAGAATAGTAGTATTTGGTTTTACCCTAGGTCCCTGAGCTGTCTTGTTTCAGGTTCTTGGTCACTCAATCAGTGTTGTTTATGGATTCTATCTCATGAATTGGGCTTTAAGTCAAATCAGATATTAGTTGGTTACTCCCATAAATCTTGTGACATTATTGCAACCACTGTGTCTTGCAGGCCTTTTAAGGTTTTGTAGTTGTGCTGGTGTTTACCTTTCTCATTTGGTAGCATACTGAGAATGTTCAGTACCATGAATACCAGTCCATAGGATAGGGGTGAAGGCTCCTGATAGGCACTAGCTCTACTTCTCCATGTTCAGTGAGTTGTGTAGATATTGTTATAGTAGGTTAGCAATATGGCCTTATCAGTTTGTGCAGAGACACCCATAGTCTTGCCAATAGCCTGGGTTAGTTGAGGGTTCCCATGGAACCACTTTGATCAAGACCTCAATTATAATTATAATATGTAACTGATCCCTGGTATTAGAAGCTTCTTTGGCGATGAGAGTGTCCCAATTGGGATGCTGTCTCACACCTTATTTGGTGATTTCATTTAGATTGTCTTTATATGTCTCTTTATATATTTAGATTATATATATATATATATATATATATATTATATATATAATATATATATATAGAGAGAGCGTATACCGTATTAGGTTTCCATATGAGCCTCCAAATGAGCTATAGTTTTATGTCCCTTCTTTGCCTCCTCTATCCTTCCTCTCCCTGTTTAACCCTTTCATTCCAGTCCATAACTATTTATTCTGTTCTTCTTCTTAGGAAGATCCATCCCTCCCCCTAGTCCCATATTCTACCTAAGCTCTGTGGCTAGACTGATTGTAGCTCACCTAAGTTTTTTTGTTTGTTTGTTCCGCTTTTTTCCTTTTCTACTTAATCTTTTTTTTTTTAATTTTTATTTTTTGATACTTTATTTACATTTCCAATGTTTCCCCCTTTCTAGGTCTCCTCTTTGGAAACCCCCTATCCCCTCCCCCTCCCCCACCTCTATGAGGGTATCCACCTCCCACCCTCCCACCCACCCACTCCTGTATTTCCACCTTGACATTCCCCTTTACTGGGGCCTCTAACACCCTCAGGCCCAAGGGCCTCTCCTCCCCATGATGGCCAACAAGGCCCTCCTCTGCCACATATGTGGTCTGAACCATGGGACTCTCAATGTGTATTCTTTGGATAGTGGTCCAGCCTCCAGGAGGACGGGGGGGGGGAGGTCAAGCCAGTTGATACTGTTGCTCCCTCCATGGGGCTGCAGACTCCCTCAGCTCCTTCAGTCCCTTCTCCAACTCCTCCATCTGGGATCTCACTCTCAGTCCAGCAGTTACTGTAAAGTAAAACTTGGGTATTCCGAACTTTTGGGCTAATAATCCACTTATCAGTGAGTACATACCATGTTTACTCTCTTGTGACTGAGTTGCCTCACTCAGGATGATATTTTCAAGTTCCATCCATTTGCCTGCAAATTTCATTAAGTCATTGTTTTTAATAGCTGAGTAGTACTCCATTGTGTAAATGTACCACATTTTCTGTATCCATTCCTCTGTCTCTGATTCCAGGGACATCTGGGCTATTTCCAGCTTCTGGCTATTATAAATATGGCTGCTATGAACATAGTAGAGCATGTGTCTTTATTACATGTTGGAGCATCTTCTGGGTATATACCCAGGAGAGGTATAGCTGGGTCCTCAGGTAGTATTATGTCCATTTTTCTGAGGGTCCGCCAAACTGATTTCCAGAGTGGTTGTACTAGTAGTTCACCTAAGTTTTAACATAAATGTTTTTATATTTAAAGATTTGCACTGCACAAAAAATTTGTCTTGTGATAAATGACCACAAATATCTTTATAAAGAAATTTATTTTTATTACATATAAATATACTTTATGTTGAAGACTTAGATCATAGTATTTGACCTCTGTCTTTAGGAAGGGGAACATTTAATTATAGTAGAGGTGAATGTTTTCCCAAGTGGATTTTAAATGTATATGAAGAGATTTTGATTTTTATGTATTTATTTATTCATTGAGAATTTTATGTCATGTATTTTCATCATATTCTTTCCTATCCCACCCTTCCTGTCCCTACCAACTCAACTTCATGTTCTTTCCCTTAAAAAAAATAAAAACAAGCTGCAAAGTAGAGGACACCCACAACATACTCCACGGATCCAAAGAAGCTAAATAAGGAGGAAGGCCCAAGTGAGGATGCTGAATCTCATTTAGAATGGGGAATAAAATAGTCATAGGAGGCAGATGGATGGCAAGAGCTGGGATGGGGGGGAGTGAGTGTAGGATCAGGTGTTTGGTGAGACAGTATAGAAGGCCGGATGGCTAGGAGAATGAATGGAAATTTGCAGCTGGCAGGGGATGGGGGGGGGCATCTCTAGGACATGCCAGAAATCTGGGATGGGGGCGGCTCCCAGGAATCAATGAGGAGACCTTAGCTGAGACTCACAGCAGTAAGGATATGGAATCTGAAGAGGTCATCTCCTGTAACCAGGCAAGATGCCCGGTGGGGGAAGAAGGATGCCAATTCATCCCCAAGACTTTGGACCTCAAATGTGTCCTGTCTACAAGAAACACAGGGACAAAGATGGATCAGAGACAGGAAGGGGCCAACCAATAACCAGTCCAACTTGAGACCCACCTTATGGGCAAGCACCATTCCCTGACACTTATGCTTCAGATAGGAGCCTAGCATAACTGTCTTCTAAGAGGCTCCACCAAAAATCTGACTTAATAAGACACAGAGACTTATAGCCAAACATTGGATGGAGCTCTGGGACTCTTGTGGAAGAAATTGATTGAGATTCTGTGAAGGATTGAGGACCCTGAAAGGGATAGGAGTGCCACAGGAAGTCAACTAACCTGAGCCTCTGAGGGCTTTCAGAGACTGAACTACCAAAGAGCATACACAGGCTGAACAGAAGTCTCCAGCACTTATGTAGCAGATGTACAGCTTGATCTTCATGTGGGTCCCCCAACAACTGCAGCAGGGGCTGTCCCTAAAGCTGTTGCCTGTCAGTGGAATCAGTTCCCCTAACTGAGCTGCTTTGTTTGGCCTCAGTGGGAAAGGATGAGCCTAGTCCTACAGAGACTTGATGTGCCATGGTGGCAAAATACCCACGGGGGTCCTCTACCCTCTCCTAGAAGGAAAGGGAGGATGGGGAAGACTCTGGGGGGGACTTGGAGGAGGGAGCAGTGATAGGGATATAAATAAATCAAGTAAGTAATGGAAAATATAAAAAAATAAAAACAACAGAAAAAAATGATGAAAAACAACAGAGTCTGATTTATTTTGGCTGAATACTACTGAACATGTGGCGTGACCTAGAGTGTATTTGATATGTTCAATGTCTCTACATTGAAGAAAACTAATTTCCCTTTCTTAGCAACTATAAATTTCAAGTAGCTTCTTGGCCAGGGTTGGACTTCCTGCCTACTTCTCCTTTTCCATGCTGAAAATCTGAGTGCTTATAAATAATGATCAATTATTTGGCTTCAAATTTTCTTAGGTGAAATTCAGTTTCTGCAATATCATTTATACCATAATGCCGAGGTAAATACATTATTTAGTTTATAACATTAAAATGTATTTTAAATTCATAGCTTCTGCTGTGGGCCGAATATTAGTGTTTCTTTAAAATCTAGATGTTAGATATTCAACCCCCAGTGTAACTGTATTTGAAGATGTGGATTTCTAGAGGTACTTAGGTGAGATGAAGTTAGGGTATGAGGCCTGGAGCCTGTAAATATTATATAGCTCTTTTTCTCTCATAGCCCCTGCCTCTCTCCTGACTGCTCTCTCCTCTACATGATCATAAACAGGAGCCCTGTGACATTCAGAGAGAGGCCAGCTTCTGCCGACTGAAAAGAGGCCTCGAGTGAAATCAATTTTTCAATCACCTTGATCTTGGACTTCCATTCTACAAAGCTGTGAGAAGTAAATTCTTATTATGTGATGTCTCGCTTTGTGGTATCATATGTTATATTATAGGATGACCTCTGAGTGAGTGAATTATGTATTATACATTCTGTTTTTGTTGCATAAAATTGGAACCCATTCACCAGCTCAGACCAGTACTATTATAATGATTCTTTGGATCCTACAGAGAAAGCCTCCAGGTATTGGAGAGCTAATGTCATCATCTAGAGACTCATCAGGGAAAGAGTGGGATCCTAAGCACACCCTGTATGATGAAGTGACTTGGTTATTGTTTCACTTTTCTTTACTTTGTTTGTTAGACACCGATTATAAATGGCGCACATTGATTTAAAGCTCTGAGTTTATATTATCTGTACTTCTTTGCCATGTCTATTTCTCCAACAGCGCCGTCACCAGGACAACTGGAAGTGTCTGTCATCATCTTCCACTAAGCTGGATTTCCTGGTGAAGCAGTAGTCATGGGAATGTGACTCTGAGACTTCTTTCATATTCTGTGTTCTAAAGTGACAATTGAAAATATTGTTAGCCATGCTATTTTGATTACCAGTAAATTACAGTTTTTCTACAGCCTCAAGGAGAGGGGACCCTTCAAATGTGAGGCTTTCCGGTGGTTGATACAGTAAAACACTGTCCCTTCAGGGTTTGGCTGTCATGGACACTTGTCAAGTAGTTTCTTGCAAGAGAACACCAATTGATCCCCCACGAGAAGTGATGCCATGAATCTCTCTCCAATGACGGGCTGGTAATGACTTATATCTGTTTGCTGTATAAAAGTTTAAAATACTTGGATAGTATCGCCATGAATCAGTGCCTGCTCCCAATGCCTTACAGGAGGTTCTCATCTCATCAGCCTCTCCACCCCTCTGCTGGAAGCCCTCAATTCTGTCTCTTCCTTGGAGCAGCTGCTCTGCCAGCCATCACTGTAGAGGAGCAGAGTGTGGAGGGGTGGAGATTCCAGCAGGAACTCTAAGTCTCATGCACAGGCACCAACATTAAAGTGTACACAACTCTGCCTCATATCATCAAAGGTATTCAAATGCCTGTCAAAGATATGTCTGTGTCCGGGAAGCTCTTGTCCTCGTCCTGTTTTCATCTTGATTGCAGGTTTCTATGAGAGGATGTCTTCCTGTTCACTCTTTTGTGCTGCACACCTTTAGCATAAGCACCAGTCTCAGATGACTGTTATGTGTACAAAGGCATGGTTTTCTAAGGTCAGCTCATTTCTTTGCTACTCCAGTAGAGTGTTCCTTTTTCTAAAGGATTTGCTCTCCCTACATATGTGTGAGTCTATCTGTCTGGGAATCTTCAAAGAAGGAACTTAAACATTTAAAATTTATAAGTGATATCTTATCTCTTTGCCCAGTTCCATAGGTCTGATCACATTGTAACTTCTCTATCGACTTGATAATGCTAATAATATACATTTTAGTGTTAAGAAAGTCTCCAGAATATAGGCTTAATTCTCTATTAATGAAACCAAACCAAAGAAAGAAAGAAAGAAAGAGATATGGTTTTGGCAGTCCTAGCATAGAGGGAACAGAAAAAGAAAGGCATGTTAATTGTAGCATTGGCTACCTGACCAATAGTGTTTCCTGAGCAGATAGACTTTGGAAAACCAATGCTGTACCACATGCAAAGAAGATACACAAAGCTATTTTATCTCATGATTTTCTAAAAATTTATTCATGAACAAAGTAGTGTCAAAACACTGAAAATGATAGCCTGTCTTTCACTCCTACACCCCCATAATAATAAAAAGAAAGCAATGCATTAGTGCTCCTGATTAGAGGGTGGTAAGTGCATATTCTGCAATAGGCAATGCAGGAAAGAAGAATGAGAGGTTATGTTGCAGTTACCATTTAATCTTGCTCAAATTGACCCATTGTCGGTGTGTACCTCTCTACCTGCCCCGATATTCTGGGTTCCCAAGTGAAAGACCACACACACACACACACACACACACACACACACACACACACACACACACACACACACACACACGAAGCCTTATATTTTAATATACTTTAATCAGCTCAGTGGTTGGGCCACTTCTAAATCCCCACATGGCTAGCACCTCCCCTCCGATATCCCGGAGTTATTACTTACTAAAATCTATGTTCCATCTTTGCTGCCCTAGACCCAGTTAGGGTGCCCCCTGGGTCTGCTCTTGCCTGTCTCTTACATGATTGGTATGCTCTCTCTTCTGCACCTCTCAGACCTAGTCCTTTTCTTCCTGGCATGGTAGTTCTAACTCTTTCTTCCTCCCTTGGTCCCCTTGCCCTCAAATCTTAAAGTCCCACCTCTGCCTCCCGATCCAATCATTAGCCGCTGGCAACTTTATTTACCAATAAAACCCAACTGGGGGCAGTGACTTTTGATACAGCAATAGAGACAAAGCTAAAACAGGGATTCTTTAAATTATTTCTTATGTCTATGTCATAAGAAATTTTTCAGCTATTAGGAGAAACCTTAAAAACAAGCCTTAGATTTCAATTTGCTTTGACTGTGGTGTGTGCATATGCTTGGGTGTGTGTGCTGAGCTTTTAATAGTCAAAGTGATTAAATCAGTTTTTTGATCTCTTTTTAGATAATGCCATGGTGGGTTGGAGGATAGTAGTACAAAACAAGTACTTCTCATCAACCATCAATTTATCCTTATATCGATGTGTCTTTTCCTGTGTGTCTTGTTTTGCTCTGACAAGATGTGTCTCATACATCCCAGGCTAGTTTGGGATTCTCTATATAGCTGACTCTGAACTTCTTCTGATGCTCCTGCTTCTCTATCTTGAGTGTTGGATCACAAGCATACCTCACCAGCTATTGTTTATATGGTGCTGGGATCTATCCCAGGGCTTGGAGCTCCATCCCTAGCCCCTTGCGTTAGTGCATTGGTGGAGCATTCATGGGTCAAAGCTAGTTGGTAGTAAACAAACAGGGGCTCTCTGAAAAGAGGCATTTCTTTACCATTTACTTTTGGAAATATAAGCCTTGTGAAAGACCAGTCACAGAATAGAAAGTGTGAACCCCAGACCTCTAACGTTCATTTAAACATCATGAGAGCATGAAGAAGCCTTGGACTGTGAATAAAACTCTTTTTTTCCACATCATTTTATGGGTAATGATTACATTCAATATTTCCTGTCCTCAGCCTCATGAAAATACTAAATAGCATGTGATACATCCATGTACTGTTCTAACTCTAGTGTCAGGCACAGCAGCAATGACATAGTAAGAGCTTAGTAACATTATTATGATTATTATTATTATTTATATTAGTGATTAATATTCTGTCATTGCCAGTGATCATGAATTTGGAGAATCTGGATCTTTAGTAGGCACAAGGCTGCTTCAGAAAGTCACAATGCTGCAGTCCAGACAAGTGAGATCTAAAGGGGTGAAGCAGCCACAGTTCTTTGATCTTTCTCGTGTTTTCCAAATGACTGGGCATTGAAATATTTTTATGGTGGTAAGTAGAAATATTTTGTTAAATGAAGTACTTTTCTTGATTTTCTAGTATGTGTTGTTGAAAAAAAAGTCACCTAAATGTGTGTGTGTGTGTGTATATATATATATATTTTTTTTTTTGGTTTTTTGAGACAGGGTTTCTCTGTGTAGCCCTGGCTGTCCTGGAACTCATTCTGTAGACGAGGCTGGCCTCAAACTCAGAAATCCACCTGCCTCTGCCTCCCAGGTGCTGGGATTAAAGGTGTGCGCCGCCACTGCCCGGCTCTAAATGTATATTTTATTTTTGAGTGTTAGTGAGGTTAAAAGGAGAATCTTACATGTTATACTAATAGTTAATGTGATCTTTGTGGGACATGGAGTTTAGGCTGAAGGCCAAACTTGCTTCACAAAAAAAGAACCATTCTTTAGAAAATACACCTACCCGGGAAACATTTCATAATTCACAACATTGGTGCTTCTGTATTTGGAAATTCTTTTGTGAGCATCTTACCAAAATGTATAATTATCTGACTAATGTGTTTTTCCCCCTGAACTCTGAGGGACTGCAAGCCAAGCTGGCAGGAATTACCTCAGCGTAATGCACTTCTTCTAAGTTTTTCGGTGAGAGGGTGAGTTCTTATAAATTGTCTATCACATATAAATTGAGATAAATAATAACATATATCTGTCCCTTCCTGTAGGGAATACAAAAGATACCAGGCAGTCTCCCTTCTTTAGAAATAGATGGTTCCTACTATAAATATAATAAATAAAACTAATATAAGCTGGGCAGTGGTGGCGCACGCCTTTAATCCCAGCACTTGGGAGGCAGAGACAGGCGGATTTCTGAGTTCGAGGCCAGCCTGGTCTACAGAGTGAGTTCCAGGACAGCCAGGGCTACACAGAGAAACCCTGTCTCAAAAAGAAAAAAAGAAAAAAAAAAAAGAAAAAAAAAGAAAATTAATATAAATAAAATATAAATATAAATAAAAGCGAGAGCGATAAATTGTGTGTTGTATTTCTGGCAGCTCATTTTCCTGTGAAATGGTGCTGGGTAATTTCCAACCACAAAAAAACCCTTGTAAGATGAATCCTATTTACTCTGGGTCTAGTTACTTTCTCTACAGAACCATTTAAAATGTGATACCTGTACGTCTGATAGGAGATCTTGTTTGTGTGTGTGTGTGTGTGTTTTCCCTCCCCTTTCTCTTTAATAGGACTTTTCTGAAATAGCAGCCATACTTTTGCTATCATTTTATTATTGTACTTGCAAACAACCCATGTTTCTCAAAAAGTATTTCCTAGCCACTTTAATTATACAGTACATGCCGTTCAATTTTCTCAGGATACTTTGGCCAATTGAAAAGGATGAAGAAAGTTATCAGAGTGCAAAAGGAAAACACAAGGCTCAGAATCTGCTGAGGCTCTGGGAAGAGTCCAAGGGCTTGCCCCATGTAGACATGGATGGCAATATCACTCCCTGAACACCAGCCCTGTTCCTTGAGGGATGTGTCCTATGATGCAAAGGGCAGACTAAGACAGCAGACAGTAGGATTCAAGACTCTTTTGTTGCTGTTGTTTTGCTTTGTTTGTTTGTTTTGTTTTGTATTTTAAGAAATGGAGCCAGGCATGGTGGCTCACACCCACCATCATAGCATTTCTGAGTTGAGACTGGAGAACTCATGTCTCAGCTGATAAAGGTTTTGTCTGGCCAGATCTAATCTTTATAAGTTTATTTTTCATTCCCTGTAGATACATAAGCATAACCATGTCCCCATATTAAAACCATGGCAGGTTTCCATTCTAAAGTCAACACATCTTTATAGTAAGTTGGTTGTCATAGTTTCTCAATTTTTTCGATAACCCAGTGTCTGTTGTTCCTTTTTCACCTACATTAAGAAATTTTAGAGTTAACAAATCATTATTTAGTCTGTTCCTGGAGTTTTTAAATCTACCTTTAAAAAAAAAATATCTCTTTAAAGATAGGATTGGCTCTTTCTCTCATTGCTTGTCCTGTGGGATTGTGCGATTTTGTGGTATATCAGTAACATGCTTTATATTGTAATATGCAAAGAATTGCTTCATCTTTTTGGATACATATGTGGGAGCATTGTCAGTTTTCATTTGTGAAGGTATCCTCATAACGGCCATTATTTCCAGTAAATGAATAATTGCACAATCAGTCTTTTCAGAACTTAAAGCAGTTGCCCATTGAAACCCTGAGTACATGTCAGTGTTGTCAATGGTGTGGCGTATATACATTTATTTTCCAAGTTTTTCAAAATGGAAAATGTCCATCTACCAGATGCCATTTTTTGGGGGTATCCCTAGGGTTACTAGTAGCAGGTAATGAAATTTGGTTGTATAGAGAATATGTAGGAACTTTTTTTATGATTTCTTTGGCTTGTTGCCAAGTGATGGAATTTGTTTTAAACCTTTCCCATTAATATGATGTTTCTCATGAAATTTGGAGGCTTCTAACACTTTTCCTATTAGTAATTGGTCAATTTCATCATTTCCTTGAGCTAACAAACCGGGCAAACCTGTATTAGACTGAACATGAGTAATATATAATGGATGGTTTCTACTTCTGATGGTCTGTTGCAATCGTATAATTAACAAAGTTAATTCTGAATTATCAGGTACAAATTCACCAGTGTTTATATGCAAAATAACTCTTTCTGCATGTAAAGAATCAGTAATTATAATGTTAAGAGATTCGGGATAATCTAATAATATGATAAAGATTGCATGCAATTTTGATTTTTGAACTGATGTATATAGACTTTTGCTCAACTTGCTTGTTTTATGACTTATAACCTGCCATTCCCATCTTGTTTGCATCAGTATAAAATGTTGGTGCCTCTGAAATTGGTGTTCACTTTACAATACATGGAAGAATCCAAATAGTTTCTTTTAAAATAAACTGTATATATTTGCTTTTCAGATATTTGTTATTAACTTCACCCAAGTAGTTACCACAAGCTCTTGCCAATCTTCATTGATCACCCATAATGACATAATCTCAGCATTTGTAAAAAGTAGTACAATTTCAGCTGGATCTGTTCCTGACAGTGGACATAATCGTATTCTACCTTTTATAATTAACTCAGAAATCTTTTCTCTATTAGTCTTCAATTTTGTACTTTGTTTATGAGCTAAGAAAACCCATTTTATAATACTATCCTTCCATTTGAATAATGAGCCTAGTAGGAACATGAGCTGAAGTTAAAATTACCAGAATACAATCAAGATTGGGATCAATTTGATCCACATATGCCTCTTGTAGTCTTTGTTTTACAAGCATTAACCCTTTTTCTGCTTCAGCTGTTAAACAATTTAGACTGTTTAAATTTGAATCTCCTTGTAATGTTTGAAACAAATTACTTAACTCATATATACTTAATCCAGTTGTAGACCTCAGCTAGTTAATATCTCCCATTAATTTTTGAAAATAGTTAAGAGTTTGCAATTGTTCCCTATGGATCTGTTTCTTTTGTGATTGAAATGTTTGTTGACTGATTTTATAACCCAAATAACTAAGTGAATGTCTTCTTTGTATTTTTTTCTGGAGCAACTTGTAACACTGAGCATGGCAGAATTCTTTGTGTTAACTTAAAGATATTCTCTAAAACATCTTTGTCAGAATCAGCCAACAAAATGTCATCCATATAATGATAAATGATAGACTCAGAGAATTGCTTACGAAAACTTTCTAATGGTTGTTGCACAAAATTTTGACATAAAATTGGACTATTTAACATTCTCTGTGGAACTGCATTCCAGTGGTATCTTTTCAGTGGACCACTATGGTTCAGAGTGGGTACTGAGAAAGCAAACCTTTCCCTATCTTGCTCATACAAGGGTATTGTGAAAAAGCAATCTTTTAAATAAATTATCATTCTAGGGGATGATCTTGGTAACACAGACAGGAAAGGAAGTCCAGGCTAGAAAGGATTCATTGATTGAATTACCTTATTAACTGCTCTTAAATCCATTATCATTTTTCATTTTCCTGTTTTCTTTCTTACAACAAACACAGGTAATTCCATGGTCTGGTAGACTCTTCTGTATGTTGAGCCTCAAGCTGCTCTTGTACCAGTTGTTCAAGTGCCTGCAATTTTTCTTTGTTACGAGCCACTGCTCTTGCCAAAGAGGCTGGTTTGATAACCATTTTAGGGGCAAGGCTGTGGCATGTCAGCAGTGGTCCCTTTTATATATTCAGAAACTCAATCCCTGTGATGTCCCTGTGTTTGGACAATGGGCACACTTTTTGGTTGTTCTTAATCACCTGTATCAATGCTTCCCCAGAGTATCTACTATATCACCCCCAATTTTTTCATTTGCTATCCCTGGAATTGTAAGAATATTAATTTCAGTATTCCATTGTTGTAAAAGATCGCTTCCCCATAGGTTTATGGTTATGTCAGCCACATAAGGTCTCAGCCTCCCTATTTGCCCTTCTGGACTCACACAGGTAATCCATCAGAAACTTTGTCTTATTTGTGTTAATTTACCAGTTCCTATACATTATGTGTAAATCTTCTGAAGTGGCCAATCTGGATTCTAAGATACTTGAGAAACTATAGTAACATCAGCTCCTGTATCCACCAAACCTTTCATGTCAACACCATTCATTTGTACCACTAATTTGGGTCTCTGATCATTAACTACTGTTTGCCAAAATACTTATTTTCCAGTACTCCCAAAAGTCCCTGTCCTTTCTACTGGAGCATCCTTGTCCTTGATGTACAGAAATACAACAGTTGAGCAATTCTATCCCCTGCATCAATTTATATCTCCCTTTTCACATTTGCTGTAATTGTTTTTTCTTCCTTGCTATCCCTGTCTAGTACACTTGGATGCACAATAAATCCCTGAGAAGTTAATCCGCTTATTCCTAAGATTATTCCCATTGTCCCTGAGAGTAAAGGATCATAAACACCAGTGGTTAACCTATAATGTTCAACTTTGGGGGATGCAAGAGGGGAATCTGTGGCCAGCTCCAAAGCTGCACTTCCTTCCGTAGTATGCATAAGATTAGAAATACTCAGAGTTGATGTTGTTGCCCAGTTGGTACCACCTGGCTGATTAAAGGAAGACAGCTCATATTGTGTGCTGCAAGGCCTGGAGTTGACAGGTCCTTCCTTTCATTTCTTGATGGCAAGAGGTTACCTCATATGTCCCTCTTGGACCAACAGTCTTTAGACCAATGTTTGCCCTTTTCACAGTAGCTATAATACCCTGGAAGCCTTTGTAATTCATACCAACCAGAACCTACTTGTTCTTTTCTATGAATATCATATTTTCTAGAGTCAATGTATGTGCTATTTGGAGCTCGAATCTTTCAGTCTTTACAATTTCTTTGGAAATGACCACATTCTCCACAATTGAAACATTGGGTGTTTTGATTCCTGAAATTTCTAGCTATGATTTACCAGAAGATATTGGCATTATGCTCCTGAGAACCATACCAGTTGTCTTCATTATCCATTTGTATATTGGGCCTCTCGTGCTTTCAGTAGTCTGGTTGCTCTCTTACAATTAGTATTTACATTTTCAAATGCCAACATGTCTATCAATTACTGTCTGTTTTCAGTGTCTGATATGGCTCTATATACAGCTGAACCCAACCTCTGTAAGAATTCTTCTGTAAACATTTCTGAAGAACCCTGTATTATCTTAGTAAATGAGGTAGATTTCCCCCCCCCAGGCTTCTCAATCATAACCCAAGTTCTTAAAGCCAAAACATGGCACTGTTCAATTTCAACATCATCAGATTTGATTTGTTCTTGTAAGTCAGCATAATGCCCTGCAGCTGGTAGTTAGTAACACTTAACACCTTCACTAAATTATGTTGTTCTATTTTGTGGGTTTGTGCCTTCCACTACAACCCCTGTAATTGTGTCCAGCTTCTAGTACAGCTGATACCAATCCCTTCCAACCCTGGGGGATAACCCTATGCTGTGTAGCCAAGTTATTTAGCATTTCTTTACCAGATGAAGAATGCAAGTCATATAACACAACAGCCTCTTTAATATGCTTTAGACTTAGCATTTTTATCAGCTGCAAGGTCAATTCATCTTAAGCATGGTCACCATCATTAGCAGGCATATACTGGACAGACTGGGAAATCTGAAGGTGCCTGTGTTGCCCCAAGCAAATCTTCTGGTGGTTCACTTCATAGCACCCATTGAGTTTGTACTGCCTCTTGCTCTTCCCAGCCCCTTGTCTCACTGAGGTGCTATGGGCCCTGGGCAGTGTTAGTGTGTGGAGCAGGGCAGGATGGCAGTTTACTTTCCAGCATGGTTTGCTTCCTACTTTCATCTTGAGGTAAATTCCCAGTATTAGACACCAAGTCTGAACCCTGCTGTTCTCCTTCCAGTGGCCTTGAAGCCAATGAATACCACCAGAAGTTCTTTGGTGTTTTTCTCCATAAAGTCATGACAAACGATGATCAGTGAAGAAAGCAAAACAAACCAATGAAGAACAGCATCAGCAAAACCTTACAAAGCCCCCCCCCCCCCCCAAAAATGACAAGGTGGACCAATGTCACATAACATTATCTACTGTCTGTGAGTTACATTTATATTCTTTCCAAACATCACCTGTTCTCTCAAACATCTGCTTTAGCAAAACATCACATGCCCTTTTCCTAGTCAGTTTCAAGAAAAACACCACATATCTGTTCTCAGGAAAACATCCTTCCATGTGTCTGCTTCAGCAAAAACATCCCTTCATAAGACAGTTTGCAGAAACACATCACATGACATAACTGGATCTCTAAAGAAACCAGAAGTTTCCACTTCAAAGATGCCATTCTATAGGGACATGATCGATAATTCTATGCACAAAGAATTCATGTAGAATCCATTTGGGAATTGGAAGACTCTGAGCTTATTTTTGGAGGTTGACTAACACATAGATTTGAGGGATATTCCTGACTTCAGTTGCATAGTATGTACCATTTTTATAGGTCAATTAGATTGTCAGTGCAATCCACGGCCTCGACAACATAGAAAGGGATAATGTGGGAATATATACAGGTCTGCAAAATGGGACCACTATCTAGACAACAGGGCTTCTAGAAGTGTACAGAATCCAAGTCACATGCTGACCAAAGCTAGGGTAGAATTGAGGCTGTCAAAGGGTCAGGAGCATGATCATACAAAGGAGTGAACATACTAAAAGCTTCAGTTAGAAACAAGAGGTGAGCTCTGGCAAACACCTACACTAGAGTAACAACTATGAAAAATAACTTACTGTACTTTTCCAAAGATCTGGACAAAGGGATCCTAAATGTCCCCAAGCCTCACAAGATAAACTTTTGAGATATCAGTTATGGTAATTAGCTATCCTGATTTGAATATCACACATTAAGTTATCATACTTTAGACGATAACTGTCCATTTATTATTCACAAGTCTTCAAATATCAAGAAAATGGGTCAGATCCAAGGAGAGTTAGAGACATGGCTCTCTAAGTATTGTTATTATTGCTCAAATCCAGCCAATCCTCCTGCGATTAGTGAATAATCTGAACTCTGTAAGGGCACAATTTGAAGCACCTGACCAAATGAATGTTATACCTGTGTACTTAACTTTTGAATTGCAGTGCAGTGATTTGCAGCTACTGTAATCCAATAAGTGTTAGGGGTTTCATCATTTGGTTTTAATTCCCAGGCATTCTATTTGAGAAAATTACATAAAACACCATAAAAGTCATTACTCTAGGTGTAAGTGAGAGAAATCACACTGTGCTTTTGTTTATCTCCCCACATCATGGCTACTGGTTACTGAGCAAGATACCAGATTGATCTGACATCTATGCATGGCCCAAGTCCATGTCTTCCTATCAAGGTACCGTCTGTGTTCTGGGCAGGAGAGCCATCACTTTCCCCAGCTGCTTTGGTGGATTTCTTTTTTCCAGTTGATTAAACTAGATGATTATTCTGAGTCAGATTAATTTAGATTATTTGGAGGAGCAGATGAATCGAGTTGCAGAGAAGTCGCTGATACATATTTCTGAGTGGTTACACCTCCCTCTGCTCTTGAGACTGAAAGCTGACCCTTTGTACCTTCATTTGTCCTGATGTGTTGAGTATCTCTTAAATGCCAGGAGATTGAAACCACAAACTGTACATATTGGAGGTGAGGTGTAGGTGGGTTGAAACACCTTAAAGAAGAAAACTTTTTACCGTCTTTTTTTCCCCCCATTGCATGGTCATTCTGAGACCATCTTCTTTAACTGTCATAGAAATGGCCTTGGTACATCCCACAGCCAATAATCACAGTCTCTTGTGAATAGTCCTCAGAAGGTCCATCCTTTAACTTAAGCATTTTTCCCCTCAGAAAGAAAGCTAACCTTTAAACATGCAATATTCAATGAAGAAGAAAAGTATTGTTTATGAGTTTGGCACGTGTGAGCTTGACGTTATTAATGCACTTGCACTGAGATATTTGATGTCTCAGGATTAAAATTTTTAAATCGTTGAAATTACTTCTCAGATAATCTCATCAGCAAAATAAGGAAATGATTGCTTAGATCTAAAAGAAGCAATGACGTGATCATATTCCCTTGAAGGGCAGTCTCTTCAATGAGACTTGATAGCCATGTGTCGTTGGTACAATGGTGGTTTGCCAATATACAGTTCTGCCTCAGCTGTCAATGGAGTGTGGGGAAGGAGAGATATCAGTTCAGTTATTTACTAGTGCAGCGGTATCATCTAGTGTCTTAGGGATATGACCCCAGAGAAGAGCTACTGTCTTCTTTCCTCTTCTCACTCCAAGGTCATACCCTGGTTGTCTAAAAGTATGTTATAATAACCCCACCATGGAAGGAAACTATTCTAGAGGTCAATTAGTAGAAAGAAGTGTAACTGAAATTCCTTTTATAACTCTACAACTTAGAAACTTTATTCACATGGTGTAATTGATCCCATACCCTTTAGGACCCATTTAAATTTCAGTGATAATTATTATTTAGAAAACAGATTCAAAGTCTGTGCACTGAAATACTTGTTTGAGACTACGTGTCCAAGTCAGGTAGGGATGGTGGAGAGATTCTCAAAGAATAAATGATGAACTGGAGATGTGACGGAGGAAGGCCCATACCTAAACATAGTAAAAGCAATAGACAGCAAGCCAGCAGCCAACATCAAGCTAAATGGAGAGAGGCTTGAAGCAATCCCACTAAGATCAGGGACTAGGCAAGGCTGCCCCCTCTCCCCCTACCTATTCAATATAGTAATTGAAGTTCTAGTTAGAGCAATTAGACCACAAAAGGAGGTCAAAGGGATACAAATTGGTAAGGAAGAAATCAAATTATCACTATTTGCAGATGATATGATCGTATACTTAAGTGACCCGAAAAACTCCACCAAGGAACTCCTGCAGCTGATAAACAA
>CM052720.1:34308400-34412838 GCA_028551405.1 Uromys caudimaculatus | reverse complement strand
AGTCACAATAGAACGAACATGGTATGTACTCACTGATAAGCGTATATTAGCCCAAAAGTTCAGAATGCCCAAGTTTCACTTAACAGAAACCACTGGACTGAGAGTGAGGTCCCAGATGGAGGAGTTGGAGAAAGGTCTGAAGGAGCTGAGGGAGTTTGCAGCCCCATGGAGGGAGCAAGAGCATCAATGGGCCTGACCCCCCCCCCAGTCATCCTGGAGTTTGGACCACCAACCAAAGAATACACATCTATGGACCCATGGTTCGGACCGCATATATGGCAGAGGATGGCCTCGCTGGCCATCAGGGAGAGAGGAGAGGCCCTTGGGCCTGAGGGTGTTAGAGGCCCCAGTAAAGGGGAATGTCAAGGTGGGAATATAGGGATGGGTGGGCAGGTGGGTGGGAGGTGGAATTCCCTCATAGAGGCGGGGATGGGGAGGGGATAGGGGGTTCCAAAGAGGAGACCCAGAAAAAGGGAAACATTGGAAATGTAAATAAAGTATCAAAAAAATAAATAAATAAATAAAAATAAAAATTTAAAAAAAAAAAAAAGTGTGTAGCTCTGGAGTTCACTGGACCAGAGGGGCTTTCTCTTTGGCTAGCAGACACAGGATGTAGCTTACAACAGGAATCACAAATTCCTAGTTCAAACTTTTGTCATGTGTCTTCTAAAAGTGACCTAAGACTCATGTAAAACAACAGGAAGAAACTCATGCAGATACAGTTTTCCAGACATGTAGGGAAGACGGACAGCAAGGCAGTGAAATGTATGCAGTAAGTTTAAGAGCAATAATGATGTCATGAGACATCTCTCAAGTATCTTCATGTGGGGCGAGGTGTGAGGGATCAGGAGGAGAGGAAGGCGGAGGGGGACTGTGATCTGGTTATAAAGTGAATCAATTAATGAATTTATAAAATAAAATCTCCAGGTAAAGTAATCCTGGGTCACTAGTACAAGTTTTCCAGTTTCTATGTGACTTCAATGGTCAACAGTTGTATACATAACAGCAAACGTGGTCCCCAGTTCTAGCACAGGTAGCTCAGCACTGTGCCTAGACTCTTCTCTTCCCCTGTGAACATGAAAACCACATGTCCGTGCACACATCCCTAAAACATGAGGCCATTGTGATGTAGCACCAATAATGAATCTCAAACAAAATAAATAGTACTAAGCACAATAATAATACTGGCATTCCCCAAACCCAACCACTTCCCATGTCACAGCTGAGAAACCAAAATATATCAATATACACAATGCATTGTGAGATTGAGCTAAGTGTGTTCAATAGGCTCCTTAAGGTTTCTCGCTATTTTCAAACTTAAAAATAACAGTTTTGCTCCCCAGACCTTTCTAGCTTTGTAAGCGACTGGTTTTTATCCTACAATCTTTTCATCTTCTCAGATCAGACTGTTAAATCTGCTAACAGTTAAACACCTGTGCTGTGTAGTGTGCCACCGAATCAATGTGAACATCTCCAGATTGGCCGCTCGTCCTCATTAAAACTAACGAGAGCTTTACGGTTAATTCCCCAAGTGCCAGGATGAATATTGCTCCCTAGCGTTCAATAGCCCTTAATTTTTTCTCATTTCTTACCTGTTGTGTCAACTGCTAATAATTGGATAATGCCATCTGCTCCGAATACTTACCTGCATGAGAAAGAAAAGGCATAGTTTCTCACACACAGCCTCTCATCTCAGTTAAAACCCCTGGATGGAGTGTATACAATACTTAGCATTCTTCTTAAAGAAGCTCTATTCCAACAGCTATGTTCTCTTAGTCTTTAATGTTCTTACATCTAAAAGCCTCCAACTAAAGAGCATACAGGGGCTCATCCGAGGCCCCTGGCACATATGTAGCAGAGGACTGCCTTGTCTGGCCTCAGTGGGAGAGGATGAGCCTAGCCCTGTAGAGACTTGATACCCCAAGGATGCGGGATGCTGGAGGAGTGAGGTGGGGGTGGATGGGGGAGAACCCTCCCCCACTAGAAAAGGGGGCGAGGAACTCTGGGAGCGTGGACCAGGAAGGGAGGCAACATTTTGAATAAAATTATTTTAAAGAAAATAATTTAATAATAAAAAAAAGTCTTTGGGAGGAAGATGGGACATACACGGAGGAGCATGGAGAGAGGGTCTCCAGAGGGCAGACCTAAGTGGAAGGCATTCTCAAGAGCAACAGTCCACTTTTATTTTGATAAAGCCGGTGCTTTGTGGTTGGCCTGATGTCTTCATCTTTCATAGCAGGAAGAGTCACACCCAGTAAGCTGTAATCTCAAGACACATACTTCAGCTCTACCGTTTCGTTAGAGCTGAGGTGGAGACTGGGTACAGGGATTTTGTTTTGTGCTGTTATGCTGTCCTAAATAGCAACATGAGTATAAAATTGATTATATTCCAACTGTGATCTCTCAACAGCACTTTGTAGGATTGGAGATTATGTGGGAGAGCAAAGCCGCTTCCCAGACAACAAACTCCTGAAGACCTCTGAGATCCAGGAACCTCAGTTAGGATGAAGTCTTCAGACACATTGCAGAGGAAACTCCAGGGTTCTAAGCAGAGCTGGGAGGCCTCTCACCCCATCTTGGGTGACAGCTAGAGGGTTAGCTGGAAGCCTGTGGGTCCTTCTGAAATGGAGAAGTTGAACAGGACTAGAACAGTTCAAGCAAAGTTTCTGGAGAACAAAGTGACTTCAGAGCCAGGAACTGAAAACATGTAAATGGTGCCCGTGGTGCATACTGAGATTTTAATATCCCAGGAGAAGAATAAGAGGAAACTCGGGATTATTGCTGCTTTTCTGTCTGCTTCCCTACTGTGTGTTACTGGCACATACTTTCCAATTCATGATGAAAGCACATTACATGTGAGTGCTGTCTATTGCATGGACTTTATTTTTGTAAAGTATCAGCTATGTTTGTCATCCCGATCGCTAAGGTAAGGAATTGTTTGGGATATAATTAATGACTCCGGGGATCAAAAAAAAAAAGATGCCACCTGGGAAATGTTGACAAAGAATGTGGAAGTCAGAAGTTATAGAATGACATTTCTCATGATCACAGGCTAAAAGCCCCATCTAGTATAAAACACAATAAAGAGATTCCACTGGCTTGAAACGAATCCCGACTGGCAGCTTTTCATTACACAGGTTACTTAGCATTACAAAGCTCATTTCTGTGACTGGATGGAAAGAATTAAAATTGAGTTAAATAATTTGATAGATTCCAAATATGTCTTGAAAAAATAAAATTAATGAGTTAGGGATCCTACAATGTTATTAATATGATAAAATTATCCATAAAGTTCATAATACTCTATCACAGCTCATTAAAATGATGGAAGTCCTTCAGAGAAAATAATCAAAGTATTCTGGTCATCATTCTTAAAAAAGGCCTGCAAACATGCAATTATTTATAAGAATATTGGTACCATCTCATAATTGTAAGTGTAACTATGCTGCCTTTTAACTCAGTACATAGAATACAAGTATATGACTTAAATACATATTTGAAAGACTAAAGAGAGGTATCTTCTGTGCTTACATACTAAATGATTTGAGTTCAGTATGGATAAGATGCAAGATTTATTTTCAATATGGATAAAATGCTTATCTGCAGGTTTTAAGCAATTCAATTAAGAGCTCACAGCTTGTGAGTGTATTGACAAATGTAAAATCTGTTTCTCAAGCTTTTAGGAAAAGTCCAGAGTGAACAGTAGCACAGAGAGTTAAAAAGAACAGAGTAAAACTCATGTGCTCAGATGAGCAGACGTCATGCTCAGTTTGGGAAGCATTACCATGGATCAGTAGATGACTGATATAGAATGGGGGTGGGGGGTGGGGGAATCAAACCTGTGAAATCAAATAGACAGTTCATAATTACACCACATAGATTTGGTGTTTTGCAAAGTTGACACTATGTTGCAGTGAAGATAATGTCTTTCTAAATTAATTCTACTGAGTTAAACATACACAAACGTGTAAAACATTAATTTCCATATTCATTAGCCAACAGGGAAGTGTAAAATGATACATTGTTAACACACCACAGAAATGGCAAAAGCAAGGACATCAGCAAAGCCCTAGCTTAACTTCCCTGTTAGTCAGCCTTTAGTCTCAGTGACCAAATACCTTAAGGGAGAAGGCATTTATTATTACTGATGTTATGGTAAATCCTCCAACCACAATAAGCCCTTGTAAAGAACACACAACTCAGTTATAATATTTATAAACTACACACCTAGATTGGGCAGATTGACCACTACATTACTCTGTTCCTCAGCTATGAAATCCCTTGCTACTTGCAGCTCCTCCGGGCCACATGGTTCTATTCCATCTTCCTTCTATCTCTTCTTCCTCCCTCTCCTCCCTCTCTTTGTCTCCTCCTCCTCCTTTCTCTCTCACCATCTCTAAAACTTCCAGCTCTACTTTTTTTCCTTCCACTGCCCAATTACAGGCTCCAACCTTTATTTGACCAGTTAAAATGGGGAGAAGGTTCACCTGAAATCACCTGAGTAGGTAATCTACTCCTCATAGAGGCAGCTTCTCTTGAGGAAGCAGAATTAGTATCACAATACAAACAACACCAGGGCAATCCACAACATATTGATGTCTTAGTCAGGGTTTCTATTCCTGCACAAACATATGACCAAGTTGGGGAGGAAAAGGGTTTATTCAGCTTACACTTCCACATTGCTATTCATCACTAAAGGAAGTCAGGACTGGAACTCAAGCAGGTCAGGAAGCAGGAGCTGATGCAGAGGCCATTGAGGGATGTTACTTACTGGCTTGCTTCCCCTGCCTTGCTCAGCCTGCTTTCTTATAGAACCCAAGAACTCAGGAATGGTACAACCCACAAGGGGTCCTCTCCCTTTTGATCACTAATTGAGAAAATGCTTTACACCTGGATCTCATCGAGGCATTTTTTCACCTGAAGTTCCTTTCTCTGTGATAACTCCAGCTTGTGTCCAGTTGACACACAAAACCAGCCAGTATATTTATTTTTTTTTATTTTTGATACTTTATTTACATTTCCAATGTTTCCCCTTTTCTGGGTCTCCTCTTTGGAATTTATTTTTATTTATATTTATTTTTTACTTTGTTTGAGAGGACGTCATTTTATATAATTTAGATCAGCCTCAAGTTCATAGTCCTCTTGACTCCAATTCCCAAAATGATGGATTTTGGGCATTCTGGGGTTTTCCAGGGTTTACCTCCTTGGTCACCTAGATATATGACTTTGGCTTGAGCGAAGCAGAATATCTTAGCTTTAGGAGGTGAGAAAGCAATTGTTTACTTCATGGCAGCCAGAAAGGTGATGGTGGTAGGCAGATGGAGAGAGAAGAAGACCAGAGGGACAAGGTCTACCTGAGAGGCCCCAGCTCCTAAATTTAGGGACTAAGCCTTTAGCATGGGCTGCTTGGAGAACCAAACTATTGCATATCCCAGTTGTTGGCAAGTTAGCTGCAGATAAAAATTGTACTAATGCTATCAAGCCAAAGGTGAGTGAAAGTACACTGTTTCATAATTTTACTCTGATAGAGCCCACTGGATGCTCACACATACTACATGCAATAGGAATGCTCACCACCTATATCTAGCAGAACTTCACAAATTCCTATTTATAAGAAAATGAATGAATACCTTATTCCCACAGTATGTTGCTATACACATTGAGAGCACATGAAGTCGGCAACATCATGGAAGGACAGGAAAGGATGATTTGCTGAATATATCGAGGAAGTTCATACTATAAAATCCATATGGTATCTGTCTATATGGATCTAAGTGTGGCCAAGGGGCGTCTGTGCCTCCACACTGTAGTGTCACCAGACAGCTATATGAAATCTATTACATGCGTATTCTCTAAGATTCTCTTCAATCTTGATTCCTGTTTTGTCTCATCTGTTGCTACCTTATGCTGATATGGGCTTCATCCATTTTTTTTTTTTTTTTTGTCTATTTCTACATGAGATTTTCACCTTTCATGGTGGCATTATCTGTTAATTATTTATCATAATCAAAGGGGTTTCAAATAGCTTTTTGTAATGAAATTTACTGGTTTTGATGTGTCAAGCTGTGTTGTTAATTACTATTTTCTTTAAAACAGCTTATTTGGGTCACTTTTATTGTATTTACAGTATTGGCTGTGCAGTCACAGGGATTTGGGTTCAGATCATAGGAAACCTGACACCCTTTTCTGTCCCCAGCAGACACTAGGCATCCACAGGACATACCTACATGCCTGCAGGCACTCATGCATACACATAGAAAAGGAATGATTTTTTTTAAAGGGGCAGTCTTTAAATTTAGTGATTTTTAGTTTTGGTGCTGGGAGACTAGCTCAAGTTTAACTCAGGGCCTCATGCATGTTAAGCAAGAGCTCTAATACTGAGAGGTATCCCCAATCTCTAAAGCAAAAGCAGAAAGAACATTAAAATCCAAACAGTTACAGGGAGCTGAGAGATGGAAACTCCTCATGGGCACGTATACTGAGGAAGCTCACAAGAGAAGAGAGAATACTGGGATATGAAAATACACTTGAGGAGCAACAGCTAAAATAATTCAAAGAATTGACAAAATGTATAAGATCAGGGCAGATGATGCCCAAGATGCTACAGCAATAACACAGGATGGAAATGCCCCTGAAGAGGAGCCATGACTTAAAGGGGATCAAAGGTAGGCACAGAAGAAGGGATCTAATGATAACAACTGAACTATAAAGAGAGCAGCAACACAGTGCGCGCCACAGTGAATGACACTTACGTCATAAAATTGTCTACTTGGAAATAAACAAGCGTCAATCAGGAAGCCAAAATGAAGAAGATTTCAGAAGCACCCAAACTGAATTCATCTGCAGTGAACTTCTGTGGTAAGAAACTTTAAATCAGTCTTTCAGGAGAAATCTAATAATAGAGTAACACAGAGAGAACATAGGAGGCCAAGAGACTCTGGGGCTACCTAAATACAGAAGACAGTTTTTATATTCAATTTGTTTAAAATATCATACATATGCCTATTCATGCATTGCCTGGCTCTGGTGTATGTATAGTAAGACCTCTAATGTCAGTAGCACAGAGCTCAGAAAGAGAAAAATTGGAATACATTCTAATTTTTTCAAATGCCTTTATTGAAATACAATGATATCTGAAAGTAAAGAGTTAGGCTAAAGCCATTGCATAGAAACCCTCATAGACTCTGGCTGCTGCAGCAACGACACCATCAACCTGGCTTATACACAACAGACTTTCATATCTGAGTTCTGGAGGCGAGAAAAGTAGGGATCAAGTGCCCATCCCTTGTTGTAGGTAAAGGCTGGCTTTTTGTTTAACTGGGCTCCACTTAGTGCTTTACTCTCATTGTCGAAGTACCACGGGAATACCTGCTGTGTGTTTCTGAGACATTTAACCCCACTCATGGGAGTTTATGAAAGGAACTGTGATTATGGCCTTCCTATGGCTTCATGTGGAATATTTATATTTTTGGCTATAGAAATTAATTTTAAAAAGGATGAAGACTTATTCATACTAAATAATACCAGTAAAGATGGAATTAATGTTTCACCAGCAATGCCTAGGTTATGCTGACTATTTATACATTTCAAATACTCTCTTTCTCAGGTGTGCCCTCTCACACTTAAGCTTCTGGATCCATCATCTAGTCTTCATTATCAAACATTTGGTTAGGTGTTATTTATTGTAAGCTATCATCCCAGACTATGAAAGGATTTATATTACAGGTGGGTCTGTTTGTGGATGAGGACAGAAATGAGAAGTTACAACTCATGAAAGGCTTGTATGATAATCTTTATGTCAATGAGTTCTAATTCCAGAGATCTGCTTTTCTATTTAAGAACCTCTTTCTCCTTCCCCTCCTTCATCTTTCTCACCCTCTTCTTCATCAGAAAGTTAGAACAAAACATAAATTTATATTCAAAGTATTTGTGCATAGATATGTAGGTCCTGAGGGAAGTAGAGGAAGGATATGGGTGAAGCTGCTGATTGGTGGACGGACTGCAACAAGGGTTGGGTTAAAAGTTCCTTCTCTGGGTCTGCCTGTCATGATGCCCTGTGTTCTCTTGTTCTATGTTCTTGTTCTGGCCTGTCATATTGCCCTATGTTCTATGTTCAGCACCATGTTCTTCACAGGGGAATGGTTTGAGCTTCTTCAGTAGAAGACCATTTCTCAAATTAGCTAGTGGCTTTCATTAAGTAGGTTCTGAAGAAATCATTTGAACACTTAGTTAAAGGACTCATGTTGGTGGTTTGTGTGTTCAAGCCTTAATCAATCTGCTACCACTGGTCCATCCTTTCCTTTAGCTTTGATGTGCAAGCCACCTTGAGGTTTCTTTCTGATTTTCATTCGATTGGGCATGGGTCATTTACATGTATGAAAATAGATTTCAGATACAAGGCCTATGAAAGAGGTGAAAAATGACATTTCCTTCAGGCTCATCTTTTCAAAGGATGATTACCATCTGGGTTCTGAGGCAATAAATCATTCAGTTTTATGCCTTAATAATGCAACATTTTCTCTGTATGATAATCCAGTGGTTCCTGCTGCCCCTACAATTATACTCTAAACTGAATGATCTCATGACTCTCAGCCAGTCTTATTCCTAAAATTGTTTCCTTGAGGAGGGTTGTGAATATTTCATTCAATACTCTGTTTTATTCCTGTTCTTCATAGTCATTTGTGTGGATCTAGAAAGAATAGAAACATTCCATTGTAGATGCATCAGACTCTTACTGTGAGCTCCACTGAAAAGGCAGACAGTTGTTCTTCCTCTTTGAGCACAGGAATCAGTGATGTGTTGAGGAGTAAGATAAAGTATTAAAATATTCATGATGAATGTATATGTTCATAAACATATGAGATCTTCCTATTCACTTCTGTGAACGTCACATTCACCCACTTAAGTTTCATGATTCATGAACTCACCTAACTATAATATTCTGCTAGAGTCTGATAAAACTTAGATAATTACTGAACCAATCTTCCTGGGAGCTCTTAGAAAGAAAAGAAGAAGAAAAATCACACTTTGAAAAGGAATATTAATTTTAATGGGACACTTGGGGAATAGGAGATTCCTGCCTTAGTTAGCCCAAGTAAGGCCCTTGTAGCTTAGATCAGCTGATGCATTTCCCTGTCAGAATTTAATTACCACTAGTATCTACTGCTCTAAGAGGTGTTTAGCAGCTATTCCATTGAAACTGAATCATGTGGCCACGTGGTCTCGTGTTTGTTTGAGGAAGCTATGCAACAGTAAGCAGTACCCTGAGCCACTACCTGCTGCTTCCGTCATGGCTGAAACAGTTTTGATGCTCAGTAATATCACAAAACTCATTTGGTATTCATAAATCCTCGGGCAGGTATCAGAGTTTTATGAGGGGTCAAAGCCATTCTGTGCATACTCCTGTTCATTGCAAATGACTCCATTATCAGTTGGAGCTTTATGCATATTTTTAATATCTGGACTAGATACTTAAAAATAAATTCTTTAATGGGGATAGGTGGACAGTTCATTTGCTAAAGTGTTTGTTACACAAGCATGAAGAGCTGAGTTTAATCCTCAGAACCCATACAAAAGAAAGCTAGGTGTGTGTTCCTAACGCTTTGCTGAGCAGGTAGAGAAAGGCAAATTCACTGGTCTCTGCTGGCCAGTCTAGTTACTGGCGAGTTCCAGGCCAATAACAAAACATGCCAGAAATGACAACAGGCAGGCAGAGCCTGCAGACAACACCTAAGTTCATTCTATGGCCTCCACATCTGTATCCACACATGTGTATATACAGATGTACACACACACACACACAAAATCTGGGTGAGATAAAGTAGTTTTCATATTAAACATATAATAACTTTAGTTTCTCACTGTGTTACTTGGTTTTAAGTACTTAGCAAATCTAAAGGAATAACTTAGAATTTTACATATGCTGTTTAAATTGTACAAAGTATTTTATGTATGAATTTAAATTTGGTCATTAGGAATGCTTTTCTATTTTGTAGTTTACATATCATAGTCGACTATTTGAATGTTGAAATACAAAGGCTCCAATTAGTCGTTTCCCAAAAGGATTCTAATTCTACTTGTTTATCTTTAGTTACGGTGTAGTCTTGGTGTTTAAATACAAGGACAGCCATGAGCAAGGTAGACCTACCTGGCATCTCAGTACCTCTCAACCTGAAGCTTCTGTTAATTAAAGGCTCTCTTTTGACATCCCTACCCTGAGTTATTTTCATTAACCTTCAGCTACTCTAATTAACATCCATAAAAGTCGCAAGTTTTGTTGAAGAAGAACTAGTAATATATTGGGATTTGGTGTATCCGTGTGTGCCGTGCATGTGGCATGTTTGTGATTAAAGCTAACTGGTTAGAAGCCCTGGGTCAGCCTTATAACCTATTATAAACAATAGATCAGCAAAAGGTTCTACACAAGGAAGATTGTTGCCAGTGTGGGCTTTTTAGGCTGGTCCACACAAGGAAATCTTATAAAGGGATAGACTTTTAGTGGCTTTCTTTACGATTTCTAGAAAATGTACAGGAAATAGGATTTCCAACTTGTACCATCCAACTACTCTTCTACATGGTGACATTTACATGATCTCTGTGTGTGTGTGCATCTGTGCATCTGTTTTTGTGGCCCACTCCTCTCAATCTTTCTCTCTCTCTCTCTCTCTCTCTCTCTCTCTCTCTCTCTCTCTCTCTCTCTGTGTGTGTGTGTGTGTGTGTGTGTGTGTGTGTGTGTGTGTGTGTGTGCCTTTTCCCCCTACTAGAAAATAAGAATCTTGACTATAGACTTGAGGATTTTGATAGAGCTGTGAAATAATGTAATAAGCAAATAATACAACTAAATTGTCCAATTTGTGTCTCTTAAATTACTTATTCTTTCCAGCAATAAATATATATTAAAGTACTAATGAGAACTAAGGCTCAACATGTTTACTCCATGAATTTTTCAGAAATCCTGATGCTTACTTCTTAGATATTTAAAAACAAAGGCATATGTTTATTAGCAGTTATGGGTATAAGATTTAGAAAATTGACACTAAATGGATAAGTTCAAATAGTCTTGATGCCCCAAAGCTTACTAGAAAAAAAAATGTTGGTACCAGATCTTAGTAATTCTTGTCAAAAAGATGGTAAATGATCTTAAATAAGCAACTATCCAAGGCCGCATGAAAACTGGGCACTTGTACATGTGATTATTTGCCTTTCTAGAAAACAATACAACTATCCACAGATTTATTAGCTGGTAGGTTATTTAAAAGTTTTGAAGTGATATATCTAAGTTAGAATTCTGACTTTGATTGAAAATAGATTCTTTTCTCATACAGTACCTGCCAACCACAGTCTCCCCTTCCTCCACAACTCCCAACCCTGACATGTCCCATCTCCCCCAGATCCTCTTCCCTTCTGTTTCTCCTGAGGTTTCCTTTGAGAGAAGAACAGGCTTCCAAGAGATAACTATTAAACAGGACAAAACAAGATAAAAATAAGACAATGCAAAAGCCACCATATTTAGGCTGGACAAGTCGAACAGTAGAAGGACTGATGATGTCTTTTGCCTTATAGAAGCTTATGTGTTTCCTGAGGTCCCATTTATTAACTTTTGATCTTAGTGTTTGTGAAATTGGCGTTCTGTTCATAAAGTTTTCTCCTATACTTAAGGCTGTTCCCCACTTTCTCTCCTACCAGATTCAGTGTATCCGGCTTTATGTTGAAGTCTTTAATACACTTGAAGTTTATACAGGGTGCTAAGTATGGCTCTATTTGCATTCTTATACATAAAGACATTCAGTTTGACCAGCACCATTTGTTGAAGATGTTGGCTTCTTTTTCCCCGGCTGCATTTCTGGCTTCTTTATACAAAATCAGGTGTTCCTAAGTGTGTGGATTTATGTCTGGGTCTTCACTTTATCTACATTTTGCTACTTGTGTTAATTTCTGAATAATCAAAACATTGTTTGCTTTATTCCATGTGCTCTGGAATTCTGTAATGGCAAAAGGAGCTGTTAGTGGGGTTTGAGCAAGTCTTACAAAACAATACCTGAAACATTTTGTGCAAGCATAAAAACTGAATGTTTGCTTTCATCCATCCATGATAGTGGATATTAATAATGCCAATTCTTCAGAGGTATATTTATAATTTGATATACTATAAAACATGTTATTTACAAATGATTTTACATATTCAAATATAGTTAATGTGATTCAGTTCTTTTTAAAGAGGTTATTTTTTCATTTGTATGTTTGTTAATTTCCACATTTTTGATAATTTGTTTTATCGATTAAAAAATATTCTTGCCCTAGTACTCTTTATAAGAAACTAATTCAGTACTGTGTTTATATTTTGAAACTATCTTATATTTGTGGCCTGTGAAATATATATATTTTACTGTAGAATTTCTGTATTTCAGATCAGGTCATATTCTCACTGTAGCACAACTATTACAGACTAACAATGCAATCTATAGTCCAGATGAAATCACTTATTGGTTTTAAATGATATTGAAGCAAATCTCTTGGTATTTTTCACTATATATTTATATAACACAGCATTTACAAATGAAAATAGACCTTTAAACTTTAAATTTTCAAGTTTGGATAGTTTTCATTTTTTCCCCTGCTCATCCCTGATCCTTCAGTAAAAACATTGTATAGAAGCAGACAACAGACAACTGATTGTGCGAGGAAAGCTTTGATCATCAAGCATGATGTGAATTGTGGGTTGCCATGGAGACTCTGCGTGTTTGATAAGGACCCTCCCATCCTAGTGTATGCCCTTTGTCTTTATGTCTTTATTCTATTAAGAAATTGTGTGCCCATTAAGATTCAACAAACATAGTAGAGCTCAAATAGAGGTACAGGATAGAATTTACTGGGGAAAAAATGAACTTACAAAATTTATCTAATAGGAAAGATAAATGAAACCCTCAGACATGGATGGAAGCTGAATTCCTTCAAGGAAGATGCTGTATGCTATTGAACCTGGAACTCATTGAATGACAGATCCTTGATGATCTAGAAAAACTCCCCCTATTAAAATAAGCTGATGATAAAATTTACTCATGTCCATAAAATACGTTCAGGATTAATGTTTTACGAAGCAATTAGGTAATGCAGTGTAGCCCCTTAACATTTCAAATCACCAAGACTGATAAAACAAATCCCATCAACATTTCAAATCTAGAATAGATGCTGCTTGGAGTGGGGCATGCATTAATATTTATTTGCATTTCATAGATAAGGAAACCTAGACTCCTGGAGATAACCTTATTTGCTCTGGGTGCAGAGTATGGGACAGGAAGTTCTGAAATATATTAGAGATAACAATAACCTGAAAGAAAGATATGAAAGATTACAGATGAGCTGCCTTATTATTTAACTAAAGCCTCCTAAGGTTAATCCTGGAAAAGGACCATTTACAAACTTAGTGTGTAACAACACTACAGCTCGTGTATGTATAGACAGATAGATGGAAGGATAGATAGAAAGGCAGATGGAGAAATGGTTAGATAAGAAAGACAGATAGATTAGATAGATAGATAGATAGATAGATAGATAGATAGATAGATAGATAGATGGTTAGACAGAGCTACAAAGTCCTCAGAAGCACACTAATGAAAACATTCTGAAACATTACTAGGAAGAAAATTGCTAGTGTCAGAGACCAAATATGAACTCTGAATCAAAGAATGTTAAGAATGAAACAATCCTGTTATATCAGAATTAAATCTCTATTTTTATTTGTCTCTATGTTACATGAGGGTGACATTTCTTATATACAAGTTTTCATGCTAAACACAGACAAAACCTTTCTCTACAAAGTTTTTGAGTTTAATAAGAAACCAGGTATGTTTGTTCAGCTGTAGCTTCTAGAGAACTACCAGAAAGCAGAAACAGAAGGAAATAGAAGTCAATGATGCAGTTATTTTTTTTTTTTAGATTTTGAAGCAAAATGACAGCCCTGCCACAAATTTCTCAGGAGTTTGTTTTTGGTGCCCTCAATACTGCCATTGAAGCTGGCCCAACACTCTGTAGATCGTGTCCAAATGCCAGCGTTACAAAATCTGTACATCATTACTGTCCATAGTCAGAGTTTGATAACCATAAAACTAGAAGAGCAGAAAATTAGCATGAAAAGAGGTTTGGCTTCGAGTTTCTGAGTCTGAAAATGCAAAATTGGCTAATACCATTGATCTTTGCCTCTGACACCCTCTTGTATCTGTCAAAGGGATAAGGTCATGGCAGTAGGAGCTTAAGTCTGTTGGTAGAGGTTGGATCTTCAAACAGGAAGCCAGAGAGCAGTGAGTGGTCACTTTGCCCTGTGACAACTCACCCTTGTACGAGCTCAGGAGTTCCCTAAATGCCATCTAATCCATTTAAAAAGAAGCTTTTCCAGGTCTATAAAGACATCCTCCAGACCCCATTTCATTAAGATTTCAGTGTCTCTCATCTCTGCCCTATCAACCACTAAACTGGTTCAGACCAAACCATAGCAATCAAAATCCCTAGTATTCAATCTGTAGACTTTCTGGGCCATCCTAGACTACATAGTGAGTTCCTAGCCAGCCTCGAAAGCAGTGAATAAAGTCATGCATTAGACTTTAATCCCTAATAAAATGCAGGCCATTTGTTAGGAAAGCAAATGGTGTTTATATTTAGAATCCTCATTATTAATTATGAAATCATGTTCTGAAAATGCTAATGATTATTTGGCCTTTAATAAAACCCAGGGTGCACTACATTAAGTTTAGGTAATTTAGTATATTATTAATGAGCAGTGACTTCACTCAATCTTACATGACACAATATTGAAAAGAACAAAAATACTCCACTATTTTTACACAATAAAATACTGTAATTGCTGTTTAAAATAAAAACATTATTTAACTAAAGGTTACAACATACTATTATAGATAAAAGATGACACTCTCCAAATTGTGGTAATCTGTGACATATTCCAAAGTCTGAATAGAGACCTTGGTTTTGTTTTAAAAGCAAAAGGCATAGAACTTGACTACGACTTCTTGTTGGACTTGGATCTCAGAGTCTCTATGCCCTTGGTTGATTTCTTTTGTAAGGTGAAGAGATTCTTCTGTGCTCTCTGAGAACCTTCCCATGAATGTTTGACATTTTATCTTCCATATACAGAAATCATGTGTTCCTCACAACAACTGACTGATATGACATGTTGTTATGTAATAGATTAAATGATACTTAACATGTTAACAAAGACACTAAGTTAAACTCTTATTGTTGCTAGGGTAACTATTAAAATTGCAATGGGAGCAGTGTCCAGAAAGAGAAAAGGTGAATACAAACATTGAAAGAAATCTCAGAACTCTCCAATATAATCTTCAAAGTTGTTCTTAATTAGTATGTTATGGAGTGAGATACCAAAACAGATAAAGACAACACAGAATCATTGATATATAGACTTTTGATATAGTTCCTCCAGAGCTTTCCCAAGTAGGAGAATTTTAAGCTCATTAAAATTTAAAATATGTGAATATAGATTCTTTTTGTGGCCCTAGTTAACGTGCATAATATCTTTGATCTGGACTTTCAAGTTTGACTTTGCTATTCAAACTTTCAATCGATGTCTTTTCAATTTTAGGTCTCAAGTTTTAAAACCTAAACTTTGGTACCTAAATTCTTTCTTTGATTAAAGACATGTCCTTGAAAACACTATAGAGAAAGCCTGTGATTATCATCAATGAAAGCATTCTCTTGTCTTTGAAACAAGTACTTTATGATTCAATTTAATCCCATCTTCATCCCAAGTTCACAGTGTGATTTATGAGGCATGATTATCACCGAATTTGGGAGCACAATGAAATATTCATTCCAAGAAAATGTATCATTTTTCTAGTGTATTATAGATACGTGATAATTACTTTTAGATGTCAACTTGGTTGGGCCATGGAATGCCCAGGTACTTGGTTTTTCTTTTTTTTTTTCTTTTCTTTTTCTTTTTTTTCTATTTCTTTTTCTTTTTGGTTTTTCGAGACAGGGTTTCTCTGTGTAGCCCTGGTTGTCCTAGACACTCTGTAGACCAGGCTGGCCTCAAACTCAGAAATCCACCTGCCTCTGCCTCCCAAGTGCTGGGATTAAAGGCGTACACCACCACTGCCTGGCAACCCCAGGTACTTGGTAAAACATTTCTCTTGGCAGTTCTGTGAGAAAACTTCCAGGTGAGATTAAATAGCATTGAATATGTGTGTAATTGTTCTTTAACTGATGCAGACTTCCCATGTTGCTGTAGGTCACATCCAACACTGGGGAGAAAAATCAAGACTCTTCAGTGCAAGATAAAATTTTTTTCAAGATAGTTCAGTAGACTGTCCTTGGATAGTGGCTCCTTCTAGTTCTCCAAGTTCCAGATTGCACTCAAATTGGTTATTAATTATCTCAGGTCTCTAAGTTGCTACAAGCCTACTTGGCAGATAGGGGACTTACCAGTCTGTATAACTACCTGAGTGAATCCATCTTCCCATTTATCTATGTTCTATTATAAATCTATCACTATCATTTATTATTTATCATCTACACATTATTTATGCATAATCTACCAACTACTTGTCTATCACCCATTATTTACACATCTATCCTTCCATCATTCACTGACCTGTTGTCTTTCTGTATCTCCATCTACACTTCTATTCTCTTAATGGTTCTTGACAACAGAATTCTATCCCCCGAAAACGTTAGAGAAACATATCTTGGAAGCATTTGCCATCTGTTCCTGCTGTTTCTGGAACTGACTGTCAATCAACTAGATCTAAGGACAGTAGTGATTGTTACTGGTAGTAAAGAGAGAGCCAGCCGTGATCTGACAATCGAGATGTACACAACTCACCATGGAATCTCCTTAGCCAAATGCAAAATGTGAGGAACTGGGTGACAGATACCAACTTAGGATAGCTTTTGTAAACCAGTGATTTAAATTAGACTGGCTGGTGGTTACTAATGCACATGGACAAAATGAAGAAGCAAAGGGTGGCATTGGGGAGTTGAATTCCTACTTCAAACACTGCACAAAGGTTCCAAAAGCTGCATCTCTATAAACAAAGAAACCATTCTTCCTGTTCTACAGGATGGGGTGAAAGCCAGCTCCTCTTATCATCCAGTGAATAACTGATCTACAAGGTTAAGGCAGCCTCAAACCTCCTTGGCTGTCTATTATTAAAGTGAGAATATGTTAGAATTTCATCCTGTGAATAGCTGACCTTCAAGGCAAATGCAACCTCCAGTCTCTTGGGTTATCTACTGCTAAAGTGAGGGCATGTTGAGGATGACTTACATGGGCTTCCTAAAAGTTGGTATGGAAACGTAGAAATTGATGGCTCCGGGTGTTGAATCTTTGGATTCTGGTATCTATTTTAGTCCCCTACTGTGTGACACATTTTCCTTTTTACTCTACCAGACCTGCTGGCATTTTGGTATATCATATTAAAAAGCTTTCTAAAATGCATTTAAAACATGTTATTTGTCTCTCTAAGTATAACTCAGAGGGAGAAAAATATATTATTTTCTTCAGGACTACATTACTCAAGTAATTTGCATTATTCAATTTAATTTGTTGGATATAGGACAAGATAAGATCCAGACAGCTTTAAGAGCCCGGTCTCATCTCTCCTCACCTTATTTAAAAATATTATTGAATTTAAATATTTCTTATCACGATATTATCAAAATGATATTTCTGGATAAGCAAAATATTTTCAAAATTAATCAGTTTCTGGGTGGATTCTTCTGATGCTGCCTAGGGAAAGAGAAAAAGTTAAGACTGCAGTCAAATTTTTTCTATAAGATGTCAGGTTCCTGGGTCACAAGAAAGTTTATTTTTGGATTTCAGACTGTGACATTGTTCAATTCCCCCCCCCCCCCAGGAATGCTGGGCTCCATTTCCAGTGCACCCAAGATGACGTTTGTTGTCTGCTCTTTTAACACTGTTCTAGTGGGTGTGAGTCACACCTTGGAGTCATTTGTCACTAATAATTACTAATAGTGACAGCATTTCACATGCTTTATTGTCACCACAGGAAACAGCTTCAATTCCCACCCTCTGCCTATATGTTACTTGGTTCAGAGTTATTCAAATACTGTATTTCCTTCTGGATCGTCCTGCTGGATGGTTATATCGATTTTGCTTGTCACCTCGATGGGACTTAGAGCCACCATAGAAACAAGCCTCTGGAATTTCCTGTGAGGAATTATCTTGACTACGTTAGTTGAGGAGGGAAAAACCCACCCTACATGTGGCTAACACCACTCTGTAGGCGGGGGCTCTGAGCTGAATTAAAAGGTGAAACTGAGTTGGACACAGACATTAATTACTCTCCTCTTGACAACAGAGGCAGTGTGGCCAGCCGCTCCAAACTCATGAGTTGCCCCCCCCCCCACATCCACCCAGGATGGACTCTAGCCTTGAACTCTGAGATAAAATAAATGTTTCCTTCCTGGAGGTTTTGTTTTCTGCCAGGTGTTTTGTGATAGCCAGAAGAAACATAACTAACATACTGTCCCCTCGTTGCAAATCAAAGTGGAACTCAATTCATGTCTATGACATTTCCACTAGCAACCACTAGCAACCTGAGAACTTTAAACTAAGAAACCTGCTTACAGTGTTATTTTATCATTAAGCTGGGTTCTTTTATCCTATCAGTGGCTTGTGTATGTGTGCGTGCATGGTGCGTATATATGCAGCATGTGCTTGTGTGTGTGTGGCCATATTGGAACCAATAGACAGTAAATTTTAAAGAGTTATTTACTTAGTAATAGGAAAGTGAATTCCTCATAACTTAATTCCACTGTTCGCTCTCTGTGTTGCATCTAGGCAAACAGTCTTCTCATTATCATCTAAACTATAGACTCTAGAATAATGTTAAGCTTATTACTATCTATCATGACCCTCTACTATAGATGACTATGGTCTAGTATAGATAAATGAGTCTAATAGATATTGCTTCTCGTATGTTATTGTTAATACTTCTTCATATTGCTAAAATTTTTCATGAGAAAAAGTTTACATGTCCACATGTTTCGGTAGAGGTGAATGTATAGGGGTGTGTGTGTGTGTGTGTGTGTGTGTGTGTGTGTGTGTGTGTGTGTCTTTATGTTGCACAATAGAAAAGCATGATGCAATGGGCAGAAAAGCAATGGATGCTGTGTGATGCTAAGCTTCCAAATCACTAGATGCAGACAGTAAAATGCTAGTGATATTTGCATTCCCAATCCATAACTTATATATTCAAAGTCCATCTCAAAATAAAATAATGTGAGAAATATTCTTAAAAAGTCCAAAAAGTTTCCTTTTTTTTATAAAAGTTTTTTATATTCAAAAAAAGGAGAGAATGGACTTAAGAGCCGGCAAATGTTTTTGAAGGAGCAGTTAAGTGGATCTTTCATTACAAAGATAATTATACCGTAGACTTCTTCCATAACTGACTTTGTTCCTACAGTAGTGATTTTATCTCCTCATGGGCTTTTATGCAAAATATCTGAGAATCTAGCAATTAGTTCATATCTTTGTTACATTTTTTTTCTGTAAAAGTTTAGCATATTTAAAGAAGAATGAAGAAGCAAAGACATTTGTCAATTGAAATGTAAATCCCTGTGCCCTGTAAGGTCACCAATATCTTCAAAAAACCTAATAGAACCAAATAAATACAGCAGCCCCTCTGATTATAGGTAAGCGTAGATAACTAGTGTATGTTCTCACCATTCAGGAAGGGGAATTGTTAATCCAACTTATTACTTGCCTTTTGGATAAGGACTGCTAGCTAGTAGAAACATGTATTAGGAAAAATCATGTTTCTAAGATTTTGATTGAGGACTGTCAAATTAGTACTAGAATTCCCCACAAGTAAAAATTCATGCTGTGAAACTAGATACAGTTGGGGCTTCATGTGGTGACCATGCCTGACCTCTAATCAAAGCCCTTGGGAGGTGGAGACAGATGGGATCATGAATTAAAAGCCAGACTACTCTAAAAAGGGAGAACCTGTGCTATGAATATAAATTAAGTGAAACCTAAAAAACCAAAAGTAGGTAGTTAAATTTCTACAATTTAACTAGCAGTCCTTATCCACTCAGCTATTAAAAACAATGACTTCATGAAATTCGCAGGCAAATGGATGGAACTTGAAAATATCATCCTGAGTGAGGTAACTCAGTCACAAAAGAACAAACATGGTATGTACTCACTAATAAGTGGATATTAGCCAAAAAGTTCAGAATACCCAAGATCCAATTCACAGCAACCATTGGACTGAGTGTGGGGTCCCAGATGGAAGAGTTGGAGAAGGGACTGAAGGGGCTGAGGGAGTTTGCAGCCCCCTGGAGGGAGCAACAGTGCCAACTGGCCTGACCATCCCCCTCCCCTGGTGCTCCAGGAGACTGGACCACCAACCAAAGAATACACATGGAGGGACCCATGGTGCTGGCCACATATGTGGCAGAGGAGGGCCTTGTTGGCCATCAGTGGGAGGAAAGGCCCTTGGGCCTGAGGGTGGTAGATGCCACAGTATAGGGGAATGCCAGAGAGGGAAGACGGGAGTGGGTGGGTGGGTGGGGGAGTACCCTCATAGAGGCAGGGGAGGGGGGATAGGGGGTTTCCAAAGGGGAGACCTGGAAAGGGGAAAACACTTGAAATGTAAATAAAGTATCAAAAACATAAAGTTAGATTTAGAATTGCCCTTTTTGCAGAGTGAGAAAATACACTAGTTATCTATACTTAAAGCCTAATCAGAGGAAGTGCTGGATTTATTTGGTTCTATTAGGTCTTTTGACAGTAGACATTCACTAGGCACTAGTACTAGTCTAATCTAAACTCTTTAAGTTTGTATAATACACTTCTTAGGGAAGGTATGGATTGGTCATCTCTAGTGTCACTGACAAAATATCCAAGAGAAGTAGCAGTTTTTAATTTTAGCTTATTGTGTCAGACATGTCAGTCCATCATGGTGGAGGTTCACAGCACAATAGAGTTGTGCCTATAATGGCAGTCAGGAGCAGAGAATTGGAATACTTGGACTCCACTACATTCTCCTTTCCCTTTCTCTCCTTTCCCCTGCAGCTCATGCTGCAGACCCTCTGCATTTACGATGGGTCTTCTTGCTCAGTTAATCCACTCACACACACGGTTACAGCACATAGAGATGGACATCCTGGTCTCCTAGAAGATTCTGCGTATTGCTAAGCTCCACAATCGTTAGACATGGACATTAAGATGCACATGAGCCTGCTAGCAATATTTCCATTTCCAACTCTACCCTTTGTGCAGTTAATATTCAGAATCCATCTCAGAATAAAACAATATGAGGAATATCCTCAAGAAGTTGTGATGGAATAGATAGCATTTTCAATTTTGTCTTCACATGCTTGTTATTATTTTCCTTGTACTCATTATATTGAATGATATGGTAAGTCATGGGTAGTTCTTCAAGACACTGAAGAGACCAGAAATACGGGGCACTTGTATTTCCAACCTGATTATCATTTATGTATTTTCTAATTCCTACCCAACCATGTAATGTTAGGTACTTGTCTTTAAGAGTTAAATAAGGAAAGTCTATGTCCTCTTACAGCAGGGAGAACTGCTAAATATCAGGAATGCAACTTTGTTTCAGCATCCTTTGGTCTGGTCAAAATGGCATCTCTCCTGTGATGACATGTTACTCATTTCCTAAAGGTGGCATGTCTTTACCAAAACAGACGATTTCCTTCTTCAGACATGCTTCTGAAAACAAAGGAAAGTGTTGAAGGATGTGAGGTTAATTGAATTAGACAGGAGTTTTAATCAGTAAAATGTGTTGACTGTTCTATCCTGCTGGAACACGTAACCGTTGGACTGGTAAGTATCAGTGAGGAGGGGAACATGTCCTGTTAGCAGGAGGTATACAGCCATCTGGAGGCAACACAGCCAGCTGTGCACTTGAACTTCAGGAAGGTTACCGTAGAGCATCCTGGAAAACATCCTCTTAAAAGCTTTTCTGTGAATTACATGTTTCAAGTGATCACTTCAACCTTTCAAACGCACTGAATGGCAATGCTTTGCTGATAGGTATCCTAACCGAATGGTGGACAGTGTGTGTGTGTGTGTGTGTGTGTGTGTGTGTGTGTGTGTGTGTGTGTGTGTGTGTGTGTATGGAATGGGTCTTAAATAGATGAATAAAAAACAAAGAGCAGTTTAGGTTTTTTTCTTTTCTTTTGTTTGTTTGTTTCTCTGTTGTTTAAGACAGACTTTCTTTATGTAATCCTATCTGTCCCAGAATTTGCACCGGAGATCTGCCCGCCTCTGCTGAGTTGCTTCTATGATTACATTTAAGATCAGCATAGGGGAATACGTATGTGTTTGTTGTGTGCTCGATTTGAACAAATAGGGATTGTAAAATATAGCCAATGTAAAACAAATAGGATATTTCATATAAAATGTAGATTACTCTCTTCTTGAATACATGGCATATCTCACAGCATATGATTCTCAATGATGGGTGTTCACGGAGGAACTTAGGAACGTTTTGTTTTTACAACATCTGAATTTCCCATGCTTATCACTCTTAGGATATATAAGTCCTTTCAAATACTTCACAACACAATGAGACTGTCATAAAAAAAAATCTATCCCTTTTCTCTTGCCAACAGTCTCAGGATGCTATCCATATAGTTCTTGGCATGTGGCTTGTCAGAATATTCACATGGTTTCTTCTCTCCTCTGATCCCATGATACTGGAAGAATAGTCAATGCCCCCTGTATCACTACAGAAATGCTGTTTTCCTTAGATTTGGGCTGCCTATAAACCTCAGTGAACTCTACATCTCTACAGAAGTTCTGCTATCCTTGCAGTGAGATACCTAAAAAAATTGGGTCACATAATACACTAATTAATTTTCCTCTTGCTGCTATGGACTGTCCCTGCACACATCTACATTTTAAAACACTGTGGCTTATAAGATAAAATAGGCACCCATATTTTAGTCCAGAAGAATAAAAGTTTAAGAATAAAGAATGAATGCATATTTTATTGTCTTTGTGAACTAAGACTTTAAGAAAAGCCACATGAATTTTAAAGGTTCTACAGATTAATTACAAATTTGTGATTTGTTTAAGAATTTCATGAATTTGTCATTTTTAATAGCTGAGTAGTACTCCATTGTGTAAATGTACCACATTTTCTGTATCCATTCCTCTGATGAGGGACATCTGGGTTGTTTCCAGCTTCTGGCTATTATAAATATGGCTGCTATGAACATAGTGGAGCATGTGTCTTTATTACATGTTGGAGCATCTTCTGGCCCAGGAGAGGTATAGCTGGGTCCTCAGGTAGTATTATGTCCATTTTTCTGAGGGTCCGCCAAATTGATTTCCAGAGTGGTTGTACCAGCTTGCAATCCCACCAACAGTGGAGGAGTGTTCCTCTTTCTCCACATCCTCACCAGCATCTGCTGTCACCTGAGTTTTTGATCTTAGCCATTCTGACTGGTGTGAGGTGGAATTTCAGGATTGTTTTGATTTGCATTTCTCTGATGACTAAGGATGTTGAGCCTTGGGTTATTAGGTAAAACCTGTGCCTCATTAACTGATCACTAACATCCATCAACTCCAGACAGCACCTGAAACTTAGACCCACAGCAGAGCCTTTTCCTTTATAGTAACCCCTATTTTAGGATACCATCAACGTATTTGAGAAATACCTAGATTTATAGCTTTCTTTAGTTCTATAATTAATAAAAGGTTCATGTTACTGCTTCCTCTGTACAGCATGTCAAAAGACAATATGAATGCCTGCTCCTGAGTCATAATCATTCATATTTGGCTAAGAATAAATGGTCTTGGGTGCTGTACTTTATGTATGCTGACAGTATGTATTTCTGCTTTAGCTTCTTTGAACAATAACCATGATTCACAAAATCTCTTGGTTCAAAGGAGCCCAGGATATCATGAATTTGAGTCCCTTTGTTTTATGCTTTGTTTCCTCTGCCTTTTCAATCTTCTGACCCATTCCTCCTATTCAAGCAAAATTCAGTTCTGTCCTTAGAGAGGGAAGTACACCTTGATTACATAAAGGACCATCCCAGAGCCCTTGCTAGTTTAACATTTTCTTAACTATACTATCACAAATTGTATGACCACAGTAGAACCCTGTCTGTCTCAGAGCTTTAAGCCACTCAGAGGCATTGTCCCTGTCCCCTCTATCTCTTTTCTATTTCCTTTTATTTATAGGACACATATATCCTAGTTTTGCCCCACCCAACATTTGATTAAAATCCAATTTTATTTTCTCCTGGTAGCCAGTTTCCTTTAATCTTTGTGTGATGTATTTGTTTCCAGCTTTTGATTGTCCCTGCATGTTGTCCGCTGCCCCCTCTCCTGGTATTGGAGTCTTTCCATCTCAAGAAGCCAGAAGGATAGCTTCACTGATGATCTAGGCTTTGATGTGCAGATGAAAATCGATCTGTTTTGTGGATGTGTAGAAGGAATGAAGCTTCTAAGAACTCTCATTTATCATGAAGTATCAACACTTACAAAACACTTGTCTTAGGGTTACTATTGCTGTGAAGGGACAACTTGACCACAACAACTTTTATAAAGGAAAGCATTTAATTGGGTCAGGCTTAAAGTTCAGAGGTTCAGTCCATTCTCATCATGGTAGGAAGCATGACACACAGGCAGCCAGAGTGCTGGAGAGATAGCTGAGAGTTCTACATCTGGATCAGCAGGCAACCTGAAAAGAGAGCCACACTGGGCCTGGCTTGAGCATATGAGACATTCAAACCCTGCCCCCACAGTGACACACTTCCTCTAAAAAGGCCACATCTCTTCAACAAGGGCTACACCTCCTAAAAGCGCCATTCCCTATGGGCCAAGAAATCAAACACATGAGTCTATGGGTGGCCATATCTAGTGAAACCATGACAACACCCTAATGTACGTTAATTACAGGCAAACTTTTAGAGTGCAGAGTCTGTGCTAAAATCTTAATGGAAAAATCCCCATACACAATCTCCACTCTGTGTGTGTGTGTGTGTGTGTGTGTGTGTGTGTGTGTGTGTGTGTGTGTGTGTTTAACTTGACTTGCTAAAAACTGGAGGCTGTTAGATTTTCCTATCAGTATTAATGAGAATTCCATGCAAATTTAGAAAGACTTCAAACTATTCTTCAATGTGTTTATGTCACCAGGAGAGACAGTTTGACCCTACAACATGTTTGTTTTGAAAGGACCTTATGCATTTTAATTAGCGAGTTCATTATGTGATATCCTAAGAAAGAACTCAGCACAAACAACATCCACAGGCAAAACCTCCACAGAGTATGTTAAAGAGCTGGGGGAGACACAGAACTTGGCTGTGTGTCTAGTAAATATTCATGGACACTTTTGTCGTTCTGTTAGGCAAGTCTGTGGGCGCACTGTTTCCTCTGCACTCCATCTGCATATCTGCATGCAAATGTTTCTCATAATGATTTTTTGTTGCACTTATCAGAGCTCATTCATTGATCATAAGAAGCAGGTGCCTGGGAAATGCTATAGCTCTTTGGCTTTCCTAGCGCCTTTGAGCTAGACTGAAAAATGACAGCAGACTGGGCTGAAAAGATAACTTCCGATGAGAAGTTTAAGAGAGCTAGAGCATACCTGTTCATTCTAGACATTTCCAACTTTCCCTAGTCTTTATTGCGAGGTTAGTGGGCAAACAGAGGGACAATCCAGCAGGGTTCAAAGATCCAGGTCCTTGCAAGGCTCTTCCTAGGTGGAAGAGAAGATATGAGAGCAGCAGCCAAAGCATTCTGGGAAATTAGAGACCAAGAAATGTGAAGGAGCACAGTGTTTACTGAGCACCTACCATCTCCCATGTGGTGGCTGCCATTCTCATTAGCATAACTCAGGGAGCTGGGGGAGGATGACGTCAATTCAGTCCACAGTCATATTCTAAAGGACAGGACAGGAATTCCTGCTTCTAATACCCCATCGTACATGCAACCTGCTCTTCCTCATGCTGGTGCTCTTGATGGACAGAAGACCGTCCAGGGAACAGAACAGGGATTGGAAAATGGGGACTGAAAAGCATCCAGTGAGAGTAGCAAGCGATTAAAGTTAGGAGCAAAGTGTATTTTCTTCAAACATGCTTTCTATGTCTTTTTAATTACAAAATAGGAAGTGCCATAATGTACTATTTTCTTTCATTTCTGAGGTTATAGAATAATCATTTCTCCCTTTCCTTTCCTTCCCCTAGATTTTCCCATGTATGTCTCCTTGATGGCTTTAAATTCATGGTCTCTTTTTTCATCAATTGTTGTTATATTCATATATATATATATATATATATATTGATATGCTCTCTCTGGGTAAAACATTTTCTCCTACTTCCAGCATTCCTTAGTTCCCTGTAGTTCTTTCTGTACAGTTGATGCCTCCTGAGCTTTTCTATATCTGCTTTGGCATGTCTATTGGTGCTGTGATTGTTCAGCTCCTGTTTAGACAGTCATACTGGTGAGACTTTATGTTTGGAGCTTCTGACATTTCCAGGAAACACGATCTTACAGCAAACTCCCTGATACACTGGCTATTACAATCTTTCTGCCCCCTTTTCTGTAATGTTCCCTGGGACTTAGGTGTGGTAGCATTTTGTAGATGTAGCCACTGGAATTAGGACTCATGGCTCTGCATTCTGATTGGTTGCGGTTTTCAGTAATGTTGCAAATGGAAGTTCCCATTATGAAAGGAGGACTACACTGTTTTATAAATGTGGCCAACACAAGAAAGAATAAATAGAAAAAAAGCCAATCTTTTAAATGAGAGATGGAAGTTGTAAGTTTGAAAGGCTAGAACCTTTCAACCTTTTATGCAATATTTGCATTAGACATGTTTAGGAAACAGTACTATAGTGCTACAAACTTAAAAACTGCTGCCCATGTGAATTCCAGGAGGGCTGAATCAATACAGCCAGCCATGCAGCCTACATCTGCAAGGAACAAGGCATAACAAGGCATCTCTTTAGCCATGAAAGAAACCTGGCACCCTGCAAGGAGATCTTGTAAGAACTTTGAAGGAGAGCCTTCAAAGAGACAACATCTGTAATCCCTCAAGTAAAGAATACACATTCCTATCATCTGTTTCAGTTACTGCTTCCTAAGAAAATTTGACAACCCTCTCATTCTTGATGCCCCATGTGTGACAGACCCAGGCAGTCCCAAGTATGGTATAGGCATTACATTTGACTACTTGCCAGGTGATATGGGAAGCCACACAGGTGCCTGCTCCCATCCCCACACTGGCACTGGTAGGTTTCCACTCATGTCTGCCATGCCTAAGAGGAGAAGCACCTGAGTCACTGAGTCTTCAGTGTGAATCCAGTTCCTTCTATCCTGAAACACGGCTCTCCTATAAGAATGAGCACAGACCCCGCTTGAGTGCCAACCTCAGAGTTGCACTTCCACATTGGCTGTGCTATTGTGGCTGAATAGCTGAGTGGCTTCAGATGTGGGAATATGCGAGCCATATTTGAGCAGCATGAGTTCTGACAGGGGTTCCCTCCCTACTGTGCAGCCTAGTTGCAGCAGCCTGAGCTCTGCAGCTTGGTGAGGAAGCAATATGAGTTTCTTCTCCAAAAGGAATCCCCCTGAGTGGCACCCAGCTTGTTCTCTCCCTGGGTTGTAGATGGCTGATGATTTCACAAGTTCCCTTTAGTTGAGACTGTCAGTGTCAACTGGTAAAGGTTGCAAGATGCCCTTAAAGCCTTCTGACCTACACAAGGTAAGCTCCTGCTGGAGCTACAAGACGTGACATCTGTGAGAATATTTTCCTCTGCTTTATGCTGCTGTTTCAAGTTTCCATGTTTTTTAAAGTCCTAGGGTCTCCTCCATAGTTCTTACAAGGCCCCCTTGTAGGGTTTCTCTCTCCTATGGGTGAGAAGCTATCTGACCATTACTTTTTGTTGCTTGTAGAGATAGTCACTATGAGTGGCTGTGTTTACTCAAGGTGGACTCACGTGCTGATGGTGGTCAAGATTGAGTGGTCTTTGAGTCTGTCAAGGGCTACATCTGTCTCTGTTTGTGTGCATTTGGCATGAATGCCACATGGCTTCAGATGTGTCCCTAGTTCCCTGTACTGGCTAGTTTTGTGTGTCAACTTGACACAAGCTGGAGTTATCGCAGAGAAAGGAGCTTCAGTTGAGGAAATGCCTCCATGAGATCCAGCTGTAAGGCATTTTCTCAATTAGTGATCAAGGGGGGAGGGCCCCTTGTGAGTGGTACCATCTGTGGGCTGGTAGTCTTGGGTTCTATAAGAAAGCCAGCTGAGCAAGCCAGGAGAAGCAAGCAAGCCAGTAAGGAACATCCCTCCATGGCCTCTGCATCAGCTCCTGCTTCCTGCCCTGCCTGAGTTCCAGTCCTGACTTCCTTTGGTGATGAACAGCAGCATGGAAGTGTAAGCTCAATAAACCCTTTCCTCCCCAACTTGCATCTTGGTCATGATGTTTGTGCAGGAATAGAAACCCTGACTAAGACATTCCCCCATGAACATCTCAGTCCCATGACATGCACATTCTGACTTATTGACTCCACCAGAACATCCTTTGTAAAACCTGTATTGTCTAAAACCTGTATTGCCTTTTTGTATTTGTCTTTACATGATGCAAAGTACAAAGAAAATATTTAACAAGTATTCATACACGTTTTAAGAAGACAACAATACCTCTCCATAGGCACTCATCTTCTTCATTTATGGGGATATAAATCAATCCTTTCTCAAGGATGTCCCTTCCAAAGAAACTAAACAATATCTTGAAATACTTTGTCTCTCTATTGCGAATATGGCAGGCATTCAGATTCATCTCCCTTTTCAAAGTGCTAATGGCTTGTGAAATTGGACTCTGTGAGGTGAACTGGACAGACACACACACCTCTTCCTCCCACCCAGACTTTTTCTCTACTTCAAGTGCAATGCTTGACTGTGTTTCAGAACCAAGGGGCACTTAACAGAAGCAGAAAAACAGAACAGAAACCAACAAAACACAGGGATACTTTCTGCTGTACACCTAAAGTGAACTGAAGAGACACATCAGAACAGGAAGCTCTGGGCTGGCTTGAGAGAATGCATGGACCCAGATTTACACACTGAAAAAATAAAACTCTCCACAGAGCAATCAGAGTGGTCATACAGCTCCTTATCCAGCCACTTGATACAAAATGAATTGGAAATTGGCATGTGAAAGCATTTCCAATTTATAGGAGTAATGGCAGCCCATGGAGAAGGGCGTGTCATCTGAGGTGCTAATGCTTAGAGTGCCTCTGCTGGTATATTTGTCTGGAGTGAGAGTTTTTTTCTTTTTTTCCTTTTTCTTTCTCAAACTTTGCACAGCCTCATGTAAATGAATATGTAGCAGAGTCATTGAGATTTTCAGGTTTTCATATTAATAACAGGAAGATTGAGAAGCCGAGATACAATTTTATCTGAATAACTATCTTATATGAAAAACCAAATTGCTTTTCAAACATCATCTCACAATCTACTAGGCAAGGAAGACCCTTTATGAATACCCAGTGCCTCTAACCATAATTGCTCCCAGTCATAAATAATCCAGCTGGATAACTGGTGCCTGAGAATGCGAAAATTGACTAAACCCAAGTCTTCTGAGAAAAGCCTTCACAGAACCTGCCTGAGCGTGAGGGCCAAGGCAGGCTGCCAAGTTGTGTTCATTAGCATGCCTTTCTATCTAACTTGATCCAGGTGAGAAAGCAGAAGAACAAAATAATTGTCTGTTCTATTAATTGCTTTTGGTATTATTTCTACCTTCTCTACCCCTGGAGCTATTTCAGCATGGGCTCAGAAAATGCCGTGGTAGACATATTATTTGGTGGTATCAACCTGAACATATTTTTTGTCCATCCCTCCTGGCCCTGCATACTGAAGAAGGAAGATTGTGCTGAATGGAAATACTGCCACACCTGGGTAGATTTGGGGGTTCCCTGGGGTGAGGTCAGTATACACTGAAGATTGTGTCATCAAATGCTGGCATAGAGTTACTGGTATAATTAGCTGAGATCTGTAAAATCAGTCAACAAACATGCATACTGTCAATTGTAATCTCAAAAAGAAACAGCCAAATTATTTTTGGACAGGAAAGGGAAATATAATCAAAAATACATATTTATTGTCTATATGTTCTGGGTTTTTTGTTTTGTGGCATTAATTGCTTGCAACTATTAAAATTTTGTTAAAATGACTCAAATTATTCTGTATCCACAAATCAATTTCTTATTGAATTTAAAGACATTGTGATTGAGGGTAGGAGAAATAATTCAGCCAGTAAAGCTCTGTCTGTGTAAGCATGAAAATCTGCAATATATCCCCAGAAGTCTAGGTAAAGAAAGAAAATAAACCGGGCATGGTAGTTTGCATTCGTAATCCAGATCTGGGGTAAACTGAGGCATGTGGAACCTTGGGGCTTGCTGGCCAGACAGCTTATCCTACTCAGGTTCTGGTCCAGGGAGAACCATAGACAAGGAAGATAGCATCCTAGGCATGACATCTATGGTTGTTCTCTGGCACCTGCATGGGCACACACACACACACACACACACACACACACACACACACACACACACACACACACAGTACTGACTATAAACAACCATTGATGGCAATAGAGGTCTCGCACACTAAGTCTGCTCCTGTTTTATTCTCAGTCATACACTTGGCAGCTGTTTGGCCTGATGAGACATTCCAAAACTTGACAGATATTTTGTTCATAATATCAAGGGGGAAACGTGATTAAGATATTTTAAAAGTGAGCAAAGACTCGCTTGCCATGAGACTTTGAATGGCCAGTAAGTCATGAAACATTTCGTGCGAAGAGGAAATTTAACTTAAAGCAACCATAAGCCCAAGAGAACGGCTAAAAATATAAAACCAACAACAGAAAATGTCAGCAGGGCATGGTCACACAGGTCTTAGGATAAATGACAAAAACCCAGCACAAGGCTGTTTTCAAAGGTTAAACACACATCTAGGCTAGACACACATTTGTTACTAAAGACTTTTGTTTCATTATTTGACCTCCTCTTCGGGGTATTTGGAGGCATTTGACTTTGTTCTTCAGGTATACGCCACATTCTACAGAGCAGTGATTCCCACTGTTAATCGATATTTTAACCTTCCCTATGAAGACATGTCAAGAGTTCAGTGACTGAATATCTGAATGGTGAGGACAACGTACATGTTTATAAACATTACACTTTGCTATAATATACAGGAAAATCACTTTGGTGGCCATGAAATCTACATGAAACAATAGACACAGACAATAAGTAGGTTGCTCTTCCACGTGTTAGGTCAGCTCCTGGACCCAGTGATGATGTCATCTCTGGGCGACAGCGCAGCTCTTGTGTCCATTGCCATGGCACCCATAGCATACCCTCTGCGCATGCGTCACCTGCATCACTGCCCAGAAAAAAGATGAACCCCGACCCATAGTTCTCTCTCTTCTTCACATCTTCCACCTTACCCCTGCCCTCTCAGAGGCACCTCTGTTAATAAAGCCTCCCACGTGAGACCCGCGCTAGCTTGGCATGCTTTGTCCAGAAGTGTGCCGTTTATTCTAACATCAAAGCAGAAGATATGACGATGTACAGAGATAAGTAAAGAAAGTAGCTTCTATGCTATGGGTAGAATTAGTGCCTAAGCAGTATGTATAGTTAGAGAGCAAATTAATGCATATAGAGGAATGGATGCACAATGTTTGAACTGTGCTCCTGTATTGTCACTGAGCTCTGTGACAGCAAGTGGGGTCCATTAGGACAGAATAGCTATGCCTACATCAAAGGTGCTGCTGGGGGCTCTGCAACGCACTGTGCTCATTCACGCTGATCAGATACTCACCAGGATGTTTAGGACATTTAGGGAAATAAAGTTCTATCTAATTCTTCAATGTATATTTTCAGTGTGATATAAGATGAATAATATTTAAGAAGGAAAGTACATTTTCAGACTGGGGAGGATTATAGTCTAGCAGGAGTGCACATGAAAATGATGTGCATGACCTTGGGGTCAATTCTTGATATCAGTGAAAATCTAAAAAAGGAAGAGGAATAGGGAGAAAGGGAAGGAGGAGGCAGAAGAGGAAGAAGAAGGAAGAAGGAGGAGGAAGGAGAGGTGTGGAGGACCTAGAGGGATGCCTCAGAGCACACAATGCTTATACAAAGGACTCAGGTTGGTTCCCAAGTACCCCATGCTGAGTGGTTCTCACAACCTCCTTTACGTTCAACTCCAGAGGATCCGGATACATTTTTCTGGCCTGCATAGACACGCATACATGGCACATGCATAGACAGACATATGCATCAATAAAAATAGAAATAAACCCCTAAACCTTTTTGTATTTCAAAAAACAAAGTAGCATAGAGGTGTGGGCCCACTGTTTAACCACTTCAGCAAATTCTGCCTGTGCCTGGCACCTGCTAGTGCTGTATGAGCCAGGCTTAGCTGAGGTTGTCTCTTGTTCCCCACACCCCTTTCACTCATCTTTGGCCAAACAGGCGAGTTGCCAAGAGATCATTTCCAGCTCATGAGACTCATTTATTGTCATAAATGACCAGGATTCGTTTTCTCCCATATGAAATCTGTACTTTAAACATAGAAAATTAACTTTTACCTCAAGAATAATCACCAGTGGAAACCCCATGTATTTCAGGGGTTCAAAGCAATGCCCTAGGACACACATAAAGAACAGTTGTGATAAATCAGAGGTCTAGAACACACCACAGTGTTCTACATGTGAGGCAGATTCATGGACGCAATTTTGATGGTCCTTCCTTGGATCTTTAGTAGGCTTTAAATATACTGTTTAGAGAGTTGTCATAGGTTTGGATTCTAAGCCTGTGTTTTTCTAAACTTGGATGAACAATCATGCCATCTCAGAACCATGTCATGCAGATTCAAAAAGCCTGGCTCCGGGACTGGCTCTATACCAGGTGTGTTTTGCACTGCAGGTTCTGATGCTCAGCAGCTCCTGCACTTGCTTTTTTTTTGTAATTTTTTATTTTTTATTTTTATTTTTTGGCTTGATTGCTTTATCTCCAGGGAGATCACCCAAGGAACTAATGACTACCAGCAAACTCTGCTTAGTCTAATGTGTCCAAAGCTGAAGCATTTCATCAAAGAGGGGCACGGGGATATACTCTCAGTGGAAGGAAGGAAGGAAGATTAGTTTACTGAGAGTCTGAGAGCAAAAGAAAGCAACTTAGCTTCTTCCACGTTGAAAATATGTACCTTATTGTCTAGCATATCAAATGGAGATGGGAATTAGATTCTCTTTCTTTCTTATGAACTGATGGTGAAGGCAGTAAGATATAAAGTAAGCAAACATTGCAAAGCATTGGTGACCATAACCCACATCACAAAATAAAGTATTTCCTGAATATCATCCTTAAACCCCAGTGTTCTACCTTTCTGGGTAGGCAAGCATCTTTTGGGCAGTCATTGGAGATTCCAGAAAAGGAAGATGCCAAGGATCTTATGATTCTGAAGCCACACTCGATGTTTTCGTCCCATACATGTGCAAGAGGTGGAAGAGAAAGAGTCAGCCACAGCTTTTGAAGAGAGCTGTGCTGCTGACAGGTGCTGGGAAGAACAGAATCTGCTCCCATCTCATCCAGGAAAAATCTTCATCACCTCTCTTGTTCCAGGGTGTGCTTACGGTGTGTCTCAGGGACTTGTTTAGACATTGAACTGATGATAAGGAAGCAGGATCTGCCTCTCAGAGGAATGCATACATCTGACACATCACAGGACACTTAGAACAAATATCAGAAGTTTAACTGCCACCTTGCTGAATTGAACAGCACGATGGGAATCGGTGCTACTCTCCCGAGGCAGCCTCACTTGGTTTCTTGCCATCCCCCCCAAAAAGAGACAGACCAAACCTACACAGAGAATCACATTTAGCCTCAACATAGCTATGTCACTGAGCATTAAATGTAGAGACAGACCAGTGTTTTTCCACCAGTGACATGTGACTATACTCTTCATGTGTCACTAGAAGGAACTATGCAGGTAAAAAGCTATTTAAAACCATTAATTGCTCAGATGCCTTTGAATGAAGGTCACAGTGGTGTTCCAATGAACATGTGCCTAAATTGCTTCAGTAATAAGCATAATATCTGGTAATACCAAATGCAAGAAAAAGATCAGAAGACGTCAGTTGCTCACACATAGCCAGTGTGACTAGAACGAACTCTAGAGTCTGAGGCTCCTTAGAAGGTTCTTGGTTTAAATTAACTTTTACTTTTATTTTATGTGTGCTAGTGCTTTACCTGCATGCGTGTGTGTGTGTGTGTGTGTGTGTGTGTATTTTGTGTGTACCTGGTGGCTGCAGAGGTCAGAAGAGACTATTAGATTATGTGGGACTGGAGTTATAGACAGTTATGAGGCTGGAAATATGTCACAATTCCTCTGGAAGAGCAATGAACCCTCTTAAGACACTGAGCCATCTCTCCAGCCCCTGGAAGTTTCTTATATAACTGAATATGCAATTATCATACAGCTGATAGATTGTGTACCTAGAAAAAGAAAAATTCACATTTCAGCCTAAACCTTCACCATTAATGTTCATAGCAGCTTTATTTTAATAGCTCCAAAACTGGAATCTACTTAGATATCCATCAGTGAGTGAACTGTGAAACAAACTGTGAGTCATCTAACACAGAACACTACTTAGTGATACAGAAAAAAGAATACTAATACGGAACAGCCTGAGTGACTCTCCATAGAATTATGCTGAATTTAATTTCTGAATATGCCGAATTTGATGTCAAAGCACCCCTAATATGAATATATTACACAAACACACACACACAATTTAGCAGACATTTGAAGTAACAAGACAATGTGTAAGGTGAATCAAGAAAATAAAATCAAGGTTAGCAAGAAATAAAGGAGACATGAGAAATCCAGGCAAGTGTTATATAAAAATTAATTAATTAAAAATTGATATTTTTAAAAGGTAGTATAATGTCTAATTGAGAAGTTACAAAGCTACTAAATGATAAACTTGAACCATATCCAAAGTTAGGATAAACTCAATGAACCTAACAATAATGATACCCTAGAAGATGAGATCGGTGCTTTAAACGTGAATGGGTTGAAGCTATCTAATCTCAAGAATACAAAGAGAAGCACCACAGAAGGATGCCAACATCGCTCAATGACCCTGAACACGTTCCCGTGGGACCTGGAGCAAACACAAGCGGAGCCATAAGACGAGCTTTTATCAAGTGTATTGAAAACCATAAGTGCTACTATTAACTAAACTCTGCGTTATGGGCAAATATACAGAAAGAAAGCTAAGGAAAAGGGAGCTGTTCAAGACTGTGACAGACACTCACACGCTCAAGTGTCAGGGCATCACAGAAATAGGAACGGAGGAGGTCTTGCTGGCTAACTTTACATTGGGGGGAAAAATCCTCACCTGTGAATTAACAGGCTCAAACTGCAGAAATACATAAAGCAAAAGAGCCATCAAACTGTCCATGAAGTAAATTTGAATATAATACATTCCATTATGAGAAAATACATTGCAAATAACCCTGGATCCTTTTTAAAAAACTTGTAAACATGGGATGAAAGTAAACATAAAGAATCCGTGTTTTAAAGTTACCTCCATAAAACAAACAAACTCTCAGGATTAAGTAACATACTCTGTGGTTTTACCGACAGAAGCACAACTCAGGACAAGCATACAGAATGAGTCAAAGGTAAATATAAACATAACCATCTCACAAAACTGGTGTGTCCGTGTCATTTCCTGCTGCTCCGGGGAAGGTCTGTTACAATAACATGAAGGAGAAATGAACCCAATTAAGAAAATCCCTTACAGCCATGCCGCAGGCCTCATTAAGACTTCCTTCTCAGTGAAGCCTAGATTCTATCAGGTTGACAGCTAACAGGAAGCATCACAACCCAAGAGGCAGTAGTTTTTTCTAGGCTGTAGACTGTGTTAAGGGAGCATGCTGTGAAGTTCAGTCTGAAGAATGCACACATGACCTGGGGATGACGAAACTGCTGTAGAACATTAAATAGTAAAGTTTTGGAAACGGGTGCATCATAAAAATGAAGAAGGACACACAGAGAAAGAAAATAAAGAAAGAGAGGATACATTGGGCAAATACTACGATGATATCCTTAAATATGCCAAGAAAGATGTACATGAGAAGATAAAAAGTATTTAGTAACACTTAAAATCAGACCGGTGGATAATTGTACTGAACGTGAATACTGAAGGTACAGCAAGAGGATGATTTTTAGGGCAATTAAAAAGTGTGACCAAGCTCTTTAAATGTGCATATTAAGTAAACGTGCACATCAGTTACAACAAATGAAGTAGAAAAGCATACAGTTCTTACAGATGAACGAGAAGGTAATACAACAGCGTGGAACATCAGGATGAGAAATAGATTCTAAGTCCATATTGGATATTCCTTTGCCATGAAATGCTCTAAGGCAATCAGATATAAAGAGCAAATTAGGAGAGCTGTAAGACAATCCACAGTTCCATTGGAGATTTCCTGGAATGAACACATAAAGCAGACAGAAAACTCAGCGAGAAGACTTGAGCGATGTTTTCAGCCAATTTCACCTAGTTGTCATTTGTAGAATATTTCATAGAAAATGTACATGCTTCTGAAGTGTGATCATAACTTCACAGACAATATGTGATGCTGGCAAATAACTTTTCATAAAAGGAAATCGAATAAGAAGACGAACAGTGTGTCCTCCAGCCATACCAGCATTAAATTACAGATCAATAAATGCATGCCCACTAAATCCTAAATATTTTAAGTTTAACGAGAAGTATGTCAAAGAATAAGGAAATAAACTAGAAAAATTTTCAAATGGGATAAAAATGAAAACTCAATGCATCAGGCTTGTGAGATCCTATAAAAGGGACTTAATAAATACATTGCAGAAATGATAGTGGTCTTGGCGGGATGCTAAGAATGTTGTCTGTCTCCCTGCAGAATAATAAAACTAGGTGAGTCCTCTGCTGTCACAAAAATCAAACTCAATATGTATTAAAAATTGACATGTAAAACCAGAAACTGAAGCTGCTGAAGGCAACATGAAGAAATATACAGGATGTTGGAATGGGTAAGGGATTGTTTGCATAATGTGTCAAAAGCACAGAAACTTCATTCGAAATAGAGATATGGGGTTGCGTTAAATTAATAGTGCTTTGGCACCCACCCCTGACACTGCTTGGGTGGTCAAGAAGCTGAGACTAGATGTCCAGAGAACGAGGGGGAAATCAAATACTACTGTTCTGCTGAAGGAACACAGCAATAAAATGACTCCTAATGACATTCTGCTGTACTCATAGATCAGTGCCTTGCTCAGCCATCATCAGAGTCGCTTCCTCCTGCAGCAGACGGGAACAAATATAGATACCCTCAGGCAGATAATATGCAGAGAGTGATGGACATTGGTACACTCAGCCCTGAATGAAATGTCTCCATCAGATTCCTTCCCTCAGGTCTCAGTGAGCTCTGTGGAAGAGGAGACAGAAAGATTGTACTAGCCAGGGGGATGGAAGACACCAAGGAAACAAGGCCTTCTAAACACAGCAGTACTGATGCACATATGAGCTCATGGAGTGTGGCAGCATGCATAGGACCTGCACAGGTCTACACCAGTTGGCCTTAGAGTGGAGAGAGGAAGTGGACCCAAGCACTCATCCTTAATGCAGAAAGCAATCTCCAATTGATAGCCACTCACAAATGAAAAAATTAGTTTTCCCTAACAGAGTCTCACTGTGTATATAAAATATACGGTATGTATGTATGTATGTATGTATTTATTTATTTATTTTACATCCAAAATACTGCCTTTCCTCCTAGTGCCAGCCTCACAGACTGCTTCTCTGAGAAAGTGTCAACACACACACACACACACACACACACACACACACACACACGCCCCCATCCTCCCATCCTGTCTCATCAAGTCTCCACTGTATTAGGCTCATCCTCTCCCACTGAGACCAGACAAGGCAGATCTTTTGGGAAATAGATTCTACAACTTTAGGCACAGCACCTGCTCCAGTTGTTGGAGGACCCACATGAAGACCAAACCACAAATCTACATATGGAAGGTACTTGGTCCAACCTGTCTATGTTCTTCAGCTGATGGTTCAGTCTCTAAGAGACCCCCAACCCCAAGGTCCCAGGTTAGTTGACTCTATTGGTCTTTCTATGGAGTTCCTGTCCCCCTTGGGACCCTCAGTCCTTCCCATAAATCTTCCATAAGACTCTTCAAACTCTGTCCAATGTTTGGCTGTAGGCATCTGCATCTATTTCAGTCAGCTGCTGAGTGGAGCCTCTCAGGGGAAAGTTATGCTAGCCTCCTGTCTGCAAGCATAACAGAATGCCAGTAATAGTGTGAAGGATTGGTGCTTGCCCAAGTGATGGATCTCAAGTTGGGCCAGTTATTGGTTGGCCATTCCTTCAGTCTCTGCTCCATCTTTGCCCTTGCATTTTCTGTAAACAGCACAAATTTTGGGTTGAAAGTTTTGTCGGTGAGTTGGTGTCTTTATCCCTCCACTGGGTCCTGCCTAGCTACAGGAGGTTCCATATCCCCGCTGTAAGACATCAGCTAAGGTCACATGCACTGACTCCTGGAAGCCTTGCCCACCCTAGGTCTTTAGGAGGTCCTAGAGATCCCCCCCTTCTCGGCCAGTTGCAGATTTCCATTCATTCTCCTGGCCCTCTGGTTCTCTGGCTCTCCCCATATCTGCTCCTGCCCCCCACTTATTAATGGGAGTGTGAGGGCAAAACACTCTTAAGGACAGGCCTGGAAGGAGATGGCCAATACCAAACAAATTCAGTGACATTTTGGGAAGTTCTTTGCCTCATTTTTTTCGGAACATTTTGTTCCTTCTAACCTTCCAGGTCATTTGTGTATATATTATAGTTTCTGGCTATGTGTCATGGAGTTTCTGTGTGTGACAACGTGTGTGTCTCTTTAAGTCTATATGTGTTTCTTATGATTTTCCTTTGGCTGTTTTACTTCTGTGTTTCAGATCAGTGGTCTGCCATGATTCGGGGGGGGGGGAATGGGTGGAAACCAGTAATAATGAATAAAGGCAGCTTTCTTTTAGGAGAGATGTCATTGTTCTACAATGGACTGTGACAATGATCCCATGGATATACCAACGAGCTATTCACTTCACATGGGTAAATTGTATATGTGAATTTTATTTTGATGAAGCTGATTCATAAAAAATATATATAATGTCATGCTGACTCTTGTAGTTTTGCAATAACCCTTGCCTAATGATGTTTCTGAAGTTTCTATTACTCCTGCAAAATCAGGGACCACAATGCAAGCAGGCTTCTGTCTGAGAAGGGAACTACTTACTATCTCGGGGGATTTGGTCTCAGTCAATGAGAGTATTCTTCTTCAGTAGCATAGATCTTCCATGAACCCTCCACCCCTGAACACTAGCTCCCTTCACTGCATGCTCACAGATTCATGAATGAGAGACCTTTAGAACCTACAATTGTTCTTGAATTCCATTTAATATGTGGAATAAGCGCCATTTAGTTCAAGTGGAACAGCTCAGCCTAGCCTAGCTTAGATCCAGCAATTTGTTGCTGTCCTCTGCTTTTTAATTAGGAGGAAAGAATCTACTCTTTTAAAATGTTTAAAATGACACTTATTCATGATACTGTGGAAGAGAGGACACACACACACACACACACACACACACACACACACACACACACAGCTTTCTGAGAGCTATGGAAACAACCAACATGGAAAAGATCCCACAGAATGAGAAAGGGTATTCACAGGTCATTCATCTTACAACTCAAAAGCAAAATATACAACCAAAGGTCCCTCAATAATCCAGTTAAAATGATTACCTGATTTTTACATAGACATTTATCAAATAAGGAATAAAATGGAGCAACAGGTATATCAAAAGATGCTATACAACATTACCAAGGAAATGTAGGCCAGAATCACAAGTTATCACTCAATATTAGAACAACTATTAAAATATAAAGCACACAGATGCTGGTGAATATGAGACAATAGCATGGTCCTTAGTGATTGATTATTGATGGAACAAGAAGACTTAGTGAATCTATAATGGAGAACAGTATGGGAGTTCTTAAAATATTAAAAGTGGAGCAACTCCTGACTAAGGAATCCCACCTCTGGGTATATTATAGACATAGAAATGCAGTCATTATATTAAGGAATGTCTGCACTCGCAATTTGGTTACTATGGTATCCACAACTGTCAAAAAATCAAAACAGCCTAATTGTCCATCCATTATTAAATGCCTCGAGAAAATGCAACTTTATACTTTTTATATAATGAAAAATATTCAGCTATTCAGAATAGGAAATGAATATTTTTGAATCAAAACCAGTGGAACTGAGGAGAGATGTGAAAAACCCCATGTTTTTTCATGGAAACTATATCTTTTGTCTCATATATAGAAACTAAGAAATATCTGCCTTTATATAGAATTAATAGAATCCAGAAGTGTTGAAGAGTGATCAAAATCATCATGGATAGTAGATATCTGGGCACAGTTAAATAAAAGAAATAAATTCGGGCACACCCCAGCACAGTGAGATGGCTATAGTTCACAAAGATCTATTTTAGATTGATGAAGATCTAGGATAGAGATGCTGGAATCCTCCATCACAGAGAAATAGTCAGAATGGAAAATGCTAATTGCTTTGAATTGATAGCAAAACACCATATGTGTCCTGATTAGGGTTTCTATTGTTTTGATCAAGCACCATGAGCCAAGCAACTTGGGGAGGGAAGGGTTTATTTTTGCTTACAGTTCTCAGGTCCCACCCTGTCACTGAAGTAAGGCAGGGAATGAACCCAAGGTAGTAACCCGAAGCAGCCATGGAAGAATTTTGCTTCCTCATGTGCTTGCTCAATCTACTTTCTTATACCAACTGCCCACAGGTGGCACAGACCCAGTGTGCAGGGTCCTCCAATCTTAACCATCTGTCAAGGTAATATCACCACAGACCCACAGGCCAGTCTTATAGAGGCAGAAAAGTTCCTCATCCCTGAAATGGCTGTCAGGTAAAAAAAAACCCGATCAGTACACTGCGCATGTTTTAAAATATGACTATATCTTTACCAATATGTTAATTGATTTATGTCTTTAAGAATAACTTAAAAATAAATAAGGATGGGAAAATTCATGAGAATGACTTCACACACACACACACACACACACACACACACACACACATACACACACGGCCTGGAATTAGCAACGACATAGAATTAGGTGATTAAAAACCCTGTGTTGAAATAAAGTGCTTCATCTATCTCTGAGGTAGAATCTAAAATGCTTACCTCACAGATATTGAGAGTACATCGGTGATGTCCAGAGTCTGGAAAAATGAACAGAAGGAAGGACTGGGGCCGGGGATAGGTTTGTCCAACAGATACAACCTTGTGATTCTATTGAAAAATATTCTTTGAGTTTCTACTACACAGAGTGTCAATGTAATCATGGTAACACAGAACATGTCTGAGAAAACTGGAAAAAGCAACTGTCAAAGTCTTATGAGGAATGTTTCAGCAGATAGATATAATTGTATCTACTGTATAATTATATAATAAGGTATAATTGCATATCTACATAAGCAATGATATATGGTAACCTATAACAAGGTATAATTTTTCTTTTAGATTTGCTTTTATGTTTTCATTATGTGTATATGTCTGGGAATGTGTATGTGTGATTTCAGAAGAACTATTGGATTCTCTGGAGATGGAGTTATAGACAATCGTGAATGACCAGACAGGGGTGCTTAAAACCAAGCTTAGATCCTCTGTAAGAGTGGTACGCACTCTTAGTGTTCAAAACACGCCATCTATCCTACTCCAAACTAGGTATAACTTTAGTATATTGGCTGCTTTTTAAATCCCACAGAGATTTTTTTTATATCCTATCCTATTTAAGAAGAAAATCATTTCCATATACACTCTCTTACAAAACAACCAACATTGGAAAACATTCCAACTATTTTATGAGGTCAGAGTATATAGATTTATATGTTTAATCCAAATTTAATATATTCATGAAAATGTATAAGTATATATCTAAAGCTCTTTAAACTGTACCATTAAAACAGATGACTGTTATCTTATGGAAATTACACTTTGATGTTATGGGCTAACATTCTGAAGTCATCTTTGTGCATTTGGTCTTGAAAATAATCACATTAAGATCAATATAATTCAGAAAGTTACACGAAGCTGGGATTTAAATTCTCTACAGCAAGTGAAAAGAAAGTGCATTTTATTTTTTTTTTCTCCTGAAATTTATGTCTCACTGGGGAATAAAAAGAATTCTCATGCATTACTGGCAATGATGTAAAAAGTACACAGCCATTTTCCATAGATCTACTAGACTGTTCAAGCCATCTGCTAAGCATTAGGTAAAGGCATTATCCCAGCAAACTCCATCGCTTCTAAGAGCTCAGGCAGGAGTAGATGACAGTAGAAATGCATGAAAGTATTAGGAAAAATTGAAGAAAAAAAGGATAACAATTTTAGCACAAAGATAGATCTGAGAAGCTTATTTGGGATCTCACAGAAGAGCCAAATTGTGAGAAGAGAGTGGTGGAGCAGCGGAAAGTGGGTTCTAGTCCAAGGCTACACAAGCATTAGGACCTTGTTAGGTCTCAAAGAAGCCCAGAACAAATGGTTAAATGAGGCGCCTATTTATCTTGTCAAAGTGGACACTGGCCACCATGTTCTCAACCAAGCGCCTGCTATAGAGTCTGGCCTCCTCAGCACTTCTCACCCCTGCCCTCAACCCTAAACCTCTCAAGCCCCTGAGCTTCTCTTTCCTCACCCCAGCTTCTCTCTCCTATATAACCAGCCATTTTGGCTATGTGCTCTCTTGCATCTCCTCTTGATCCTTGACTCCTCTCTTAGTCCATTTGCTCTCTCTCTTCTCATCCTCTTCCCTGCCTCAAGTCCCCTCCCCTCACAGCTCAGTCTATTCTGCTGACCATGTTCAGTCTGGTCTCCTCGAGAAGCCTCTGGCTGTTCTCTCCGTAAAATCTACCATAAAATCCCTCTCCTCAGCCATACCCAGGAGAAATCATTTCCTCAGTTTCATTCAGACCTGAATACAGAACCCAGCCCAGTCAGAAAATCCTGGGGGTAGATATTCACACAAGCAACCTCAGTGCTGTGGAAGGTCAGAGGGATGATTGCTGGGGCTTGCTGGCTTCCAGCCTAGCTCCAAGTTCAAGGAAAACCTATTCCAAGGGAAGAAGATGAGCAGTGATGAATTCAGATCTTCAGTGTCCTTTCTGTCTTCTGTGGACATACAGTCATACATACCACCCCTTCCCTAATAAATAGGAGCACATATCACATTCACCTACACCACACTCACACAAAAGGCAACAGTATAAGCAAATTAAAAAATGTTCTGCATGTAATCAGACAGGGTTATAACAAAATCCCTGAGAGACGGGGTCTTTTCTTTTTTAACACCTAAGGGGGTATGCTGACAATAAAAAATAAAATAAAAGGCATTCCTGTTGGATGAGTGTGACACTTTGTGAAGAGTCTGGAGAGAGTGTGAATGGGAGGGTTAGCATGGAGCCTGCTCAGAAAGTGAGGTAGCAGAGGCAACCAGATGCTTATGGAGCAAAGCCAATGTCATGGTTACTAGACATCAATCCCACACTTAACCTCTGGGGTAAATAAATTCTTCTTTAGGTTCCTCCTAAAGATATGTGATTCCTCTTCTTTTATTTGAGCAATTTAAACATTTCTAAGGTAATACTTCTAGTGTAATTCTGCAAGCATGGACCTTCTTGCCAACTCCACAGTTTAATTAATTGTGGATCTTCATTTGAAAACACGATAAACACTACAGATATGAGAAAAATCATACAGCAAAGGAAAACGTAGCTGTTCAAGGTCAGGAGTTTCCTTTAATATGCCAGTCATGATACTCCGCCCCACCCCACCCCATTCCTTAAGTCAAGAGCCTCAACCATTCATTTTCATAGCTGTAAGAAAACTAGTCAGGCAGTGGTGGCACACGCCTTTAATCCTAGCACTTGGGAGGCAGAGGCAGGCGGATTTCTGAGTTCGAGGCCAGCCTGGTCTACAGAGTGAGTTCCAGGATATCCCAGGCTACACAGAGAAACCCTGTCTCAAAAAAAAAAAAAAAAAAAAAAAACAAGAGAGAGAGAGAGAGAGAGAGAGAGAGAGAGAATTGGTATTGAGGAGTGGGGATATTACCGTGATAGACCTGACTGTGAGATTCTCTGGCCTTCAGAGCAAGTTTATAGGGAATTTAGGAAAGAGATTTGAGCTAAGGGCTCTAGAGGCCCAGAATGCTAGAAGCAAACAGTAATGGTCCATTAGTGCAGGGCAGGGGAATTGGAAGACCACAGGGCTATGAGAAATGCTGACTGGGTACCTGGCTCAGGATGTTTCAGAGGAAAATAAGGACTTTATTAGGTGCTGCCTAGAGGCCATTCTATGTCCAGCCCCCTTAACCCCAACAAAGACTCCAGTGTGAAAAGAAAATTCCATTCAAAAGAAGAGAGAGCCTAAAGAGATGAACCATGGAAGGAGTTCCCTGCTGAAAAACAATCTCCTAAAGCATTGTGTATCCCAGGATCTGCTGGGCACATATGAGCCACTACAACTCTGATCCAAACAGAACATGAAACATCTTGAGCTGATCACAGAACGTGACATGTGGTAAAGGGAGTTTTAAGAGGAGGGAGGACATGGGGCTTATGGGAAGATTTTCTGAAGCCTGAGAGGTGCAGCAGGAGCAGGTTCACTGCAAGGAGGCCCGAGGAGACCATTGCATGTATCTGGGAAGATATAACCTATTGTGCAATGCAGATGTTTGAGAAACTAGAATCATGGTGCATCTGCTCAGGAAGGCTGCAGGCATCTGGAGTAAAGCTAGCCCAAAGAAGAGGCTCTGTGTTGAAGGAAACAGAGAAGGAGACCAGGCTGCCCAAGTTTTCAGAGTATAGATGATTCCTTTTTTTTTTTTTTTTTTTTTCTTTTTTGCAGGTCTATGTCTGGCACCAGATGGGCATAGATCTGAAAAAAAAAAAAGGGGGGGATTTTGTCCTGACAGACTTCAGTCTAGTCTCTCCTGTGTACACCTGCATTCAAAAAATATATTAAAATCCAGTTTTGTGCCAGATCTTATAAGCAGCATTACCTTACTGAATTATCCCATCTTCTAGATGCTATGTATTTTATAAACACCAAAAAAAAAGAATGAGTTAAATGGTACCTAATATTTTGAAATGTGCTGTTCCAAAAGTAGGTCCCCAAAACAGGCCTATTCATTAATAATTAGGTCTGGACTTGCAAATCAGATGTTCACATTTGCACTCAAATGACAGTTGACTAATGTGGTATTTTGTATGTGTGTGCATGCATATGTGTTTGTCTTCATGGACTTGTGTGTGTACAGAGGTCTGTCTCAGGTACAGCCTACCTTCTGTTTGAAAGCAGGGTGTCTTTTCCCATTAATTAATTAATTTACTTACTTTACATCCTGAAGGGAGCTTCCTTTCCCTCCTCTCCTCCCAGTTCCTCTCTCCTGTCCCCTCTCCATCGGTCCCCCTCCTTTTCTCCTCAGAGAATGGGAGACATCCCATGGATATCCGCCGGCATTGGCATATCAAAAGCAGGGTTTCTAATTGGCACAGAGGATGACTGGATGGACAGCAGGTACTAGGCTCTGCCAGCTTGTTCTCCTCCGTGCTACATGACAAGCAAGTTCCAGCACAATCTACTTGTTTACTACAGAATGTGAAGACTAAACTGAAATATCTCCCTAGTTCTAAATACACATTTTTAAAAACAGCCATCATCTCATTTCCATACCCAAGATGCAGGGCACTCTTCAAATTTATTTTCAGGATCTTGTTTTCCTATGCACTAAATGTTTTCTTGTGTGGGAACAAACCAGCTTGGTGGAGAGTGAAGTCCCGTGTGTCTGCCCCGGGTGCTGTGGCTCTGGGAGGGACAGGACATGCAGAAAGTGGCCGAGCACCTCTGCCCACAGTCCGACGGGCTAGTCAGGCTGTGGAAAGCCTCTGTGGAGACACAGATGTGGATGGGAGAGGGGCCATTCCGGGGAACCTGCAGCCGTCTCCGTGGGTTCTCTAGCCCGGGGCACCACAGATGCTAGCAGGAACACAGCTGGGGTTCCCGCTGGGACCAGGTTGGGCGACTTGTGGCACTGGCTAGCTGCTTCGGCCTGGGTGAATAGGTGCCATCTAGAAGCACTGAGAAGGTGAGAGATTAGGCATGGCTCCTTAAACAAAGGCCGGATCCCTCGCTTCCCACGGTGGGTCGAGATGAATAGAGACAGTCCATAATTCCAAGGCATTTATTGGCATCGTGTTGAGTGGTATGGATGAGATCATACCCCTTGATCTCTGGGAGGGGTGAGGCAGATACAGTAACTGGGAAGGGGTGTGGCTAAATCTCTAGGTGTCTCATTAACATGGGGATGGCTTGGGTCTTCATGGCCATGCCTCTCCCTGTGGCAGGGCTTGGGGGTGTGACCATGCCTCTACCTGAGGAGGATCTTGGTCTGAGAGTTTAAGGATACCTTATCTGTATGTGGGAGGGCTTGGTGTTGCTCCTCCATGACAGACCTCACATGACAGACCTCTCTACAGGGGGCTGTGGGGGTTGTAGCTGTTTGACAGAAGCCAAGGGCCTCCCGGGAGCATTGGCAAAACATTTTTCGGTCCCTTGTAGGGTAAACCCACTGGGTCGCCCAAAGTTAAGCCTGAACTCGACCAAGGGCCAGGCTGCTGTCCAGTCTACCGCCCCACATTCTTGAACAAATATGATTTTTTAGTTTCCTAGAATCAGTTATTCTCTAGATTTTAGCTAAACATCTCACCTAATGTATAGCAAATACTTAGGCTAGACTCTCAGATTTCCTGTTTTTGTAATGTCAAGAACAAATGATGCAGGCTATTGTAATTAAAAACAGGTTCAGAGTACCAGGAAGATGCAAAGCTGTAAGAAGAAAAATCATCCCTGCTGAGTCCCAGTAGCAACATTCAAAGATAAAGAAACTCCCCATTCCAGATAAAGAGAATTGGCTCCTGTGTTTAAATGCTTTATTGATATCAGTCTATCTAGATCACTATGTAATTTTGCCTTCATGTGGTTAGCATAAGATCTTATCTGAGAACAGAGAGCTGAAACTGTAAGTAGTCAGAGATGTTAATTGCTTCAATTATACCATTTGGCGGCGACAGAGCAACCTCTTCTTCATGGTGCCCTTTGCCATAGCTGAAGTGCCTCCATTAGATGTCCTTCACATACAGAAATGGGACGTGATTAACACAAGTCTGCACAGAGAGCTCCTTAATGGAAATTATCTTTTATCTACTGATATCAGAGTCAGACCAAACACCAGTAGAAAAAAAATGGATTTATTAGATAGACAAGGGATTCCCCAGAGTCTTTCTTTCACATCATTTTAGCATTGAAAATCATTCCAGGAATGAGACAGAGGACCTGCAGAAGCTTTCAGTTCAAATGTACTGAAGAAGGAATCTTGGTCAAGGATCAAGGTAGCAGTTGCACTTGTGAGAATGAATTGCAATTCTGACTGGTGCAGCCTGCACCTGAGCAGTTGGAGTCTTCCTGAATTGGTAGAATGGGGGCCGGTGTGTAGAGAAAATCTCTTGTGTGATGTATGATTGTATCACTTGTCAATTAAAAAAATCTATGGCCTATAGGAAAGGGTAGAATAAAAGGTGGGCCATTCAGTAGATAGAAAGGATTCTGGGATAGAACTAAGGGTGGGAGGATTTGCCCAGGCCTAGGGCAGACATCAGAAGGATGGAGCTGAGCAGAGATAATCAGCTACAAGGCAGAACTTAGAATAAATGAGACATTAATTTATGTTCTAATTAGGCAACAGGCAAAGCTTACTGCCTAATTATTTGAGAAAAAAAAATTTGAGTCTCAGAGTCATTATTCTTGGATCCTGGGGCAGGGAGGAAAAATTCAGATTTTACACAGGTGGGATTTGGAACAGGAGAAATCAGGTAGGGTGGAAAGAAGATAAAATATTGGGAGGAACAACTGGAATGGTTGGGGCAATTTCAGGAGCAGGCGCAAACCTAGTGGAATGGAAATTCCATGGAATCTATGAGATTAACACTGACAAAGACTCCTAGTAGATGTAGGACCTGAACTGGTGAGTTTCTGAAACCAGACAAGGTCTCAAGTGAAGCAACTGGGACACCAATCCAGTCACAAAGCATTCCACCTACAATTTGTCCTGCCTGCAGAGTGTACTGGGACTGGAGCCTAGCAGAATCGTCATCCAAGAGACCAGAGACTTCATCTGGCAACTGATGGTAGCAGATGCAGAGTTCCACAGCTAATCATTACAAGAACATGGCCCACAGAATCAACTGACTCAGACTCGTGGGAACTTGCGGAGATCAGGGATCCCATAAGGGTCTGACGTAGGTCCTTTGCATATATGTTATGTCAGAGTACCTTGGTGTTCGTGTGGAAATCCTAACAATGGAAGCAGGAGCTGTCCTTGACTCTTTTGCCTACTTGTGGGGCTCTTTTCCCCCTACTGGGTTGCCTTGTCCAGTCTTGATGTGATGGCATGTGCCTGGTCTTATTGTAGCTTGTTATACCATGTGTTTGTTTGATGCCCCTGGGAGGTCTGCTATTTTCTGAGGGGGGCAGAGTGGAGAGAGGGGAAACTGCAGTCCAGATATAATATATGAGAGAATAATAAATAAAAAGAGTACATTAAAAACACGGTATGAGTTGCTTACATTCTCTTGTGAGAGATCACATAGAAACATAGATATGAGGAGCAGGTGATAAGAAGTCGGGTGATTCATGTTCTGTTCATCCTTGTTGTGATCAGACACTTGACAAGAAGTGACATGAAGGAGGAAGGGTCCATTATGTCTCACTGTTTAAGAAGGGATTCATCTGTTATGGCATGAGATGCATGGTCCCAAGAGCACGAGGTCACACTTCATCTCTCTGAAGTCAGGACACAGAGGAGGCATGAAGTCCATCAGGGTTATGGAACTCTAAGCTCATACCAAGTAATTCATTCCTTCCTAAAGCTTCCACAACTTTCCAAAAACAATTCTGCCAGAGACCAAGCATGAGCAAATAGGGACATTGCACATCCTGATCCCCAGGACCTGAGTAGGGGAATCCTGTAATTCAGAAATGAGAGCAGGAAGCAAAGTTGTGCTCTGGCTCAGTTTCCTTGCTTTGTTTTGGTTTTGTCCTGATTTCCCTCCAAGAAGAAAGTCTTACAGTTAATGATGCTATAAATATTTTTCCTTTCTCCATTAGCATGATATGGAGAGGACAAAGACAAGAGATGAGTCACATCAGGAGAAAGGGATCTCAAGCCACCCACCTGCCATTGTGTCATGGCAGGTATTACTAATCCATCTCCATCACTGTAATCCACCCGACAGACGTTGCTGTGGCAGACACTGATAGTCCTTGCTGCTCTGTTTTTGCTGAGTGCCTCTACAACAATACAGTTCATGCTACGACACCCCACCAGTCACGGGTATTGATGGCTAAGCTATATAGTGTCTTTTCTATTTGGGCTCAAGCACAACATTTAGGTTCTTCTACATCTAAAATGTATCAAAATGGTTTTTTTCTTTAATAGATTAGACATCACTGTTCCCTCTATATCCTCCCAAAAGAAAGCAGAAAATAGGGTGATTACAAAAGTACCAATATTTTCCTTCTCACAAATTACTGTGGGATAGGAATCTTACTGCAATGCTAGCAAGGTTAGTGGTTATCTCAAAGTTTACAACAAGAAAGCCGTCAAAGGAAATATCCATGTTTATAAATGGAGACTATTTCTTAAAAATTCCCCCCAAAACCCTAAAAAGCATAAATAATGGCTAGTAAAACAAAGAGAGATAGTGGTAAAAGCTTGTGCTATCCCCCCTTTCATTGCTGAGACTTCTGAGACTGGTGTGGGGGTGAGGTGGGTGGGGGTGGGGGTGGGGTGGGACTAACTGATACTTCAGATCTAAAGATACACCCTTGAAACTGTTTCTCAAAGCTCTAAGTGGTTCTATTTCTGTATCTATCTTCTCTGTCAGTCTATCTATATATGTATGTATCTATCTACCTTTCAATCCATCACCCATCCATTCATGCATCCATCCATGTATCTAAGTATCTATGTATCTACGTATTGTATCTATGTATTAATGTATGTATGTATCTTTCAATCTATCTATCTATCTATCTATCTATCTATCTATCTATCTACCTACCTACTCACCCATCTATCCATCCATCCATCCATCCATCCATCCATCCATCCACCCATCCATCCATCCATCCACCTATCCATCTATCCACACACTATGGCACACATATGTAGCACCTGCATAGTTAATGTTATTAAGTCAGTGAAAAATACACTCCTGTATTCAACAACTCGAAAAGTTGGAAAACCAGCTTTAACAAAGAAGAATTGTGGGGGGTGAGGCTCTCCTTTAATGTCTAAGTTCAAAAGTGCAACTTTCTGAACAGCACTAGAAATGCTAAAACTCTGCTTGCTCCAACAGTTCTCGTGCCAAGGTGACTGAAGCCAGACACATACAGTTATTTTCATTCCAACTGTGCCCAAGAACAAAAAGGCTAAATACAATGGGTTGTAAGCAAAGCTTCATACAGAGAAATCAAAAGATAGAAAAAGAAGCCATGGAAACCTCATAAGATGAAAATGAATTAAAGGCCTTTATCTTTTATTTATATTGTGAACAAACAAGAAAGCCTTGATATGGAGTAATAAAATGCTTTCAAGTAAGGGATGAGCAAAAGAAATGGTAATTAATGCTTATTGTGCCTTTAGATTTTTATCTCATGCAAGAAGAATATGCAGTGGGAGTGTGAGCCTATATTCAAGGTACTAAAGGTTTTAGTGAGTTTGAAATCCATGTAAGTCATCTTAAATTTGAACTTCGAGTAATTATCATTTGTATTCAGTCTGAGTCACAGAAGGCATTGACTGTGAAGAGATTTTAAGTGCCCGCATGGCAGGCCTCGTTTTATGAAACGTCAGGTTAAACAAGACCTTAAAATCAGCAACATTTGCTTTGCATCTTGAATTCAATGTTTTCCTTTAATCTTTGAAACAGAAGAAATTTCCCAGAAAAGTTCATTATAATGTGCAAAACAATTAGGCAAGGTAGAAATTAATAAATCAGGAAAACACATTAGTTTATCCATAATCGTTGGCTTTAGAAGGCTCCTGGTACTGTCAAAGGAAAAATTTAAAAATTGGCTTGGTGGATATTTTTCTACATTAAAAAAAAAATAATAGTACTCACTCACAGACAGATTTAGGAGAAAATTTAATTTTAGTCATCATTATTAATAAAATTCTATAAAACAAACATCTGTAGTTGAATAGGGCTCACCCGTCTAACAAAATGGATTGTTTCATTAGCACGATGTGGAAACGATGCTGGATCTTTTCTAAAGGTCTGGAGGAGCAGACTCAGGCCTCAACCTCAGACCAATGTGAGACTTCCAGGTCAATGCCAGAGCTTCATTTTCTGAATGGTAAGGTTGAAAGCAGTCATTGAAAACAATCAAGTCATTTCTTTACATACTGGGATTACTGGGGATTGGCCATCTGATAATCTCTCAGACTGTGGAAGTCACCAAGTGGCAGAAAAGGACTCACAGGAGTTTGCTTGAAGGAGATCAAAGCAAGATGTCACAGGGATGCCTGTGGCATCTGCTTCATTGTCCTCCAAGCCTTCCCTCATTGTGCATTTCGGGATCCCGTTTATCTTACATATTGATTCTTTCTCAGATGCTTGCCTGGATCTAAGCAGTGAATACTAATTCCTTCCCACATCCATCTGCACCTGGTGTCTTTGAGTGGGATCCTGCTAGTAGTATGGAATAATTAGTAAGATGCTCATATGAAGTAAGAGACTTAAGTACAGGTTAACTGATTATCACCAGTGATGTCTACCAGAGATTAGCAAGCTCTTGAGTGCTTGAAATCCAGGGAAACAGTTTCAGCAAAACAGGGTGAAATAAAGTATTTGAGAACCACTAGGACCTAGATGAGGCCCAAGAGATCTCAGAGTCACAAAGCAAGACTCCATGCTACCAAAGTTTTGCAGAATTTTTTCTGCTTACCTACAGTGGCCGTGGATAGTTCCACACATCGGCATACAAATGACGATCACTGTATGAACTGCTTCTTATCCATGTTCTAGGAAGACTGGGGCTGGAGAGTTGGACCCAAGCCACATAAAAGAAACTGTCTTCCTTTCTGTAACTTGGCATGCCAAGTCCTCAGTTCACATTAGCTCTAGGCCCTTGTGCATGGAGTCTTCATTCCTCAAGGTGCTTGGGCAACCCTAAAGCAGAGATGTTATCACAAAAGCCTCTCAGGTGTTTTCTTCTCTCCCAACATTGCTATTCCGCAGCAGAGAAGCCAAGGACGATAGTGTTCTAGATTAACATTTCTGTAGCATGGGTTCACTTAGAACATCGAGTCTAGTCACCAGGATATGAACAAAAGCAGAATAATAGGGACTGAGGGATGGCTCACCAGGAAAGTGCTTGTGCTGCAAACATGTGGGCCGGGGTTTAGATTCCCAGCACCTGATACAATGCTGAGCATGAAGGCTTGCATCTGGAATCCTCACCACACAGATGGATCTAGGAGAATCCTGGAGCACATGACCAGGCTATCTAGCCAATAGTTCAGTTAGGGATTGTATCACAAAAAAAAGTGGACAGTGATTGAGAGAAACCTCTGAACAAGATATGAATGTGCACATGCAGTTGCACGCACACATACGCAAACACACTCACACACAGGTGAAGCATACATACAAATACAACACACACACATGAGAGAGAGGGGGTGGGTATTAAAGTATTTTATTACAGTAGACAGATGGCCTAAACAAGCAGAAAGGAGAGATACTATCACCATGCTGTCTCTCTCTGACAGTCTGAGGGAATCTCAAATAACTAAACACAGACTGAGAATACTAAGCTGTCTGAGAGTTTCCAGGATTAGCAACATAAACAGACGCTGGATTCCGGGATAGGCTCTCTAACTGCCCACCTTCTCCTCTAATGTTGACTCTATATGCCTGTAAATGAAGAATAGATAGACAGATCTACAATAGAGTTGTGGTAACACACACTGGTTGTTCCTTTCTTTAAGTGTGTCTCACATGATCTTTCCCAGGACCTTAAGGTGCTGTTTTACTGGCCACTGGCTTGTCCTGTGCCTTTACTCTCTGGATCAACCTCAGAATTATCTACTCTCAAACATTTTCTACTATTCCTCCTCTAGCCCTAGAAAAGCAGCTTGTCACTAGCATGGCCCCTCTGGTTGGCATCTGAGTATACATTTATAGCACCAGGGTACCTGATTTCCCAGATAAAATTCTACTTCTGGGTTTAATGTTCGCACAAGAAGCAATAGTTTTTAATAGAGTGAAAATAGTTGTTTGGAGACTAGTTTCTGGGATTTACACAGTCTAAGAGATGCTTTATTGTCCTTCACTGTGAAAATAGCTATTGACAATAATAGTGATGATCTGTAGAGAAACATTTTAAAGAGATGTGCTTCAGAGAATAGATCTTTATTTAAATGTAATTTTATGACTGCTTCATTGAAGGGTCTTTCTTCAGTTGAACTCTTTACCTGAGAAGTATTTTAAAGTTTGTAATTTTTTCTTTTTAAAAGGGTTAATGTGTGTGTGTGTCTACATACAGGCTTCACACCTACATGGATATGTAGGCGCCTTCGGAGTCCAGAAGAGGATGTTGGAAACTCTGGAGCTGGATTGTGTGAGCTGCCTGATCTCAGTGCTAGGAACTGAACTCGGTCCTCTACAAGAGTATCAAGTGCTCTTAATTCCTGACTCATCTCATCTCTCCAGCACCCCATGGTGACTTTTCCAACCAGTAGTCTATAGCCTGATAAGGAACTCAGTTAAGGTGGCCAGATAAATCCTAAGTGCTCAATTTACAAACACATTATATAGTAACACATCTTTCAGGCTTCATCTACTATCTCAAATCTACCATAGAATCAAATTTACTATGCATTAGTAAATGCATGAGTTCCCCTATGTAAAGACTTAATAAGAATCACCACCATCACATACAATTTAATGATTTCTAAATCTGGTTAAACATGCATTACAATGGTAATTTGGAGATATATGTAGTAAAATTGCGACATAAAGCTGCCTGAGTAGTGGAAGAAAAGTAACATCTTCCTGAAATAAACTGGTTCCCCACTCAGAGTATGCTACGGTCTCAAAAGCTTGGATAGTACTATCATTCTTCTACTGTACCTCGATCACCTATTTGGCTAAAATGACGTGATTACTCAACAATTTAGTTTGGGACATAAAAAAACCTTGATTCCTGCAAACATGTTCCCTTGAAGCCATCAGCTTCCAGAATGAGGGTTGATGATGTTTATCTTGTTCATGTATCTTTCATTCAAAATAAGTATTCTGTCTGTGTGGTTGTGTTGAGAGCTCAATCTTGAGCTCTAAGGGAGTGCTCGTGAGCTTCAAGTGACTGACTGGCAAGCTCTGTTGGGTTATGGGTGAGTCACAGCACTCACTAGGGTTGAACATGCCCTCCTGGGTCAGGTGACTCAGAGGTTGGGCTTGCTAAGAGCAGAAGAGATAAGAGTCTGAAGAGAAAAGGAAAGGGGTTGGCAAATTCATGTTGACTACTCAATACACTATGGATATTTATTTTATAATCCCCTTCGAAAGCCCTGCAGTGGTGGCGCACGCCTTTAATCCCAGCACTTGGGAGGCAGAGACAGGCAGATTTCTGAGTTCGAGGCCAGCCTGGTCTACAGAGTGAGTTCCAGGACAGCCAGGACTATACAGAGAAACCCTGTCTCGAAAAACCAATAATAATAATAATAATAATAATAATAATAATAATAATCCCCTTCGCTGAGTTCAAGGCCAGCCTGGTCTACAGAGTGAGTTCCAGGACAGCCAGGGCTATACAGAGAAACCCTGTGTCGAAAAACCAAATAATAATAATATAATAATAATAATAATAATAATAATAATAATAATAATAATAATCCCCTTTGAAATACTAGTTTGGTTTGGCTTTCCTAAGGGCTGTGAGACAGAAATTAGGTAATGAAATGTAATTAACACAAATTTGGCAGAAAGACAGTACCTTTCAAGTCAAGAAATAGCTTAACAAGCAGTCAACATCCTTTATCAAAATTAGAGTAAATCCTGAAATGCATTTTAGCAATGAAAACATATGACTCTAGAAAATATTCATAAGTATATAATCAAATGGTGTACAGTTTCCAGTATTGGACAATTAGCCCAGAGTCCTGCATATGCCAGTAACATTTATTCTTGTTTGTAAGTGGATCTTGAAGATGATAATATAATAGGACCTTACTGAAAAATATAACGGAACAGGATTTCTTGGGAGAAAGTATTACATTTGCAACAACAACCCCTGTTCCTCCTCATGAAGGTCTTTCTGTCTCCCAATCTCCATCACCCACAACAACACAAGGACACTGATAGTTAGACCAGACTTTAGAAGATGGAAAGGAAAATGATGATGGGATTCTGAGAATCATCTTTAGGACAGACACTGTGGTGGTTTGGCTATGCTTGACCCAGGGAGTGGCACTATTTGGAGGTGTGGCCTTGTTGGAGTGGGCGTGGACTTTTTGGAGTAGGTGTGGCTTTATTGGAGGGTCACTGTAGGGGTGGGCAATGAGATCCTCCTACAAACTACTCCTAGTGGCCTTCAGATGAAGATGTAGAACTCTCAGCTCCTCCTGCACCATGCTTGCCTGGATGCTGCCATGTTCCCACCTTGATGATAATGGGCTGAACCTCTGGACCTGTAAGCCAGCCACAGTTAAATGTTGTCCTTTAAGAATTGCCTTGGTCATGGTGTCTGATCACAGCAGTAAAACCCTAAGCCAGGCATGGTGTATGCATCACTTGTCTTTTGTGGCATGAAATACACATTGTACCTATCAAATTCCTAAACTCTTAAAGAACAATTGTTCTGTGTCTTAACATCTAGAACTAAAGAACCATTCTCTGAGGAGAGAGAAGGTAGGAAAGATGCTTGTGCACTGTGAAACCAGACCTAGGGTTGTATAGATGTCTTGACATGTATTTTCCCATAGGGATTTCCAAGCTGTCAACAGAAATGCAATCATATACAAAGAGGCAATGGAGTCCAAGTGTTGAGCAATAACATAATAGAAAAAATATGAGAAAGAGTTGGAACACAGGAGAAAGGGAGCAGCAACAAATCTCAAACAAGCCATTCTTCGCTTTTCCCTGACTCAATGATACTGTTTCAAATTCCTTAAGGATTCTTTTATGTTCACCAGGAAGCGTTTTTTCTAGTCCTGGACCAATTCTGGTTCATTTTTTTTGTTTTTGTTTTTTCAGTTCTTTGATGATTTTGTACAATGTATCTTGATCATATTCATCCTCTTCCTCCAGCACCTCTCAGATCTACACCACCTTCCTACCTAATTTTGTATATTCTTTAAAAACACAATAACAACAACAAAACAAAAAAGAAAGGAGCAAAAACTATCAATTCAATTGGATCTTCCCATAGAAACTAGAAAGTACATCACTATATGGGACAGCTATATGACAATACCACCACCCCAAAGCTCAGGAACTTTGCAGAGTTAGGGTTGTAAAAATTATAAGAGCCAGAGGTACTGAGTGACTAGAAAGACCCTGTTTTCTAGACACCACAAGTAAGTTGCACACATAAACTCACAGCTGCTGTGACAGTATGCACAAGGCCTGTGTCAGTTCTTAAAAGCCAAGTTCCCTCATGTTAAAGTAAAGTCAAAGTAACTTTAATAACTTTTTATTTAATTTTCTCCTTTCATATTTATTGACTGTATTTTTCACATACATGTGTGTGTGAGTGAGTGTGTGTGTGTGTGTGTGTGTGTATGCACATGCATGTTCACACACCTTGCAGGACTGTGTATGGAGGTCAGAGGATAGCTTGCAGAAGCCAGGATTCTGGGGACTAGACTCAATTTCTGAGGCTTAGTGACAAGTACATTTACTTGCTGAGTCACCTGGCCATTTCTTGGACTTGAAGGCTTTTTCTGAGAGTCTCCAGCCTGAATTTCTCCACGTGGAACGCTCAAGGTAGGCATTAAATCAAAGCACAGAAATATGTCAATAACCTTACTGCTGACTTGAGTTCTAGCCCACAAATCCTACTCATGATTCCTGGCATGATATCATGGGTCCCACTTTTTCCCTTGCCATTCTGAGACTACCATGGTTCAAGACTCTTCTAAGGATTCACTTGGGTCACTTAATATCGAAGCCAAAGAACTCTGTTCTCCACCCCTACTTTGCCTATTAGCCTTTCAGGATTTGGTCTTCCACACAGAGAGTCCTACCTTCCATTGCTAAAGTAGTTCATCAGAGGAAAGATGTGTAGACAAAACAGGGAACAGAATTACTCATGGAGAATGCACTAAAGTCAATTCTATTAATAGGTATCTTAGGCAGAAGGGATCTTTGCAAACAATTAATCCACACCATCTAATGAGTTTCCTGCATAAGACTCACGCTGCTTACCCACCCCATAATTAGATCAAATTCTTATTATTAAAGTCACTTTGTATACATTATTTAAGAGTAGAGCGTCAAAATAGAAATTCATTACCCAATTAGCTTTTACTAGAGCTATGTATATCCTATAAGCTTAATGTATGTACCATCTTATTCTTTGTAAGTTTTTGCTATTTTAAAATTTCCATCAAATTTGCATTCTAAACATGAGAGGATTAATAAAATACCAAGCAGGTGATTTCTATGAGCCACAGAATTGCTGGCATGGAAAATATCCTTAAAGCACAATGGTGGTACCAATATATTGTCTGTAACCAACAGCTGTCAAACTGGACTGAAGGTCCACTCAACAGGAGAGAAATCATGTCTGCTACTAGAAACTTCTCCAACTTCTCCATGAGTTACAGAACTCATGGATCTCAGAAGGAAACCTACTAATGTCACTTTTCTAGACCAGCATAGTTCCTAAGCAAACTCTGTAACTTATCATGAGGCAAGCCGATGAGTGTAGCTTACATCACTCATCAAAGAAGCTTCTCTTTTCAGCAAATGGAAACCATAGCAGAAAATCACAACTCAAAACAACACAGAAATCAACAGATCCCAGGGATCCTACCACCAATAGGTACATCTACATTACAACTCCTGTACCTAACGGAACATTGTGGAAAGGGGGGCAGAAAGATTGTAAGAGGCAGAAGACTAGGAAATCTGAGATTGTGTCTTCTAAACATGGCTGGCCAAACAAGACTCAAACAATGACAGTATCAGACAGAAACAGACATGGTAACGCCCAGAGGGGAAACCCCATGGGTTCTCTTCCCTAGATAAAGAACTACAGTCATCCAATGACTGTTAAAAGAGGGGGAATTAGCCTATTTCAGGAATGATCTCCCTATCTGATTATTGAATACAAACTGAACAACTCTGAAATCATATACACATAAACAACAAAAATGGACAGAGAAAATTGCATTTATGCATTTTTGCTTATATACATACATGCATCTAATAATAATAATAGCCAAAGAAATCAGGCCATCTATTTGAGAGGGAGATGAGAAGAGTTCCCTGAGTTCTCTCAGGGAAGGGAGAAACAATGAAATTATATTTTAATTTAAAATATTTTTAAATGACTTAATATTTTCACTATGATCTGAGAAAACTTGTTCTCACTGAAACTTAAGGAACAGTGTTCTAATTTACAGAATAAAAAATAAGCATGACTAGCTGGCTTAGTGGTAATGTACTTGCCACGCATATAGGAAGACACTGGCTCAATCCTCAGCAATGACGGAAAACTCTTACTGCAAGGATCTTATCCTATTCTTGGAAATAACAGGCTATGTATTTAATAAGGTATACTAAAAATAAAGAAGGTAAAAAATAATTTCAGGGATGTTTGACAAAGCATAAAGGAATCACATTTTTTTATATTTACCAAAAATTGTATTCAATATACACACATACAACATATTATATATTATAATTACGTGTGTGTGTGTGTGTGTGTGTGTGTATAAAATAGACTATCAAAACTCTAGTACCAGGCCTAAGAAACCTGCATCTTAATGATGGTTGATCAGGGTAGTCTATGTGACTCCCCAAACCACTAAGATCATCCCGGTAGCCCTTGGTTGTTCTCAAAGGTTGAAAATGACCTGCTACTCCTGAAGACACTGCGTACTTAGGATACAAAACTCATATCTATTGCCTGGATCTATCCCGAAAGCCTCCTTCCTGCTGCCAAGTTTCCATCATACCAAGAAGTACTGAATAAGCTTTCAAGGGAGAGAAGCCATAAAAATCCTTCCCAGCTGCAACACCTATGAACCACAATTACCAACATGATCTGTAAAGGTACAATAAGTGACACTCACAAGATAGTGGTGGCCAACAGCTATCTAAGTGGACTTAAGGCCCACTCAAAGAGTAGGAAAAACCATGCCTGGTACTAGAAGCTTTGCCAGCTCCAGAGGCTAGTGAGGTCCTGGACCTTAGAAAAGAATCTACTCCCACTACTTTTTTAGGTGAGCATAATTCCTTATTATAAATATTATCCTTATGACCATAGACAAGTGCAGTTACCAGCCCCCATCAAAGCAGGTCCTCCTTATTGTAAATAGAGATTATCACAGGAAAACCAAACTGAATACAACCCAGAGATCATTGTACCATGGGGAACCAAGTCAAAATGGTTGCATCTACATTACAACTCCTGCATCTGTGACTTGGGGGACAATACAGAAGAGCAGTTGGAAAGACTGCAAGAGCTCGAATACCAGGAAGGATCCTGAGAGACATTCTCTCCAAGGGATAATGCAGATAAGATTGGAACAATGGCAGTATCAATGCCAACAGGGAAGAGGGAAGATTTCACTGGGTCATATCCCTAGACAGGGAATGTAGGCAACAAATGACTTCTCCGGTTTCCTCAGGAATGCCCTTCATCTACCCCTTATTAGTTTTACAATACCCTGAAACCATATACATGAAAACAACCTAAATGGACTCAGCAGATTATATTTATATATTTATACATACCTAAGCATATATATGTAACAATGATAATCAAAAAAAGAAGAAGATATTAATCTAAGGGGGTAGATGGGGCTTAAAGAAGGAAAGAGAAGGAAGAATTCAATATTAATTAAGCTGTGTTAAAAGAGGACTCTGCTGTTGGAAGCACAAAGTTTTATAACCCAGTTTGGCAGTTTCTCAGAAAATTAGGAATACTTCTGTCTCAAGACTCAGCTAGATCACTCCTGGGCATAGACTCAAAAGATGCTCTATTACCCCACAAGGACACTTGCTCAACTATGTTCATAGAAGTTTAGTTTGTAATAGAAACTAGAAACTACCTAGATGTCCCTCAGTTGAGAATGGATAAAGAAAATGTGGTTAGTTTACACAATAGTACAATACTCAGTAATTAAAAACAAGGACATCATGAATTTTGCAGGAAAATAGATGGAACTAGAAAATATCCCAAGAGAGGTAACCCAGACCCAAAAGGACATGTATGATATGTTCTCACATATAAGTGGATATTACCTATAAAGCACAGGATAACCATGCTATAAAGCACAGATCCAAAGAAGCCAAATAACAAGGAGAGCCCAGGGAGAAAAGTTGAAGCTTTCTCAGAAGGGGAAATAAAATAGATATTGGAGGTGGATGGAGGGAGGAAACTGGGTGGAAGGGGAGGGGATGGGGAGGAGGGGGTAGGGATGAGGGGATGGGGAGTATGAAATCAGGTATAGGGAGAGCAGAGGAGAAACAATGGAAATCAGTCAAAAGTGGGCAATTTCTAGGAAGTCCCAGAGACCTGGGATGGTGGGGGTCAGGGTGTCTATGGACGCAACTCTAGCTGAGACTTCTAGCAATGGGGGACATAGATCCTGAAGCAGCCTCCTGTAGCCAGGCAGGACTCCCATTGGAGGGACAGGAACAGCAGCCCACCCACAAAACCTTTGACCCAAAATGTGTCCTGCTTACAAGATGTGTGCAGGGACAAAGAACAGAGTCCGAGGGAATGGCCAACCCATGACTGACCCAAATTGGGAACCATCCCATGAGCAACAACCAATCCCTGACACTATTTATGATGATATTTATGCTTGCAGACAGGAGCCTAGCATAATATTAAGTGACTGAACTTGCCTGTGCTACATTTTGGATTTTCAATTTCATTCCATTGGTCTACCTGTCTATTTTTGTACCAGTACCATATTGTTTTTATTACCACAGCTTTGTAATATACCTTAAGAACTGAAATGGTAATCCTTCCAGGATTGTTGTTTTAACTCTGTGTGTGTGTGTGTGTGTGTGTGTGTGTATGTGTGTGTGTGTGTGTGTGTGTGCGCGCGCGTGTGCGCGCACATGCATGCCATGTGTGCACACACCCATGTGTTTGCACAGTGCATGCAAGCTGCATTAGCCCCTGTATGCTAGTGGATACCAGCACAGAGTGACCTGGATGTTAGGTATTTCTCTGTGTTCCTCACCACCTTATATTTTTAGATAGGTTCTCTCACTGTTCCCTGAGTTCATCCTTTAGATTAAACTGGAGGGCCACTGAATATCTGTCTGTCTTTGCCTTCTGCCAACACTGAGCTAACAGAAACAGCCCACCCAGACCAGCTGTTATGTGCCTGCTGGGGATCTAATTCACATCCTTGTGTTTTCACAGTAAGAACTCTTCCCACTGGGTCATCTCCCCAGCCTCCACTATTGGACTATTCCAAAGAGATCACCCCTCAAAAGCTCTTCTTCTTGAATATGTAAATTCTGGAGAAGACATTCTATGTGAGAAAACAGTGGAGGCCCAGAAGTTTTAAGCTTCCCTACTTAACATCTCTTCACTCTCTAAGATGCAGAAGACCTAGAGATCTTAAATCATGAACTGAACATGTAATGTTATTGTCAAGTTGAAAGTGGACCACGTATCTCTTTTAACCACGAAAATCATGTAGGGACACTGTGTACTAATTCTGCCAGTACCGCTGCAGATTTGATCGTTGTTGATGAACTACTGGGTCAAAACTCAAATGAGGGGAATTTTGCTTTTGAAGAGTTTATGTCCTGGAAACTAACTATGGATGGCCACGTGTGAGTCAGTTAACAAATGTCAATGAAAGCAGGTGCATGTGTTTAACCAACTAGCTCAGGGCTTCATGTTATCCAGTTGTTGGGAGGCAGAGGCAGGCGGATTTCTGAGTTCGAGGCCAGCCTGGTCTACAGAGTGAGTTCCAGGACATCCAGGGCTACATAGAGAAACCCTGTCTTGAAAAAAAAAAAAAAAGAAAAGAAAAAAGAAAAAGAAAAACCGTGTTATTCAGTTGATCCTCAAATCCATAGGATGCCAATCAACAGTGGATTTATTTATTTATTTATTTATTTATTTATTTATTTATTTATTTATTTATTTATTTTGAGTGCTTGGGAAAATTATGAGCAGTCTTAACCAGGAAATGCACAAAACTGAAGGTATGCTCTCAAATTTCAGTTTGAAGGGATCAAACTTAAATGAATTGTGCGTTTCATAAGTAAATTGTAGAAGGCTGCTTGCCATCACATGACCCCCTGCATTCTCTTTTATAATAGTGAGCTGCATCTCATTTAACACCCTTATGTTAAAGACTGTTGACACTGGTATAAATAGGGCGCGTGGTCTTGTATTATATTGGGGTCTTTCAAAGTATTGCTCTCTTAATATTAAATTAAGTGTCTATTTAAAAAAAGAGAATTATTTAAGCTTATCTTATAGATCCCATCAGAGATTATGGGAGTTTAAATATCTGATAATAGTATTTGTGAAACATATATATACCCCCCCCAATAGTGTGTTAACTTATGTGTGTGATCATGGGTGACGACAGATGAATTCCAGCATAAACAATTGGGTTTTGTTAGTGGAAAGACATTTTTAAAATGTAGGCTTTTGATTTTTCCAGAGACATAATATGAAGCTATAGAAGGAACATAAAGCATAAGAAGTGTGCACCCTACATGAAAGTTAGTGTGCCTATGACTGCCTCTACTGTCATGTGGTGGATGTACCCCAATACATCATTTACCAACTTCACTTGTCAACTTGACCATTTTGCAGTCATGGCAGCAGGGAGACAGAAATCTACTTTGGTAAGGCACTCACGGGTGCATATAGTAACAGGATAAAGGTTAATGCCTCATTATCCAGAAAAAACTTTCAGGATACACAGGTGACAGTGAGAGTAAAATGTGACTCTACATAACCACAAGAGTACAGCAACACATGCCATTATGACTCTCCTCATTCACTGAACCCATCTAAGAAGTTTAATGAATATGGATCACAGAGGCCAATATAAAAATATAAGAAAAATCTCAGAGTTGGTCACAAACAATGCTCATGCCAAACTGAGGATTGAATGTCGGAATGAAGGCTTTCATCCTTGTAAATTTTTCCTCTCATACAATCATGTAAGTAAGGTAAACGGATGTCATCTAAGGTATTCAACGGAGGTAAGAAACTGAATAGATCTGCTTCAGCATTACAAATCAAAACTAATGTACGAACCAAATAATCGAGATGTCTACCCACTTGACGACGCAAAATTTAACTTTGAAGTTATTGGGGTGTATTTCTCAAAATGGACTTAATTCGTGATCATGTGGTGGCTTCTCTCTTCTTGTTATTTCCTCGGGATACATGTTACACCCAGTATCATTAGCAATGAAACTTCTCAAGTGATGTCCTTGAAGGAGGTATTGTGACGTGCCCTACCAGTGAGTGTGGTGGAGGTAGAGAGGCAGAGGATAGAGAGATCCTAGTCAGCATGGACTACAGAGTGAGACCCTATCTCAGGAATCCACATAAAACCAGAATAAATCAAATAACAACAACCAAAGAAACAAGCTAGTCTTTTTACTAGAAATAACACTTATATGTGTTCTCCTAAGTAGCTTACCACAGTAGGTTGTTGTCTCCCCACTGAAGTTAACATCACAGCAAAAGTGACAGATTGTGTCTGTAAAGGGTGAATTGGGGTACACCCATCGCATCATGATAAATCTAGATGTAAACACGTTAACTTTCATGTTAGATGCATGCTTGTCCTGTTTCATCTCTTTCTTTTAAAAAATATTCAAAATAGATTCGTCTTTCATACAATCCATCCCTTCTCTCGACTCTTCCCAGGTCCACCCTCAGCTTTCCTCTCCCCCAGATCCACCCCAACCCCATCTCTGTTTCCTCTTCAGAAAAGAGGCCTCCAAGGAATAACAGCCAAACAGGACAAGGTAAGATACAATAAGACAAGGCAAAAGCCCTCTTATCAAAGCTGGCCAAGGCAATCTAGTAGGAGGAAAAGAGTCCCAAGAGCAGGCAAAAGAGTCAGAGACACATCCACTTCCATCATTAGGAGTCTCACAAAACACCAGGCTAACAGCCAAAATATGCATGCAAAGAACCTGGTGCAGACCCAATGAAGGTCCATATTTGTGTCTTCACTCTCTATGCGTCCATGTGAGCCCTGCTTAGTTGCTTCTATGGGCCATATTATCCTGGTGTCCTCCATCTCCACCTACAATCTTTCCTCTTCTTCCACAGAGTTCCTCAATCACCAAGGGGAGGGATCCAATGACCCCTTCAGTTTAGAGTCTCCACCTAATGTCTAGCTCTGAGTCTATATCTTCATGAATATGTCTCTGAAAACATCTTGGATTTCTCACTTGGAAAGTCCAAGTATATGTATCAGATCTTGAAGTTATATCTGCTATTCCTATAGATTACCTGGATATTGAGGTGTTATTGCCTAGAAGACAAAGACAAGGGAGTGGCTGGTGTGGTACAACATGAAAGCACAGATGTGAAGACATAGGTCACAAAGGGTTAATCACATTATCCTTTAAATACTTTGGTAAGCAACATGGAACACTTGCATAGCTAACTCAGACTGTGTCATCTTTGTTCCCAAAGGTAGAGAGTTTGGTGTTAGTGCCACAGAAAACTATAAGGTCATTTTATCCAGCAAAAGGAAATGGAAATTTTGAAATCACTTCAGTTGCTACTAACACACAGCATGGTCAGATGAGAGGAATCAAACTTTCTTTTTTCAAATGAACACTTTCTCAGAAATAGAATGCTATACATCCATAATGTAGTGGTAATCTGTGTCCTCAGGATCGGAACGTATGTGAGAAAAGTTATCTAGTGTCTTCCTTGAGGCCCACACCATGTCCAGATACCATCCATCCCTAATTCTTCCAGACCTCTGCAAACTTTCAGGGGATCGATATCACCTTGCCGATGACAGATGTCAACTTTGCCCTTCTTAAAATCTGTACTTACCATTTATCTTCTGATTATTTTTTAACTTGGGTAGATTTTACTGTTATTATTAAAGATTATTATAAAATGCATTCCCATTTTTAGTTATGAAGACAGCTTTAAAAGCAGGCTGATTTAAATTATTTTATACCCTGTAGTCACCTGATCTAAGCTGTGTACAAGCCACAACTCCTAGCTCACCAGTCCAAAGGTAAGCTGTTCACGGGTGCTCTAACTGATCAGCATGTGTGTCTTTCTGATGCCACCACCTTCCCTCTAAGCAATCATGAGGTGCATCTTTCCCTCTCACTTTGTCATGCCTCACACTGGCTTGTAAGAATGAAAATCTTTGGGCATCACTATTTCTTTTGGATTCTCTAGACAGATCTCCCAAACCTATGTTGAAGTCTCTAAGCATGAAGTTCAGAGAAGTGTCTATTCTGCCTATGCAACACCAGAATGCATTGCCATGGTAACATTAGAGTCACATGAAGACAAATTCAGCTTCGTGGGAAATGCATACGCATCTCAGAACTGCCGTTATTTAATTGGTGTTTCTGTCACTGCTATCAGCCCACAAGAACAAAATTTCCATAAGGGCAAACATTTCGATCCTTATTTTACAAAAAGCATATGTCCTATATTTCCTAGCATAGAAATTGCTGCACAAAAATGCAATAACTATTTGTTGAATGAATATTTATTATGGCAACAGAGAAAGCTTAGCTCTAATGCTTCAGTATAATGTTTGATACTATTTTGATTTTAACCAGCTCATAACGATTTTTTTTACTATACTTTCTACAGTTATTACAAACTGTGTAAGGGGTTTAAGTGTATGCACACACACACACATATGCACTCACATTTATCATTTAAAACCTGATGTGCAAATGTCAGAACATGGGCTGCTGAGACAAGTAAAGCCTCATGTTTCCGTCTTTCAGGTTACTCCTGTGACCCAACAGTGTTCTACACACTATCGTGCCTTTGGTTTCTTCTAAAAGGTAGTGATGCTTTTCTAATACAGATACTCAAGAGTGAATCAGGCAGTGTAAGATGAATTCCATGGACCTAGAGGACACAGCATTTGAGAAAGGTCTATAAATGATAATTCATGCAAGCATTATCTACACAAGGAGCTTACGAAGTGGTTCGACTGAATAGCAACTTTCATCTTAAGAATCCAGTCCTGCGTGAGAGAAGTGTGGCAGGAGTCTGACTGAGGATAGAATTGTTGAGCTTTGGACATAAGATGGCATTGATATGATTCTCCTTTTTGTCTGAATTATCTCTGACCATTCTCTTGCTCTGGCTAACTATCAAATGCCATGAGCTAACATTTATTGTCTCTACCCTGCCCTGGAATTAAAATTTCCCAATAGGATTAAAAATTTCTGATTTATTTTATTAGAAAGTTGTGCCTATTTAACTGTTTTGCTTCTTGCTTATATTTCTATGGACTATAGACATGGCTGTATCCATCACAATATTCATAGTTTTAAAAGCATTTATGTTAAAATTACACATTAACATCTTTATATATTGTATACATTATTTTATATCATATTCTAACTGTGAAATTAATTGCTTAGGGCAAACTTTTGATGATATCACAAAGTTCATAAATCATGACACAGCTATGTCTTGTCTCTAATTTCATATACAAATAGGCAACAGTTAAGAGGTTTTGCATAAAAGAAAACAACTTTAAAACACACAAATTTGAACAGTCATGTAGTGTCTTAAATTCTCAACTTCTGTGACTTTTTAGTAGGAAATATTTATTGTGTGATTTCACAAGTGATTAATCCATAAGATACATAGAATTATAATTAAAAACTATACTAATCTTCATCTGAGATTAAGTTTTATTCTTCAATTTAATCATACTTTTTATTAGGGAAATGATGCATGTATTATAGTTTGAATATGAAATATCCCCCACAGACAGGCTGGCACGTTTGAGCATTTAGTCCCCATCTTGTGGTAATGTTTTGAGAGATCAACTTTACTCTTTACTTTAGGAGCTGGAGCAAATTTTGAGGCTGGGGGAAGACTATATGTGTGTGTGTGTGTGTGTGTGTGTGCGCGCGCGCGCGCGCGCACGCGTGTGTGTGCGTGTGTGTGTGTACACTTAACTGTATGTACACTGTGGATATGATGTGACCAGTTGCCTTCCCATTGCCATAGCTATGAGGCTCATCTACCAGCCTGCCCTCCCTACCATTATAGACTATATGTATTGAGATATGACCCGGAATAAATCCTTTCTTCACTACTCTCTCAGATAGAATATCATAGTCACCAGAAAAGTAATGAACAGGCTGTGCCCTTGTTTCAAACAACATATCTTTCTTTAATATTAAATACCAAAATGTGTGAGCCCTATGATAACGGCTGAGGTTCAAAGAGTTGGACTCATTCCATTTTGAATTCCTGAAGCCTTTCAAATAGAATTTATTTTTTTACTTCATTGTTTTATATATTCTCCGAATCAGGCCACTCAGAGTTGTTACTAATTCTCCAAGATCAAACACACTAAATAACAGAATGAACGTGGTTAGAAAGGAAACCTGGCAAACATGTTCGTGCAACCTACCCAGTTCCAATCGAGAGAACCTGAATCCACACAGACACTAAGGTTTTTCCATCTCATTTGGTATTAGAGTTGGTATAAAATTATAATTAATTTTATTAAATTAATAGAGTTGATGATTAAATTAGTGAATCAAATTTTATTACTTTTTATTATTTACATATTTTTTCAGAACCACTCTGATGGCTTGTGTGTACATAGCAGCGAAGTATGAATCTATTTTTAGCACAGTGAGTGACATGGAAGAGAAAGACTACATAGAGATGCTTATCCTCATTAATCTTATCACACAGATCTGGTTGCTGAACTCTCGCCTTAGAAGAGACACAGAACAAAAACCCATAGCAAGGGTTGGGACAGTTGAAAGATGATCTGGTTCAAATTGTTGGCCCAGGTTTATATTGAATACAACTCTTGTTATTTGTGGAGGATTCTGACAGACAAAGCTCAGCCTGGATTTCCACCTGCTCCTGACCCATTCTACTTTCTTTTCTTGTCACAACAAAAGAGTGGAAAGCAGCACAGCTCATCTTATGTGTCAGCGACCATGAAAATCCTCCTCCAAGGCCAAATGCCTATAGACAGTCATCACGATCAGCTTCGTAACTATACAATTCCATGACATTTCATTGGGAACATAGTGTCTTTCCTGACAAACGGCCCTGCGGTTCTGATGCTAAAATAATCATTTCCACTTTGTAATCAAAATTAGCTATTTTTGTAAAGGCCTCTACACAAAGTAAAATGATGGACTCCATAGTTTTAAAATCAAGGGTTTCAACAGGTTAACACTGCTAAGTTAACAGTGAGAAAGTTCCTTAATGAATCGTCTGAATCTTGAGAAGGGCTGATCCAAAACCTGAGGATTTCAGTCCAACAGTGAATGACAATATAGCACGTACAGTGTCATCTAGGCACAAGGAGTCACAGCCTCAAAAGGAAGTCTCACTAACTTTTCTCAAATTTCGCAGGGTAGGATATGACTCATTTCTCCTGAACTACATGATGAACTACAAGAAAGTTAGCCTTTGAAATAAAGTTGTCAAAATTCCTGCAAGACAGGCTCCTTTATACCATCATACAGTTGCAATAGGAAACATTTTTGGTTAACATAAAAACAAAGCAAGCAAAACGACCCACAGGTTTCTTCTGTTGGTTATGGCAGGTTTCTTCATTTCATTTTTCTTTCTAGAACCTCTGTTCTCTACCACTTTTGGCAAAATGTAAGGAAGACCCATTGGAAGCATACGTAAATGAATAACAATAGACCCAATGGAAGCATACATAAGGCTAACATCAGCAATAGTCCATGTAAAAAGTATGCCGCCTATGCATTAAGGAAATGTGTCAATCAACAATAAATCAATGAACTGAAAAAGGCCAGATTCTCTGCAGACAAAAATGATCTGGCATCAGAAATGGCCTTCATGTCCAAAACACTTAGCATTCCACCAATCCCCACTGGGTCACAAATGAAATTAAAATACAGTTGACTTTTAAAAACTGTCTCCCTGTGTCTCCCAGGGCATCATGATTAGTGTAATTTTCAGCATCAATGTTATACAGATATGATGAGTAATTAGAAACTTAAGTCATGTTTTCGTAGAAGCCACAGGATGAACCTTCGGGCATCTGAGAACTTCCACAGAGTAAGTATGAACTGGAACAAATCCAGAATGGGGCTAGAGGAAGCAGAACCTGCCTGAGAAGCTGTATTCCTGGGAGCAGGGGACTGGAAAACTCATGCTCTGAGCTGACTCCTCCACCCGAAGCATCAGGTGGCTCAACTCTGCCAGTCTGTATATGGGTCAGTTCTCCCTTAAGCCTGGAGCAAGGGCCACAGTCAGCACTATGACGCAGACTCTTCTGAAAGGAATGAGATGCTAGAACAAACACTGTGCCATGGTTTATTTTAGCTCCAGATTATGTAGCATTTTTGAGTCACAGTATTATGGTCTGAAGGCTCCACTCAACCGAAGACTGTCTACAAGCAACAGTAAGTCTTTACCACTCATGAATCCTCTGCAAGTATAGGATGCAGCTTCTTACACAATTTCTTTAAAAACAAACAAACAAACAAACAATGTTTAGATATTTGTTTTATTTTTGAGATTATAATAGAATATCATTTCTCCCTTCCCTTTCTTCCCTCTAAATCCTCCCATATATACCTCTTGCTCTCTTTTACATACATGGCCATACCCATTACTTGTATACATATACATATACATCATATACATGACATACATACACATATACACACACACTCTCACACACACTCACACACACATACACATATACACTGGGTATATCTGTTTATGTATAAAATATATAATATATATAATTATATATATATATATTCATAAATATATAAATGCATCCTGCTCAGTCAATGTTACTGGCATGTACGTTTCAGGGCTGATCACAACCCCTGCCCTTAGGGACCACTGAAGAAAATGAACTGGGAAGATTCCAAGAGCCAAAGGATGAGGGTGTTTGCTGTAAGATTGTATCTCCCAGTCATGTCAAAAGCTACCCCCATAATGTCTCTCCAAAATGATTCCTAAGCATGAGCTGAACACGGATGACAGCAACAGACATGCAAACATGGAAGGAGAAAGCCCATGAAGCCTCAGTCCTACATCTACACCTAAGGACTGCTAGGAACGGGGAAATGTCTTCCCTGGGAAAGAGCACATCGATTGTTATCCACACAAATTTTTTAAGTTTTAAAAATATATTCTTATGAGCTTACTATTAGGCAGTGTCTAACATCCATGGCAATCAAGTATCTGATTTTTTTTGTGTGTGGGCTTGAATAAAATTTTATTTTACCATCTTACATAGTGCTTCAAATTTTATTTTCTGCAGCCAATTATCTGCTGAATTCCTGTAGTATTTGTGTCAGAAGCAGGAACGGTGCTTGGGGCGCATTTTCGGTGACTTAAAAAGAAGGTGGAAGTGTCTCTTGCAACACCTCTTGTTAGTTCCCAGAGCCCAGCCAAAGAGTTAAGGATGACTATGTTCTTTCTGATTTCTTATTTGTTTCTCAATTTAGGCACTCTAAAACATTTCCAGAAACATCTATTTTGTTCCAGGTCAGTAGATCTTAAGAGCTGTTCTCAAGGATAGACCAGAGCCCTAAAAACTTAACTAATGTTGGTACTGTTTGTAAAATCCAATCCAACTCTGATGGCATTATATAGAGCAGATTTGCTACCTGAGAGAACATTTCACTAACTTATCTAACACCAGGAAGGGACAAGCAAGAGCCAAGGGGGAAAATACAGGAGAGTAAAAAGGAATGTATAATGAAGCTATTAAAAAGGACCAGCGACAGCTGTGCTCACAGATTTTTACATGTATTGCTCTCTACAGCATTAAATACCCCAAGCTAAAGCTATGTGACAGCATCGAACTTAATGCAACTGTCTCCAAAAAGTTGCTTGCAGAGCACTCACTTTTGAGTACTCTAAGGTATTATTAGAACTTTTAAAATAGCTATGAGTGGTGTCCCTACAAACCATGGGGTTTTCTACCTCCTTATGATGAACTTCATTTATCCAGAAAAAAATTCAAACAAACTGTTTGCAAAAACATGCTACAAACCCAAAGTATTTGACACTATGACTCAGAATCAATAATCCATAGTTAGCTACAGGAATGCCTCAGAGCAAGCCTCAGTATGGTCACAGCGAAGGCCTCTCTTTGACACATTGAGTATTGCACACTTTTAGTGTTCCCTTCACTCATCTCCCAAAGTCTGATCACTATTAATAGAAATTTGGAACCATTTCTTACATCATTTGCAGGGTTTGAAATGTAAGCTATTTGCTCAATGAACATTTGCAAATGTGTGTGTGTGTGTGTGTGTGTGTGTGAACTACATATGTTTGCACTACACACGAATTTATGCCTGGCATTTCATAAACTCACTAACTGAAAGGAAGCCTTGCTACACTGTACAGAAAATGTTTGCCCAAGAAACTATCTGTTAAAATGCTTACAATCCCCTCAGGTTCTCACATTATCTATTACCATCAATGCTTTCATCCGCCACATTATTGACCCTGTAGGTCCCATCAGTAGGTGTCATGGTGGGCTGTCCTGTGCCTTATTTATTTCACTGCACCCTCAGCCTTATCCCACTGTATTCAAGTCATCCCTGCACCCCACCCTTTTTGGGGTGACCATAGCTATTTTCAGCAGATTCCAGATGTTCCCAAGGTGTCTGACACACTACAGGCTGAGAAACAGCCACATAAAAGTTCTTGTCATCTTAAGATGACAGAGTCACATAAGACACTCTTTTGCACCATAGATGTCCACATGCCTTTGAGCAGCAGAACGGACAGAGGACATTTAATCTATCCATAGTGTCCTGGGAGAAACCTTAAAACCAGAGCAATCACAACATTAAGTTCCAAGTTGACTGTGGGTAGTCAGGACAATAATTTAGTTGTAATATTAGATTGGGGGTGTCTTTGAAAAGTCAACACTTACATGTTAAAATATTTTTTTAAAAAATGCTTGGATTAATCATCCCACGACCCACATTCAACATCATTATCATCAAACTTTATGCAACTTCCTTTTCCTTTTTTCCTAGCATTTATCCAACTGAATCTTCAAGGATCGGCACAAAAGGAATTCGACTTAAAATTGAAAGCTATTTCAGATGAACAAGTGGAGTTACACCCTAGGGAATACATTCCTAACTGGAGGGGGAGAACCTCCCACGTTATTAAATGCGTGTTTAATTTTTTTTTCTCACCAGTGATGAAATCTGGTTTCATTTACAGGTGTAATTAAAATATGTCTTTAATTAATATGGCATAGTGAATCTCAGTGAGTGATTCAACAAAGGGACTCGAGAGCAGAGAGCCAACATGAGCCTAAAAATCTACAGACCGAGTTAGTAAACTAGGAGCTTTGTCCTGCTCACTCCGCCATTTTCTCCTGGACTCCACTCTGAATCTCTAGTTCTTATCCTTTTCAAACTCAGAATAGCTTCATACTGTTAAGCACCAGCGGTAAAGGCAAATTGAAAGGTTAAAAAGCTCACCCAGCATGCGTAGTTTGGATCAACTCCTGAACACCATGCTACTTCTATCTTCCCAAAAACAAAATGTGGATCATGCCCATTAAGATTTATGTGCGAGCCAGGCAGTGGCGGCACACGCCTTTATCCCTGCACTTGGAGTTCGAGGCCAGCCTGATCTACAGAGTCAGTTCCAGGACAGCCAGGGCTATACAGAGAAACCCTGTCTCAATAAACCAAAAAGAAAAAAAAAAAAAAAACAAGATTTATGTTCGAAACATACACGTCTGTGTATTTGTCTGTCTAACTTGAAAACATAGCAGGCATATGTCTGTCTAGAGCAGATGCTGACGGCTTTCAGCAGTAGCCTTTAGGTGAGTGGCCAGTGACCATAGAAAGCTGTGTTCACAGCCATGAGACTGCTTCTTATACATGTTATGATCCACCCCCCACCCTGTGACTTCTGTACCTACTGAGCAGTGGAAACCTAGTTTGACTAAGGAAAATCAAGCAAAGAGCTGAACGTGGAAGTTCCCTCATTCTTTTGGTCATTCCATTTAGCATGGTGAGCACGAAATGAATAGTCTATTTCCTTGGTCCCAGTAGTAAGATTTTTGCCTGGGGTTATTTTGCAATTCTGTAATCTTGCAGTCATTTTTCAAACGAATGTTGCTGAGGACCACATTCCTTCAATTCTCGAATATACTCTATTGAATATTGCTAATTTTCACAGCGATGGGAGCTGAGAGGAAACTTAAACAAATAACTGGCCACTTCCTTTACAACCCCAACCTAGCACACACATGCATGTAACACACAGGGCGGGGATGGCTCTTCTACAGAATTGAATTATAATCGGGCCATCTGCCAAGAACCTCCTGCTTTGACAACTCTTAGCCGGGAAGATAGTAGAAAGGAAAAACTGGAGGTATGTTTCACCTGAGAGAGAAAGGTCGTGATAAGTCTGGAATGTGTTATTTGTTGTTGGCAGCTGTTCCTCCCAGGTGGAGTCAGAGGTCCGACCAGCATAGCAAGCCCCTGTTCTAAAGTGGTGAACTCATCTAAGAGGACCCCCAGAGGAAAACACTGAGGAGAATAATACCTCCAGGTAGTAAAGCACCCCAGGCAGGTTGGTGATTGTGCTTCTTCCTTAATGATGGAGAAGCAAAGTAAGTTCATTGCTTCTCGGTTTATTACTGCACTCACCTGGAGAAAGCAAGGGAGTAATGGGAGCAGATAGGGGTTTAATATCGGTGTGGTTAAAACAGCACTTACGTGGATGAAAGAGGCTATGGCATGAAAAATGCAGAGATTGAAACCTAGGAAGAAGCACATGCTCACAAAATGGTGGCTTGGGCAATAACTGGGAGTTGGGGTTGACACCCAAAACCTACGATAAAATCCTGTGAAATACTCGTGGGCAGTAAATACATGAAAGTTTCATTGTAAGTCCCTAGTATGTTCTACAAACCACCTCTACATGTTCTGTGACAATGATTTGAGGCAAAACATTTAAGCAACCAAGAATAAATGCAAAACCATGTTCTAAAGTAGGAGAGATTTGGTGCACACACATCCAAATTAAGGATTAAGGATGTTTTCCATCTAAGTTTGCTGATGTCTCAGACTTCAATCAAGTCTCTCTGCAAAATCCACGGGCCCAAATAAGCAATACTGGACATTGTAGTTTATTTTTAAGTTAGCTTACAAAACATGGGTTTCTATATGACTTGTCATACACATTGCATGCATGCCTATTCTCCCGATAAATTTATCACTTGCAACATGAAACTACATCCTTCTGAAACTTGATATGCGCCATCCATAAATATCCAAGAAAGGCTGGGGGTGGGGGTTGTAAACCAAAGTTAAGTTAGATATAAGGACATCTTTTGTTCTCGGGGCAGGTCTCATGTATCATATATATATTCTACTTCAAGTTGTGCCATAAAATGTAGGCCATGTAATGAATTTTCAGCTAAATCTTATAGTCTTAAACACACACACAAATGTTCACACATGAATACACAAAACACACACATGCATGAATAGATACACATGCAAACCCACACAAACACATGAATGCACACACATAAGAATACACAAGCAGGAACACACATGCATATACATATATGCAAATATGTACAAACACATGAATACACACATGCACACATACAAACACAAGCATACATATGATAGAAAAGCTGTGAGAGGGAGAGAGAGAGAAACAAAGAGAGAGAGAAACAGAGAGAGAGACAGAGTCAGAGACAGAGAGATTCTCTCTCTAGCCCTCCAGCCCTTTGAATTGTAGATACACTGCTTTTGGTAACAAGGAGGCTACTTACTGTGGCCTCATAGTGAGAAACTCAGGACAGTAGTTTTGTTTTAGATAGCTACTGCCATACTTAATATGATTCAAATTTTATTCTTTCGTTTTTATTTTCTCTTCTCTATGTCATATTCTCCATCAGTTTCAGTTTTTTGCACTAAATCTTTTCCAACTGTGTCCTACTTTTCAGGATGTTAACCATACTACAATGGTTTCTCCTGTCTGAATTGTCAATCATTAGACACGGAGCCTTAATAGAGCTTTAAAAATTATCAGCTTATGATCTGGTAACACCACACTTAAATAGGCTAGTTCTATCAGTGGCTTCTTTAATAAATATTTAACTTATCGAACTACTGTATTTCAGACAAAATGAAAGATGGAAGAGAGTTAGAGGCAAGAAGCAAGTGATGGTGAGAATTCATGAGAGATATGTTCTCCACAGGGAGAACTTGCACAGTGAAGTAAAAGGCAAACAGCATGTCAACACATGCTGTATCCTGGTGCATTATTCAATCGATACTTATTTATTGGCTAAAATATATTCTATGGCATACTAAGACCTAACAGCATACAATAAAACATAAAAAAACCATGTAACATTAGTTCATTCCTTTGAGAGAATGAAGGGAGGTATAGGTGGAAGCAGAAGATTCACTGCAAATGGCAGCTATAGAGAAACTGCTCTGTATCCTGTCTGGGACATTTTTCAGAAAGTAAACCAAAGGACTCGTGAGTACACACTCACAAGTATGGCGATACCTACAAGGAAAGATACTGGACGATTGCTAGCTACCCACATTTCAGATTGTAAGCACACCTCAGGTGAAAGGATGTGAGGTCTGAAAGGTTGATTTCTGGAACACAACTCATAAGGATTGCAGAACCGAAAATACAAAAATATTCTGAATAGGGTGCCCAGCTGCCTTGTAAGATTAGAACCCACCAAGCAAGCTCCATCACTTAATTTCTATTTAAGTATCTCAAGGAACTTTTATAAGCCTCTAGCTACCATTTTAGCTAAACAATCATCAATACTTTTAATGAGTCCCCAGGTGGGGTACCTCTGAGTCTATAGAACATGGGACTTGTCCCTCTCCCCATTACACCGAAATCTTATGCCCATTTACAGATTTGTTTTATTATACGGGAGCAGTCTTGACATGTGATTAAGATTTATGGAGTCTAATGTATTGTACTTCAAACAAATGACACACTTTCCTTAAAGTGTGTCATTTAAATAATACATTATTAAATAAAATATGCATTCAAATAATAAAGTTAGAGGATAGAAAGCTACCTTCAGGAGTGGACAAAAGAGATCCTGGTGTCTGACTCTAGCCCTACAGACATGAGCTGGCAGAGGCACTATGAACAGAAGTGCTTCTGCTTGTCATTCCAGAATTACTTTGTCAAACAAGACTTTGCTGTCTTTTCTACAACGCAGAGAATCACTTAAGATATAGACGTTTGCTTTGTGTGACTCCCATATCATGGAATCTTATCTCAGTGGGGAAACTTAAAGGTTAGTAGTTATGCCCAAGAGCAACATGGCTCAGATAGGAAGGGAAAGAACATCAGATGACATTTCACGCTTTCTTCTCTAGATCCAAACACTCGGGGTACAGGGGAGCTGGAATGTCCCTAGGTGAGGGGAGTGATTTCATATCACCTTGAAACAGTTCTCTATATATTTGGAAATGATGGCCTGATGTTGAAGAATGACTGCCCAGGCCCTCTAAATAATAAAGATTGTTCTCACAAGATGGGGTAAAGATTTTACTCTCATAGTTAGAGTGATGGAACAGTTCTGAAAGGGGGAGAACACAACCATCACCCACAAATATACTCCTCTCTAACCATTACTGTGACCAGTAGATAAACGTTCAGTCACGTACGAATGATGTGACTCTACACATGGAAGACACTAAAGGCTCCACCAGGAAACTTAGATGACAGAGAAATATTTTCAGCAAAGCACCAGGACACAACATTAACAAACCAAAACCAATACCCTTACTAGATATAAATAACAAACACACTCATAAGAAATTAGGGAAAGGGCAACTTTTAGAATAGACTCAAAAAAAATAAAATAAAATAGTTCTAACCATGCAAGTCAAAGACATTTACAATAAAAACATTAAGATATTGAAGAAAGAAGTTGAAGAATGTGACAGAAGATGGACAGATGTCCCATGCTCATGTATTAGTAGAGCTGATACTGAGAGAATGACCATTCTACCATTGGCCATCTATAGATTCAATAAAATCTTCATCAAAATTCCTTCACAACTCTTCACAGAAAGTGAAAAAAATCTTAAATTTAATATGGAAACACACACATGAATACACACACACACACACACACACACACACAAAGAATAACTAAAAAAATAATCATGAATAATGAAAGAATTTCTTGAGGTATCACCATCAGATTTCAAGTTATATTACAGAATGATAAGAGTAGAAACAACACAATACTGGAATAAAAACAGACATAATAACCAACGAATGCCATTACCTGGACACAACCACATACAACCTATAGATTTTTTTCAAAGAGACCAAAAATGCACACTGGAAAAAAAAACAAGATAGCATCTTCCACAAAGAGTGGAGCTGCGACTTGATGACTGCAGTGAGAAGATTGTAGATAGATCCATAGTTATCATGCTGCTCAAAACTCTCCTCCAAGTGGATCAAGGACTAAACACAAGGCTAGATACCCTGAATCGGATAGAAGAGAACACGAGAACACTTTGACAAGCTCATTCTGTTTCAAAATTCTAGACAGACGTCCCAGAGAAATTTCAAACAAGAGTTGGAGTTATAAGGGTGAATACACTTCTAGACAAAAACAAACAAACAAACAAACAAACAAACAAACAAAAACGTTCTGGTTCTCTTCCTTGAAGCCTAGGCTGCAATAAGAGAGCGTCGCTTCCTCTACAAAGCTAAGGACGTGAAATAAACAAACAGAGCAACAAAAACAACAAAAGTTACAGGTCAGTGTTAGACAACTTGCATTTTTGTATCAGTCAATATGTGGAAAAGAATAATAAATGTGGAAATTACTGGCTGGCAGGACTGGTCCAAAAATACCACAGCAAACATTGGAGAGCATTGCTTAAATTGTCTCTACTTCTTACTTTGAACAAAGGAGTTAAGTCCCATTATCTGTCTCAAGTACAGAATCTGTAGATAGGAGATGGCAGTAAGTAATAATTCTAGGTTTTGTTTAAAGAACACACAAAGAAACTCTCATAAGCTTACAGAAATTGGAGAAATATACTCCAAGAAACATGAGCTTCCAAAGCTCCTTCTTAGAGAAATCAATAGCAATACCAAGCCGTGACATGCTGGTGTTTCCAACGCATTTATGGAATCTTCCATCTTTCAACAGGAAGGCTTTGATTTTAAGCCCCTGTCCCAACACTTCAACGTATTGATCTTTTCCCTCCCCATTGTTCAGGAAGTTGGTTTATTTTTATAAGAACACTGGAACAATGAGTCCATTAACACAGGAGAAGGTGTATCTAGAAATTACGGCTCAGGAAAACTTCAATCTATAAAAAAAAATAAACAATATAATTGATGTTCTATCCATTCCACCGATTTGTGACACAGAAAGTTCTAAGCCCTTTGGAAATTGTTACTTTGTATCATTACTACAAGTCCAGAAGCAAGCATGACATAGCAGAAAAAGAAGGGAGCCACCACATGGAAGGAAGCTTCCTACCCCATGCTTTCCCCCTCGCTTTACTAATGGTCACAGCATGATTTGAATTTGAAAGAAAAAAATCATTTTTTAAATTTGCAATGTAATAACTTACAGTTTTCAAAACTGTTGGGAATAGTTCCGAAACCTTCGTGGTACTGGCATCTCCAAAACACTTCTGTCTTCTGCTGCAACTAGGCTTCACCAATAGCCTCTTGTAGGTTCCCTTCATGGTACCAGGCCTCAACTCCTTTGCATGACCCCTTCAGTCCTGGGCCATCAATTACAACTGAGGCTGCACCTTCACCAATGGCTTTCTATGGCCTCTCACAGTGCCGAGCCTCAGCTGCTCTTCCTGACTCCTTCATGCCTTCAAAACCAGTACCACCTGGGTGACTCTTACACATTACCAAGTCCAGCCACATCACCAGGTACAGCCTTGGCTATCTCTGGAACACAGCTTTTGTGTGCTCTCAGAAAACACTTCCCAGAAGATTTCACCTCTGATGCTGGTCTCTTCCTAATCACCATTAATTTCTTAGTTCCAGCTAACCAGCATCAATAGTCCCAGTAACGCAAAGGTTTCACTTTAGTAATCCTGGTATCTTGTTAATCACAACTGATCTTCAGCCCCAGTTATCCCAATGACAGAATCTTCACAATCAAAACAGCAACAGCCCTGATAAGGGTCTTTAATCTTCCCTCTGAAATTTCACAAGCCAGGCCTCCATCTTCTGCACTGTTCTCAACATTATCTTCCAAGCTCCTACACAACATCCCACAGAGCTCTTAACATCTCAATGGCTCTTCTAATCTAAAGTTCCAAAGTCCTTCCACAGTCCTCCCGAAAACATGGTCTGGCTGATAGAGGAATACCCCACTATGCTGGTACCAATTTGTCTTAGTCAGGGTTTCTATTCCTGCACAAACATCATGACCATGAAGCAAGTTGAGGAGGAAAGGGTTTATTCAGCTTACATTTCCACATTGCTGTTCATCACTAAAAGAAGTCAGGACAGGAACTCAAGCAAGTCAGGAAGCAGGAGCTGATGCACAGGCCATGGAGGGATGTTTCTTACTGGCTTGCTTCCCCTGGCTTGCTCAGCTTGCTTCCTCATAAAACTCAAGGCTAGAAGCCCAGGGATGGCACCACCCACAATAGGCCCTCCCCCTTGATCACTAATTGAGAAAATGCCTTACAGCTGGATCTCATGGAGGCATTTCCTCACCTGAAGCTCCTTTCTCTGTATTAACTCCAGCTTGTATCAAGTTGACACAAAACCAGCCAGTACACATAGATTGTGGTTCTTTGGAAGCTACATGTTCTGTGGGTCTGGGGGTAGAAGAGAATATAACGTTTGTTCACATCCCAGGAGTCTCTCTCTAGCCTAGAGTAAGTACCAAGAAGGCTAGACTGTCTGGCCAGGTGTCTCAGGGATTCATTCCCCAAAATCTACCTCCAGACATTGGGATTTTAAGTGAATATATGCATATATATGTATATATATACATATATACACACACACACACACACACACACACACACACACACACACCAAGAAGGCTAGACTGTCTGGCCAGGTGTCTCAGGGATTTATATTTAACCGGGTTCTGGGATCAAACTCACATCTGTCTGCTTGGGAAGCAAACATTTAACTGAATGAGCTATCAAGCTTCACTGATTCTTGAAGCTCTGGTTCCAAGAACTAGAATGTATTGGTCGGTGGCCTCTCACCCCCGCCTTCGTAGATCTGACCCCATTTCTTCCTCTCTAGATGAACCTGCAAGTCTATGGTGTTTTATATAACTGCCTGAATCAAGAACAATATCACTCTTAGATGATCTTCTTCTGAGGTCTTCAACCTAATCTTGGTTTACAATGACAGATTCAAGTTTTGAGAATTCTAATTTTACTTAAAAATTTAAGCTGAGATACAAACTTTCATATCGAGCTATATTTATTTCTTTTTGTAAATATTAACTGCATATGCTCAGTTTTGACCATCTAAATATTACATATGATTATCTGACTTTGATGTGGTTTCTTGAAATACGCAGGTTTGAAATGTTTTCATTGTAGGATACAAACTTTTGATATTTTCATTAATATTTAATATAAACTTAATGAGAGTTAAGGGATAGCTTTAAACTTCCTACCTTAAGTAGTATTGCTCATAATGATAGAAGCCAATAAAGAATAAGAAACTTTGTAAATAAGTATGCCAAGTTGAAATAATAATACTCCTAAATGACGTATTGATGTATTTTTCCTATTTGTTTATATATGTGAGTTTATTTAATGTTAATTGTGTTAACATAATTTTTGTTAACTGTCATACATTTCTAGCTACCATGTTCTTGAGTTTTGGCCTTAAAATAATACTGCAATATATTTTGTTTACCCAGAATTTACCCAAATTCTCTGAATACCTCCATTATTATGATCAAAATATAATCTCTAAAACTCACATGTTGGGATGCTGATGAGCCTGGGCTCCACCCCTCCCATAGCCAAAGGTACTGGGGAGAGGGACACCATTCACCTGTGGTGTGGCCACTGGTTTAATGCCCCACGTACACAAATAACTGCAACCCAATCATGCAGGCAACCTTAACTAAATACCATGGGTAGTATAATTAAAACGACATGAAAGTAAGAGGGAGATTTGTGAAGAAGGGATTTGGTGGAGGAGGAAGCAGGGAGATAAGAGAGAAGAGTGAAAAGGATTCTGATCAAAGAACTCTATGTGTATGTACGTGTATGTGTGTGTGCACACACGTGTGCATGAATATGTGTGTGCCTGAATGTATGCATACGTGTGTGCATGTGTGTGCATATGTGTGTGCGCATGTATTGAACTTTCAATAGTACAAGTGATTAAATAATTTTTTTTCTGTCAGAACAAGTCAGTGATCACAGTTTTGGAAACAAAGGAAATTAAGTGCTAAAAAAAAAATGTTTTTATAATTCCTTCTATGACTTTTCCATAAGCAACTTCTCCAGTTCCCAAGCTGACTTGAACATTTCTACCCAGGAACCTTCTCTGCAACCAGAGAGTAGACTTGCTGCTATAACTGACACCTTTCAAACATTGAAAGATTATATTGCCAAACTAATCTATTATACTCAGCAAAGCTTTTTGTCATAACTAAAAATGGAAGAAAAAATGTCCATGATAAAATCATGCTAAAGAAATGTATGACCACCAAGCCATCCCTACAAAGAACACCAGAATGAATACTTAAGATTAAAGAGAAAGATAAACATACCTGAAAGAATATGGAAAGAAAAATTAATTATCATAAGACATTCAATAAACAATCAAAGAAAAAGTACTAAGAAAGTCATGAACATTAAAAATTCAACAGAATGCCAGGAAAAAATACACACCTCTCAGTAATAACTGTTTTTTTGTTTTTTTGCTCCCCCATACACCTGCCTACTCCTGTCTTCCCTCCCTAGCATTCTCCTACACTGGAGCATCTAACACTCTCAGGCCCAAGGGCCTCTCCTCCCCCGATGGCCAACAAGGCCCTCCTCTGCCACATATGCGGCCAGCACCATAGGTCCCTCCATGTGTATTCTTTGGTTGGTGGTCCAGTCTCCAGGAGCTCCAGGGGTCTGGCCAGTTGACACTGTTGCTCCCTCCATGGGCTGCAAACCCCTTCGGGTCCTTCAGTCTCTTCTCTAACTCCTCCATCTGAAACCCCACGCTCAGTCCAATGGTTGGCTGTGAGCATCCACCTCTGGAATTGTCAGGCTCTGCCTGAGCCTCTCTGGAGACAGCTTATCATGCTTCCATCAGCAAGCACTTCCCAGCGTCCAGGTTTGGTGACTGTATATGGGATGGTTCCCCAGGTAGGGCAGTCTCTGGATAACCTTTCCACACTTTGTCTCCATATTTCCTCTTGTGAGTACTTTGTAATAACTCTTAATATTAATGGTCACAATTCACTCATCAAATGACACAGCTTAGCAGTTAAATTAGAATACAATATCCTAGAAACACACCTTCCCATTAACGACAAACACTATCTAAAGATGAGGGGAAAGGGGCTGGAGAGATGGCTCAGTGGTTAAGAGCACTGACTGCTCTTCTGAAGGTCCTGAGTTCAAATCCCAGTAACCACATGGTGGCTCACAACCATCTGTAATGAGATCTGATGCCCTCTTCTGGTGTGTCTGAAGACAGCTACAGTGTACTTACATATAATAAATAAATCTTTAAAAAAAAAAAAAAAAGAAAGATGAGGGGAAAGAAAAAGTACTCCAAGCATTTCCAATTAGGAAACAAAAAGGCATAGTTATTCTAATATCTGACAAAATAGACTCTATATTAAATCTTGTCAAAAGACATTAAGAGGGTTGCTTTGTACTGACCAAAGGAACCGTCCATCAAGAGAAATTATCATTATACATACATACATACACACCGAATATAGTTTGATTGACTTATTTCAATGGATGGACCTACATCCAAGACTACATGAGTACTACAAATAAGATTTAGCGAGTTACAAAAACAAGAAGAAGAAGGAGGAGGAAGTGAAGGAGGAGGAGGAAGAAGAGGAAGATGAAGAAGAGATGAAATTTGAAGGAGATGAGGAGAAGGAATGGATGAAGAAGGAGTTAGGAAGAAGTATGTGGATGAATAAACTCAAAATACACTGAATATGTATTATTCTCAAAAATAATAAAATTATGTTAAAGAATAAGGTAATAAATGAGTAAAATTCATGTATTGAAGAAACAATTCCTGATACTTTAGTCTTCCATTGCTAACCTCCAAGAAACATGAGAAAATAAAATGTGTATAAAGTCATCGGCTCTTGTTGATATGACTCTTAGAAAATAAACACAGGTGGTTTCTAGAGCCGAAACTACTACATGAAAGCTTACAGACCTTTGAAGCTTGGGGTTCCCACTGTAGTTTTGCTTTTCAGAAAGAGCTTTGTGGTATCTATTTTATTATGTTACAGACTAGGTACTGATGCACAGAGATGGCAGGGAGGAAAGCAGAGGAGAGGCAGGGGGAGGCAGAGAGGAAGCAACGAATGGGTGGAATGAAAAGCAAATATGATCATTTAGAGATTTCTAACTAGGAGCAGACATAGAACACTCTTAGAGGGACATCTTATCTTTCCTCTGGTGTGTTTGTTCCATATACAACATGGCTCAATAGGATTACTTTTCTAATGATAACGACACAGAATAGCTACTGGCTATTCACCATAGATTATAAAGCCAGAAACTGCAGATTCCCCTTTGAGTGGCTATAAGATACAGAACTCATATTTTCCAAAAGAGAGCAAATATCATGTGAGTCTTGACAGAGATTTGAGCACGTAAAGAAGCAAACTGCGCCTTTCCCAGGATGACCAACAGCAGAGAAACAAGAACAACATATGTTACCTTGTGCTGGACTCACCTTTGAGTAGCACTATGGAACTCTGAATAAACTCTAATTTTGTACAAAGTCCCATAATCTGAGTCAACCAGATAGTAAAGGACAAGGACTACTTCCAGCCACAAATAGAACCATGGTGCTAGACCAACTCTGGGTGTCTCCCTCTTGTGAAGTAGAGTTTCTTTGTTAGCTACTATTGCTGTGATAAAACACAATGGCCAAGCCACCTTATAGAAGCAAAAGTTTATTTCATCTTACGGTTTAGGGGGAGAGTCCATAATGGCAGAAACAGCATGGCAAAAGGCTGAAGACATGGCTGAAGCTGAAGGCTGAGAGCTCTCACATCTCAAACTGCAAGCAGGATGTAGAGAGTAAATTCCAAATGGTACCTCTTTAAGTTCTCAAAGCTCATCTCCAGTGACACACTTCCTCCAGCAAGGCCACAGTACAAAGCCTCTCCAAATAGACTGACAAACTGAGACCAAACATTCAAATGCCAGAGACTATGGGGAACCTCTGTATTTCAAACCACTGCAGTTTCCCGGTATATCTCTTGAATGTCAACACAGCAACAAGCTCAAACCCAACCTGGTTAGCTACCATCACAACATGACAATTAAGTTTTCAAAATCAATAAAACACATGTTTAAATTAGATTTAATTTCAGGAGGATTCCTGGGAAGATATCTCTTTACAGGAAAAAAAAAAGATGAATGTTATTGAAGTTCACCACACAAGAAAATGAACTTGTATTACTAAATGCCAGATCTAGATAAACTTGAAGAAACTATGTTGTTTTCCACAGTAATCCTTGGACAAGTTAGCTCTATGATTTGGTATTTTTATAGAAGCATTAGGCAATTAATTTTGATTTGTAGTTGACAACTATACTCAAATGCGTTACTTTATTTTAAAACCAAAATATTTCCAGAGACAAATATACACATAGTGTTATTACTTTGTTTAATCATATTAGTTTTTAATTCTGTGTAGTTCATAGCTAATAAAATCCAATTACATCAGTAGCATTTTCTTTTAGTTGTCAGCTTAGAATATGCTCCCAGTAAATTATACGCTATACAACACACACACACACACACACACACACCCCATACATACAAAATCTTGTAAGTAGGACAAGCCTGGGAATGATGGACAGAACCAGTTTAATGATTTCTCGTTCTCTTTGGAGGAGTCTACAGACTTCATTCCAGATCTCCATGGAGGGAATACTTTTCAATCATTTGCCAAGGAACACACTGATAACAGTTGCAGTGTTCAAACAAAATTTAAATCTTACATAATTTACTCTATTTTGCTAAGTACTGTGATATTGCCCCACCATGCATGCATACTTGTGTGCATGTGAACACACACAGACACACACACACACACACACACACACACACACACGTCTTCTCATGGCACCACCTGGAACATTGCTCCAGATCCTGTCAATCGCAGTTCTTGCTATCACTATGTCGTCTTGCCCTATTTTTCGTACTGCAGAGCTGTCACAGAAGCTCATACTGAAATCAAATCTCACTGCACAGGATTTCTGTAAACTCAGATCTTGGGCAGGAGGCACAGAGACCTGCTAGCAACTCTCAGTACAGCATGTGGCATGACCACAGCACAGTCCGAGGCAGCAGCAGCAGCAGCAGCAGCAACATGTACCCCTTCTCTCTGCCCTTCACCTGAATCATCACTAACCTGTGTTTCTCTGTCACTTTCTAACTATGAGGCAGAGTCTGCTATCTTAATAATTTTGGAATAAAACATCTCTCTCATCTCCTGTATTTTAAATGTTCACTGAGAGATGTTACCGTGTGAGACCTTAGTTTTTATTCCTCCTTTTGAATTACTTGATTTTTACAATGTCCCTTTTCTGTTTTCACCCTGATGTGTATCACATACAGTGCCTCTTAGATCACGATAGAGTAAGGAATGGAGAAATTCGATTTTTATAGAGAAACATGGTTTCTTCAAAAGACTTTCAATGAGAGAATTTATGTGTCTGTTTTTGTTTTGTTTTATTTATTTTAACTGGTTATGTTGGGAAAGCATTTACTTAATGTTCCCATCTTAGCCTCACCTATGCCCTCCCTAGATGCTGCAATGACATCACTGTCTTTAGAAGCCAAGCTAAGTGTGAGCAACCGAACTAGGAGAAGTTGATGTTGGAAGTTGGGTACCAAAGCATCAATCGACATGGAATCACAATCATACAACTGGTTTGCTGAAAGCTTAACTTGTGCACAGCGTCCTGATGACTATGTAATACGCACTAATAAAAATGGGTGTGGTATAGAATAAGGAGACGCCATCCCATTTAGGATCCAGACGATGTCCCAGTGCAAGTCACACTTGCAAACCCTCCTGCATTTGTTACTTTTCACAATGCTACCCATTAAAGATGCAAAGATGAACAAGTAATTCAGGCCATCCCATGCAAACAAAAGCCATGTCGCTGCAGGAGCTGAGGAGGACATTCATAAAACATTTGCTATGGCAAACAGACACTTGAGATCACAGGCTGAACCGAATCCTCTGGTATTCCCTCATAAAAGAAGTTGACATGCAAACCCTGAACCTCACAAAGGGAGCTTATTAGGGAATGGAATGTATGTGGATGCAATCGAGTTAAAGTATGCCTGATAGGAGAAGACTGGCCACCGCGTGCTTAGGGGGAGGGTCTCATTGCCCACTCCCACAGTGACACACTTCCTGCAAAAAGGCCACACCTCCTGATAGTGTCACTCCCTTGGCCAAGCATATCCACACCACCACAATCTCCATCAGAGGCCAGCCTGAAAAGGGAGAGGAAGGTTTCAGGTGACCCAGGCAAAGGATAATATCGGGACCTCAGAGTTCAGGTACTCACAAAGCTATGAGAAAGTAAATTCCTCAAATGTATGTCACCCAGTTTGGAATGTTTTATTTTATTATCCCTAGAAGAGTAATCCAGGATCTTATATGAGTGTGATACACATTTTCCATATTTGTTTAAGTGACACCTTAACATTTAATTGTCACTGACAGTTTTTCCTGGAAATGGACTGTACTAGCTGGTTTTGTAGCTGGAGTTATCACAGAGAAAGGAGCCTCCTTTGAAGAAATGTCTCCATGAGATCTAGCTGTAAAGCATTTTCTCAATTAGTGATCAAGGGTGGGAGGGCCCCTTGTGGGTGATGCCATCCCTGGGCTGGTAGTCGTGGGCTCTATAAGAGAGCAAGCTGAGCAAGCCAGGGGAAGCAAGCCAGTAAGGAACATCCCTTCATGGCCTCTGCATCAGCTCCTGCTTCCTGACCTGCTTGAGTTCCAGTCCTGACTTCCTCTGGTGATGAACAGCAGTGTGGAAGTGTAAGCTGAATAAACCCTTTCCTCCCCAACTTGCTTCTTGGTCATGATGTTTGTGCAGGAATAGAAACCCTGACTAAGATCTGGACATTCTGGTAAAGAGGGAGAATGGAATCTGGAGAGCACAATGGACTCATCTGGCAATTTCCCATCGCTACAGATAATATTAATATTGTCTTACTTCCAGAAAAGAGCAGTTTTCCCAACAGACGACCTTCAAGTCAGAAGAAGAGTAGTCACCTACCACAAGGCATAAAACGTTCTTTCTGTGCTTGTGTCCTTAAAGACTTTCGTGTTACCCTGCGTTAACAATGGCGTTATATTATCATAATTGAGTTTATAGATTTCCTCTGTCGTCTCCTAACAGTCTCCTAGTGACCAACATATTTTTGTAATTGTAGCATTATACGTCAACTAAAATTAGATCACGTACTAAAAGGTATGCTTGCTCCCAAGAACTCTTTACCATCTTCCATTCAGCCAGTGAAACTAAGGGGCGTGTATCAAAATACTCAGCAAATGAGGCGTGTGTCCTGCGTGGTCTACCTTTCCTCCTCACTCTGATTCCAAGATTCAGACCTCCCTGGGTGTCTAGGAATGATGAGATCACATCTCCCCACTTGGTTCTCTGGGTTATTCAGACCATGACTTTCTTGCATGTACTCTCTTGTTTGAAAACTGTGGAGCTTTTCCTATTTGGATTTTTTTTTTCACTTTTATTTATTTATTTATTTATTTATTTATTTATTTATTTATTTATTTATTTGGATATTTTCTTTGTTTACATTTCAAATGTTATACCCTTTCCCGGTCCCCCCCCCCAAAACCCCCATCCCATCCCCCTTCCCCCTGTTTCTATAAGGGTGTTCCTCCACCCACCCACCCATTCCTGCCTCCCCACCCTCGATTCCCCTACACTGGGGCATCTATCCAGCCTTCATAGGACCAAGAACCTCTCCTCCCATTGATGCCTGACAAGGCCATCCTCTGCTACATATGCAGCTGGAGCCATGTGTACTCCTTGGTTGGTGGCTTAGTTCCTGGGAGTTCTGGGGGATCTGGTTGGTTAATATTCTGGTTGTTCTTCCTATGGGGTTGCAAACCCCGTCAGCTCCTTCAGTCCTTCCTCTAACTCCTCCATTGGGGACCTTGTGCTCAGTCCAATGGTTGGCTGTAAGCATCTGCCTCTGTATTTGTCAGGCTCTGGCAGTCTCTCAGGAGACAGCTATATCAGGTTCCTGTTAGCAAGCATTTCTTGGCATCCACAATAGTGTCTGGATTTGGTGACTGTATATGGGATGGATCCCCAGGTGAGACAGTCTCTGGATGGCCTCTCCTTCAGTCTCTGCTTTATACTTTGTCTCCACATTTGCTCCCGTGAGTATTTTGTTCCCCTTTCTAAGAAGAACTGAAGCATCCACACTTCGGTGTTCCTTCTTCTTGAGCTTCATGTGGTCTGTGAATTGTATCTTGGGTATTCCGAGCTTTTGGGCTAATATCCACTTATCAGTGAGTGCATACCATGTGCATTCTTTTGTGATTGGGTTACCTCACTCACAATGATATTTTCTAGGTCCATCCATTTGCCTAAGAATTTCATGAATTCATTGTTTTTATTAACTAAGTAGTACTCGATTGTGTAAATGTACATTTTCTGTATTCATTCCTCTGTTGAAGGACATCTGGGTTCTTTCTAGCTTCTGGCTATTATAAATAAGGCTGCTATGAACATAGTGGAGCATGTGTCCTTATTATATGTTGGACAATCTTTTGGGTATATGCCCAGGAGTGGTGTAGCTGGGTCCTCAGGTAATACTATGTCTAATTTTCTGAGGAACTATCAGACTGATTTCCAGAGTGGTTGTACTAGCTTGCAATCCCATCAACAATGGAGGAGTGTCCCTCTTTCTCCACATCCTTGCCAGCATCTGCTGTCACCTGAGCTTTTTATCTTAGGCATTCTGACTGGTGAAATGGGAAATCTCAAGGTTGTTTTGATTTGCATTTTCCTGATGACTAAGGATGTTGAAAATTTCTTTAGGTGCTTCTCAACCATTCAATATTCCTCAGTTGAAAATTCTTTGTTTAGCACTGTATCCCAGTTTTTAATAGGGTTATTTGATTCTCTGGAGTCTAACTTCTTGAATTCTTTGTATTTGTTGGATCTCTGTCTGATATAGGATTGATAAAGATCTTTTCCCATTTGTTGGTTGCCATTTTATCCTATTGACAGTGTCCTTTGCCTTACAGAAGCTTTGCAATTTTATGAGGTCCCATTTGCTGATTCTTGATCTTAGAGCACAATAGCTACTCCAGCTTGTTTCTTGGGACCATTTGCTTGGAAAATTGTTTTCCAGCCCTTTACTCTGAGGTAGTGTCTGTCTTTGTCACTGAGGTGAGTTTCCTGTATGCAGCAAAATGCTGTGTACTATTTATTTATTCAGTCTGTTAGTCTATGGCTTTTTATTGAGGAATTGAGTCCATTGATGTTAGATATTAAGGAAAAGTGATTGTTACTTCCTGATATTTTTGTTGTTAGAGGTGGAATTATGTTTGTGTGGCTATTTTCTTTTGTGTTTGTTGAAAGATTACATTCTTGCTTTTTCTAGGGTGTAGTTTCTCTCCTTGTGTTAGTTTTGAATCTATTATCCTTTGTAGGGCTGGGTTTGTTGAAAGATATTCTATAAATTTGGTTTTGTCTTGTAATATCTTGTTTTCTCCATCTATGGTAATTGAGAGTTTTCCTGGGTGTAGCAGCCTGGGCTGGCATTTGTGTTCTCTCAGGGTCTGTATGACATCTGCCCAGGATCTTCTAGCTTTCATTGTCTCTGGTGAGAAGTCTGGTATAATTCTGATAGGTCTGCCTTTATATGCTACTTGACCTTTTTCCCTTATTGCTTTTAATATTCTTTCTTTGTTTAGTTCATTTAGTGTTTTGATTATTATGTGACAGGAGGAATTTCTTTTCTGGTCCAGTCTATTTGGAGTTCTGTAGGCTTCTTGTATGTTCATGGGCATCTCTTTAGGTTAGGGAAGTTTTCTTCCCTAATTTTGTTGAAGATACTTACTGGCCCTTTAAGTTGGGAATCTTCACTCTCTTCTATACCTATTATCCTTAGGTTTGGTCTTCTCATTGTGTCCTGGATTTCCTAGATGTTTTGGGTTAGGAGCTTTTTGCTTTTGGCATTTTCTTTGACTGTTGTGTCAATGTTTTCTATGGTATCTTCTTCACCTGAGTTGTATTCTGTTGGTGATGCTTGCATCTATGACTCCTGATCTCTTTCCTAGGTTTTCTAACTCCAGGATTGTCTCCTGTTATTGTTTCTATTTCCATTTTTGGATCCTGGATGGTTTTGTTCATTTCCTTCACATGTTTGATTGTGTTTTCCTGTAATTCTTTAAGAGATTTTTGTGTTTCCTCTTTATGGACATCTACCTATTTACTGTGTTCTGCTGTATTTCTTTAAGGGAGTTATTTGTGTCCTTCTTAAAGTCCTCTATCATCATCATGAGAAGTGATTTTAGATCCAAATCTTGCTTTTCCAGTGTGATGGTATATCCAGGACTTGCTATGGTGAGAGAACTAGGTTCTGATGATGCCAAGTAACCTTGGTTTCTGTTGCTTATGTTCTTATGCTTGCCTCCTGCCATCTGGTTATCTCTAGTCCTATCTGCCCTCCCTTTATCTGACTGGAGCCTGTCCTTCCTGTGATCCTGGTTGTGTCAGAACTCTTCAGCGTCCAGCTGTCTCTTTGATCCCGTGATTCTGGGATCCTGTGTTCCTGAGATCCTGGGTGTGTCAGAGGTCCTGGGAGTCAAGCTGCCTCTGGGATCCTGAGATGGGATCCTAGGATCCTGCGATCCTGGGATCCTTGGCATGTTAGAGCGCCTAGGAGTGGAGCTTCCTCTGGATGTTGTGGGACTGGCTGCGGAGTTCGTGCCCAAGGTCTTCTCAGGACATCAGATCAGACCAGAAAGAACCCGTCCCACTGGTCGGGCAGGGTTGCTGAGTCCCTGGATACTGCTGGTCCCAGTTATTCCTGGTGTTGGGACGGATGTTGTGTCTTCCTCACCTCTGATCCTATGCCTGTTTGTTTTACTCAAAGTGTGAGAGCAATGTTAATGAAGACTGAAACCAAATGGAATAGAATTCAAGTGCAAGAACATTAATGGGATAAAATTGAACTTGGTGCCTCCTCTAAGGAAAAAGGGAGGGAGTGATGTGGCTGCTTTTTTGTTGTTGTTGTTGTTGTTGTTGTTGTTGTTGTTGTTTTCACAAAAGACTATACCCCATCTGGATAAAAGGTAACTTATTAACTCTGACAATGCTATCAGCTTTATATGCTTCACTTTTGAGTAGTGTTATGGATATTTCTTTCATGCTTTTGATGACTAGTTGATACTACTTGAGTTTTACAAATCTCCCACCTCTTTCCGACTCTCACATGATTTGTCTTAACTAGTACCTATTTTATTTTAGCAATTGCAGTTTGGGTAGCATTTTACACATATGTAATTTTAGACATATTAAAGCATTGACGCACTGGTATATGAGATGCAATCTACAGAAGGCTAAAAAGATTTTACTCTCAAGACTACAGAGCACATGCTTTTCTTCTTTCCCCTAGCCCCAAGGTTTGATCACTTATTTTTAAGGGGACTTAGACTTCAAAATAGGAGCTCTTAGCTCAGACCACTGATGTGCCTTGGTAATCTGAACCTAGCATTTTTATTTGGCTTCCTTCATTTTATTGGCCCAAAGTTCACATATCCTATAGCATCTTTTTTTTTTTTTTTTCTTCCGTCTGCCCATGCTTATTTTTGGTCAAATTCTCTTATACTTGGCAAAGTTTGTAAGTATATTATGGGATTTAGCTATCTCTGCACTTTGGCCAGTTTCTGTATCATACATGATCTTGATTAACTTTAATAAGCCTCATACTAATTTATGCTCCTATATTCTAGCACTGAACCATTTATCTCTGTAAAATGATCTATATTTTTCATAATTTGAAATGAGTTTGTCTAATGTTAATATGGTCTACCAGTCTTCCATTTGATTATTGATTGGCATGGAGTCTTTGCCAGTCCTATCTTCCTTTGAGATATCTCTGTGATTAGTTTTTTTTTTTTTAAAGAGTGCTAGTGTTATCTGGGGGCTCATCTCTAGAGAAAGATGATTCTATACCTCTCAGCAGCCATTGATGGTATATGACATTTATATCTCTGTCTTTTGAAGGATTTTTGCTAAAATTCCCATCACTGTGGCAGTTTACATGAGAGCCTTCCTTCCCACTTTAGGCTTTTTTATTTCTTCTTCATCTTGGATAAAGTGTCTTTACTCAGGCAGCCAGCCAAGGCCACCTTTCTATTCACTGTCTTCTGGCGGCCTGGCTTCTGACAGGAAGTCTGGTGAGATTCTTTTGTTTATCTACACAAAAGATCACTTTAGTAATTTTTTAATTAAAATATTTCTAAAAATTTCATACATGGCTTCTGTATTTTAATAATTTTCACCTTCCTTCTTCCCCATCATGCCCCCCTCTCCCTGTATGTGTGTGTGTATGTATATGTGTGTGTGTGTGTGTGTGTGTGTGTGTGTGTGTGTGTGTGCAAAACCTAGTGAGCCCCCTTAGTGTTGTTGATACATACATGTGTTTAGGGCCGACCAATTGGGATAGACTAATCTCTCAGGAGTCCCTGGTCAGTTTCAACAATTAAATGACAATATGCCACAGTGTGGTATTTTTCTTGTTTCCCAGCTCCTGGATTCCTAAGGACTTTGGATTTCAGAATTGATATTTCTCATAACTATATAAAGCCCTGGCTGTGACTTTTCAAGCGAGTCTTCATCCGTGTGCTGCTGAATTCCTAGGAACACAGTTCTATAGACAAAAAGACCACTGGGTGTCTCTAAAATTCCCAGGTCTTCTACTGGTTTGTGTGTTTTATTTATTTACTTTTTTGACTCAGAATGAATCACTTCTAAACTTATATTCTTAGGTTCCGTAATATTTTTAAAATGTTTTTCTCTTGGTTCTACCCAAAATATGTTTATAAAAGTAGTGGTTTCTTCATTTTGAATTTTACTGTTTTTTCCTTCCCATTTTCTCTTCATATTCCTATTTTTCCCAGTGTCTTGAACACCTGTAATATATTTATATGCTCTTTATGTCCCAGACTTCTGATGCTACCATCTGTCCCCTAATAGTCCCTATTCTTCTTCTTCTTCTGATTTTTAAGGCCAATTTTCTGACTTTGGAAATAATTTGGTACTACAACAGATATTTTGAATTTTAAGTTCTCAGATTTTTATTTGAACTGTTTTAATTTGCTTTTGGCGATGTTCCAGAAAATGATTATCATGCATAGAATTAGTTTGATTCCGTGTTTCAAAAAACGCTTTTACCATGATCACGGTGAGCTTCAGCCAGCCTTTAATCTATGGCTAATTGTCTCCCTTTCCTGAGGACTTGATTAGTCTGTGTCTGTTTCAACAATGTCAACAAAACAGCACGCACTGAAAGGTTCACAACAGAAATTCATTCTCTTTTAGTTATAGAGAATTACAGGGGGGGAAGCAGCTGTCACACACCCCATCCCCAGGGGAATGGACAGGCTTTTCCATTGATGTGATGAATTCCCGTTCCTTTTTTTTTTTTTTTTTTTTTTTTAACTCAGCTTACAGGATAATTCAAGTGCATCTACGGGGTCTCTTCAAAATGTCGCATTCTCAAGTACCAGAGGTCCTGGCCCAAGCATATATTTGCAAAGTACATATACCTCCCACATTACAGCTATACCATGAGCTGGCGATCTGTGCACTATAGCCACAGGATTATCAACAGAGTCTCCGTGCCATAGCCACTGTGTTGTCAGCAGGATCTGCTCATTGGTCTACCTATTCCCTTCTCCTGTTCTTTGCCAGACACTGGTACTTTACTCTCACACTTGTGTGGATCAGCCCTTAGCAATGGGCTCAGTAGGCCCAATAGGGGCCAATCAGCATTTGGCCCTATACACCTGCTTCTTGGTACCTTCTTTGGAAAGTCTAGATTCCTGGGCTTGTGAACCTCTTGCCTCTGCCCCTCTAATGCAGTGAGGCTGCCAGACTCCAATGGTATTGGAAGCCTTTCCCATTGGCCTGCTGGTACACTTGAATATAAGCAGTTCTTGTCCTTCTATTCTGCCATGGATTGGTGGCTTTTCCTTTGTAATGGCAAATGCCTCAAAGCTGTGACTGCGCTTCTTCCAGCGGAGTCTGACAGTTGAAGGGCCGGAGGCTATACCTGAGGTCCTTCTATAATTACAAAGACTGGGGATTGTCTTCTGGTGCCTTAGACTACTATTAATCTTAACAAATACTTCCAAGTCACCTATAATAAGTTTCATCCAATATATTTTATGCCCTGTCATTCCTTTGGTAGTTCCCATTTGCTTGCCAGAAACATTTCAACTTACACAAATTAGCCCCTGTTTTAGTTACATATTTTCTTTTCTTTCTTTTTTTTTTTTTTTCTGTGCTAGGAACCCAACAGAGAGTCATGTGCAAGCTAGGGAAACCATTGATCTTCAGCACATCTTTATGCTTCCCATTTTGGTGGAAAATACTTAAAGCTATTTTATTTAAAAAAAAAAAAAAAAACCAGCAAAAGAATGGAATACTAGCACAGTAAAACATTTGGTAATTTATTATTAATACATTTGCCATATTTTTTATTCATTGTGCTGTGTTCTGTAGCAGTGCAGGGGTCCAAGCCTAGGCCTTCAATGCACACTATTCAAATGCTCTAAGACTTCATTACAACCCCCATCAAACCAATTTCATGTTCAACGTGATAACATTTATAAATTACAGACTTTCATAACTACCAACATAATAAGACATAAGTAACATCTCTTACCACTAAGAGACTAAGGCAGTAAATCTCTTATCAGGTGTAATCTCATAACCATAGTGCAGTAAAGTTGGCTGGTTCATGCTATATAGCTGAGCAGTTGTAAAAATAGGGGTGCAGTGGTTTTAATGAGGTATTCTCCAGAAGCCAATAGAATCTGTATATTTGGTCCCCATTGGGTGGTTATTTTGGAATGATAAGGAGGTGTGGCCTTGCTGGTGGAATGTGTCACTGAGAGCCAACTTTGAGATTTCCAAATACCTGCCATTTCCAGTATGTCATTCTGCCTTCAGCTTAGAGTTCCAGATGTTAGCTCTTAGCTGTTCCTGCTATCATGTCTTCACTTCACCATAATGAACACTCACTCTCTGGAACTGAACACCCAATTAAATGCCTCCTTTTATAGGTTGTCCTGGTTGGGAGCAAAAGTGAGAGCAAGACATGTACAAATCCTGACGATCTCATCCTGAGATCAGTATCAGTAGAACTGTTTCTGTCTTGCTCTGTGCTTGCATGTCCAGGAGCATGTAAGCCTTACAACCTCCACCCTAGCTACCCTTGAGCTAGTTACATAGCCTGTTAACCAGATTTCAGGTTAAACTCTCTCTCTCCCCGTAAGGACAGGTCCAGCAAGCACCTGGAATTTCTCTTCATGCAAATGAAGTGTGATCAGCACCTTGGTCCGAGCCAATGAGGTATACTCATCCACCAAACCCCTACCCAGTCCCCAAGGTTTATAGAGCCCTTGTTCAGCCCCAGTAAAAAGAGCTGTTTCACTGAAAACCATCTTTGGAGAAGGCTGCTTTTCCTGTATGCATGCTGAGATCCTGTCTGACCCATCTGCCCCACTAAGCTTCATTCCTTCCAATCCAGTCCTGTGTGCAATGGTGCTTGGATACCCTGAGGGAAAACAGCAGATCCAGAGCAGCAACAGAGCAGTAGCTAGAACATGGTGCTGGGATAAACTGGCAATGCCAAAATTCCTCTAAGTGTACAGCGATGGCTCCTTTATCTAAAGTATGTGCATGCCTGTAATTTTTCTAAATCCTGCAAACATGGTTTGATTGACAGATGGTCCTTCACTGACATACATCTGTCTGTGATTTATGACTTTGGTGTTACACTTTGGCACTGCTGATTTCATCTATAATGTCATGGAGGGAGTGGTCCTCAGCAGTGCATCCCATAGACTGTGCTGTCTCTTGGATTTCTTTAAGAGCTCCAGGAAGTTATCTAAAGCCTGATGCATGTAAGGAGAACTGGCCATCCCATCAGGAGGGATGTGTCTTCTCAAATTGACATTTCCTTATTTACTGGGGTCTCTTGGTGGTTCATGGGGATCTTTGATGAACTGGGTAGAGCCATAACTGATTCTGGACCTGCACCTGAGTGACTGGTCCTGATACTGTGGGCACTGGCTGTCATCCCCAACTGTCTTAGGAGTTACTTTTAGGAGGCTAATCTTGACAAAGGAGATAGGCATGTCATTTCAGCACTGTTGCTCAGATATAAAACTTTGATCCTACTAGAGTTGAACTTGGGGCATAGTGAAAGTGGCTAGTGTCAACAGACCTGTGTTCAGGACAACAACAACAACAACAAAAGAAAGGAAGAAAGAAAGGAAGGAAGGAAGGAAGGAAGGAAGGAAGGAAGGAAGGAAGGAAGGAAGAAAGGAAGAAAGAAAGAAAAAAAGCTATCCTTTGGCATTCTAAGATGTGAAAACCAACAATTAAACCTGAGTCATATTCTTCTCACAAGAATTTTATTTTGACTCTAAAAGATGACATTCACTTTTTAAAAAGGATTGTTTTGATCTGTTTTAAGTAAAACAAAGATTTTTTAGGATGTTGACTCTTACTATCATGTTAAAAAAAAAAAACTTTAACATCTCTTTCCTCAGTTTCACTAAATTAAAACAAAGTGGCTCCTGAAATAGGAGAGAACTTGAGTTATGTGCAGTGTGCTTTGTAAAGGCAAAGAAGACTGCCATGCTGTACAGTTCTAACTGATGGATCCTGAGTGGCCCAACCCTGTTTAGTATAACTTCAATAAAAATTGTACCCATCAGCTTTGAAGATATGATTTAGTTATTACCATAATAAAAGACTTCTAAAAAGCCTGTCCATACATGATAATTACCCATGAAAGTAACCATAGAGCTGTCGACAGTGATTTCCATGTTGGTCTCCTTAAAAGGCTATAACAGTTTCAGAAAGATCCCTGTGACCATCTGGCACAAATGAAAGCATTTACCTGTATGACATTATAGAGGAATTCCAGAGAAATAAAAGTCAGTTTCCTTGTTATAAAGAATAAAGTTGCCGGGCAGTGGTGGCGCACGCCTTTAATCCCAGCACTTGGGAGACAGAGGCAGGCGGATTTCTGAGTTCAAGGCCAGCCTGGTCTACAGAGTGAGTTCCAGGACAGCCAGGGCTACACAGAGAAACCCTGTCTCAAAAAACCAAAGAAAAACCAAAAACCAAAACAAAACAAAACAAAACAAAGCAAACAAACAAAAAAACAAGAATAAAGTTTGGAAAAGACAGGGCAAGGCAGCACTGCTAGTGTCTGTACACAGCGGAGATACTTCGCATGCTATCTCCACAGCTCGCTTGGTAAAGTGATCACTAAATTAATAATTACTGTATGTCATGAAAATAACAAGCAATATCCTGAGTCACCCGTAAACTGTGTGTTTACATAGGTTTTCTGATGATCAAATTGCAGAAGTAGATTTTTACTCACTTCCAAGTGGAAAATAAAATATCTTCCAAATGCTGGAGTAAATGTATAATGTCTCCTGGATTTCCTCTGATTATCTTTGATTTTTTTCTAAATAGCACAATTGAGTGACATGCAAGCTACTTCTGAAGCTTGGTCACTTGAGGCAGAATTTTTGTTATAGGCTGGTTGTCACATTTCTGCTTCTATGTTTAGACACTCAACTACCTTCATTGGGAATTCACAGTGTGATTGATGGTCAGAAACAACTGTCTGCAACACTTCACGTTTATTTTGAGGCTCTGTATCACTTGTATAGTTTGAATTCACATGTTTATTGGATCTATTCATATTTCTCATGCTATTCCTTTCAGTAAATAGCTACTATGTACAAATTTCATAAACCCCACAAAGCAGGAACTAAGCCTAATCATGGAAAAAAGAACAATATCATGCTGAAAGTTTTGTGGAAATAATGTTTTTCCAGATTTCTTTAGAATTTGCTACCAATACAAAACTCGGTAGAGATAACACTTACAGATCCTTTGTTCTTACACTGTAGGGGAAAAAAAACATCGATTTTATTCTCAAATCTCAATAAACAATATATCTCAAATTTCATCATCTTCCTTCAAACTGTCACAAGATCCCAGGACTGCGTCGCTCATGAGCTCCAGCACGTGCCAGCTACTTACTCTCATTTCCTAATCTAATAATTAGACCATGTGATTGTTCACCATGGTACAGCCACACATCCACGAATGCGCAAGTTAAGCATGAACCATGCCCATTCCTTCTCCCATCCGGGCCATTCTTCTCAGTCTCAGACAGTCTTCATCAGAATCTATGCACTCTGTAACTGGAAGAAACACAGAGTAACTCCCAGCCAATACAATGCCCCCTGCAATTTGTTTCCTGGCAATAAAGCACCACTTAATCCTGTCCTTTATGCGCAACCGTGCTCAGCATCTCAGACTTTGTTTTCTGTATCACATGGCAATACAGCAATAATTATGACAACTCTGAAATGCTGTGGGCTCATAATATACCATGCTTGGGTCAGATTGATTAGATGTTGGCTACGGGAACCACAGCGCGCACGCGCGCATGCGCACGCGCACACATACAAACACACACCACACATATACACACATACCTCACACACACACAACAGACACAGACACACAGACACATATATAGATACACACACAGACACACACACAGACACACACACACACACACACACACACTAAAGGGTCAAATAATCCTCTCAGTTTCCCGATTGCTGCCCTCGCTTACCTTCCTAGAGTTCATTTACTTCTTCATGTCCAAAACTCTTGTTTCCTACTCTGTGTGATAGGTCACCTCTGTACTCTGCTTTCATGTTCCAATCATAGACATAATTGCACTGGACTCTACCTCAAAGCCATCAGTTGCAGACAGGGCCAGGCCTGATCATTCAGACATGATCTGGAGGACTTTCTAGGGCTTGCTACATCTACAAACCACAAGTCTAGTTCTGTATTTGAGTGCTGGATCTTTGGCTCAGAATATAAGTCATGAAGCTTCAGTTCCACATTAGAGAAGGGTACCATTTTAGGAGAGGAGCTGATGCCCAGGCTGAGGAGAAAGCCCACTCACACCTCGACCTCGACGTTTCAGCCTGTACAACTGTGCTCATTAGCATTAGGTGAGTTAGTCAGGTACATTTGCAAAGAAATGAGATTCCTGTCAGAGGAAGACAGCGATTTCTCAACTCTGTGTTCAGTGAGACAGAAATAGTGTAAATAGCCTCAAGGACAACCCCCCACACACACACACACAGATACACACAGACACAGAGACACATACAGAGACACACATAAACACACAGACTCACACACCAAACACAGACACATGCACACAGACAGACATATACACCTCACACACACACACCACACACAAAAAGACACACACAGACATACACACCTCACACACACACACCTCACACACACACACACAAAGACACACACAGACACACACACCTCATACACACATGCCTCACACACACACACCATGCACACACAAAGAGACACACACAGACACACACACTTCATACACACACACATGCCTCACACACATAAACACACAGACTCACACACACACACAGAGACACACACACCTCACACATGAACATAGACTCACACACCACACACAGACATTCGCACACAGACACACACACACCTCACACACACACTTCACATACACACACACACACACACACACCTCACACACACACACTTCACACACATACACACCTCACACACATAAACACAGAGACTCACACACACACTCACACACACAGAGGCACACACACCACACACATAAACATACCGACTCACAAACCATACACAGACACTCGCACACAGACAGACAGACACAGACACATACACACACCTCACACACATACCTCACACACATACACACACAGACTCACACACCACACACAGATACTCTGCACACAGACACACAGACACACAGACACACACACACATTGGTGGGGAAGAGAAAACAATGAGTGTCAGGCTTCTGTTTGTTTGCTTGCTTTTTGAGATAAGGTATGTATACAGCCCCTGCTGTCTTAGAACTTACTGTGTAAACCAGGTTGGCCTCAAAGTCATAGAGATCCACCTCCCACTGCTTCCCCAGTGCTGAGTTTAAAGGTAAGTGCCACCAAGCCCCGTGATTGTCAGGTCTTTATAAATATTGACTCTAAAATATAAGGACGATGTTGAAAGCAGCTAAGGTAGAAAAATTTAGAGTCCAAAACACATACATACAGAAAGAGATAGACAGAGACAGAGACAGAGACAGAGACAGAGACAGAGAGAGGATAGCTCCTCACTGGAATGGAATTGTGGTTGCTTAGAGGCCATTTCTACCTCCTGTCTTAGTGGCAGGCCTGATTTTCTTATTAGCAGCAGGATCAACAAGGGTCAGGACTGATCACGGGACTCTCAAGAGCTATTTTGACCCTCTGACAGTTAAGTGCCATGAAAGTCTAGATTCAGCAAATGTGTGAATTCACGTTCCCGGGGAACTATATTGATCACTACACGATGAGTTGTTTCATGTTTGCTCTTCCGACAACCTGATGGTCTTATCTCAGCATTGGTCACTAATGTGCAGCTGTCAGCATGCTTCCGGCTCACAGGCTAAATGCGTCTGTCAATGAATACCCCATGGGGAGTTGACTCTACAGTGGCCCCAGGGGTGTGCATACCCTTTTCCCCAAATATGTGAATGTGTTACCTTAGCATTCCAGGGGACTTTGTAGACAGATGTAGCTGGTGACACGAACATGAACTCACTGTCCTGCATTATGTGGGTGGGTCCAAGCTCCTAAGAAGAATCCTTATAAGAGGTGGGTAGTGAAAGTCGGGACATGGGAATCAAGAGACTGGAGCAATGTGAGATGGTCCATCAGCTGATGGGTGTGGTAGCTCTCTAGAAACAATCAAGGATACAACTGCCTCTCAGAAGAAATGCACCATGACTAAAGTTAGAATTATAACCTCTAGGACGGTAACAGTAAATGCATGTTGCTTTAAGCTACTGTTAATACCTATTTGATTAATATGTTCAACTACCTATCGGAGACAAGTGCATTACAGTAATTCATGCTATGTATGCCTGTAAACTGTTATTATTTTACTGTATGTCTGAGGTTCCACTCAGCATGAGCTACTAATTAGGGTATTTTACCATAGATTAAACACTTAGTATAACAAGGTCTTCTCCATGGTGTACTTTTAGCAACAGAGCAGTGAATTATTAATGCTTATTTGGTCAGATAAGGCATTGCAGGAGAAGTACTGAGGAATTTGTACAAAGGCAGAAAATTAATTAATTAACTAATTAATTGGAGAGAATGAGCAGTATAGCACATAACCTCCACAGTAACTGTATCGGGAAGGCTGATGGAAGGGGAATCCCTCAGTTTCTCTGCTGAGCACCTACTTACTACTCCAGGGATCTCTCTACCTAAAAGGATTCTGAGAAATATGATGTATAAAAGAGACTTCACAAGAATAAACGAAACACATAAGGGGATTCTGTTCTTGTCTATATTTTAATGGACTCCTTCAAATTTTGAGTGTAATGATTATCAAATCACAGCACGAAAATTACAGAAACCTCAGTATTGGTTAGCACCCATCTCCTACTGATGGGGCATGGGAGTAGCCCATCGAATAAAGAGGAATTACCTAAGTTTATGGAAACCCAAATGCTGTTCCCGGTTTCCATTCAGAAGCATGCTATAAGAGATCTGTGTAGAGCACTGGCATTCTGGGCAAAAAGAATCTTTTTACTTTAATAAAAAAGAACATTTCTTCTCTGTGTCTGTCTATTCGGTTCTAGATTATATCACTAGATAACATGCTTAACATTCATGTTCGATTTTACTTTGTGTTCAAAACAAATGGATTTTCTTTGAAATAAGCAGTATTCAAAACAAATGGATATTACTGTTGCTATTTGAGACAAGGTCTTCCTATGTAACCCACACTGGTCCAGAACTTATGGAAATCCTCCTGCCTCAGCCTCTGGAGTGCTGAGATTATATGCGTGTGCCATCATACTCAGCCTCAGAGGATTTTATTTTACACATTTGTAAAATTTCACATTAGATAAAAGTGAGATGCAGAAGTATATATCAAGACAAAGATATAGAATGAGACAAAGATATAGCAACAGAAGTAGAAACATAAAGACAGGCACAGAGGCAAAGAGCAACCAAAACAAACTAAAGCAGAGACACAGAAAGAAATGCTACAAAAATGTGAAAGCCCTTTCTAGCAATCACTAATATCCCGGAAAATGTATAGATATAAACTGCACGTTAAATACAGAATTTAAAAAATGAATAAAGCTATTAAACCTATCGCAGCCACTGAATTTTTAATTATTATTCAAACATAGCTATTTCTCTCCAAAGTTGAAATTAATGCACAATGTCTTAGTACTCATGTCAGTTTCCATTATCAAGAGAGAAAACAGAAGAGGGTTGGAGAGATGGCTGGACAGTTAAGAGCACTGACTGCTCTTCCAGAGGACACAGGTTTGGTTCCTAGAACCAATATGGTGGCTTACAACCACTTGAACCTACAGTTCCACAAGATCCAATGCCCTCATCTGGGCTTGGAGGCCACAGGTATCCACACAGTACACAGACATACCAAACATACGTGCAGCTACACTCCTGTACATATAAAATATAGCAATAATAATGAGATAAATAGGGGAGTGGAGAAAAGGAGAGGAAGAGAGGGAACAGGGAGGGAGAGAGAGAGGTGTAGGAGGGGAGGCATTTTGTGCCCCGGGCCAGACCTGGTGCGGGTCTTCTTTCTTGTCGGTTCTTCTTGAGGCAGTGGAGAGGGAAGAGTATCAGCGGAGGGTAAGACTTGGTCTTTTTTTTTTTTTTTTTTTTTAGATTTCTTTTATTTTTAATTCATTAATTTATTTATTTTTGATACTTTATTTACATTTCCAATGTTTCCCCTTTTCTAGGTCTCCTCTTTAGAAACCCCCTATCCCCTCCCCCTCCCCGCCTCTATGAGGGAATTCCACCTCCCACCCACCCACCCACCCATTCCCATATTCCCACCTTGACATTTCCCGTTACTGGGGCCTCTAACACCCTCAGGCCCAAGGGCCTCTCCTTTCCCTGATGGCCAACGAGGCCATCCTCTGCCACATATGTGGTCCGAACCATGGGTCCATAGATGTGTATTCTTTGGTTGGTGGTTCAAACTCCAGGACGAC
>CM052720.1:34251371-34308300 GCA_028551405.1 Uromys caudimaculatus | reverse complement strand
TCTTACAAGGTATTTAGGTTTGCTGTATAATAATAAAATGTTTACTTATCTGAGTCTAAGTTACCTGGCTACTGTACCTGACCTGCCTTCTGTGGTCCTGAGGCCAGAAACTGCTGTTTCTAGCACTTAGCACCTCTTCCTCAAACTGCAAAGGATTAACTCTTTCAGCAGGAACTGTGCAGCCCTAACTTTCAGCCTGCTAGCAGGAAGTAGAAGGAAGGAAAGGGAACACTTTGAAAAGTGATTATAGATTTATTACTAAGTTGTAAAAAGTTTCCTATTAAAGCTATCTAAGAAAAAAATTATCTGGCTAAACATCCATCACCTGTCTCAGCTCCACAGGTTCATTGTAAATTGAAAACCTTAACAAAGTTATTAGTGAAGTTTTGTATAGAAAAACCCAGTCAATATTTTATCTCCTGTCCTAGCACCTATAGTAAATCTTTAGTTCCCTTTTTATGACCTTAGGTTAATTGTTTTACAACCTCTTGGAATGTGCTCTGAGTAGGAGAAAGTCTGGTTACTATCTAAGAGCAATTAACACATGGAAGACTGGCACAGTTCTCACTGCAGTTTTGACTATCAGAATAGGACCTAATAGCAGTCCTACCTACTATAAAAGAGCGTAATAATCACTGATATAATTTTAAGAATTCTTATAGGATCATCATTAAGACTTAAGACATCTATTTGTCTATATAGCATCACTACAAGTCAGTACATGTTCATAGAACTGCAGAGATCTGCTCAAAAGACGTGGGCTAAAACCTAGTTATTGTTATATATGTTAATAATAACAGGAAAATCATATGAATAGCAGCAATATTTACTAAGATAAATGATCTTATGGCCTTGCATAATAAGAGCTAATATCACAGATAATATCATAATCCAAGGCAGACAATCTCAGGAAGATCACCTGCTAGTTATTAGTTTGTCCTGTTATGAATCCTGACAATTTTGTATATTTAAAGCATTAAAATACAGGTATCATTAAGAATGACTTGACAGGCTAGACAGATGTCTCAGTGGTTAAGAACACTGTCTGCTCTTCCAGAGGTCCTGAGTTCAATTCCCAGCAACCACATGGTGGTTCACAACCATCTGTAATGGGATCTGATGCCCTCTTCTGATGTGTCTGATGACAGCTACAGTGTACTCACATAAAATAAATCTTTTAATAAAATATCTGAAGTAGCCTTTTTGTTAAACTTCATATGGTCTGTGAGTTGTATCATGGGTATTCTGAACTTTTTGGCTAGTATCACTTACCAGTGAGTACATACCATGCACAAGGTACAAACCAGACCTTTTGGGCCTGGGTTACCTCCCTCAGGATGATATTTGCTATTCCCATCCATTTGCCTGCAAAATTCATGATGTCCATGTTTTTAATAGCTGAGTAGTATTCATCGTGTAAATGAATCACATTTTCTGTATCCATTCTTCAGTTGAGGGACATCTGGGTTGTTTCCAGCTTCTGCCTATTATAAATAAGAAGGCTGTGAACATGCTGGAACACATGTCCTTGTGACATGTTGGAGCATCTTTTGGGTATATGCCCAGGAGTGGTATAGCTGGGTTTTCAGGTAGAACTATTTTCTGAGGAACTGCCACATTGATTTCCAGAGTGGTTGTACCAGTTTGCAATCCCATCAGCAATGGAGGAGTGTTTCTCTTTCTCCACATCCTCGCCAGCATCTGTTGTGAATTGAATTTTTTATCTCAGCCATTGTGATTGGTGTAAGGTGAAATCTCAGGGTCATTTTAATTTGCATTTCACTGATGGCCTAAGGATATTGAACGTTTCTTTAAGTGCTTCTTGACCATTCTATATTCCTCACTTGAGAATTCTCTGTTTAGCTCTGTACTTCATTTTTTTAAATTGGGTTATTTGATTTTCTGGAGTCTAACTTCTTGAGTACTTTGTATATTTTGGATAAAGATCATTAAAAAAAAAAAAAAAAGGATGATTTGACTTCTTCCTTGGGTCCCTCAAAGGGAGTGCCCTCTCTGCCTTGGAGCACTTTTGCTTGATGTTGCAAAAAGAAACTCAGGAAAGAAAACGCATCTAGCTCATTCTGACCATATAGTATTTGTCCTCAAATCATTTAAAATTCCTCCTGTGAACACTGTAAATGTAATTATATTATTTCTAAGTTTTATGTCCTATCATAAACATTATTTTTCTGTTTTAACTATGTTCTTTACTAAAATAAAATTAGAGGAGGAGCAGGGGGAGGAGGAGAAAAGGAGAAGGAGAAGAAAGAAAGGAAGGAAGGAAGGAAGAAGTTCCTTAAATAGCTAGTCACTACAGATAGCACACAGCTGATTACATTGAAAATAACTTTAAATTCTTTGATCAAAATATGTAGCAACTTGCAGTAAACATCTAGCTTTATATACAGTGTATTTAAATAGAGTAGACAGACCTTTCCCAATTTTAGAGATCCTGTATCTCACTGTATTGCTTGTGACAAATATGATATTCATGACAACTAGTTGTCATCTAGATGAGTCAGGAGCACATACTTGTCATTCTGATATACAACTTATGTGCCTGGAATTATTACATGGGTGTGATTTGTTCTTTTCATTTTAGTGGTTCTTATGGATATGCAATGTACTGAATTGTTACTGTAACTAATTCCCATTTCCTTAATAAATTTGCCATGCATAATGCTCAGTTAATCCCTTCCTCCAACTTTTTACCCTTTATTATTGATCAGTTTCAATCATCATTTATTTTAGATTTAAAAAAATATCTTATTAGGACATTATTTGTTTTTAACATTTCTTCTACTCTCTTTGGTGGTGTTTCCTGACTTATCTATGTTCTTTTTCAAAAAATAGTTCATCAAACAACAAGAGATGCTTGCAAGAATGTGGGAGAAAAGAAACTTTTAGACATGCTGGGGGGAATGAAATATAACTACCATATGGTCCAGCCGTAGCACCTCTGGGCATATACTCCAAGACTGTGAGTCATACCACCGGGACACCTGCTCAGTCATGTTTAGTGCAGCCCTGTACACAATGATCAGCTTGGGTGGCATCACGTGATTGCATAGAGAAAATACTGCATACAAATACAGGGAAATTTTATTCAGCCATAAAGAACGGTGAAATGGTGTCATGTTTATATAAAATGATGTAATTAGAAATCATTATACTAAGAGCTCTTTATAGTTACACAACATTTGTGTGTGTGTGTGTGTGTGTGTACACGTAAGTGCTGAGTTATTGTATAATATATAGCCAATGGATAACAACATGCACAGCCCTCTGGGTGTTACTTTATCACTAGTGCCAAGATTCCAACCAGTCTCATTGAAGAATTAGTTCGATACTCGTGGCACTTCATTTCCTAGCACAAAACAAACATGTCACAGTTGGTCTTTATAGAAACTCATAGGAATATGGAGTTCACAGTAACAGCCTGTAAAGTTTAGTACAGCAGTTGATGGAATGTTTTCGTAGTCCAGGCTGAGTGTCCGCTCAAACACAGTAATGAAATATTTTGACCATTTGCTTTCTTCATTAAGATGTGATGGAAAGAAAGTCATACCTCTTCCATTCAAGAGTAAGGTCATGGAAAAGTTTTCAAAATAGCTAATGCTGTAGCTATTTCTGAACTATATAACTGGCTTACATACACTGCATAGAAAGAATAACATTTAAGAAGAAACCAATATTAATTACCATAGTTTGATTACTATATCCTGTATGGGTTGTTTAAATATAATGTTTTATATCACAAAAACAAGATGTTGGTGGTACATGCTTGTAACCCCAGATCTGGATAGACAGAAATAGGATGATCCCTGAGACTCAGCTCAGCCTAATTGGGGATTTATAACCCAATTAAAGACCCTTTCTCAAAGTTATTCCTAGGGAGGACAAGTTTGTCCTCTGACTTCCACATGTATGCACACATACGTATACATCTAAGCACATACATTATAAAGAAGAGGCCAAACATTATTGACAACCAAAAAATTAACCTTGATTTTAGAAGTCAGTTCAACTTATAAAAAAAGTTATCAATGTTGGGCATGAGAGAAAAAAAAGGAAAGAAGCAATATCAAAGCCACATCTCACTTATTTGTTGGTGCTTTAAGTACGTGATGCCATTATTATCAAAATGCACATGGGAAAAATTAAGGTCCAGGCAGCTTTGTTAATCACATTGGCTCCCATGGCAAATAAAACTAGAACAGGTAGGGTACCCAAACATCAGACTCTAGGGTTTTGTGTTTAAAAAGTCACTGAACTTTATAATACCTGCCCCCCAAGCTATGTGATTATAATTGTCAAGAATGAGAGGTTAGAGTAAATAGCCATTATTAATCCATCTTATCTAATTTCTCAGTCTTAGGGTCTCAACTTTTCCCTATCACAAAATCAGTGACTTAGTAACTGCTATTAACGTCCATAGAAGTAAATGCAATGCTTTTATAAAAAAGATTTCATTTATTTTATTATTTCATTTCATTTGTATGAATGAGTCTTTTGCCTGCAGGTAAGTTCACTGCATGCTTGCCTGGAACCTGCAGAGTCAGAAGTTGGCACTGAATCCCCTAGAACTGGAGTGACGGATGGTTGTGAGCTGACTTTTGGATGCAGGATTCCTTATGGATTTGATATGTAGATCCTCTTCAAGATGGACACTTTTAAGTTAAATTTAAATCTTTGATGCAGCACTACCCCAAATGAGAGACAGGATTATTTTGCTCACTAAGCCTGTTGAATTTTCAGTTGGACAGACTAGTTTGCAGTTAGTTTTAAACCTATTGGTCACTGGAGCAGATTAGCACACAACATTATTTTACTGCAGTAACACTTAACTCGGTTTCCATAGTGATGGTTTTGCATGCACCATGATACCTTAAGTAGCCAGGGTATTGTGTTTTTGTTGCTTATGACAGTAGGGTTGCTTTATGAACAAATAATACATCTGAAGCATTTGAACATTTAAAGATCTACACCTTCTTTTAAACCTATTATTCTGATAGTGAATATGGCAAAAATCACAAACTGTTCTTCAAATTGCTGTTATTTCTATCAGAAATATAGTGAGGATCAGGAAACAGCCTATGAAATAGAATTGAAGACTAAGGGAATTTGTGCAAGAAAAATACTCTAAAGGTGTTAAGATCAGAATGAAACACCTCCAAAGAAACATATTTTGAAAGAAAGTGAAGGCGTGTTGTAGAAAATCCAGGATGAGCCATATAAATGGTTGACCATTTCACTCTTCAGGACTGTTGGCTATTCAAGCCAGCTCAAGCATCAAGGAATGCTTCCCATGCCAAGATTCCCTTTGTAAATTTTGTAAATTTTATAAACCCTTAAGGCACCAAGGCGTGAAAGTGCTCCCCAACACACAAACCTGAGGAGCTCCAGTTGCTGGGCTCTTACCCCCAATTTCCCTAACAGCCATAATAGCTGTTTTCTGACTACTCTAAAGCCCTTCCCCGCCCTGAGGCAAGAGAGTCACCCACCAGGCCCAGCTTTCTGAGAGGTTAAAAAAATCTTACCAATCCATAAACTTGCCCCAACAATCTGGCCACATAATCCCTCCAATCCCAGACTACACTTGAAAGCTCCACCCACCCACCCCCCAAAAACCATATATAAACCCAGAATTCTATCTAGTCATCTGCTGCTTCTTGATGGCGCAGAGGCAAGCCATCCTCCTGGATTTCTCCCTCTCAATGAATCTCTTGTGTGAGGTTTGTGGTACGGTTGTAGGAATGTGACTTTGTGGTATTCCTGGGCTCCTGACTATCCCAACCAGAGCAGAGCTGTTACTCTGGCATTGGGAGCCTTTCAGCTCAGAAGGAGCAGTACTTCTGTAGAGGAAGCCTTTCCCTTCAGAGCTGCAACACGTACTCCCCTCTCTATCATCTGCCCTGAAATCAGAAAGGTGGGCTCTTTGCAAACTCATCTCAGTGGAATCGCAGTTTGAGTGTGGGTGGTCATTTCTAACTAAGAGAGTATGTGATTGAACATCGGTCAGTAATCCTAATGTTGAGGAAACAGAAAATACAGTATTAATTTGATGCTATGACAGTCTTTAGTTGGTAAGCACTACGATCTTCCTTTGGGGACAAAACTAGAATCAGTCTACCATGTGTGCAAGCAATTTGGCAACCCAAAGACCTGTGATTTCGTTTTCAGTCTGATCATTCCACGTTAAACACTGTGTCAGTTGTGACATCCAATACTATAACAGCTCCATACTACACATTGCTGTAAATGGGGAAAGTAAGTTTAGAGACGGTAAGTAACTTCTCCGAAGACAGACAGCTCTGACAACTGGAGGAGGTGAGTCTGCACAACCTGGATGTGGTCCTTCTGTGGTGCCACACATATGTCCCACAGATTCCCTCGCATTCTGAAGAGTGCTATGGGAATAATAACAGGCTTTATTTCTCTCTTAAGTCTGTAAGAAAGTCAAAAACTTTACAGACTGCTTCATTTTCCATTAAAGCTAAGTTTCTTCCTGAGGTTGCTTACATGAAAAATATCTTCTAAGAATACACATACATATATAGACTCAAAATTAATTTCCTTTTAATATACAAGACTCCATCATTTGCAAAGGGTGAACTGGGATTGGACGATGGTCATCAGACGTTCTTACGTTTTGAGATGATGACTTTCGAATTAAGGGATATTTTGTCTAATATAATGAATTTGTGTTTGTTTCTGAATCAAACACCTCTGAAACAGTTTCTAATATGGATCTCATTTTCCCATTTTCTATTGCAATACAGCTTTTCAATTTCTAGTCCTAATAATTGCCATTCTTGTTCAATGATTTATAGAAACTTTCTATCAATATTTTTTCAAATAAATGAGAAAAATAAAATCTCATAACCAGTGTAACACATGAGTGCTTGTTTCTCCAGCTCCCTGTCTCTTCTTAAATGCGTTGCTACACATATTGTATGTATGTGTGTGTGTGTGCAAGTGTATGCGTGTACATAAATCATGATCAAGAAAACCATCTATTTATCTATATTTACACCACCTGTCCTTCCATTCTCTGAGAGACATGAGAATTGCAATGACCTTTAAAAATTTAATAATGAAAAGCATCAAGAAGAGAACTCCTGGTGTTTCCCATACAGCCATTCTGTTAAAGCCTTCTGTGTTTTCCAAGTGTGATAAATATAGTTCAGTCATACAAATCACACAGCTTTTTCTTAAGTTTGAATACATTTTTATCATGAAATTTACTGAATACTGGTTTTACATTTAGCACAATTGATTCTTTAATGCTGAGTTCTATTGTTTAAACTAGGAAAGAATCTTCTGTGACATGGATGGCCATGCGGGTAACTGTGACCCGCAAGGTGATTCATTTGGTCTATAAAAGATTTCAAAATAGCTTAAAGCGTATCTTCAAAGTACATGAGTGAAAATCCTGCTAGAATTTGACTAGAGCACAAAACATTGAGATTAATACAGAGGGGAAGACTTGTTGTTCCTATGTAGCGAGAATATCTTGTGTATTGTATGAATGTACTACCTGCCAATAAAAAAGCCTATGGCCTATGGCTAAAGCAGGAAATGAAAGGTTGGACATCCAGGAGGCAGACCTAATTCTAGGATAGATCCAGGAGAGCGATCAGCCCAGGAAGACATGAGGAGATAGATGCATGGTACCCGAGCACAGGTAACCAGCCATGTGGCAGAAGGTGGGTTAAAAATAAATGGGTTATCTTTAGTTATGATCAAATCATAGTAGAGCCTAGCTATATGGTCAACGCATTTGTAAATATATATTTTGAGTCTAAGTTTTATTTTGGGGAGCATGGGGCTGAGGCCAGAACCAATTTTAGAATTTTAGAATTTTACATAGGATTATTTGCTTAGAGAAGGAAAGAGTAGATATGTGAATATCAGTATTTGAAAGTGAAATCCATTTTTTCAGGAATAAACATTCAAGATATATATATCTATATCTTGAATGGCATATATATATATATATATATATATATATATACACCATTTACTAGAGGAGGCTAAAGGTCTCAGTTAGAATAGCTTCTCCTATTGCCAACCTACGTCACTTCGATTCTCTAGAGGTCTCAGGATGATGTTCGTGAGGATGAGGAGGAGGCACTGGTGCCTATGGAAGGGCAGCAGCAGCAGCAGCAGCAACAACAGACCATTCAGGTTTCCTGTTTCTTAGATGGAGCAGAAGCTCTGATAAGAAGATTGTATCCATTCGGTTTTTATTCCTCACTAAATAACAGAGAGCAAAAGGTCATTGTCTTGTGAATGAGCAGCTTGGCTATCGGGGTTTAAATGATGTGTCTTTCTAATTTAAAGTAAAACACAAAACATGAGAAAAATGTGTCAATGATTCGAACAAAGGATCGTGCAGCTCTCAGAATTTTTTTTCTCTTAAACCATATTCATCACTGCTCATACCCCAAAGCTCCTCCCAATCTGTAATGAATCCACTTTGTGGGCACTCTAAAAAGTCACATGATTTGGTACTTGAAGAAAGAAAGAGAGAGAGAGAGAGAGAGAGAGAGAGAGAGAGAGAGAGAGAGAGAGAGAAAAGAAAGAGCCAAAGAAAGAAAAAAAGAATGAATGAATGAATGAATGAATGAATGAATGAATGAATGAATGAAAGAAAGAAAGAGAGAGAAAGAAACTCATCTTCCCTAACCACATAGCACAATGCCACCGATTCATGGAGATTTAAATGGATTCTGTGGTTTAATGCACTAGACTTCCTCGTGTCCATTTTCATCCAAGATCCTTACTCTCTAAGGTTCTTGGTCCTATTGAAACATTTCAATATCTAAACATACTGCAATGTTAATACCCAAGAGAAAAGCCATTATGTGAAGGCTGGTCACATGATCAGTGTGGTACCGTTTTATTTGTTACTGTTGTTGTTTTGTTTTGCTGGTTCTGTTTTTTAAATAAGCTGTCACATTCTTCAAATGAAAGAAGGAAGGAAGGAGGGAGGGAGAGAGGGAGGGAGGGAGGGAGGGAGGGAGGGAGGGAGGGAGGGAGGGAAGGAAGGAAGGAAGGAAGGAAGGAAGGAAGGAAGGAAGGAAGGAAGGAAGGAAGGGAAAGAGAGAGAGAGAGAGAGAGAGAGAGAAAGAAAGAAAGAAAGAAAGAAAGAAAGAAAGAAAGAAAGAAAGAAAGAAAGAAAGAAAGAAAGAAAGAAAGAAACCAAAAAGAAATAGTTCTTTCTTTGGACAGAGCGCCTTCAATTGGCAGAAGTAACTTGCAATTAGTTCTTCAATCTTTTCTAAGCCTTCATCCCACTCCAGGGAACCTTTACACCACAACTCTATTTCAGACTTCTACATTTAGCTGCTTCCTGAAGATCCCCATCTAAATTTTTAAAGTCTTATGTAGAACATACCAGCTCCCTCTATCCTTGGCCCTCCCCATACGTGCAATTTCCTTATTCGTTCTGGCAATTTCGAAGCCAGGCACAAGGACATCTACCACCAAAATAAAAATATGGGGGTATGAGGGTGTGGCTAGGGGCTCCCTGTGACAAGAAAAAAAAAAGAAAGATAGAAGTAAGACTAACTTACGTGGACTTTATATTGTTCTAAATGTTTTCCTTTTAAACAACTTGTTCATTGCAATAGGGAGTCAAGGAAAGTAACCAAAATTCTCAAAGACTAATGAAAATCCATGAAGGTTAGAGGCCCTGACTCATACCTTGAAAGAGACAAAAGTCTAGTAAAGTTAATGATATCCCAGGGCATAGGCAATGCACTATGTCAGAAAAGCACAGTAGTTAGGGAACAGAAATGTAAATTCTATTTTATTAGGCATGTACACAGGCAGTATTGGGAGATAAGGGTAGAAATTAGATGAATTTGGGTCATGATATATAATGCCCTTTTTTGAAACAAGTAGGGGAATCTATAATTAATTCTGAGAGGAGTCAGGGAAATTCCTTTGCATATTTTGAGGCCTAATTAAATCTCTGGTTAAGAACATAAATCTTTTTTCAGCACCCAAAAATTAGACTTCCCAATATCTAACCTTCCAAATGTACCTCCCAGTGAGAGTATTTCAAATTATGTCTATCACACAAATTTTAAAAAATAAATCGTGTGCCCCATCAGCCTCATTAATAAGTTATAAGCATCTTTGGCAAGTGTATTTATTACCTTTGTCCCAAGCCATCTAAATGTTTCCTTAGAGGGTATATCCAGTAAGTGTTAATTATACTGAGTACACTCTCTGGTTTGCTAGCCATCAGAACACTGGGATTCAGCAGAGCTCACCTAACTCTGAAAGTATCCCATCAGTCTGTGCCCTCTCCCCTTTAAATTATACAAGGCTCCTTCAGGTCTTGTAGTTATCAGGGTCATTAGAGGTCATTAGAAGTCATTAGAGGTCATTGGTCTTTCCTCTTCAGAATCTTATAAACATGTCTATATGACTTTCCTGTCTTTACTTCGTGGTAGAGGTAGTGCTCACTGACAGTGTGAGCCTGGCACCACTGAGAGTCAAATCTAGGCTTTCTGGATTCAGATTCCTCCTGTCATACTGCACTTGCAATGCACTTAAGACTCTATTGTGCATTCGTGGTTTTACTCAACAGTCCCAAGTGTTTCCTATCAGATGTATCCATTTGTCTGCGGTTTAGGAAACAGCTCCTAGATTGCCATATCTACCTTTAGGAGATGATACTACTTTATCAGCAAGTTGCCATTTCTGCTTTATAGAGAAGGTAATCATGGCTGTCTTCCCAAAATTGCTGTCCTACATGATACAAGAAATGAGGGAGCTCCAGGAACATCCACACACAGCCAGGTCAAATGCATCCACTTGATAACTTCAGATAAAGCCTAGGTATAAAACACTGAGAAAGATTATGTACTTGTATATAATTGCCCAAGTGCTGCCTCATCAACTTCCTTCATTAACGTAAGTGCTGTTAGCATCTAATTAAATTTATAAAACAAAAATTTCCTGAGCACTTTTACGGCATAAAACACATTCTTGGGCAGTTTAGAAAAAGAAATTTAAAATGTAGATATGCCTACTCTGTTATTATAATTAAATATTATTTTCAAATGATCAATATTCTGTTTATAATTTTTTCCCCTCAGCTCCGTAGTGTCTCTAATGAAAGCCAGGTATTTGAAACCCAGTTTAGGTTATTCCAGACGTGAATAGCAGACATTTTATTTCTATGTCTCTTATCCATTACCTCTCTGGCACTGTATTAAGGAGTCTGCTAAGGAAATATGATGTGAAGAGAACTAACCAGGCCTGGGAGACACAATAAAAGTAGATAAAGTCATTCTTACCCTCAAGGTTCTTGCACTTAATCTGACTTTACTCTGACTCTTTGAAACTAGAAGAGAGCTCTTACTTGAGTTAAATCACTACTTACTTCAATATGTGCTTTTTGTCCTAATATCTTTATTTTATATAAAATAAAACACTCCCTCAGAAGAGAGGAGGAAAAATGGGAGTTTAACTAATAGCTAAGTGAAACTACTTAGACATTAAAGTAGTTGCCTGGAACCTAGATCTCTGTTGTCTTTCCATATGTTATGTCTACTAAGTGTCAGCTTAGATGAAATTAGAGGCAGTGGGCTCAACATGCCCAGGTAGAAGACACTGGAAGTGAGGGGGACTAAGGCTCAAAACACACATACATTCATCCCATGACCAACTCCATTTTGACGAACTCGAAATGAAACAACTCCAGAAACATCAAAATCAACTTATGCTTTAGAGTCTATTACTCTTAGAAAACCTCAGGACCAAAAGCAAGTTGAAGTGCAAAGGGTTTATTTCATCTTACAGATTGTAGTTCATCCTCCAGGCAAGCCAGGGCAGGAACTCAGAGCAGGAAGCTGGAGGCAAGAACTGATGTAGAGGCCATGGAGGGATGCTGCTTACTCACTTGTTCAACTTTTCTTATAGCACCTAGGACGATTTGCCCATGGCATGGCACCTACCACACTGAACCACTTGCCCACGGGTGGCACCTCCCACACTGAGCTGTGTCTTTGCATATCAATCTTCAATCAAAAAAATGCACTATGGGCTCGCTGACAAGCCAATCTATTCGGGAGCACGTTCTCATCTCAAGTTTTCTTTTCCAAAATGACTCTAGCTTGTTGACTTGAAACTAACTAGCAGACTTGGTCCCTTGTCAACTTGGTACACAAATATAGCACTGCTAAACTATAATCTTCTCTTTCTTGTTGATCCCAAGATGCCATACTAATAAACATTATAAAATAAAACACATTATAAACGTGAAAGTCTCATAGTCTTTAAAAATTGAAATAATTTAAAATCTCAGTCTCTTTAAACTATCCAAGGCCTCAGATTATCCTAGTTTCTCTTAAAAACCCAAAAGCTCTTTAAAAGTTCAAAGTTTCTTAACTTTGGGATCCTAGCAAAGTCAAAATAGGTTGAATCCTTTCTTATTTCAATAGAGAAGAACCAGGGAGGGAATAGTCACAATGAAATCAAAGAAACAAAGTCCAACAGTATGAAGCTCAGTGTCAGACTTCTGAGATTCATTTGTGGTCTTCTGGGTTTCTCTAGCTGGCTTGAGTCACTTCTCTGGCTCTACCCTCCACAGTACACAGATAGCATTTCCTAGGCTCAGGCCAGCTCCACTGCCTGGGTCTTGCAGGCCTTGGCAGTAGTCCCATCACACTGGTTTCTCTTAACGCTCTGGTCTCCACTGCAGTCAGGCTGCACTTTCACTAACAGTTCCTCCTGGGCTCTTGTCAGGGCCTGTAACCCTGCCATAGGATGCAAAGCCTCAGCCTCTCTCCATGACTCTTAAAATCCTAGGTCTTTTACTGCAACTGAGGATGCACATTCTCCAGTGACCTCTCCCTGACTCTCTTCGGGGACTCCAATTCAGCCCTATTGCATAGTACCACATGGAGGGACTCATGGCTCCAGCTCCAACTGACCAGACACCACAGATTCTTTTTGTTCATTGGTTATTTTATTTATTTACATTTCAAATGCGATCCCTTCTTCCTGGTTTCCCCTCTGCAAACCCCCTATTCCATCCCCCTATCCCCTGCTTCTATGAGGGTGCTCCCACACCCACCCACCCACTTCTACCTCACTGCCCTAACGTTACCCTTTGCTGAGGCATCAAGCCTCCACAGGACCAAGGGCCTCCCCATTGATGCCAGATAAGGCCATCCTCTGCTACATACGCAGCTGGAGTCATAGGTCCCTCCATGTGTACTCTTTGGTTGGTGGTTTAGTCCCTGGGAGCTCTGGGGGTGGGCGGAGTCTGGATGGTTAATTTTGTTGCTCTTCCTATGTGGTTGCAAACGCCTTCATCTCCTTCAGTCCTTTCCCTAACTCGTCCATTGGGGTCCCCACGCTCAGTCCGGTGCTTGGCTGTGAGCATCTGCATCTGTATTGGTCAGACTCTGCCAGAGCCTCTCAGGCAACAGCCATACCAGGCTCCTGTCAGCAAGTACTTCTTGGCATCAGCCATTGTGTCTGGGTTTGGTGGCTACAGATGGGATGGATCCCTAGGTGGGGCAGTCTCTGGATGGCCTTTCCTTCAGTCTCTGCTCCACTCATTGTCCCTGCATTACCATTAGACAGGAGTAATTCTGGGTTAATATTTTTGAGATTGGTGGGTGGCCCCATCCCTCAACCAGGAGCCATGCCTAACCACTGAGTATGGTCTTTACAGAATCTATCTCTCCTTTGGTGGGTATTTCCGCTAATGTCATCCCCGTTGGGTCCTGGGAACCACTTGCTTCCCTGGCATCTGGGACTTTCTAGTGGCTACCCCTGGTTCCCCATCCTCCACTGCTACACTCCAATTTCCTGACCCTCTGTACTTCTCTCCTGTCTCCTCCCACACCTGATCCCGCCCCCTTTTTCCATCCCTCCTTCTCCCTCCCAGGCACTTTTCTCCCTCTACCTTCCATGATTGTTTTGGTCCTCCTTCTAAGTGGAACTGAAGCATCCAAACTTTGGTCTTCCTTCTTGGGCTTCATATGGTCTGAATTGTTTCGTGGGTATTCCTACGTGGGTATTTTGCTTAATATCCACTTATCAGTGAGTATATACCATGTATGTTCTTTTGTGTCTAGGTTACCTCACTCAGGATATTTTCTAGTTCCATCCATTTGCTTGTGAATTTCATGAAGTCATTGTTTTTAACAGCTGGGTTACTCATTGTGTAAATGTACCACATTTTCTGTACCCATTCCTCTGTTGAGGGACATCTGGGTTGTTTCCAGCTTCTGGCTATTATAAATATGGCTGCTATGAACATAGTGGAGCATGTGTCCTTGTTATATGTTGGAGCATCTTTTGAGAATATGCCCAGGAGTGAAATATCACTAGTCTTTAAAGGACTCTAAGAAAACTTCCTTCCTTCAGAAACTTCATGAGCTTCCACCATCCACATTACTCTCAATACTCTTAACTTTCCAAACTACCACAGAATAGCCCACTGAGCTCTGAGCACTCAATGTATTTTCCAGTCTAAATGTTTCAAAATCCTTCCACAATCCTGCTCAAAATATGTTCTTCTCTGTCAGAACAACACTTCCATCTCTGGTACCAGTTCTGGTCTGTTAGGGTTTCCACTGCAGTAATAAAGTACCATGACTAAAAGCAACTTGGGGAGGAAGGGGTTTGTCTCACCTTAGAACTTGTGGTTCCTCATCCTGGTGAGGCAAGGGGGCAGCTCAAAGCAGGAACTGAGAGAGAGGCCATGGAGGAGTGCAGCTTACTGGCTTCTTCCTGATAGCTCATTTGGCCTGATTTCTTAAAGCACTTGGACCAACTTCCCACGGGGAGGGGCACGGACCACTATGAGCAGTATTCTCCCATATCAATCTTCAATAAAAACAAACTAAAACAAAAACACCAAAAAAAGAAAAAACAACCAAACAAACAAAAACCCAAAACTGAAGGGTTTGCTCACAAGTCAAGCTAGAAGGAGCATTTTGTTATCTGAGTTTCCCCTTCCAAAATGATTCTAACTTGTGTCACCTTGACCTAAAGCTAGCCAGCACCTCTGTGACTGAAGGCTACTGACAACATAGCACAGATTGAATTAAGTATGGTGGAATGTAGGTTTCTTGTCCATAGGTCCCCTGGCCATCTAGCTGCCTTGATATGCTTAAGAGATTCATGCGAGTCTGTGTGGCAGTTACTTTAAACTTAATGAAAAGAGACTTCTTGAAGAAAGTGTTGTCATGTCTAGAAGCACATCGGGCAACAGAGTGGTGACCGAACCTAGAGTAGCTGTTAGGAGGGTTCTTTGGCGGAGTTAAGGCAGTGCCATCATCTGCTTCTGACCTCATTTGTCTCAAGCTACTATGGGAGGTTTTGCACCTAACCACAGGAAACATCAAGACATCAAATTTCTTAGAGCTGTTATGTACATTTACCATATTCACTTAGATAGGACATGAGTCCAGTTCAGCCTTAGCTGCAGCAGTGTTTCAGAATAGTTTATGACTATGTGTTTATACAAATAACATGTGTAGATCTGTTTCATTTTGAATCACTCTGCTGTGAATATAATTATTTTGTATTTGATCCTATAGAAAAGTTACTTAAGTTTAAATCAAATAGAGACTGCTGCATATGAATGCTCACCTAAAAGTAGGCATTTAGGGGCTTAGTGGTAGGGAACTTACCTAACATGTAAAAGGCCCTGTGTTCAAGCTCCAGCACAGGTATACAAATTATTAATTAATAGCACATATTCAATTTAGGAGTAATGACTTCATTGGCAGTTGTGGCTTTTACATAACTAATGATAGAATATTTCATTTCAAATGTAACAGCTTCTAATTTCTCCGAACAGAGAATACATTACTGTAGAACCTTGACATTTTCAAAGACTAGATCCTACCACTTGTAAACTGCACTTTTTGCTAACCATTTGGGAAATAGCATGATAATATAGTAATATATGATCTAAGACCTACTTCCATAAATAATAATTAGAGAAAGCAGTATATCGTGGTCTGTCTGTGAGCTCATCCAACCTCGTTCCCACCACCGACTCTTCCTTTACATATTAGTCTAGTTTACAACTTGTGTTTTAGCAAAATGCTAAATCATCACACAATATTGATTTACAATCAACTCACAAATATTTAAACTAAAAGAAGTATTCTGGCTGATTCTAGATTCTTCTTAAACTTTTTACTTTTCAGAGGTTTGTAGTTACAAGGACATGCCTCATTGCTAAACTCCCACATCAGTAAGCACGCTGCACACTGACCCCTTTCAGTAGAGGTCACTGGTTGAAAAGATAAGACAGAGAGTACAGTATTCTAAATACACTTTAAAGAATACAAAATGCCACACGGACACTGGATAATCTTATAGTTTTGTCTTTATTTATTATCAACACAGCATTTTTCTGTTCTACCAATGAGCAATTACCAAGTATTTACTTGGAGAGTTCCTAAAACTTTTACACAATACTGAATAGAGTGAGGTCACAGTCACAAAGGCATGGATTCACATTCTGGATTCAATAGACTCAAGTTCTGAATGCAGTATTAAGTGACTACAACTGAAATGTTAAGTGCCACGTTTGAAATTGCCAGTCTACTTGAGGAGCAGTGATGAGTCGGAGAAAGGTTTGACAGCATGACTCAGGAGGACAGCACAGGAGAGCCTACTTAAGAGCAGTACAGGGAGAGAGAATCAATCCATTTGGTGCAGTTGACTTCAGTTGAGTTAGGGCAGTCAGTACAGTTCCGTTCCTGGAGTTCAGAAGCAGACTTTCCAACCAGAGCAATTCAGTCAGAAGCCAAGAGAGGCCCCTTTGAATCAGTCAGCTTGGAGACGGGTTTTAAACCAGAACAGCTGAGTTGAACCAGCCAGTCAGAGTTTAAGAACTACAAGGAATGAGCTTAGTCAGCAGTAATCCTCTGAGACAACAATCACATCAGGTGTATAAAGTTACTTTCACATCTCTTGGGGAGAGAAGACAAAGAAAAGAGAGGGCAAGAGGAGAGACTATTGAAGATCAGCGAGAGAAAAAGGTGGTTGTGGCATGCTTGCCTGTGTGCGTGCGCGCATGCGTGTGACAATTTCACTGGTACAGTTTTACAGAGACAGGTTGCAGGGACAGCAAGTTAGACACAGGTAAAGACAGAACGAGCCAGAATATACTGTCAAAGTTAGTATGAGACGAAACACAACAATTCACTGAGAAGCCAAGAGATGCCAGACTGAATCAGCTTGGAAAATTAGATTGTACAGAGGCTATAAGCTTCCAGGCTTAGGCCTAGAGATACAACAGTGAAGGAACCGCTCTGGTCTCAGCCCAAGTAGGGTACTCGTGCAGCTGGAGTACGGCCCTCTTCTCGTCCTTTCATCTGAGGAAATAACAGCGAAATTTACAGTGAGCACGTGAACTATTATCCTCTGGTCAACGATTCCAACTAATATATCAAGTTGCAGTGATTTCAGAAGATCAGCTTAAAACGTGTTAGTAAAGGACTCTGATCATGACATTTTTTATCATTTATCATGTGTTTAGAAAACACCAGGACAGTAACACAGCACCATCGCCATCATTGTAGCCTAGTAATTTGCTGGTGGTAACCTTACATTGGAAGAGATTTCGATTAAAAAAAAATGAAGTTGGGCTGTTTTAACTTTCTTGTGCATAACAGATTAATTCTTGTGCTTCTAGAGGCACTATACTTTGCAGTCAGTATTATTAATCGGAAGCACTCCTGCCATATGGAATTCCATCACTGGTAACTTTCCACCACCCTCCTTTGCCGAGGTTTGCAATTATAATAATATTTTTATATTTTGTTGCCTTTTGCATTGCTTATTTGAGACAAGGTCTTGCTCTGTACTCCAAAATGGCTTGGAACTCAGAGATCCTCTTGCCTTGACATAAACATAAAAGCACAGGGTCTGGGTGGCCATATTTCCTTGCTTATGCCCCCCCCCCAAAACTCCAGGTCCTCAGTGATCACAGGACCCTAATGAGAAACAGAGATGCTGAAATTTACAGTCAAGGAGGCTGCCCAAGTAGAGCTTAGTTACACAACATATAGAGTTCCTGTGTGATATAGGAAATTCTTTCTTGATTCATAAGCAGGTTCCTCAGTGAGTTTTGTAGGTACCAACAATTTTAATTTGGTATAAATTGTTATCCAGAGGGAGAGTACAAGTCACTTCACATCCAGAAATAGGTAAATTAGAAAAATTATCAAATCAGAACTTAATTTATACTAGCATCGATTACCATTACCATATGGCTGGTAAAAAAAAAAATACATGCCAGAGTTTGGGTCTTGACCAATGTAATTATCTTAACCTAGCACCAAATAATGCTAACCAGGAGCAGACTGTCATTGTACACGGTAGGTACCAAGAGGGAAACTAAAATGGTAACACATTCATGTATTTTAGTAAATTCTTGATTGAAACATTCTACATGGGAAGCTGAGCAGTGGTTCACACCTAAATCTCAGTTCTTGTGAGGCTGGGAGGGAGGAGGATCAGAACTTCAAGGCGCTTAGCTCTATTCACATATGTTAAAAGTTCCAGCCTGGAATTTTGAGATGCTGTCTCAAGAACAATTTTACGTTTGAAAATGATAGTTAACTGAATCAATATATTTACTTATTTTTTTTATGTTATTTATGATTTGTTTTTCTATTAGAGTTGTTTACTCTCAAAGTAGTGGATGCCTTTCCTCTCACACCTGAGGAGCGCTAGATGAGGTAATCCACATACTGACTAAAATCCCTAATAGTATCATTCCAGTCATAGCCTGGCCTTGTGAGAGCTACAGGCATCGTTGTATTTCACCGCTAGTCTTGTGACTACAGAATATTTACTATACAACTAGATGTTCCATGGTCTTGGAAGTCAAGTAAGTGCCAGTTTAGACAGTCATTACGTGTGTATTTAGAAAAGGAGTTTGTATGGATTAGAACCTAGGTTCGGATGTGCATTCAAAACCCTAGGTCACAGTTGCTTCACTACTAAGTTAACTGAAGTTTGTGTGGATAACCCAACTCCCTTGTGGGCCACAATCCCCACCTAAAGCATCACCACAATGAGTTGTCATCTTCTCTTCAATTTATTTTCACTCTAAGATTGTGACTAGCTGGATTCTGGTTCCCATAAACCTTACAAGCCATCACTACAATGAGCTGTCATCTTTTCTTCAATTTATTTTCACTCTAAGATTGTGACTAGCTGGTTCCTACATACCTTACAAGCCATCACCACATTGAGCTGTCATCTTCTAAGATTGTGACTAGCTGGATTCTGGTTCCCATGTACCTTACAAGCTCCTATCACTATGGTGTAAATCCTACCAAAAGCTATAATTGCCAATCCTATCATAGTATTAAAATGAAACTTCTCAGCCTTTGTAACTTATTAAAGAATCAGTCTTATTTTTCCGTAATATGAGAAACACTTGTAAACTCAATGGGTTGTTTTAATTGCTGATCTACTATTCAAACATTTTACCACAATGTCAATCAGAGTGTAAAATTATGATTACATATAATTATGCATTATTACATGAATGACTGCTGGGTCATCCCTACATCAAGGTCAGGCTCCTTATATCCCTAGCTTCCCCGACCAGAAGTAAACTAGCAACCGTATGTAGTTTTCCTTAGGCCCTCGCTGTACTTACTCTTCCGTCCTACTCCATTTTACTTACTCAGCCTTATCTGCATAACTTCCACAACAGCCGACAGTCATGTATCTCAAGCCACGCCCCTGCACATTCAGGAGCATGCTGCAATCCCAGTGGCCGGTGGATGATTCACAGATGTGCAGCCTGTCTAGGGTGGCCTGACTGTATCAGAATACTCCTGTAATTCTAAAGGCTGTATTCGGGCCTGTAACAAACTGACCTTTTCTTTTTAACAATTTCTTTTTAACTTTAAGGTTACAATTATATCACTTCCTCCTTCCTTCCCCTCCCTCCAATCCTCCACTGTCCTTACTTTTTCCAAATTCCTGCCCTTCTTTTTTTGAGTGTCTGAGTGCACATTTGCATGAGCACAGGCATACATAAATATATAAATGCAACCTACTTTGCCCCATATAGTAACTCTGGTTTTGGATAACCAATCTGTGTGGTCTTCCCTGGGGAAGACAGTATTTTTCCAACTCACAGAATTCCCCACTTTGTCATTGGCTGAGGACTCCTGACCTTTCCCCTACCTGCAGTAGTATGTCTCTTGGTGTCATCCAGAAGCTACACCTTAATTTCAAGTTTAAATTACACACAATCTTTGGAATATTCTGTCAGTGAATGCTAAAAATTCACCTCCACATACTAAATGTTCTGTACTCTTGTAGAGAATGCATACCCTCCATGTGTGTGGTTCTTTGATCAGGATTACAGTAAAATATCTGAATTATTTTAGCCTTTTCCCCATAAATGCTTGGATTCTGAAAGAAGTGGGACATCCTTTAATCAATTCTATGCTCCTCTGACAGGATGCTTGATTGGGGTCATTGATGATAGGGTGTCAGGTGCTCTTCAAAATCCAAGCTGTACTGACAAGGAAAAATTTGAAATGCAGAGTGGAGTTCCTTGTTCCTCCTGGAGGGCATGTTTTCATCACTGTGTTTCCACTGCACTAATTAGGTTATCAATCTAGGATTACAGGCAGAGAATGAGGCCATAATACAATTTAAACCCAAAGGTATCCAAAGTGATGAAAGCAACTGTCTAATGCATATTTTCACATGTCTTTTTCACCCACAGCTAAATTTCAAATTAAAAACTTAAAAGCCAGGGAATTATTTATCTTTAGCACTAAGCAAGATCATAATAAAATACCACTACTTTATGAGCTAGTGTCAACATATAATTGATTCACAGCTCTATCGATCAGTGTGCATCATCTACCCTGCAGCTTGTATCCAAGTCCACTCAGGTACTGAGTATACCTGAGGTACTTGTATTGTATACCAATTTCATTATATTAATTCACTATGGCATGATTTTGCTATTAATATCAATATTCCTAACTGCATGATGGCACGTCACAATAATTAAGGGATTTGGGACATGAGAATGGAATTACAAGTTACATTGACATTGTTGTTACATGGGTGGCATCAACGTAACTATGCCATGGGCAATGTCAGGCTGTAAGTAGAGTGGTTTGAATGAGAATGGCCCCCATAGGCTCATATGTTTGAATGTTTGCTCCCTAGTTTTTTGGAATTGTTTGCAAAGGATTAGGAGGTGTGGCCTTGTTGAAGAAGGGGTGTCACTGAGAGGTGGGCTTTGAGGTTTCCAATGCCCATGCCAGGCATAGTCTCACTGAGTGCAGCCTGTGGAACAGGATCTGAAGCTCTCAGCTACTGCTCCAGCACCACGGCTGCCTGCTTCCTGTCATGATGATCATGAACTAATAACCCTATCAAACTATTAGCAAGCCCCCTTCAAATACTTTCTTTTATATGTTGCCTTGGTCATAGTGCTTACATTTACACACAACAATAGCAACTAAACAAGTAAGTTTCAGAATATTCTTACATAACTTTTCTTTTAAAATAAGTATCCGTATTACATCTTACACATGTAGCATACTTTTTCTGTTTAATACTTATGTTCTATAAAAAGAGAATTTGTTAAAATCTAGCCTTCAATGGCTCTGTGACTTTATTTGGAAATGGGGCTTTATAACAGTAGTCAAGTTAAAATGAGAGCACAGGATGAGTCCCAATTAAGTATCACTGGTGTCCTCAGACACAAAATTAGACAAAGACATCAGATGATAGGGACAGAGGAAATGGAAGTAGATGGGAAGGAGTTTGGCTAGAGACCAAAGTACAACCCATGTGGCCTGCCAGAAACTGTCATCATGAAGGAAACATTCACTACCTCTTGTGATCCCTCCTCCTGGATCCCTAGCTCCTCCCTCAACCCTCCCAAGGAATGACTTCCATTTAGACAACATGAGCTTGTATGCATTATCCAGAATTATATATAAAAAACTCAAGTATTAAAAAAAAAATAAAAAAGAAAAGTGAATTACTTCAAACCTTGAACACATAGCTGATTGTACTTAAACTGTAAGAACCTATTCCCAAGGGATGGATTCATACAAGCGAAACAGGTAGGTGGATGGGAATCTAGGCTCCCTTCGTAATCTGCTCATGACAGTGCCACACTTCAGAGATGCAAACAGTTAATCAGTCACCAAGTTTTAGCAAATGGTAACTAACCTATCCTAAAACTTACTATGAGCCCTTTCAAATTAGAAATGTAGGGCATATATCTTCAGATAAATGGAAGTAAATAAATTGCACTTTTAAAACAGACTATTTGAGAAGGTTGGGGGATCAGATAATTGTCAAACAGAACTATAACAAAGGCTTATGGTTTTTCTAAATAAAACTGGCACACTTCAGCATCTATACAACTCCTACCACCTGTTTTATGATCTCTTGGCTCAATTCCAACTTTTCACCATTTAGCCCTCATAGTTCTTGGCAAGTTAACTCTCAGATGCTAGCATTTTTCCAACTTCTTCTGTCTTATTTTCATGTTCCTCTTCTCTCAAGCACTGTTTGTATCATCTTTATCTTAAATCAGGCAGAATAAGGTAGATTGTGCTATAACAACAATCAACAACAAAGAAAATTGAGGTATTAAATGAAAGATTGATTCCTGTTCCCATAAATGTCTCCAACAATCTACGGTTTCCCAAAAAGTCCATCTCCATGCAATGGGTCAACAATCCAGGCCACGGAGTCTTGTTGCTTCAGCCAAAGTACAGGTTTGCTGCATCTCACTACGTCTATCTGCTAACAGGCTTCGCAACCAGCTGTTAATCTTAACTAACTTTCCTTCAGTCCCTACTCCTTAGCTCTTGAAGACATCATTAAACCACCTCAGTTCTCAAGCTGCAAGCATATCACGCCACTTCTCATTCTCGGCAGAAAAGGTGTTCCACGCCAAACCAGTGTTTTTCTTTGTTCCTTCTAAACTACAAACATGCATAATATAACAAGTGTTAAAGAGCTGATGATGTCAACACTATCTTGAGTTGTTGCCATACTTTTGTTCTTAGCCACCTCAGCCCTGAGATGCATTCATAGATGGACTAACGCTGCATAATTCCAGTCTGAACCATGGTCCTTAGACACATGAATGCAGTGGTCAAGTGTATCACTTGGATAGATCTCAATTGTAAACCTAGTATATCTACCATAAGCTGTTTCTTGGTCAAGGTCCAGCCCTGTCAATTCTTCAGGTCAGTGTAGGACTGGATCCTACCAGTTCAGAATAAACGTTGGAAAATCCCCCATATACAGTTCAAACACTTAGTGCCCAATCAATGGTATAAATAAAACAGAGCCTCAAACTATCTATAACCACAAGATTTACCACGTTTCTGCCAACAACACCTGGCCCAGGTCTCAGTCATCTTTCAATCTCGTTAAATACAACCGTAAGTTCTAAATAACTGCATTGCAAACATATCACCCCTGGGCTGATCTGTAAGGAGAACACAATGTGGTCCTTGTAAACGAACCCGTTTATATATTCAAAGCTTCTCACTGACATGTCTCCCTCAGAGAGGCTCATACCCAGTGTCCTGTGAGCTTGGTCATCGAGGCCCATCTGCGATCTCTCTACGTTTTTCTTCACATATACTCACTCTCGTGTCCTCTTTCAATAAATCCCCTTCATAGAGCCTTTTATAGAATCTAATCAGAAAGAGCCTGTCTAAGTCCTGGGCTCAGTCCTCACGCTATGGCTTTTTCTTGTATTTTAGTGTAGAATTATTTTCCTCTACTTGGTGCATCTTCATAACAAACACCACCTCATGGAAACTGCCATTCCCCCTGGAATGCTCTTCCTTCCCTGCTGTCTTCTCACTCAGTGCTCTCGGTTGCAGGACAACTGTGCAGTAGGTGAGGTTTACAAAGCTGCTTCGTCTCCTTCTTCACTGAGTGGCTTGGTAGCACTCATTTCTTTTTCAAGATGATCCATAAATGCGATGTAAAAAGGCAAATTTCACCCATCAGCGTTTTCAACCTTATAGAGGAAAATATTCTAAATTGTGACAGGAAATTCCCTCACAGATCGCACACCAGAGGGGAATAACTTCCAGTTCTGACATACTACATCTTAGATTTCAGATTTCAGAACTCTGGGGCAATTCAAGTAACTGCCCGTGGTCAAGTCAGCCTTTCTGAGCTGAGACTTTACTGTGGAATGTATCCCAGAAGGTTTTTGTTTTATAATATGTAGTGTGTGTGTGTGCGTGTGTGTGTGTGTGTGTGTATTTGGACACTAACATTTAAGGAAAGACCTTACTTCGTATCTAAGCTGATCTGGTACTTACTGTATCGCTCAGGGAAACATTAAACTAATAATGATTCTCCTGCGTTGGCCTTCCAAGGATAAAGATTATGAGTATACACCATCACATCTACTATTTTCAAAGAGAATTCACAGCACACTCAAAAGTAGACACTTGTTTCTCCTCACACAATGATGAGGGCTGGCAAAACTATGAGAAAAAATAGACTTAATTTCACAAAATAAGCTACTGCGAGACCTCTGGGACAGTACTCTTAGTTAGCTTACTAAATGATACAACTGGAAGCTGCATCAGAGCTTTGCATATAAATTCCAGCATCATTACTCAGCTAGTCATTCTGAAGAGATTACTCACTGCCTGAGTGCCAGCCAGTTCAGCTATCTTTACTATAAAGTACTTTAAGTTCCGACTAATTAGTAGATGAAAATGCATGTAATGCACTGGCACGTATCTCACAGGAACTGGTATCTGAGAAAGGCACTATACACAGCAAGTGCACTGAAGCTTCTCACTGCAACTTGTACTGAGATCAAAACAGCACACAGCAGAGTTTTGTGCTACCTCATGCTTCGGTGTCCTAGGTGAAGAAGGAGCTAACAGGAAGCCACCTGGCACCTTAGACAGGAACACTCACGGATGCATACTGCACAAGCTTGCCTTGATCCGAACCCCCACAGCTTCCAGCATCTGTGTCAGCATTTCCAAGTCCCTTTTATCTAAGGACTCGTTATTTGCCTTATTTGGGAGAATGCTACTTTTGTCATTAATTTACCCCAAAACCTGATTTCAAATACAAAGAAAACAAAACAAAACAAAACACCAACACTCAAAATATGTATTACTACGGGTTGCACAAGTCAAAGTCTCACTTGAGATATTAGTGACAGGACATCAGAAGGCTGCACAGCAAGTCAGCAAGTGAGGGAGAAGCATGTATGGTGCTCACTGAGGAACCCCTCACTGTGCTTCCTCTGCAAGCACACTTAGAAAACACAGTCTCTGGGGTGTTTGCATCAAAACTTAGCAGTCACGGGCAGGACACCAAGGCTTTTCATGGAGTTTGGGGAAATTACACCTGTGCTATTATTCCTTTCAGTTTTCAGAGTAGGCTAACAAAACAAGGGACTCGCAAAATATCCTCTCCAATATCACTGAGGCACTGATGCTCTTCACATCCGACTGCACATACGTGTACCAGCCCACACTTCCCCCCGAGATTTTAGGAGATTCTCGCTTCTTCTAGTCACGTCCCAGAAAGAAGACAACATTCTGATAGTTTGAACTAAACTTGAATTTTAGCCTTATAATTTTGCTCAAACTATCTACATGTCATGTGTGTGTGTGTACGTATAGAGAATATATGTGCATACATGATGCATACATAATAGATATATAATATACACATATATAATATGCATATATTTTAAATAATATATGTATTTTTGAAGAAAGTATAAAATATAGAAGTATTTTTCAGAACCATAACTAAACCAAAAAGCCTGCCTGTGTCAAAGTCAATACAAACTTCCAAGAGCAATTACATCTGCTATGTGACAGCTGGAGAACTTGCTGCATAAGAGCTCTTGCTGCTTCTGTAGAGGAACAGAGTTTTGTTTCCAGCACCCAGTCAGGTGGCTCACAAATGTCCTTCAACTCTATCTCCAGGGAATGTCACACACTCTTCCGGCCTCTGCAGACACCTGTAACTCATGTGCTCAGACCCACATAAAGACAGATGCGCATGCATGTGCACACGTGCACTCAATGTGGCACATGCACATGGCACGGGTGCGCGCGCACACACACGCGCGCGCGCACACACACACACACACAAACCAAGAGATATATTTTTTTAAAAAGATGGAATTCAATGATCAAGGTTCTTAATTCTTGCTTCATTATATCTTCCTAAATTAGATTAGGTCTTAATTAAAATAATAGACCATCAATGGCTCTGACTCTGACTGCTTTCCAAATGACTCTGCCCAGTGTCCAAAGATTACCTCTGAATATTTATACACTAGGGTTCTTATTTTTTATTTTTAATAAAATAAAATAACCTTTAAACTATTTCTCTGCACCTAAATCCTAGCATTTTCCCAGTCTAAGCAACAGAATTGCTGAGTTCCAAGGACAGACATCCCTTTGAGGAGTCGACCATGTCAGGGAGAGCAGCTGCCCCCACCCTGAGGAACGCAGATGTGGGGAGATAACCTCCATCTGCAGCTTCAGCAGGGCGTCTCCCCGACAGAGCCCCAGCTACATGCTTGTCTGCTTGCATTTCCCACTAAAGCCCTGGAGCAAACTTGAACATCAAGGTCAAGCAAAGACACATAGTATCACTACTCTATCAGCGTTCTGTTCTGACAGCAAGCAAGACAAGAGGATTTCTAGAAAAGGAAGAGCAGCAGCTTGACAGCAGCAGTCTGCAGTTCTCCCAGGCTACAGCCACATCCTATTTAGGAGAGAATGGTGTTTCCTACTGTTAGCTTTCATTATTCCATCATAGCTTCTCTTTGGATACACTACACAGTGTCTTAAGGGGTGTGAGAGGCCATTAAGACCCTGCCTAGATAAATTTTGTCAAATAAGACAGGGCTTAGCTGGCTTTCAGTCCACCATACAATACTGATAGTGCTGTTTTTCCATCAGAAATTCAGAAGGTGCACATGTGTTAACTCTTCTCTCACATCTACCCACATCTTACTGTTTACCACCCCCCCTTCCAAAAGTACTACTCTGATTCAATCAACAATCACCTTTTGCCTAATATTACATTTTTTAAAATCCACATAGCAGCTTTAAGTTCCTTTAAATCACATACACATAGTTGTCTTGTTTAAAATCCTTGCTAGGTTCCTGACACAGAATAAAACCTAAATTCCCCAAGCACTGTCCACAAAGCCCACCCTGACCCAGCTCTGAGAGCTTCAGGCAGTATTTCATGTTCCTCATCTTCTTACTCTGCTCTCACCCTTAGCCTTCTAACCAGTCTCAAAGGTACAAAGCACTCTCCTATCTCAAGGCCTGCTTTCCTCTCTCCTCCACCCCCCTGGAAGCTATGCGGGCATCGCTGACACAAGTTTCCACCATCTTTTACCCTGGTCTATTTTCAAACAGCACTGCACCTGTACTACGCTCCTACCAATTACAAGCCATAAGAGTTGGCTGGTCTCCACATGTGCACACTAGTGCTCCTGCATGCGTAAGCACACACACACACATACACACACACTCACACACAAACACAATGACAATGCATGTAGAAACAGATGCAGTACAGACTTCTCTTACTAAGTTTGTCCTGGATTTCACTTCTAAGGTATTTCTATGGCAACTCAATTATTTGGAGATGTGCAGAAACTACACTTTAAAAAAAAAAAAATTCCAGTTTAATTATTAACCACACCTTTAGCAGATACACTTGGGATGTTTACAGGTAAATAAAACCTTCCAGATGAATGGGTTCAGGGTCACAAGTGAGAAAAACTTTCTGTAAACATTTCCTTGCACACTTCTCAATTTAGCAGCTAGAGAGGAGGAAGAGGGATGACAGATGGAGCTGAGGCAGAGAATCTTCACAAGGCAAATCCTAAGTAAGGGGCTAGGTAGCCGAGCAGCAGTCAAGGGCATCGGCTGCCCTTGTAGAAGACCCAGGTTTGGTTCTCAGCACCCATTTGGGGCCTCACAAGTATCTCTAACTCCAGTTCCAAGAGATTCGATGATCTCTTTGGGATTCCTCATGTCCCAGGTGCATACAATGGAGCACATCTCTTACATGTGTAAGAGAACATATATGAATATAAGCAAACACTCTTATACATACAATAAATCTTTAAGGACAATTAAAAAAGCAAATAATAAAAGAATTTAAAAATCCACGTGGTTCTGAAAATTACAAAATGACAAAAGGAAACCATTTCAACCATACACCACTCTCCACTGGGGGCTAGAGACGGCTCAGCAGCTGAGGGCGCTGGCTGCTCTTCCAGAGGACTCTGCTTCAATACCCAACACTCAGTACCCACATGGCTGCTGACAGTCTTCTGTGACTATAGTTATAGGGGATTAGACTCCCTCGTCTATCTTCCTTGGGTACATGGTACACAGGCATATATGCAAGCAAAAACAATCACACACATTAAAAAATCTTTTAAAAAAGAAACTTTCCACTAACGTATAAAATCTTTAAGAGGAGAATACAAAAATGTATTCAGTCATGAATTTCATGATGATGCTCATTCTCTCATGCTCCTCCAGGCTGTATGAGTCACAGAAGTCAGAGAGACGGTCAAGTAAATGTAGCATGACAAGAAAGGGAGCAGAGCCTGCATGGATGAGTATAAGCGACTAAGACAGGCAACTGACTGAACAGTTTTCTCAAAGAAGCTAAAATATCTCAAAGTCAGAAACATCATGTCAATGAATTCCCTCCATTACAAGTTTTGATATGAGCATGTATCAGGTCAGGGATCAGCAAAAGCATTCATTAGTACTGTAAAATTACTTATGTGAGAGGGAGATTATAATCTTATGACATCTTCCCAAGTATGACACCACTGGTTCAATACTGATTCAGTATTTCGGAGAACACGGTGGTTATTTTACTGCTAATGAGATATTTAAAGGTACAAACAGTTCAGTAATGATCTCTTCAAAGCACATATGGCTTTGAGTTTAAGCATAAAGACTTCTTGAAGAACAGTAGACTGACTATGCGGCAGTAGCTTCCCATCATTTTTGTGAGGACAGAATCGAATGTACACAGAATCCACTTGACTCCTACGTTATTGTAAAACTGGACAGGAGTCATCTTTGAAGTAGCTTCTCATATTGAAAAAAAGAGTCTTAGCAAAACTGCAAATGGGATTTTTGAAGAATATTTGCTTTGAACTATCAGAATGTTTGCATGTGATATAGCTCTTCTGGAGGTCATGTATGACTTACAAAGTTGCCTCCTCTTCCTTTTCCTAGGCAGTCCAGCACAACTGTCCTTACTAGTGCTATTTATTCCAAGATTGGAGAAACTAGAGCCCCTCCACTTGTGGTACTCCCCTCATCAAGGTTTCCAGCATCGAGAGAAGAATAGAGGGTTACCATGAGCCAGACCTTGGAGTGTGTCCAAAGTCTAGGTACTTACTGCTCAATCCCTCTTGGGTCTAATTCAGGCCCATGCCTGCTACAGCAGTGAATATGGCTCAGTTGTAGTGTAAGAATTTGGTAAAGCAGGATTTTGGCAGATATGTCTTCCCAGATAAGTATTTCTATTTCCTGAGCTCATTTCCTCTGAGCAAAGCTTTCACGCTTTGCTTGTTCTCAGACCACCCGCCTTTGTATTTGCGTGTTTAAGTAAGAAGATCAGACTGCCAGAGCGTTCTAAAGTGCAGCTTCACTCCCAGTTTACTATTCTTGGGGAACCAACCTGCTGCTGCTTCTTACTTCTTGGACTTCAGACCACATTGCCGTGTTCCTATCTCTGTCCCGTCCAACTGGCCAATGCACAGCAGCACTCCTCAAGATTCTTGCCCTTGCTGAATCCCAGTCCTACTCAAAACATACATATCTACAGCTGGGTGTGGGCCTACAATCCCATCAAATGATAGGTGGAAGCTTTTCCTAGTAACTGTTACTCTTTCAATCAAAACCTCCCATACCAATGGGGCTTAACTTAGGTAGTGAATTAGTTCCTAAATCGATCAGTGATTGTGAAAAAGATAAAGGTAATAAAAACTCCTCTAATGGTATCAAGTGTTCCTGTAAGTACTTTGCATACATGTGGATGTGTTGGTGTGCATGCACCTACTATGCGTGCATGTGTGTGGATTTCGAAGGACAGCCTTTGGTGTCATTCCTCGGGTGGTGTCCACCTTATTTGGGGGAGATACAAGTGTCTCACCAAACGTGCAGCTTGTTGATTCAGAGCCCCAGGGACAAGCCTGATTTCACGTCTCCCACACTGGGATCACAGGAACTTTAGTCGCCAGGTCTAGCTTGTTTGAAAGAGTTGAGAGGGACTGCACTCTGGTCCGCATGCTTGCACATAAAGCACGTTACCAAATGACCCATCTCCTTGACTCCACTGAATAAAATTTTTGACTAATTTCTTAAAATAATTAAAGCAGCCTATCGCTAGTACCATGGATAAGAGAGGCACTTGATATGTCCTCTTAGCTTTAAATTTGAGGAATCTAATAATCTTGTTGAACCTAAGTGTGAAAGTCATTAGACACACTGACAGACCACACCCACTGTCTAAATAGTATGTAAACACATCTCTTGATTGTTTGTGTACAGATGGAGCTTCTTTTCCTTCATATACTCAATTAACTCCTACATCCAGGATAGGTAGATTATTACTCAGACACAAGAAGTGGTTTTGCGTTGCTGAAACTGCTTCCAACATTCACGAACCTTTAGTGTCTATTGCCGAGAAGGATCCACTGTAAAAGTAGGTGGCTCCTTATTTTCCAGAGGCATCTTTTATTTTTTACATTTGTAACTACCACCATCTAGGAATACAAGATACATTCAATTGCCTCAGTCATTATCCTTGAGTGTAATGTGCTGGCAGCTCAGTTACACTGCATTCTTTTAAAGTAGGCTTTTCAATGTAGCAACACTGCAGAACAAGAGGCTCTATCTTGATGCCACTCCAACACTGCTTTCATGTAGAATCTAATTGCCTGAAGTGGATTTCAGGTTTTCTGCTACTATCATTACAGCCTCAAAAAGCAATATGGATGGAAGCACATTTTTTTTTCCTAATGCACATTTTGCCAAGATCTGAAACACTGGTGGCATGATTTTCTGCCAAGGAAACTTCCTCAGCAGGTTCTGTGTGTTCTGGGTGAAGGCTCTGACTCTATATAGCCATGAGGGTACAAGCTCTTAGACGCACCACTTCCTCTGCTGTATTATAACCTCTCCCTGGTGCAGTACTCCTGTCTTCCTAGTATTCTTGCCTGTCCTCATCTGTCTCTCCTGTATTCCATGTCTGATGGTTCTTCAGCCTGACAAGTGTAATCATCCTTGATGTGGCCAAAACCTTCTGTTTCTTAGTCTTAAATGGTAGAAATGAGTTTTTTCCTTCCCATTTCTAAACTTAAGCCTACAGAGTACAGGACCACTGTTTTCTATGCTTAGGACTGTGTTCAGCACGCAACACCATCAGTAAATATTTGGCATTTGCCTCTGGGTGTTACATGTTTGAAATTGAGTTAAAACCCTCCAACTCTCTAGGAAGTCTACTCTTAATATTATACAACAAATATTTGCCAAATATTTTTCAAGTGTAAATACATCGCAAATCAAAGTGTGCACTGGTGACAAAAGTATGTATGGTCTAGTACAGACAAATTCTGAGAATAAATGGCTACTGACCGGGTTCGTATCTGAAAAAGGAAACCTAATATCTAGCAAGTAGTCATACCCTTGCTCCATCTTATCTGCTTTCCTGCCCACTGCAAGTACATCTGTGTGCATGGACACATATCATATATGTACACCTTCTGTGTCTCTGTGGTGGAATCCATACACTGAACTTAGCACTTCTTTCTACTCATATTTCCTCTTATGTTTTAGATGGCACACTAAAAGTAGGCATTGCAGCTATTGTTATAGATAGGGTTTTAAAAACTGAGAAACAATACCGTTTCATTAAATAAACTGTTTTAAATTACCCCTTTAATGGTAGAGTATCTGATCACTTTAATCCAGGCATTGTACATATCAAGACCATGCTCTGCCTCAAAGATATTTTCTCTCCACACATAGGTAAAACATAAATTATGGCTGAGATACATGAGACAAAAAATGTAGTATAACTTTTTGTCTAAATTTCATGTCATAATTTGATACTGTATATATAAGTATGGCACCAGTCTTTATAGTTAGACTCCAGGAAGAGGCGTTTTAGCAAGATGTATTGGCAAACAGCTATATTACCAGCCATGAGGAAGCTGACACATTAAGATATGAATCCAAGATTAATTCAGACTACAAAATGAGAGACAATGTATCTTTTTTTAGAATTTTGTTATTAATTCAGCTAAGGTAGGATAACTATGTTTCTCAAAATAAATTTGAAAAAGGCTTCAAAAAAAATAAGATGTTGATTCTAGTTCAAAGTGTTTTCATGAAGCATGTTTGTGAGTTAATAGACTAAGAATCCAAACAGTAACTTTTTCAGAGCCCAAAAATCTAAGTATCTAATGGGTCACTCAAAGACTAGGCTAAGAATCCTGATTAAATCAATGTATACAATTTCATACTCCACTAGTATTTCAAACCTTATGCATAAAAAAGACACAAAGGGCTCAACAAGGAGACATTTTCATGCAAGTTACATAAATTCTGTAAGACAGGGATGAAATGTATTCATCTTAGAAATGGGAGAGGACTAACAGTGAAACAAGAATTTCCATTTTCAAAGTTGTCAGGAATGTTATGATTGATAATTTAGTATACTTTTGGGTACTTAAGTTTGGAAGAACAAATTTATAAAATAACAATGTCTCGATAAAACATATAACCCTATACAGTAAAGAGAGGGCATTTATTTTTCACCTACCAAATATTGTCTAAATTTTCAAATATTAAAAATATATGCCAAAAGGAAGGAAATAACAAATAATGGTTGGGTTTAAAAAAAAATAGAGCAGCAAAAAAAAAAAGGCCAAAATCTGAAGTATTTTGTCATTTCTGATTGTTTACAGAGCTGTGGATTAAATGTACAGCCTTAAGGCAGCATTCTCTGTACCTTTAGCCTAAAGCTAGAGTTTGGAAAGAAAAACAAAATAAAAGCCTTTTAGGAAATACTAATGAGAAGAGAAACTATCCAGACAACAAAAATGTCAACCAGGATAGCACACAGATATAAAGAATGTCAAAAATACGTACTTTATTTTTTATTTATTTTTTGTGGTTTTTTTGAGACAGGGTTTCTCTGTGTAGCCCTGGCTGTCCTGGAACTCACTCTGTAGACCAGGCTGGCCTCGAACTCAGAAATCCGCCTGCCTCTGCCTCCCAAGTGCTGGGATTAAAGGCATGCGCCACCACTGTCCGGCCATACTTTAAATTTTTACAAGTTACGCTGGTTACGTAAGATACCATGAGCCACTGGCACAGTCCTTTGAATCGTGTATGATGCAAAACTTATTGCCAAAAACAAAGATAAGATTACTCAAACATAAACAAATGGGACGATGCAAAAAGGCAAAAAAAAAAAAAAAGGCAAAAAGGCAGTGAGCTGAAGTTGCAAACTAGCAGCCTAGCCAACCAAGAAGACAAAACTGCTGTGAGCACCATTCCTAAGATGGAAAACCAAGTAAATGCACTATACTGGGCTCTAATATAATATCTTGAAATGAAACTTAAAAATTCAAAAGTCAAGAAACAGATGACTGAATCATGGATAGCAACATACAATTACAGTGAGTTAAGAAAACTAAAATTCAGTGTAGAAGGAATACAATTTTTAAAAATAAAAATGTTTAAAAAGGTATCTGATCGGATTGCTTCTTTAGAATAACACAACAATGTGAATGTTAAAGAGACAAGGTTGAGAATATTCTAGAATTGTTGATAAAAGCGTATTCTCAACTATTTACAACATAATAAAACAACAGAATGGAAAAAAGGATTCTGTGAGCAGCCAGCGAAGGTAGGGACCATGAATGAGTTCTGGCAGTCAGTCTACTGCAGCCCAAGCACCATGACAAGTTGATTTACTGTACTCTTTTTTTTTTTTTTTTTTTTAATTTTTTGATACTTTATTTACATTTCAAATGTTTCCCCCTTTCCAGGTCTCCACTTTGGAAACCCCCTATCCCCTCCCCCCTCCCCCTGCCTCTATGAGGGTATTCCCCCCTCCCACCCACCCACTCCTGTCTTCCCACCTTGGCATTCCCCTATACTGGGGCCTCTAACACCCTCAGGCCCAAGGGCCTCTCCTCTCCCTGATGGCCAACAAGGCCCTTCTCTGTCACATATGTGGTCCGAACTATGGGTCTCTCCACGTGTATTCTTTGAAAAACTGCTGAGTGGATCTTTCATAGTCTCAATGCAGAAGAATGTGTGAAGAAATACATTATTAGGCTGAATTCAATCATTTCATAGCATATTCATCCATCAAAACATGTTATATGCCTTAATACTATACACTGGTTTTCTTTTTTTTTTTTTTTTTTTCTTTTTTTCTTTTTTTGGTTTTTTCGAGACAGGGCTTCTCTGTGTAGCTCTGGCTGTCCTGGAACTCACTCTGTAGACCAGGCTGGCCTCGAACTCTACAGTTTTTCTATTTTACTTTGATAAAGCTAGAAAACAGAAAAGTATACCATAGAAAGAGCTGTGAAATGTATAGCTGAGTCAGAAAAGTACCAGAAACTACCTTGAGATGAAACAAAAAAATTTTTATGCTATGAAGTCTTTTGTACCCTGTAGTAGTTTAAATGAGAATAGGCCCCATTGGCTCATATTTGAATGTCTGGTCTCTATTGGTGGCACTGTTTTTGAAGGATTGGGTGTGGCCTTTTGGAGATGTAGTAGTCCCATTCTCTCCTCTCTCTGCCTGTTGCATTTGGACTAGGTGTAAGCTCTCACTATTGCTCCAGTGCCATGCCTGCCTGCCTACCTGCTGTCATTCTCACTGCCATAATGGGCATGAACTCACCCTCTGAAACCGTATCAAGCCCTAGGTTAAATGCTTTTTTGTTTTATAAGTTGCTTTGGTCATGGAGTCTCTTCACACCAAAAGAAAAGTAACAAAGACAAATTTCTAAAGGAAATTTTGAAACATTTCCTTATGTTACTCTATAGCAAAGCAATGTAATGTAAAATCAAAACAGAGAAAATTCAAAATCCACATGCAGATATGAATATAGCACTGAATGACTAAAATTTTAATATGTGAGAATATAAACAGGCTATAAGTAGTATGATGAATAACTGTATTAGTTAGAGGTGGGGTGCTATATCAATGGTAATGCCTTCCAGGGTTCATTCTGTGCTTAAGAAAAGGATCAATATCCCTTACACATATGTTTAGGCTAATGATAGCTGAACTTACAGGGAAGAGCTTCTAAGCAAGGAAAAGGACAAAGGGAATACCAACAAAACAACACATTAAAGTGAAAGCGCTAAGAATACCAAAAATAGAAATTACAGTAAAACACCACAAACATCAAACCCTTTTCTTTACAGAACTGAGAACAATGGAGTCTTAAAGATTACTTAAAGTATTACTGAACCTGATCTGTAAACAGTGGCCCTAAACATGCATACAAGTGGCAGACATAAGGACTGAGTAAGACTGAAACTCAGGATTGCAATCAAGGCAAAGGTAAGCAAGGGAGCTGGCGAGGTGATATGAATATTAAAAATGCTGTATTTCTAGCCAAATGCATTTCTGTGGAGATAAAGTGTTGGTAAAGGACTAAGGCGGAGCACTGTGCATCTAAACGTGACTGCCGAGGACACCCGCAGACTCAGGGAACCGTGAAGGTAAGCAAGTACACCAAGGGGCACAGCTGAAAACCTGAGCACTTCTCTCAGACCTCAGCAAAACAAACACATTAAAGACAGAAGTGGAAAAACCAAACACAATCCGGTGGAAAACAAACATTACACAATCCTAAAATAAAGAATTCCAAACCCAGAAGAAATGTTTAACAAAGACCACATTGAGGCTACAAGTATTTTCCCTGACTAATCAAAATTAGCAATTATTACAAATAGCATTCTCTAAAACTATATGGCTCTGGCAGGCCTCACCCTTCTCCCCCATTCCCGCCGCCTTGCTAAGAACCCTTACGTTACATTTAAAAACATTAAAGCCCGCTACCAAGGTCTACTCCCTTATTTGGCCACTTCCTCCTTCCTGAGGCTGGCACACAAGGTCCAGCCATCAAAGTACTGAAGTCCAGCAATCCAAAGCTCCCTATGGCTCACCTAATTAAGATGCCCAATCAAAATATACCCCCCCAATCCAGCATCCTAGCCCACTCTAACCCCACCCCACCCCTTCTTAAAAACTCCACCTATGAGGTCATTTGCTGCTGTTTTTCTGCCTGTGTCAGAAAGCAGACACTAACTTCTCATCCCTGCTCAATAAAGAATCTCCTTTTTTTTTTTTTTTTTGGTTTTTCGAGACAGGGTTTGTGTGTAGCCCTGGCTGTGCTGGAACTCACTCTGTAGACCAGGCTGGCCTCGAACTCAGAAATCCGCCTGCCTCTGCCTCCCAAGTGCTAGGATTAAAGGCATGCGCCACCACTGCCCGGCTTCAAAAAAGAATCTCTGTGACAACACATGTTTGGGTGTGGTTTGTGCCTAATCTGGGGTCTGAAAATCTTAACCATCCTGTTGTTTTCACTTCCTCGAGCTAGAGTTCAGGTGGAGAGGATTTCCATCTTTGCAGTTCAAGGACACCAAATTCTGAGTTGGCTTCTTCTATCTGTTGGAGATCTTCGTGCATACAGCTATCACCTGGAGAGCTATCTATCAGTGGAGGGTGTCGGCAGTGTAAGATCAAGTTCCCAGGTCCTCTTTCAATCTGCTAAGTCAACTCTAATTCACATAGAAGAACCTCCCCACGGTTTCCCTGTTCTTCTCTGCTCTGGGGCTTGGTAAACTGACAGGGCTTACCTTTAGGGAGTTTTGGGTGGAAGGGCTCGCCCTTTGACATCTTTGGCCTCAGGCTTGGCCTCAGAGATGACCAGCTTATTCTGCAGGGAACACAGCAGCTGGAGGTAGCTCTGGTTCCTAAGGGGACAAAGTTTGTGGGAAGTGACAGGAGTCTTGGTCCACTGCCTGAGGCTTCAACCCAGGACTCCAACCTCACCTCTGCAGCTTCTCCTGTTCCTGTCCTGCTTGCTGCTTCAAGGTTTCAAGTTCCTGATGTGATCCATCAAGCTTCTCCAGAGCCCTCTTCCGGCGTCTCTTCACCTCTGCAGAAATCTTTGTCAGATTCTGCAGACGCTTCTGGAGGGGTGAGAGTGCAGGGACGTGACTCACCTAATGCTCCTATCTTGGCGCCTGCCATATCTCCCATCTCCCCTGCTTAGTCAGAGCTGGAGGCTCAGACTCCCGGACAGACAGAGATACCTTATCACTTTAAGACAGAGAAGAACCTAGAGAAAAGTCAGAGCCCACCTGTTGCAGCACCCACTGCTTCTGAGCTAATTGAAGTTTCTCCTCAAGGACTCGCTTCTGCAGGGAGAAAAATAACATTGCTTCTTAGGTGTGATTTTTGGAGAGAGCATCGAGGCCCATCCCAGCTTACCCTTTCCTTCCTCCTGTCATCCACTCCCTCAAGTTCTCTAGGTATACCTTAGCCTCGAGTTGCTCAAAAGCCTTCTGAAGCTCTGTGTACTTCCTGTGAGCCTCTTTAACCTGGGGTAAGGCCTCAGACAGGGCACATTTTATGACATCCACATGATCCATGTATGTGGCCTTCAGGTCCTTCCACTGCTCCTTAGTTTCAGTTGCCTTTTGTCCTAAAGCGAGCCATAAAGAACAAGAACATGAGTGAGGCTAGCCCGTAGCCAGCCTTCTACAGCTCTCGCTCTCTCTCTCTCTCTCTCTCTCTCTCCCTCTCTCTCGGCCACGCCCTTCCCATTAGCTAGACACAGACGTAACTCACATCTTCCCCTTCAACCATTCAGACCAGACCCTACGGCAAACCCAAGCCTACTCACGACTTGTATCTTCAGAAGCCAAAGCATCGGGGTTCTGTTCAGTATTATCCTCCTGAGCCAGAAAGGTCTGTAAGAAGTTCACTACTTGAAGCTGGCTACAAAGCAGCTTGTCTTTCTTCCGAGAGTTCTGTTTACAGAGGGGACAGAAGCAGGGACTAGCCTTACCTTCTGGTACTAGAGACCAAGGTGTCTTCCATTTTGTTCTCCCCCATTGCTGCCCACTACTTCAATAGGCCATCCCAGGACCAGCCCTCAGTCTTCTGAAACGCTGGGTCCCATTTTGTACATACCCTCATAAACTCCTCCATGATCTTGGCAGGCAGCTCTGCTTCTTCCTGCAAGCCTACAGGTTCTAGAACGGCTGCTGCCTCAGCCAGAACCCTGAAAGGCATGAGTGAGATTGTGCTACCATATCACACTAGCTCTAAAGGACATAAGAACTGGCATCTATTTCGGGGAGTGGGCCAATGCTCAGAGTCTACTCGAGGGTCTTCAGGCTGAGATCAGAATCACCATGTGCCTGAAGAACATACAGTAGAAACTAAAAGCCATGAGAAAATCATCGGAAATACTAGGGGATAAGGACTGTGCAGGCGTAACTAAATTTTTAAATAAGGAATGTCACAATGGATTAAAAACTAGTTGAATCAGTCTGAAAGTGGCAGGGGCATATATACAGAAACAGAGAAAAGCCAAAGCTCAGGCAAGCCTTGGTAGACATGTTAGTCATGGCTGGTCTCAGAACGAATGATGCGTAACCCAGCCTTTCCAGGTTGGCTGGTAGAATCCACTAGAAGACAAAGATAAAGATTAAAAAATAACAAAGAAAAAGGTTGTGACAGAAATTAAACAAGTCTCATAGAATGGCAAAGGGTTGGTTACGACATCTGTAATGGAACTGAGTCTTTTAGAATACTACGCCACAGGGCTCAGGGTGGATGAGGTAATGTCCCTCCAAGGCAGCATCCGACATAAGGTGACCTACGCCAGCCATCCAGAGGTATCACTCCGCATACAGAAATAAGTCCCTGCTTAGTCATACTCCTGGAGCAGAATGCCACAAAGCCCCTAACAGGGGGCTTCACAATGAGACATTGCAACATTGCCAGATTCTGCACTCCTGAACTGAGGCGACATCACCCCTCAAAGGCCGCACTCATGGAGTAGGATGACGCAGTCCTTTCGGGCTGCATTCCTAATTGAAACTGCTCTTCGGGGCCTACACTCCTAAATCCGGGTGACACCATCTTTCAGAGGCCGCACTCCTTAGCTAGAATGATAAGGTTCCTCAGGAGTCGCGCTCCTCAAGTACGGCGACACTGTCCCTCCCGCCGCCACTGCCCGAGCCGCCACCCCAGACCCTCGCCTTCCACACTCACTCTTTCGGCTCAACAGCATTTTTCTCCGCCACAGCGGTTTTCTCCGCCACAGCGGTTTTCTCCGCAACAGCGTTCTTCTCCGCGTCCGCCATCGTTCTGACACCCACCACGCCTTTGGATTCTCCTAGACTGCCCGCCTAGGTCGCGATTGGCTTCTGGGTAAGTGGGCAGGACTCTAAGGGACATCTCCTCTCTTGATTGGCCGGTGTGGAGTCCGGTCCCGCCCCTCTGCGCACGCGTAGATGTTTTTTGGAATCTGTGGGCAAGCTGGAGATTCGGAGCCTGCGCAGTAGGAAATACTGATAGCTAAAGGCCAGACAGTGAGATAGCAAAATTTGGTGGCTGTAGACACCGGAAAAGGCCATCATTGTCTGTACCAGTACTGCTGCCGAACAAAGGAGGTGGGCCTCTCCTCCATGACGCTGAAGAATACTGATCTTATAAGTAAATAATATGAGTTCAAAACGTTGTACTTTTAAAGACCTTATCAGAGATCCCAGCTGGGTCTCCTATGTGGCCAAATCACAGCTGAAACTGAGTGGGGATGAGTCGACAGACTACAGGAGGGAGAGAAAGAAAGCTGCTCCTAGAGAACCCGGGGCCAGCAGCTTTCTGAAATACTCAGCTGAGTTCTGAGCAATATCTAAGGAAATTTCCTAAAGGGTTTTAAAAACGATGTTTGGAGATTAAAGCAGAGTCGATATTAGTTACCATCTGCACAAATTGGTATTGAAGAATGCATACTCTATGGTGAGCTGATACGCCACTGAGAAGTGTCGCCCTGCCACTGGCAAAAATAAACCCTACCCTGAGCACTGCTGGGGCACCACCTGACAGATTAAAGGAATGAGGTTTAACAATCTCTTAAAGATGAGACCAACTAAACTGCAATGAGGACGATGAAGTTGCAAAAATCACCAAGCAATAGGTTCGTCTTACAATTTCTGATTTTGCTTAGTCATTACCAGGCATGACTAAAAGAAAATTCATTACTGGATAAATAAGTCATTCTTCAGAACAGAAATAGATGTTAAGACAGCAGACAAGCAGTTGTAGGTACATCTATGTATATGCTCCAGAGAAGGAGCAGCGTTAACAGAAACCAAGGTGTGCTACAGATATGGGAAAGAGAACTCTCATGTTACTGCTGGGACTATAAACTCACATATGTGTTTTGAAAACAATGTAGCATTTCCTCCAAGTGTTAAGCATAGAATTACTGAATGATCCATAATTTCCCAAGTATAATTACAAAAGAAATCAAAATATAAACACACACACACACACAAAAATGCACACAATACACTAAGTCTGTAAGAGCCAGAAGTAGAACAAGCCCATCATGACACAAGGAATGAAAAGAATTATTGGAAATGTAATACAAATTTACAATAACAAAAAAAATGGGTTATTAACGCATAGGAATCTAGCAATGAGCCTTGAAAAAGATAAAGAAACCAGGTACCCCCCCCCCCCGCAAATTGCAGATTTTATTATTTCTTTTAAGTAAAATATCCAAATAAGGCAAATCTATGAAAGCAGAGAATGAATTAATACTTGACCAATAGATAGGAGAGGGGACAGAAAGTAAGGTTATGGCACATAATCGAAAGGAACAGGAAAGTAATAAAAAGTTTCTTTTAAAGGATTCAATTAAAATGTTCTAAAATTAGATTACGGTGAACATTGAACAAGATACATAAAAAGTCATCTTTATGCTATAAACAAATGTTCAAAAAGCCGTTATTTAGAGATGTAAAACTAGACAAAGACCTGCTGAGTTTATAGAGATGGACACACTACATTGTAGTATGTGAAATTAGATGGCCTCAGTGGCAGATTAAATGGAAATCAAATCAATAAGCTTTGAAACATAGAAACCATGCCAAAGGAGTCACAGAGCATCTTTTTAAACAAATGAAATAACATAGGTCGAACAATAGTGAACTGAGACACAAGTTCTTAACAGCTTGATATCCTGTTAAATAAAGTTCCTGAACACGAGACAGTGAGGTAAATATAAAAGCAAACAAACAACGCAAGGTCTCACAAAACCCCCCACATGGAAATTTAATTATAAATCCAAAATTATCAAAGCCTCTCAAATAATTTGTTGCAACTGTTATGGATCATAATGTAAATATTTGTGGTTTCAATTGACCTTAGACAATCCCTGTGAAAGGGTCGTTCCACCCCCAAAGGAGTTGTGACCCACAGGTTGAGAACCACTGCCCTAACACAAGAACCATGAATGCAGCTGTCACTGCGTACTATAATTACTTAACTTAATCCAAGACCATTAATAAAAAGAAAATACCATAAGCAACTGGCAAAAGAAGGAAGAATGCTACATGTAGAAAACAAAAATAATGAATATAGGAAATTTTTGTTAGATATAGCCTGATAAAGAGGAAGAGGGACAGAGACTTTATCTTTTTACAAAAGCAAATTAACCTTGGTTTCTATGTGCAGCAAACAGCCTTCAAAACTGACAATGAGGCATTTTTAGCCTGGAAGTGGAAGTGATTTTTTTTTTCAGACTCACACTCTTTAAGAAAGATAAAATACATTAAGTATATGGAAAAGTGACATCCGAAAATGTGACCATGTGCAAAAGAGTAGAAAGTACCTGATATGGTAACTATATGAGGAAATCTGTCTTTTCTTAATATTAAACATCTATAAAATAGTAGTGGATAGTTTCAGTCAAGGAACAGATGTTGTAATACACAGAGATCTCTAAAAGATGCTCTAGTCATAAGACCCAAATGACCAGCACTTTAATGTTTCCTAAGTATGTCCTATAATCAAAGCCCAGTATTAACTAAGAGGCATCTCTCAACCAAGAGTGTGATTTTTCCCATTACAAAAGATTTTAATTAGCTTGCTTGCCACATGATTCATGCCGATGCAAAAGAACACACTCAGGAATAAAAGAACATCAAATCCAGCCTGAGTCCAACCACCTAGTCCATGGATGACCTTGAATAAATAACTTAATCGAGAATTTAATTTTGTCATTTATTAAGGAGACTAAGGCTGAGAGCATTTCTTTATAATAATTCTGAGAACATTTCTTCTGGGAAACCATAGAAAGTATTTGAGTATCTTTCACTTTTGTTGGATATAGGAGTACTAACACTTTAATTCCTATGCCTGTTAGTTTCCGGTAAAAGTCCTGCGTACGTGAAAGCAGAATTAGTTAAAACCGCAGAAACTTCTTGGTGAGAATCCTTTTCTGTAATAACTTAGGGAATGTTGCAAGGAGTAAAACACAAATTAGACTAATTTTCCAATAAACAAGTCTCTTCTGGTTGCAGTAACATCTTCCGGTTGCAGGAACATTTCCTGTGAGTCACAACATTGCCCTTTCGAGGTTTGCTGCTACTCGTTTTTCATTCTCAATTTGATCAATAGGCTTAATGTTAGAGAACTGTGACTTTCACTGAAGTCACAATAAAGAAATGCAGCCCAGATGCTTACCATGTATCTCAGAAACAGTATCACCACTCTTCCCGGAACCACTACTCTGAAAACTGGTGTTAGCATAACGTTAGCTACAACTGCTCTTTCTGGAATTTCCAGACCAAGGTATTCCATCATGTTTTAGGGAGGAGCTCCTTGTTTAGCATCTAAATTGCGGCTCCTAAGGCGATTCTTGTCTTGGGTTGCTGGTTCCAGATGGATAGATTCTGCCCCACACACTGTTCAATTCCCTATTCAGTCTGTCATCCCTCTTGCTATGCTCAGCATCTGTGCAATGTGGACCCGGACCACCTGACCTGAATTTCAAGCTCTTGTGAGAAAGGATGACTCTCCGAAAGCAAATCCCTTCTTCAAACCCATCGACTCCTTCCTAATCAGTTTAGTCCTCCAGCTTTTTACTGTCATTTCCTGGCAGAAACACCATTAGGAACATTTGAACGTTAAAGGAATCATTTTTAAGTCCCAAACTCAACGTGATGTACGTTACAGTGATTACCCATTGAGTTTGTTCTGGTTGCTTTCCACCTATTTTTTTTGGGGGGGTGGGGGTCTGAGACAGGGTTTCTCTGTGTAGCCCTGGCTGTCCTGGAACTCACTCTGTAGACCAGGCTGGCCTCGAACTCAGAAATCCGACTGCTCTGCCTCCCGAGTGCTGGGATTAAAGGCGTGCGTAACCACCACCACCTGGCCTTTCCACCTATTTTTTTTTTTTTCCTGCAATCACTTGAGGTTTATTCGGGGGACCAGTGCACTGGGGTGGAGCTCATAACCCACGCAGGGGCAGAGGAGTCCGACCCCGAGCAGCTGAAGTCAGGGGTATTTAAAGAAAAAAACCACAAAGCAAGGATTTGCGTTATGGGGAAGTACAGAATGTTCTAAGTTAGTCACAAGGCAGTTGCACAAACATTTTTATAGTTAGCTAGTTCCTGAAACATTGTACCTCTGGCCCTTTCTGTGGCCTCCTTTCTTGGATTAGCCTCCCAGTGCTTGGCTGTAGTTTTTTCTCTATAGCCTACAAAAACATCCTGTTTTGCTGAGTTCTGCAAAAGGGCAGATGGAGTTCAAACTTGTTTTTCCTAAGCAGGTGAGCCAGGTCCTCGTTAGTATAGCGGTGAAGTATCCCCGCCTGTGGTCAATTTCCTTGATTGCCAACACTTGTTTTGTGTTTTCTGGGCTGTTTTGTTCACTGTATTTAAGAGCTGAGGTCTTGAAGTAAAGTTGTTGCTTGAGAAGACTCTTCTCACACAACCTTCTTTATGTGTGTTCGTCTTTTAATCCACAGGTCCTCGCCGTTGCTCGGGTGGGTTTGTTATGCAGGCGTAGCCAACACTTTCCACCTATTTTTAAAGGGATATGTATCGCCTTTTCTCCACATATCTTCGAATTCACTTTGAAAAGAACCGTCTTACCCTCCATCATTTAGGTAAGTGCTAATTGATTTGGCTTCACCATTCAATGGTAAAGCACAGAAGAAATAACAGTCCAGACGCTTAAACATTTAACAAACAATTAAACAATATCACTGCTCTTCTGTGAACTGTTACTCAGAAAGTCGGTGTTAACACAATGTTAGCCTCAACTGCCTTCCATAACTGCAGTGGGTATATGACATCTAAACGTAGTGCCAAATGTAGTGAGACCCTGTCTCAAAAAAAGTTAAACCCGAAGAGATAAACACATCTTTCCTAATTTTGATAACTTTTAATTTTAAGATAATGTAACCTTTTCTCTTTCTTAATTATAAATGTTAACACATTTAATTCGGATGACGGAGAATCAAAACAGGTCTAGAAAAAGATGTTCAGAGCACTAACCCATCAAGAGACACCCATAGAAAGAACAAGGAGAGAATCCAGTATCCCTAGCCTATCTCATCCATGTCTGTCTCTGCTATGGCGTTGCAGTATTCCTTTAGAAGTACCTAATCCCCCTGGGGAATTTTTTTTTTTTTTTTGGTTTTTCGAGACAGGGTTTCTCTGTGTAGCCCTGGCTGTCCTGGAACTCACTCTGTTGACCAGGCTGGCCTCAAACTCAGAAATCCACCTGCCTCTGCCTCCCAAGCGCTGGGATTAAAGGTGTGCACCACCACTGCCCGGCTCCCCTGGGGAATTTTTATGTAACCGTAAGAAAAATAAGCCATGAGTTCTTGGGTAAGTTGAGAGTTCCATTCATTTGTAAAAGTATATTAACAGGCAATGTCGTTCCTTGGGAGTTTCCCCTTTCTTTGTCTCTGTTTATCATTTAAGTACTTGATGTCCCAAAGCAGTTTGGTTTGGACACTTGGGCTCATTTTCCAGGCAAGTGAAACTTAAAGAAATCTGTGCTTGTTACTTTATTACAATAATATACCCGGGTAGTAGAAAAGTGAAGAAGTGGTGGGTATTCCTGTTAGTTCTTTGGACAGTTTTAAATTTGCATAGTATTTGAATCTGCCTCGTGGTGTTCCTCAAGCTTCCCTAAATTTCTGAGCTCACATAATCCTCCTGTCTTGACTTCCGAGATGTCTGGTCCACACTCCTATGACACTCTATCTGGCTCATTTTGCCAATGATATTCCTCCAAGAAAATTAATGTGAAATAGGTCTTAATCCAGTATATCAGAGTTTGACTTTATGACTCGTATGTTCATGTATTTAGTTTTCATATGACCCTACGAACAGTACATAAAGATTTTTCTCAGCTGTTGAGACCAGAAAGTGTGTGTTTCTTACACCTGAGGCAGAGCTAGGATGCATAGTAAGTAAGATTTAAGGGGTTAACGTGAGGAAGGCATTGAGGTTAGGTCTTGCTCATGCGGCTGGTCACCTGGTTCAGCACCTTTGGTGAAATTTTTGCCTTTTACCTTTGAATTGCCTTGGAATTTTACTGCAAAATAAAATGGGAGATATATCTACATGGTTCTAGTTCTGGGCTTGCTATTCTGATTATCAGTATACCTATTTTATGCCAGTAGCATCTTAATTACGATTACATTGTCTTAGTATATGTTTGCATTAATAATCAAAAGGGATCTATATGTATCGTACTGGCTAGTTTTGTGTGTAACTTGACACAAGCTGGAGTTATCACAGAGAAAGGAGTTTCAGTTGAGAAAATGCCTCCATGAGATCCTGGTGTAGCCGGGCAGTAGTGGCGCATGCCTTTAATCCCAGCACTTGGGAGGCAGAGGTAGGTGGATTTCTGAGTTTGAGGCCAGCCTGGTCTACAGAGTGAGTTCCAGGATAGCCAGGGCTACACAGAGAAACCCTGTCTCGAAAAACAAACAAACAAAAAAAAAAAAAAAGAGATCCAGGTGTAAGGCATTTTCTCAATTAGTGATCAAGGGGAGAGGGCCCCTTGTGAGTGGTACCATCCCTGGGCTGGTAGTCTTGGGTTCTATAAGAGAGCAAGCTGAGCAAGCCAGGGGAAGCAAGCCAGTAAGAAACATCCCTCCATGGCCTCTGCATCAGCTCCTGCTTCCTGACCTGCTTGAGTTCCAGTCCTGACTTCCTTTGGTGATGACCAGCAGTGTGGAAGTGTAAGCTCAATAAACCCTTTCCTCCCCAACTTGCTCTTGGGCATGGTGTTTTGTGCAAGGATAGAAACTCTAAGACATGTATCTTTAAGACATATTTTATTTTACAAATATTGGAGATAGTTATTTTTCTTGCATTTTCATTCAACGTGTATAACTGAGTTTCTGCAATAGACTTCCTCAAACTTGTATTGGGCTTCATTCAGTGTGCACATAAAGTTCTGGGAATGGCCTTCTTAGCAATAATGAGCCATGGGATTGACTTTGGGACATAACCTTCAACTGTGAATGTGGTTTGGGGCCCATTTTTTCCATCTATTGCAATAGGAACTTTCTCTGATGCTGGCTGAGCAGTCGCTGGTTTATGACTTCAGTAGAATGTTATTAGGAGTCGTTTTATTGCTGTGTTCCTTTAACACAACAGTAATAAAGGTTGTTTCCTACATCCATGGCCTATCTAATCTCAGATCCCTGGCTGCCTAGACAGTGTCTGGCGTAGGTTCCATCTCAAGAGTAGACCTTAAATCCAAACAGGTAGTGGTTGGTTATTCCCACAATTTTGTGCCAGTATTCCACCAGTGAATCTTTCAGATAGGTCATCATTGGAGATTGAAGGGTTTGTAGATGGGTTAATGACTACCTTTCTCCTCTGGTGGCATGCAGAATACCTTACAGTACTATGAACACTTGTCAGTAGGGGTGAAGGCTCTATATCGGCACCAGCTTAACTTCGTTTCACTTTTAATTTAATTAGATTAACATAGGCAGCTGTCAATGAAAGAATATATATATATATATATATATATATGTATATATATATATATATATATGGATAGCTAAGATGGTATTCAAGTTAGTATCATAAACAAATTCTAGTAACACAAATCCTATAGCATTACCCTTAGCAAGTATGTAGAATAACACATGAACACACGTGACCACGTGGTTGTTCTTAAATACAAATAGGAAGACTGTGTATGATATGAGCGTTTGAAAATCCTTTTCCCACATGTAAGTTGAGCTTTCAAAAATTCAAATCTTATTTATTTCAATTTGATAATGATGATTACTATTATTATTATTATTATTATTATTATTATTATTATTAGGTAAGGCACTGCTGATGTCAGAAGAGAACATTCTGGCGTTGCCTGTCCTGTGACATCCTGTGATGCTTGTCTTTTTTTCCCCCCGAGTGAAAACAAAATATTTATTTTATGAATGATTAAACAACCTGAAACTGGCCATTTTTTTTAATTCATTGGTTATTTTATTTACATTTCAAATGTTGTCCCCCTTCCTGGTCTCCCCTCCTCAAACTCCCCATCTCATCTCCCCTCCCCTTTGCCACTAAGAGGGTGCTCCCCCCCCCCACCTACCCACTCCTGCCTCAACCCTCTCGAGTACCCTATGCTGGGGCATCAAGCCTCCACAGGACCAAGAGCCTCCCCTCCCATTGAAGCCCGACAAGGCAGTGCCCTGCTACCTATGTATCTGGAGCCATGAATCCCTCCATGTGTGCTCTTTGGTTGGAGGTTTAGTTCCTGTGAGCTTTGGAGGGCCAGGTTAATTGCTATTGTTCTTCCTATGGGGTTGCAATCCCTGTCAGCTCCTTCAGTCCTTCCCCTAGCTCTTCCACTGGGGTCCCCAGGCTCAGTCTGACAGTTGCTTGTGAGTATCTGCATCTGTCTTAGTCAGATGCTGGCAGAGCGTTTCAGAGGTCAAACATACTAGGCTCCTGTCTGGGTGACTTCTTGGCACCAGCAATAGTATCGATGTTTGGTGTCTGCAAATGGGCTGGGTCACAAGGTGGGATGGTCTCTCGATGACCTTTCCTTCAGTCTCTGTTCCATTTTTGGTCTCTGTGTTTCCTTTAGACAGGAACAATTCTGGTTTAAAAATTTTGAGATGGGTGGGTGGCCCCATCGCTCATCTGGGGGCCATGCCTGTCTACTGGAAGTAGTCTCTTCAGGTTCTATGCAGGACCCAATGGGGATGACGTTAGCTACTTGGCTTTCAATGCTTATTTTGAACAAATGCATGTGTGCTGTTCTTACCTGGCGAAGACTATTTTTTTCCCTTTCAGCATTCCTTAATTACCTGTAGTTCTTTGTCTAAGGGGATCCATGAGCTGATCACCTTGCATGTTAACGTCTCTGTTGGTAGTGTTCAGACAACCATGTTGTTGTGCTTTGTGGGTGTAACTTTCCTGAAAATTCTAGGCGATACAATCTCACAGCAGACACTCTGTTCTACTAGCTCTTACAGTATCTCTGTCTCTTGTTTGAGACATTCCCTGAGTCTTAATGGCTGTAGTTGTGCTGTGGATGAGCACCAAAACAATTACTTATTTGCCATATTTTGACTGGTCCTGGCTTTCTGTAACAATCTCCATTTGTTGCAAAGAGAAGTTTATTTTATCCCCCTCTTTGATGTAAATGTTGCAAGCCTTTTTCTGTTGATTCTGGTAGCCCTAGCCTTTAGCCAGGTGGTCCTGCATCAGCCTCCTTTTTTTTTGTTACGTTTTGGAACAGTATCTTATGGTTATGATTCATAGCCTGCATGGAAGTAAGCTATCTTTCATGGCAGTTTTCTTTTTTTAATTGTAGTAAAAACATAGCAAATGAAACCTTACTCTTAGTAGAGGTCTGCGATAAGTTTCTGCTAACTCCATATTCGTGGTTCCATGGCCAATGTCTTGAATTTTCTTCTTTTGTTGTTGTTTTTCGAGACGGGGTTTCTCTGTGTAGCCCTGGCTGTCCTGGAACTCACTCTGTAGACCAGGCTGGCCTCGAACTCAGAAATCCGCCTGCCTCCGCCTCCCAAGGGCTGGGATTAAAGGCGTGCGCCACCACTGCCTGGCTTGAATTTTCTCATCTTTTGTAACTGACGGGCTACTAGACAGCAGCTCCTCTATTCTCATTCCTTCTGCCCCTAGCAACAACCATTCTACATCCTATTTCTAAATGTGTAATACTTTTAGTGTACCCACATAAATGGTATCATATAATATTTTTTCTTCTATGATGATTTTTTTTTTTTTTACTTATTATAGTGGCGTCATGTTGTAGGACACAGTAGAGTTCCCTCCTTAGCCTGAAAGTCACATGTCTACCTGGGTAGTACTTGATTACTCTACTTAGAATCACTTGAGTATTATGTTCTGCTTGTTCTTGGTTAATGAAGTGGTATTTCTTGTTTTATTTTAGGAGATGCAATTTGATTATCTAATTTATTTTATTTTACCAGGAAAACGCATTATTGAAGAATCCTAAAATCAAACACTAATACACAGACAACAATTATTCCGAGACCTGGGATTTGAGATGCTCCCAAGACTCAATGTGGGTGACCTTAGCCGAAATGCCCAACAGTTGGGATATAGAACCTGAAGAGACCACCTCCAGTAGATAGACATTGGCCCCCCAGGGGATGGATGGTGACACCAACTCACCTTCAAAATTTTTGTCCCAGAATTGTTCCTGTTTAAAAGAAATGCGGGGACAAAAATGGGACAGAGACTGAAGGAATGGCTGACCAGTGACTGGCCCAACTTGGGATCCATCCCATGGGTAGGCACCAAACTCTAACACTATTACTGATACCATGTTATGTTTGTAGACAGGAGCCTAACATGACTGTCCTCTGACATCTGTCTATCAGCAGCTGACTGAGACAGATGCAGATACTCACAACCAAGTGTTTGACTGAGATTGGGGACTCCTATGGAAGAGTTGGGGGAAGGACTAAAGGAGCTGAAGAAGATTGCAACCCCATAGGAAGAACAAAATGTCAACTAACTCAGACCCCATAATAAAAAAGGCACCATCTACTTTAATAATATGCAACAACAATAATAGTAAGAGACACTTCCCTTCATCTTGTTATTCCATTGTATTTATAAAATTATGACGTCATCTTGTCACCTTATTTTCTGTAAGAATATATTCATCTTCACATTATACCATCCATTAAACAAATATTTATGGGGTGCCAACTATCTGACAGTGAGATAGATGCTTCTACCATCAGCATGTGGTAGTCATTAACCTTGCCTGTGTATGGTTTAAGGTATAGTAATAGATTTCAGATAAGCAGATAGGTAAATGCATGTAGCAATGCAGTTATAAAGACACCAACAAAATTCTATAAAACTCAGTGCCAAGAGAAGCTACTTTATATCAGGCAGTCAGGGAAGGCTTCTTTGTGGTATAATTTAAGTATAAATTCTAGAAGGATGAGAAAATGCCAGACCGATAAATAATGAGAGGTACATTTGAGGGCCAGAACATAGCAGGTGTGAAACAATAATATTAATAATACAAAGAAGCTCTGACATATTTCCAGTGTGCTTTGAGAGCATGTGCAGAGAGCGTAGTGAGAGCCTAGTTCAGTGAGGAGCTGGATCATATGGAGCTAAGAGGCCATAGGCAAGGTGGGGCTCATCAAGAAAGGACATATTTCCTTAAATAATTTTAAATTAAAATTAGCTGCCAGGTTACTCCATGGAGAAAGATAATACCTGTGATCCATATATGCCATCCTTACTTGTGGCGGGGGTGAAAGAGAAGATAAAAGATGGGAGATTTGTGAGTCTGACTGGCCTATTGTCCTAGACCCACTCAGACCACTAAGGTCAAAGGTTACCAGTTTGCATGTTAATGTATTCATACCACCGCACCATTTAATACAGAGGTGCTTCTTCCGAATACTAGAAAGATGCAAACTGCAGAGTTATAGATAAATGCTAAACCTAATTCCTGAAAAGTAAGATTCCTCAGAGACACAAAATGCATCTAAATGAACAGAAAAGTAAGTCATATCGACTAAGAAGCAGGAATGTTGAGGCTGAAGGACAAGCCAAAAGCCTCCCAACACAGACTTTTGTGCTTGTGCGAAGAGAGTTTGCAAAGTCCCTCAGCATATTTTTCTGAGTTCACCATAGTCAATGCAGGGTGAAGCTTTGATTGTGGAATTAGTCAAATCCATTTTGTATTTAGCAGACTAGGAAACATTCTGTGGCTGTGACAAGCAGGTCTTTGTCCCAATTTTCACCATGATATTAATCAATATAGTTTCTGCACATTAGAGGTCCAAATCATAAAACTGGTTTTGATGGTATGGAAAATGCTGCTGCGTTCATAATTTTATCTACTGACCTTATCAACTGGAGATGAAACCACCTGCAAGTGGGTAATAATGTCAACAAATGGATCTTCCTTAGAGTGCTACAAACTACAACTCTCCCTTTATACATTTATTTATTTATTCACTTTCTATCCTGTTCCCAGGCCCCCTCCTCTCAGTTCCCCCACATAGCTCCACTCCCCTATTTTCTTCTCCTCTGATGACAGGGAGCCCCCACCTGGGTACCAACCCATCATGACATATCAAGTCACTTCAGGACTGGGCATATCCTCTCCCACTGAGACCAGACATGGCAGCCCAGTTAGACCAGGATCCTCAGTCAGGCAACAGGGACAGGTCCCCCATGACAGTTGTTGGGGGGATCCTCATGAAGACTAAGCCACACATCTGCTATGTATGTAATATATATGGCCTAGATTCAGCCCATGTATGCCCTTTGGTTGGTGGTTCAGTATCTGGGAGTCTCTAAGGGTCCAGGTTAATTGACTCTGTCGGTCTTCCTGTGGAGTTCCTATCTCCTCCAGGTCTTTCAATCCTTCCCCAAACTCTTCCACAGTACTTCTCGAGCTTAGTCTAACATTTGGCGGTGGGTCTCTGTATCTGTTTTGGTCAACTGCTGGGAGGAACATCTCAGAGGACACTTATGCTAGGCTCCTGTCTGAAAGCATAACAGACTATCATTAATAGTGTCATGGATTGATTCTAGCCCATGGGATGGGTCTCAAATTGGGCCAGTCATTGGTTGGCCATTCGCTCTGTCTGTTTCATCTTTGTCTCTGCCCTTCTTATAGGAGGCTACATTTTGGGTCAAAGATTTTGTGAGGCTACAACTCTCTTTAAAAGCCAAATGCTTGTAGAAATGTTGATTGTTTAAATAAGGGTTCTCTCTCTCTCTCTCTCTCTCTCTCTCTCTCTCTCTCTCTTTTCTTACAAAATATTTTCATCTTTCCTCACAAACTGTTACGTAGTGAGTCAGACAGCTTTGTAACCTCAAAGCACTTCTCCATGTTTTTAAGTAGTCTTATGAGAAGTCTAACAGTTTTCATTAATGTGGAGTACACTTCTTAAGAAACAATAACAAAATAAATAGGACTCCAGCAGATGTTCCTGGAGTCAGTTTCCTGAGTGGCCATACCCTCACAAGCCTTTCATGTCTCCTTATGTTTTCAGTCTTTCTACATGTATGCTTCTGACTTTTATGTAAAGTTGTGTGGCATACATGCCAAGGAAGTGAGAACTAAGGGACAGTTGTGAAGGCCACACTCTCTCCTGTTTTCACTCATAAACACATGTGCAATGTTGCTCATAGCATTGGATTACCATGGTAACCAAGATGCGACACAGAACACAAGAATCCCGCAATAAGATGGTTGATACTTTTATACTTTTCTGGACTTAAAATGTTTTACAGACATTATTAATAATACCGTATAGTGTGTGTGTGTGTGTGTGTGTGTGAGAGAGAGAGAGAGAGAGAGAGAGAGAGAGGGAGGGAACCATATATGTGAGAATGCCTGAGAACCACAAAAGATGTTAGGTTCTTTTGGAGTTACAGATGGCTGTGTGTAGGTGCTGAGAACCATAGCTGAGTACTCTGAAAGAGCATCAAGCACTCTTTACTACTGAGCCTTCTCTGCAGACAAAATAGAAGATATTTTAAAACCATCTCAAAGTTTATGTGGTAAGGAAAATCTGTCATCCCAGCACTGGAGAGATGAAGACAGAGGGATGGATCCTCCTCTTTTTTCCCTGTTGTTATTTTGAGCTTTTCTCAGTGGTTCATTGGCAATTTGTATGAAGATTTGCAGTACAGTTTCAGAAATGGCAAGTCTTCAACTGCAGAAATAAGACATCTCAGGAAAATATTATCTGTCCAAATCACACCATTCTGCTCTCTATCTTCTATGAATTTGTTCTGCCAGTGCTTAACCTGCCTAAAGGAATAAGCTTAAAGAACGCACATTGCTTTTGTTTTCTGTCTCTTTGAAAAATTATTTGTGAGTGCTGCTGAGATTGTCTTTCTGCGCTCATGATCAACAAAAGCCACACATGGACTTGACTGTACTGATTGGCATTTTAGATTGAGTTCATTTTTAATACACTGAGAGGAAAGCACATCAAAAGCTTCAGTCATTAAATTTCTTCTTCCTTAAATACATTGTGATTGGAAGATAGTAATAAAGTAAAAGTGTGTGGCTTCATAGGAAGGTACATGTATGTGCATCTATGTGTGCATGCGATTTGCCATGTACGCAGCATCATTTTAGCTGATTTATTTTCTATGCAATGCAGGATGAGTAACACTATTTGTTTTAAGACATATGTGTGGTCGATTTTTTAAAATAATGGGTGTCAAGGAGGTGCGTAGCACAGTGCTTACAACCTGTGGGTATTTTATCCTTCATGGAAAGGGGAGTTTTTCAGCTATGACTAAGGATCATACCTGAAATGTCCTCACAAGACAACTTCCTTGGCATTTCTAAAAGCAGTAAAGAGATTCTCCTGTCTCCTGGCCCAGCCATCTATGAAAAGCCTCCACTTAATAGCAAAGTCCCACTGGCTCTGAGGTCTCAGGAAACGGGTTTCATAGAACACAATCCTTGTAAAACCAAACCCTTGTCAGATTTTAAGAGTCACCTGGAAAGCCATAATACCCAAATTATAAACCACCAACTCTCCTGTTTACACACCTAGATCCTATCACAAGAATTAGTCCACAACTTGACAATCAAAAGGTAACAGACACTCACTCATCCACTGTTGAATACTTTTTGTAAGCCCAGACTAGATGTCAGTGAATCTTGTCTATAAATACAAAAGGCAAATAACGTACACTACAACCATGGACCCTGCCTCAGATGCAGGGCAGAGAAACGTGACCCATTACAGGACTCTGAGGACAGCCATGGCTGAGTCAGCTATGAGATCAGACTCCTGTTTTCCACAGGATGCAGTTTGTGAGGAGGTTCAAGAGAGGTTACCTTCAGAAGCAGCTGTAATTCAAGTAAGAGCATCCAAAGGCTCCAGTGAGCCCTGAGCCTCATTCATCACTGCTGGAGGGAATGAGTCAGCTCCAGGTCATCTCACACATAAAGTAATTCTGAGCATTGGCTGCTGTTGGTCAGGTTCTGTGCATTGGTGACTTCGCCTTAGCCTCAGGCAGGCTCTCCAGCAGATTCCAGGCAAACCAGTAAAATGAGAATGTGAAACCACTTTCTTTACAGGGCTGGGAAAGATACCTTGGTACCTTTTCTTTCGTTCTTTTCTTTTTATTATTATTTTAATTTTTGATACTTTATTTACATTTCAAATATTTCCTCCTTTTCTGATGTCTGTGTCAGCATGTGCTCTGCTGGTCTGTCTCCTCAAGATGCCTGCAAAATTACTCAGGTTTCTGATAGAGCTTGACTTCCAAACAGCAGACACAATAATGTTCTGGTCAGACGTTTAGAGTCAAAACGTCAGCTTAGAGCTCTTGTCTCTGACATTTCTTAATGTTGGGTTATGACCTGGAAGTCCAAGCCAATTAAGCCCTATCTTGCACAAGTTTTCTCATCAAAATAGAGGAGCACATGATGGTTTAAAACTTATTTTCTCTGCCTTTTATCATTCCAAAAATTTTGAAGTAAATTGTGGAAATAACACGTTTAGTAATTTTATAAGGACAAACGTGTGTGTGTGTGTGTATAAAATCTATTGTGTATACCCTTAAAAATTATCAACTCCAGGCCAACCCCATTTTCTCTGTATCTTTTGTACTTAAAGCTTATCTCAGCTCCCATATTTTACTTTATAAAATATAAAAATGGGGCTGGAGAGATGGCTCAGGGGTTAAGAGCACTGACTGCTCTTCCAGAGGTCCTGAGTTCAATTCCCAGAAACCACATGGTGGCTCACAACCATCTGTAATGGGATCTGATGCCTTCTCCTGGTGTGTCTGAAGACTACAGTGTACTCATATAAATAAATAGATCTTTTTTTAAAAGGAGTTAAGGAAATACCTTTAAAAATAAAATATAATATAAATAACATAAATGTGTCTCTAAAATAGAAAATACATATAATATATGCCAACAATACCCTTAAATATCTAAAAACTGTAAAAGCTGATTTATTTTCAGTAAGCTTGTTCATAGACCTCTCAAAACTGTAACTGTAACAACTTTGTTAGGTGCTTGCTTTCATTAGGGTTTTACTGCTGTGAACAGACACCATGACCAAGGCAACTCTTATAAGGACAACATTTAATTGAGCCTGACTTACAGGTTCAGAGGTTCAGTCCATTATCACCAAAGTAGAAACATGGGAGTATCCAGGCAGGCATGGTGCAAGAGGAGCTGAGAGTTCTACATCTTCATCTGAAGGCTGCTAGGAGAAGACTGACTCACTACCAGGGTGAAGGGCTTAAGCCCACGCTCACAGTGACACACCCACTCCAACAAGGCCATACCTCCTAATAGTGCCACTCCCTGACCCAAGCATATACAAACCATCACAGGTGCTCAACATGCTACTCTAAGAAGTCTGTGTGGAAAAGAAACGAGATTTCATCATCAGACCCATTTTCCTTCTGTGACCATACTTCTTGGGTGGTGTGGGTGAGTTATATTGACTGTCAGATAAATCTCTGAGGAGTTTCCTAGATTAGTTTAATCAAGGTGGGAAAGAACCACTGTAACTACCAGAATGGGAGGAGAAAGCTAGCTGAGTACCAGCATTCAACCACTTTCTACCCCTTAAGATTTTATTTTTGATACTTTATTTACATTTCCACTGTTTCCCCCTTTCTAGGTCTCCTCTTTGGAAACCCCCTATCCCTTCCCCCTCCCCGCCTCTATGAGGGAATTCCACCTCCCACCCAACCGCGCACCCATTCCCTTATTCCCACCTTGACACTCCTCTTTACTGGGGCCTCTAACACCCTCAGGCCCAAGGGGCCTCTCCTCTCTCCCTGATGGCCAACGAGGCCATCCTCTGCCACATAGGTGGTCCGAATCATGGGTCCATAGATGTGTATTCTTTGGTTGGTGGTCCAAACTCCAGGATGACCAGGGTGGGGGTGTCAGGCCTGTTGATGCTATTGCTCCCTCCATGGGGCTGCAGACTCCCTCAGCTCCTTCAGACCTTTCTCCAACTCCTCCATCTGGGACCTCACTCTCAGTCCAGCTGTTACTGTAAAGTGAAACTTGGGCATTCTGAACTTTTGGGCTAATATCCGCTTATCAGTAAGTACATACCCTGTTCGTTCTTTTGTGACTGAGTTACCTTGCTCAGGATGATATTTTCAAGTTCCATCCATTTGCCTGCAAATTTCATTAAGTCATTGTTTTTAATAGCTGAGTAGTACTCCATTGTGTAAATGTACCACAT
>CM052720.1:34217107-34235674 GCA_028551405.1 Uromys caudimaculatus | reverse complement strand
TCAGGAAAAGGCTCATAAAACAGAGAGTTTTACAAAGCAAGGGGTGGGGAACGAAAGAATTTGCATTATGGGGAAGTGAGGTTTGTTCTAAGCTATTTACAGGTTGGTGGCAAAACGTTTCTGGTTCCTGAAACGTTTTGCCTCTGGTCCTGTGGCCAGGTCAAAGTCACCCGTAGGAATGTAGCTGGGTGGGATTTTTGCCTGGGCATGTAGTTTCTACTCTTGGCCCTGGGCCAGGTCAAAGTCACCCATTTCTTAGGAGAAAGAATGTCATTGCCTTCCTCATAAAAGGGCCAGATCTTACAATACAAATCATGCTTCAGGAGGAAGCATGTCCCTCTCCCAAGGACTTCTCATTTATACACATGGAACCTGAGGAATATATGTGGTAACTGAGTTTTGTTTTGTATGGGAAAATGGAAGGGACTCACAGTTAGGGCAGTGGTGGCGCACACCTTTAATCCCAGCATTTGGGAGGCAGAGGCAGGTGGATTTCTGAGTTCGAGGCCAGCCTGGTCTACAGAGTGAGTTCCAGGACAGCCAGGGCTACACAGAGAAACCCTATCTCAAAAAACCAAAAAGAAAAAAAAAAGAGAAGGCGAAGCTTGGTGATATGCATTGAGAAGCAGAGATTTTGCAGTAACGTCTGCAGCTCAGGGAAGCAGAAAGGGACCTCCTGCTTTGCCTTGTTAGTCAGCATAAACAAAAGAAGAGGTGGCCCACAATGAGCAGGGTGATCAAGCCAGGTCTGTTTTGATTTCATGTGGCGCAAGAGATAGATAGGAAAGCGTAAGCTGATTGGTGGCCAAGTGGCCTGTCTGTTGTTAATAACATATGCCAGAGAAAAGGGGGGGGGGGGAAGCAAAATTTGAGAAATAAGATTTTTAGCACCAGAAATTTAGAAACCCAAGCAACCTTCATTAGTGATTCCAACTGGGTATTTTTGATAGAACCGGGGTTTTCACTATTGTCTTATTCTAAGTCTATCCATCTTCATAATGCACTTTTCAAGAGCAATTTACTCTATAAGCAGTCAGCTTGTCAATACTTTTACCTATCATCTATAATTTGTCATCTATTACTTTGTCATCAATTTCTGATTTATATCTATTAACTCTTCTCTGTTATCTCTCATTTATCGACAAATGCACATGTAGGAATATACACATATGTGTTTGCATCTACCTATACATTTATTGATCAATATTCAAGCTTTTATATATGTATTTTAATTTTTAAAAAATTGTTTGATTTATTTACATTCCAAATGTTGCCCCCATTCCGGTCGCCCCTCCAAGAGTTCTTCACCACATCCCTTTCCTCTTTACCTCTATGAGGGTACTCCTCTCCCCTCCCCCCATGCCTCTCATCCATCCACCCACCCACCCTTCCCCCACATCAACCCGCCAGCATTTCCCTTCCCAGGGGCATCAAGTCTCTACAGGATTAGGTGTATTCTCTCCCACTGATGCCAGACAAAGGTAGTCCTCTGCTACATATGTGCTGGGGGCCTTACCAAGCCCATGTATGCTCTTTGGTTGGTGGCTTAGTCTCTGGGTGCCCCCAGGGGTCCAGGTTAGCTGACAACGTTGTTCTTCCTATGGGATTGTAATCTCCTTCAGCTTCTTCCAGCCTTCCCCCAACTCTTCCATAGCATTCTCTAACCTCAGTCTAAGGGTTGGGTGTAAGTATCTCTTTCTGTCTCAGTCAGCTGCTGATGGAGCGTCTTAGACGACAGCCATGCTAGGATCCTGTCTGCAAGCACAACATGGCATCCATAATAGTGTTAGAGTTTGGTGCCTGCACATGTGCTGGATCCCAAGTTAGGCTGATCGCTGGTTGGCCTTTCCTTCAGTCTCTGTTCCATTTTTGTCCCTGCAGTTCTTTTAGGAACAATTCTGGGTCAAAAATTTTGAAGGTGGGCTGGTGTCCCCATCCCTCCATCAGAATCATGTCTCTCTCCTGAAGGTGGTCTCTTCAAATTCCATCTCCCCACTGCTGGGCATTTCGGCTAAGGGCCTCCCCACTGATTCCTAGGAGCCACTCGTATTCCGGGTCGCTGGGACACAATCTTAGAAATCCTTAGTTTTCTAAGTGAGTTTCAATGTGAATGTCAGCTTGTTTACAGTAATAAAAAGTTTTAGTACTTGTTGTAGTCCCCTTTATAATTTCCAAGTAAGTGCCCTCAATGTATGAATGTAGCATTAGGATTGCTTACCATGTTCCAGTTGAGGTATCTGTGCTCAAGTCTGTGTGCTTCAGGCATCCAGTACAGTACCCCTGTAAGTTCTTGGATGAATGAACCATATATTTTCCTCTCATGATTTTTTCTTTTTTTCCCCACATATTTCTTTGGATCTTGGACTTAAGAGTAAGTATAACACATCAGGGAGAATGGGGTCTTTGATTGTGTCCTCCAGCTTGGAAGACTTGGTTCCTTGAGGATGGAAGCTCTTCGTATCTGGGCTCTTCATGCTCCACAGAGCCTGGCAAACTCCATAGCTGCTTTGGGGAGTGACATAAATCTATAATGCCATCACAGAAAATCAAGACTTTGCTTCTTAACTCTCCTGAACGAGTTCGCTATCGTAACAGCAAAAAACCAAGATCTTGATTTGTGTTTGTCACCCATGCGTGATCCATTCTCTGTGACCCAAATGCCTCTTCTTAACCTTCTAGGCCGTTCTCTTCTTATGACAGGGATTCTGGATAGGAAGGTGACACGTGAGGGAAAATGAGGCAATGAATGCATAAGTGAAGTGGAAGTTTCTGGATATGTCATGTGATGCATACTCACATGTTTGCTAAGGCTAGACCCATGGAAGAGCACGTGATGTGTGGAGAGAATATAAATAGGACTCAATAGACAGTGATAGCACGCCTGCATAGCTATCTTTGCAACGCTTCATTGGTCTCGAGTCTTTGCTGATCTTTGCTTTGTTTCGAGAGACACAGCAAGAGAACTCCTGTGTACCTGGTCCTGGTCACTCCCACTGTTTTATGCCCATTTGGTGGAGGCCTGGCTGTTTCTGCTGGATTGTGCCACCTGTGCTTATTCATATTTAGTGACATTTTTTAACTGGACTGCTGGTATCCTTGCAGAGATTGGAATCACCTCAAAGAACTACTTCAGAACAGGTCCACATCCCCTTGTCCTATTTCTCCCCTAACTTTGGACAGTGGTCTAGAAGGGGGCGGGGTCAAAGCTTTTGAGAACCATTTTTTTTTTTTTTTTTTTTGAGAACCATTATTAAAAGTAGGTTTTGAAAAAAATCTAAGCCTATACATAACCATGGGTAGTGAATTCTGGTGTCTTCCTCACAACCAGTCTCTTCCCCGCCCTCCTGACTTCATATTTCTCATTTTGGTAGGAGTGTCCTATATTTAAATGAGTGTTTCTCTTACTCTAACTTTCAAAGGCCTATTGATGTCTGCTGAGATATTTTTAAAGCTGTCTCCACCCCAGTTCCTAATTTCACTAAACTTTCTCTCTCTCTTTGACAACAATGGAGAATGAACGAAAGACCTTCAGTGTGATCCATCATACACAGACATATGGAGTAGTCAGTCAGGAAGCCATTCCTACAGAGCTCTGAGTAGAAACCTCTGTGCAGAGGCACTCCTTCATGCTTCATACCTGGATATGTCTATTATTTTAGAACAATAATCTATCTAAGATTCCTGCTTTAAAAGAAAAGCCACAGTATTTCATTGGAATCCATTCTTGCCTTGGGGTGTGAATCAGAATCTCCTGATGATTGATATTCACAGGGAGTGAGCCGAGATCTTTACCCCAACAGCACAGCTGTGGCCAGAGGCATTCCTATGACATGTACCTTGAGACCTTTGTCTTTTTTTTCTACATTTCCAGCAGTCCCTGGAACCCTAGAAGGGCTGTTTATCCTTAGTTTTGCTTTAAAAGTTGAGTGAATGAATTGCCACTTGACAGGTGCTGTCCAAACTTACTTTTGATCCTAAATAAATTTTATTCTCACAAACTTTAAGGAAAAAAAAGCTTCTCTCCCTGCTATATTGAAAATATAAGAGAGAAGAGGGTGCTTTTTTTGACAATAATTGAGCAGAATTGAGAAAAAAATACAACATATATAGGGTCTTTAAAAAAGCGATATTAAAAGACCATTAGTTAATAGCAAAACCAAGTCCAGGAGCCAAGTCTCCTACTTGAGATTAGTGGCTGCAGAAATGTGTTATTTCTGAAGCAGTATTCTACATAGAATATGCGCGCGGGGGGGGGGGGGGACAGAATTGAGCACTTTCTTCAGTTTTGACCTTGCTATAATGGATATCCCATGAACTCAAGTGGAACTCGGCTTTCCTCAAGAGTGACCCACCTTCCATCGCTGCTGCTTCAGGTAGTAAAGAGGCAGGAAGAATTGGAGAGGTGCAGGTGCGTCTGGGCGAGGGAAGCAGATTAATGGAAGGGAGAGAGTCCACATTTGTAATGTCAAGAATCACAGAAAATGTAGGTGCAGGTCGGGGGCCAGGTGGAGCCCTGAATGCTAACGGGCTGTCTGTAGGGAACACAGTTTATTAGAGTAAACTTGTGACCAAAAATGACCTTTATTTGATTTTCTTCCTCAAACCACAGAGCAAGTTTTTATGTCCTTGACTCAGAGGTATGGCCTGTGGTGTAGTTCTGTACGGGTGTCATAATGGCCGCATAGTGCCAGTGGTCTTTAAGGGTTGTGTAAGCACCTGGCCTGCTTTTATTCAAGATACTTCTATAGGACCTACGCACATTTCTAAGCCTACACGTAGGCTTAGATTTTTCAAGACCTACTTTAATGAGGGTTCTCAAATGCCTTGACACCCCCCACCCCTGCTTCTAGCCCACTGTCCAAAGGTAGGGGAGAAAAGATAATAAATAGGACAAGGGGATGTGGACCTGTTTAGAAGTAGTTCTTTGGAGTGATTCCAATCTTCATTTGTCAGGATACCAGCAGTCCCGTTCAAACGTGTCACCCAACACGAATCAGCCATGCGGCGTGATCCAGCAGAAACTGCCAGGCCTCCACCCAATTGGCCTGAGTCAGCGGGAGTGACCAGCAGTGCCTCACTCAACAAAGTGAAGATCATTGAAGATGTGAGACCAACCAAGAGCTGCACAGCCAGCTATCAAGCCCACTGTCACTGTCTGTTGAATCCTAGTTATACTCTCTCCAAAAATCACTTGTCTTCCCATAGGGCTTGCCTCAGCAAATACCACGTGAGTCTGCATCGCATGACAGCAACAGAAACGTCCACTTCACACACGTGTCTGCTCAGATTGTCTGTGGATTGTTAGTCCCAGCATTCCCCGCAGGGAACGTTAACATGAATGAACAGTCTAGAAAGCTCCCCATTGCTTTTCCCTAGTGCTTCCACACACAGGACAATTGCTGCATAGAGGCCTCCTCTGCATGAAGAGGTCCCAGCATTTTAACTTGTATGTGTTTACATAGTCTTCTGAAAAAACATTCTGTACTAAATCAAACATCGTAACAAAAAGTGCTCACTAGCTTCCATTCTCAGTGCTTTCCTGGTGGCTTACTTCTGTTACTGTTGTTGGTTTTGTTTTCTATTTTATGTTTCTCTTTAAAGCTTTTTCTGAGGTATAACTGATACAAATTGAAGTGGGTTAGCGTGGGCTTGGGCACCTATGGTTGCCAGGATTACCATCACAACCTGCGCACTCAAGTGCCCCTCAGCCCTAACGATTGTCTTGTGTAGAGTGAAGGAGTTTACAAGAACTCGGCTTCTGACCAACGCACTAAGGGCGTCCTGACAACCAGGGCAGTAAATGAATCCTGCTAGTGGGGTGAGGGCGAGGGCTGAACACAGTTCCCAGTGTGTCACACAGAGGTAGGCCTTCATCTGTTCACTCACACATTCGCTCACTCACACATTCACTCATTCATTCATTCACTCATTCATTCATTCACTCACACATTCATTCACTCATTCATTCACTCATTCATTCATTCACTCACTCACACATTCATTCACTCATTCATTCATTCACTCATTCATTCACTCATTCATTCACTCACTCACTCACACACTCACTCACTCACACATTCACTCATTCACTCACTCACACATTCACTCACACACTCATTCATTCACTCACTCATTCATTCAGTTTATTTTTTCACTCACTTATTCACTCACTTATTCATTCATTCATTCACTTATTCATTCATTCATTCACTTATTCACTCACTCATTCATCCACTCACTTGTTCATTCACTCATCCACTTAAACACTTATTCACTCACTCATTCACTTATTCACTCACTCATTCATTCATTCACTCATTCATTCACTCACTCATTCACTCACTCATTCACTCACTTACTCATCCATTCACTCATTCACTCACTTGTTCATTCATTTAGTCACTCATTCATTCACTTATTTACTCATTCTCTTGCTCACTCATCCACTCATTCACTCACTTATCCATTCACTCACTCATTCATTCACTTATCCACTCACTCATTCATTCACTCACTCACTCATTCATTCATTCACTCACTCATTCACCCACTTACTCATCCATAAGAGGAGGTATTTGTTCTTTGCTCACTGTGTGGAGGAATAAGTGTACTAGTACTGCCTGTCTGGCTGCTGTTTGTGTTGAAGTGCTCGTCTTTAAACTACAATACCAAGGTAGCTATTGGAATCGCATCTAATCCTTTGATGCTAAGAAGTAGAATCAGACTCTTTACTGCCTCAGTTACATATTAAGATGTACCACCCAAGGCCTGTTAGATTAAATAGTTAGATTTGTCATGCAGCTAATGTTCCCTGCGAACAATACAAATTAAACAGTTTGGATTGCTGAAATTATTTCAAAAGATGAACAGTCATAGAATGGAAATAAACTACAGAAAGTGGGAAATCTGAGTAACTAAATCTCCTAGGAAACATGCAGAGCAGATGGTAAAGTATCTAGTTTCATGGTTATAAATAAATTCCAGAGACACTCAAAGCAGCCTTACGAAGCTTTACTACACCAACAAATGACAGGCAGCCTCTGCAGCAGGCAGGAGATGCTTTGCTACCCTTTGTCTCCTTAAATTCAACTTGTTTCTGCTTACCACGTCTCTGCCCATGCTTAGAAGCTGCACACACATTAATCTGGAAGACACGCAAGAGCATTTGGTAACATCTTGTAATGCTTTCCTGGGGATTTTTTGTGCTTTTTGGATTATGACATCTCCAACTGATAGAATAAGAGTCAAGTTGATGTAGGGAAGGATGCATCCTCCGATCATGTGCAGCCCTCTGCAGCAAAGCTCCCTTTGTAGCCTTCGAAGGAGCAGAGCGGGCGATGCTTCCAGATAACAAAGAGGACGCCTAAACTCCCTGGCTATGGAAATGCAGGTCTGTGACTCACTCACGCCCTCGGAGGCTGAGCTGACTCACTTGTTTCTTATCCGCTGTGAAAGCAATGATTGACATGGAGAAGGAGAACAGTTCCCGAAGCAAAATAAATATCTTCATTAAAGCTCTCCTTGCCATGAGCTCATCTACTGGAACATATTGCACATTTTGTATTTCAATAAGAATCAACATTCCATTCAATAAGTTTCATATTAAGATAAACCAAAAATCTACTCAATAACATTTTTGCATCGTTATTACAAAAGCTGATAGGACTAACATATGCCGCTGAGTTAGGCATGCATCGTTACTCATGATATTAGTAGGACGTCATTCCCCTCAGATCCAGGTTCACATTTCTTTATACACTGAGAAGCTGGGTGTCTTGGACATGTTAAAAAATATCTGCTGTGTCTCAGTTTGGCATCTGGACTTCATGTGTTAGAAAGCAAAGCAACTTGCTCGTACGTATGAAGTGAATGTCACACGAGTGTGTTCACGTCAAAGTGCCTGGCATGTTCTGGCAGTTAGTATACATAGAGGGTACTCAAAGAGACGCTAGTCTCTCGCTATTATTAATACTTTAAATGTGAATGAGTGTAGACACATGAAAGTGCAGTTTCCTTAGGTCTTTGTAACTCTCATTGAGGTAACTTTGGGTTGTGCTGGTTAGGTTTATGGCATCTTAAGTAAGTGTCATCTGGGAGGAGGGGACTTCAACTGAGAAAACACACCCACCTGCTTGGCCTAAAGGCAAATCTGTGCAGCATTTTCTTGATTAACGACTGATGTCAGAGGGTCAATTCCACCATGATGGTGCCATCCATGGCCTTGTGTCATGGGAGCTATGAGAAAGCAAGCTGAACAAACTGAGGTGCAAGCCAGTAAGCAGCATTTCTTGATGGTCTTTGCTCCAGTCTCGGCCTCCAGGTTCCTAACTTGAGTTTCTGCCCTGACTTCCCTTCATGATGTATTATAATTTTTAAATTAAATAATAAACTTGCCTCTCCAATTGCCTTTGCTCGTGGTGATTTTTATCATAGAGATAGAAAGCAAATTAAAATAGGTACTCTATAAACACTCCTCCTGTCCTTTCAAGACCACCATGAAATTCTGCCATTCATGGTCATGCTGGTGTGCTATCTTGTTAGAAAATATTTGCATATTTGATTGTGTTTTGTGAGTTATCCAGAGCTAAGCTCATAGAAAAAACTGCTCTCTAACTCTTCAGAGTCTCTCTGACCCTATCTTCTGTCTGACCCTGTAACATGAAGCCCACTCAAGGCCCATGGATATACCAGCCTCCAATTATATCTGTCAGCCACTTAAAGACATGTCTGTAAGCGAATGATGTCATCCAAGCAATGAGAATGTATCTTCTCATTCTATTGAAGTTGTCCTCACTAACTCAATGACAAAGGAGAAAACCAAACAGAAGTCACAGCAAGTTTGTTTATACATTGTTCCAGGTGAATATGATTAAAAGGTAAGGCTTATATTTACAAGAAAAAAACATACTTATGGTATTTCAAACAATCTGTCCAACACATTACCGATTGGTTTCTGTAGGCAGAAATAAATGAAGGAATGGCAGAAAATAGTGTTTGTGGCAACTTCTTGGTTTTATGTCTACCATCACTGATGTACTTTCAAATACCAACTGCAAGAAGACTTAAACCTATTCAAACTTTCAATTCCTTTAAAAAAAAAAAAAAGATTTATTTATTTATTTCATATATGGGAGTACACTGTCGCTATCTTCAGACACACCACAAGAGGGCATCAGATCCCCATTACAGATGGTTGTGAACCACCATGTGGTTGCAGGGAATTGAACTCAGGACCTCTGGAAGACAAGACAGTGCTCTTAACCCCTGAGCAATGTCTCCCAGCCCTCAATTCCTTTCTTTACACAGGAATTGAGAACAAATTGGTAGGACAGATTATAATGCCTAACCATGAGACAAACATTTGAAAAACGTTTGTAGCATAAACAAAGGTATGAGTCACTAATAGCACAAACTTACATGTTACTAATACTTATCGATCTTTGGAAAACAAAATGGCCACATACAAGATGGTTGAATTTTTCCTCTCCATTCTTTGGCCCATGTGCCTGTAGGTATTACTGTACTATATATTAAATTAGAATGGGAGCAGGCTGTTTTCTAGAGGTTGCTGATTCTCTTTTATCCTTTTCTTTTGTCCTTGTAGTTTAAGGTAACCATAGTTACAGTAGAAGGACACATAGCCCAATTCAAGTTTGAAGCCAGAGCGGTTATTCCTCCTGACGCAGCTCTTGTCTGCCTACCACCGCCTTTGGCAACAGGCACCTAATTTTTAGGCTTGTCATAATCATGAATGAGATAATGACGCTCTCCCATCTTAGAAAATGAGGAGAGTTGTCTGTGCCAAGAAATATTAGCTATTATTATAAGGCTTATTCCCCTTAATACCTAAGTCGTTTACTGGCAATCAAGTTAATCACCCTATCTTTCCAGGAAAAAAACAAAAAGGAAAATTAATTCAAATCTTAAGAAATCTTCATTTTTAATTCAGATTCCAGGCCTCACATCAGAGTCTTGCGGCAGATTGCACCGGATTGGAGATGACACAGAACCATTCCACATTCTGAATACCTGAGAGTGTAGAAGATCAGAGGACAAGGATCATGGTACCGGAAATCGCAATCATTCGTTCTATTCATTGAATCCAGGCCACTGATGATTCTAGTAAAGAGAAAATGAAATTCTACCACCCACTTGTGCACGGAACTCTAGGAAATCCTACTGAAGCCAAGGAAGACTTTCTTTAACTTCTGTGTAAATATTGATAAGAAGAGAAGAGAACAAAGGATGATTGGGTTCTGCAGTCTTGAGAAATTTTGGGGAAAAAAAAAGAAAAATGCCAAACGAGCCATTTTATTTTATTTTATTTTTAAATTTATTTATTTATTTATTTATTTATTTATTTATTTATTTATTTATTTATTATGTGAGTACACTGTAGCTGTCTTCACACACCCCAGAAGAGGGCATCAGATCTCATTGCGGATGGTTGTGAGCCACCATGTGGTTGCTGGAATTTGAACTCATGACCTTTGGAAGAGCAGTCAGCGCTCTTAACCGCTGAGCCATCTCTCCAGCCCCCAAACGAGCCATTTTAAAGGGATAGCCAGGTTTTCCTGCCAGATGACAGAAAGGAGAGAGAGGGGCAGCTGAGCAATTCACACTAAGAATGTACACGCCATTCCAGCATGCAGGCAGCAGAGAAGGACACCTGCACAAACTCAGGCCCCTCCATAACAATGTGAACTTGGGCAATGTATTTGGCCTGCCTATGCCTTAGACGGCTCATTAAAACTTCAAGAAAATAGGGACAATGATCCAATATATGTCATGGATTTGTGACAGTTCTATGACTTCTCATGAAGAGTCTTCAATACTTGGATGGATATTAGGGCACTGTGTGAAGACGTCAGCTCTGTGTGTTGGACTTCCTACTACTGAGTCACATAGAGCAAGAAATACTTCACCATCAGAAGATGGTCTCAATTATCACAAAATATAAACATGTGCAATTTAGGATATTTGTATAGAATGGATCTGGAAGCCACAATGTCATAGCAAGGGTTTCTATGACTGAGACAAAACACTATGACCAAAATGCAAAAGAGGAGAAAAGGGTTTATTCAGCTTACACTTCCACATTGCTGTTCATCACCAAAGGAAATCAGGACAGGAAGTCAAGCAGGGCAGGAACCTGGAAGCAGGAGCTGATTAGAGGCCATAGAAGGTGCTGTGAGCTGGCTTGCTTCCTGTGACCTGATTTCTTATAGAACCCAGGACCACCAGTCCAGAGATGGCACCATGGCCTGGGTCCTCTCCCATGGCCTGGGTCCTTTCCCATGGATCACTAATTTAGAAAATGCCCTACAGCTGGATCTGATGGAGGCAGTCCCTCAACTGAGGCGCTCTCCTCTCTGATGACTCCAGTTTGTGTCAAGTTGACACACAAAACCAGCCCCATAATTCACTTACTACATGAACTTGGATAGACCTCCTGTGTGCATTAGACTTTATTTCCCACAGGTCACTGGGCTGCCTTTTTGCAAAGTTCTAAAGACAACTATTTTTAAATAGTTGGAACCATATTCACAAGCCATGTCCACCTACTTTATGGCCTTCCTTACAGGTAGATTTTTTAACATGAAGTTGAATGCCTTTCTCCTGAAGACAGAAAGGTTTACAAGCCAACTAACAAAAGAAGCATCCTTGACTTTGTGAGGAGTAGAATCTTGTTTGTTTGCCTTCTGGTCCCTCTACTTTCTAACTTTGTGATGTTGGCAATTTACAACATTTCCAAATGTCTATTTCCTCTCCAATATGGGCTAATAATTTGTCCTTTGTAGAATTGTTTTGAAGGATAAATATAAATGACTTTCTGGTTCACAGTGTTTGTATACAGTACCCAATGTCTGATAGTTAATATTATGAATATGATTTTAACAGGAAGCTATAGAAAAATAAAATAGTACAGATTTGTAGAATCTATCAAAACAGGTTGTAAAAATGACTTAAAGAAGCATCCACCATAGCAATGACTAACATTTTGAAAAGCTTTATTTTTCCATGGAGAACCATATTCCAGCACAGCGTTGTGTTTCTGTGTTCCTCTTGTCAGGAAGGGTAATATACATGATGCATTGACTAGCGCTAATGAAAGTTTTTATTCTTAAGGCACAAAATATTTCCCAACACAGAGCACAAGGTCTTTGTGCTCATGTCAGCTCTAGAGTGGAACTTTTGAAAAAGAAGTAGAAAAAGCACTTGTTCTCAGAGACATCAAAACATGGAAATAAAATGAAAATAAAATATCAAGTGGCAGATTGGTTTAAAAGTGTCAACTGAAAACTGTGCCTACATATCATGAAACATTCAACATATGTTCCTTTAAATATTCTAAGATAGTTCAATAAAAATCAATTTCTTTTGTTTGTTTGTTTGTTTGTTTGTTTGTTTGTTTTGAGATAGGCTTTCTTTATATAGCCCTGGATGTCCTGTAACTTGTTCTGTATACTGGGCTGGCCTTGAACTCCCAGAGATCAGTCTGCCTTTGCCTCCTGCGTACTGAGATTAAAGGCTTCTGCCACCATCTCCTGGCTAGTGTTCAATTTTTAATGGCATATTTCTTCAGTTTACCCAACATCTCTAGAGTTTTCTCTATGGGGCTTAGCACCTTTTCTATGGGTAGAGGTAACATTGTTACTGTTTGCACTGCAAATACTTTAGTGTACAGGAAAATATTATTTCTTTAACCAATTATTAGAAGACATACAAATAAAAACGACTATATTTTGTAATTGTTTTGAGCTTGAAATAACATCAAAAAAATCTACAAGTTGAAAGAGAAAGGCATTTCTTCTTCTAAACCTGTAAGAGGAGAGGGAGTGTGCCTTTCTCACTCAATAACAGTGGGCTGAGTGATCAGGGAGGTCTGCCAAGCAAGCCACATTGTTGTTATAGATATAATGCTGTTCCAACCAGGCAGTACCTGAAGACATTCAGGGACTTAATTCAGGCAAAAATTCAACATAATTTCTTTGTTAAGACTTGGAGACTTGGGTTGCTTGTTTCCAGCTGTTATTGGGTCTGTCTTTCATTTTACACACTTAAGACTATAAGTTCTTGGTCTTTCCACAGAACTGTTTGAAGTATATTATTCATGGAACCTCCTATTTAGCAGTTTATGTAGCCTTAACATAAGCCAAAATCAGAACTCAACTGGTAATGTGCCTGCCTTCTGAATATGAGAATTTTGATTCCCCCAAATTCAAGGTAAAAATCAAAAGAAAAGCCAGGCATGGTAACACAGATTTCTAATCCTAGTGCTGGGGAGACAGAGACAAGCAGATTTCAGAGAGTAGACAAGATGGCTCAGTAGCTAAAAGTACATGCTATACACATATACTATACATGCTATATTGACCTAAATTCCATTCTCTCCAAACACACACACACACTATAAAATAATAACCCTCAGTATATTATAATTCAACATCTTATCATATTCTTATTTAGTTACTATTATACGGATCTCATAGATCAGTGAGCAGAGACTGTCTACTATCCAACTCTCTCCAGGGGATTTTTTTGATTTCCTTAGTCAAAAAGCATTACAGTTTTCAGATACAAGAGGTTAACTTAATAGATAGCTATGCCTTTTTACCACATTCTACAACCATGAGAAGAAAGATAGAAGCCGTAAAGCCTACTCAAGAAGACTTGAGTAAACAGTGCCTTGACATACATCTGCTGGTCAACAAGAAGTCTGTGGTAACTAACCAACATAGAAATATCCAGCTTTGCTGAGCAGTGGTGGCGTGCGCCTTTAATCCCAGCACTTGGGAGGCAGAGGCAGGTGGATTTCTGAGTTTGAGGCCAGCCTGGGCTACAGAGTGAGTTCCAGGACAGCAGCCAGGGCTATACAGAGAAACCCTGTCTCGAAGAAACCAAAAAAAAAAAAAAAAAAAAAAAAAAAAAAAAAAAAAAAAAAAAAAAAAAAAAAAAAAAAACCAAAACAGAAATATCCAGTTTTGAGTTTGTCTTCTGAATGTGGCTCTTCTGATGGCCAAGGCATTTGACTTGGATGCCGTTTCCTGTTCTATATTGACTACATTCTATTGTATGTAAGAAATGCAAGTGGACAATAGCTACATGCAAAAATATTCTAGAATGGCAAACTACGAGTATTTTCAACTTGGATAAGAGTACTTACATAGGTAACCTATTATAACTTAATAGGAAAATAGTCCAGTTATACTTAAAATTATATTGTGTATTAGATGAAAAACATGGTAAAGACTATGTTTATGAAGAAAACATTTATTCATGTTATCATCATTATTATTAAATATTGTTCTAAATCACCATGTCATAGATTAATATTTGTCTTAGCTCATAAGGCCCTGAGAAAACTCCAATAAAAGAGAAGACGATGCAGTGTGTTATAGTATAGCCCTGGAGACAGGAGAAGACCAGGAAGAGGCCAGGCATGTACTCCCTTTAAATGATCTACTTGTTCATAATTCCCTCGGACATTTCAGGAGTGAGCAAGGAACCTCCTCATTTGAGAGCAAAGTCCACAGCTTAACTGTTCATGAACCCAAGGTTCTCTGACTGGAATCTGTACCCAAAATTTTCTCTTGCTTATAACTTCAGAAACTTGCTCTGTCGATGGAGTTTATGCCTTCGCTTTGCTGCTTGATTGTTTTGTTTTTCCAGTGCTTCTGGAATACAGCAAAGTAGGGCTTGCAGATGCAAAGTAAAATGGGCCAACAGAAGGTTTGAGAATGCCCAGGCATGTAATTAACATTCTGTAGTTCTGACGGTGTTTATTTGAAAGTCTTTAAACGACACCAGTTTGCATTTGTTGAGTTATTGATGAGCCATCTTTCCTTTTACTTTGTGAGTAGGAGGTGATATCAATTTTATACCCAAATGGAAGTGGGTTTAATGCTGGGCTTGGTCATGAGCTACATTTGTGACTTTGAAGTTATAATGCACCAGAAACAGCAATTCAACCTGGCATTCAAACTGAGTAAAAGCCATAGTCCTAAGCACAATGTGGCTGTATAACTACCCCACGTCAGTAATGATGGTCACAGTCTCAGGTTATAATCAACACATGTGGTCCATAGATGTTCTTTTCTCCAGCAATTCCCCTTCCTGCTATTCTCTGTGGTAGAGTTGGTAAGTGAAATAAATACGTACTAAACTGGGTATTCTGCTCTTTCATCTGCTGCATCTGGGAGTTGTGCTCTGTAGATGTGGCTTTTGCTTTTGAGGACATTGTCATTTTTCAGTTCCCCATAAAGACATGTGCCTTAGTCAGGGTTTGTATTCCTGCACAAAACATCATGACCAAGAAACAAGTTGGGGAGGAAAGGGTTTATTCAGCTTAAACTTCCACCTTGCTGTTCATCACCAAAGGAAGTCAGGACAGGAACTCACACAGGGCAGAAACTTGGAGGCAGGAACTGATGCAGAGGCCATGGAGGGGTGTTGCTTACTGGCTTGCTTCCCCTGGCTTGCTCAGCTTGCTTTCTTATAGAACCCAAGACCACCAGCCCAGGGATGGCCCCACCCACAATGGGCCCTCCCCCCCTTGATCACTAATTGAGAAAATGCCTTACAGCTGGATCTCATGGAGGCATTTCCTCAGGGGGGGGGCTCCTTTCTCTGTGATAACTCCAGCCTGGGTCAAGTTGACACATAAACCCAGCCAGTACAACATGTGATGCCATTTGGGAATATGCTCTCTTAGAGGCTCAAGCCTTCTGCAGGTGACTTTCTGCTAGTGTCAGTCCGGAGATCTATGGGTCAACCTAGAGCTGAAGAAATGACAGCAATTGAGAAGACTGTTTAATTTAAAAAGAACAATTGCTCCAATCATTGGATTTTTTTTTTCTTGGTGATTTTGCTTAAACAATTTCTGTGCCAAAGGTCTCCTTTAGAAATTATTGAGACACAGAATGGTTATTTATTTTATTTGGTGTCTACTCTTTTTCTCTTTCCTCTCAACTTATTGTGCACTAAGTTTAGTCAACTTGCAAACAACTAAAGCAACAGAAAAGGTGGGAGTAGAAGGCATGATTTTTGCATGCAACTAGCAAATCTTTTGCCTTTTAGAGTTGTGCTTCAGGAGTCATCGGTTTGAATGAAAATATCAAAATGAATTATAATCTCTATTTCACTTTCCACATTTTAAAACAAGGTTAATAATAGCTGTCTCTACCACAGTTTGGTGAAATGACTCACGAGTCAAATAAACTATTGAGCAAAGATATGCACTATATATGCTCAGCCTCGCCTGCTTAAAATACTTGAGTACATTTAGTATAAACTCCACTATTTAGATCTATCTATTTCAATATTTATCAAATTATATTAATGATATTGTCTGTATATCCTTTCCTACTAGCTTATAGACTTAGACAAAGTCAGAGAATGCTAAAAACTCAAAATATTGATTGTTGACTGATTAAAGTGGGAATATCTAATTTTCCCAATGCCTGCTGATTTTCTAATGACTCAAATATAAAAGCCAAACCATCACTTGTTATGAGTTCTGGTACTAGGCTTTCATACACCTTAATGAATAGGTTTGCTATTTATTACTACAGAACCATAAATAATTAATGTAGTGTGGGCATTGTAGTTATAACAGAGGAATTACATTTCTAAATAATACCTTTGATCCTTGAAAGCTGTCCTGCATTTATGGAATGTTTATTGATCATATCTGTCCACCATTACCAAACCAAACCTTTTTAATGTCCACACATAATCTCCCAACTAGCTTCATGTCTCTTTTTTTATAGTTATTAGTAACCTCCTGAGCTCAATTAGTGGTTTACATATGCTTGTAGATTTGGGGCTACCACTGGGCGATAAGAAACCTTCCAGAGGCCACATCCCGAAGGATAGTGACTCCCCATCCTTTAAGAACTATCAACTGTGAATAGTTGAGTTTTATGGAAACATGTATACATATAGAATTTCTCAATTGTATATAATATGACAGTTTGACTTTTGAAACTTTGGCTTGCTTTTATTTTTATATTTTTGGTGTATTTTATTTTATGATGTATGCTTAGATATTCTGGAGCCCAATGTAGAACAGGCTGGAATTTTGAAAGTATATTTCAAGTTGAGTTAAATGATCAATTATATATTTTTTAAATGTTAATAAAGACTATTTACTCAGAAATATAAAATTGAGTGTTCTGTCATGTGAGGTAATGAAACAGTAGCTTAAAATGAAGTTAAGGAATAATAAAAATTTCAAGTAGGGATGTACGCTTAGTTTGGTTTCCTCATTTCTTCATTTGTAAAGGGAACTTGTGTTTTGTTTTGGAAAAAGTTATATATGCATGTATTTGTTTATTATCCATGTATTTATCTAGTTAGTGTGTATGTGTACGCATATATGCATCTGTGTTCAGTGGTGCTATACAGAGGTCAGAGGGCAGTTTTCCAGGCTTCATTCTCGTATCTACCATATAGGTTCCAGGTCTCTGTGGCAAGCGTTCATCCGCTGAGCTCTCTCACCAGACCAAGGGACAATTTTAACATAGACTCTCACGTGGCTTAAGAGATAGGAAGAGTATGCAAGAGGACAGCAGAATGTGTCCTAGAGGTGTTGGGTGGCCGTTGGCTTCTCAAGGGGGGGAAATCATTGTATGAACAGCATTGAGAATACTCAGACAGAAGAACATACAACAACAAACAAATAACGATATTATCTTCTACAATATTACAAAGGTGTTAAAAATCCCTATGTTCTTCACGAGCATTTAAATGCAAGAAATATAATCGCTAAGAAGATTTTCCAGACCTGACATGAGTGACCATGTACAAATTAGTAATAATTAACGAAGAAACACTTGTACATGAGTGTCCAGAATATGACAGTGGAGGGGAAGGTACAGTGTTTGCCATCTTTATATCTACGGTTATATAAAACTATTTGTAGATTAACTTAATCTACAAAGTAACCGATTATGGAATAAACATATATGTAGTTGTAATAATGTTTTACAATAATTCTGTTTAAGGATCAAATGTTCTCTACAGTGGAATGATAGCGACTATTATAAAGATGTAAGGATGAAGGATGCACGTTGATGCTCAGAGCTGGGGCGTTACCTGTCTCAGCAGCTTTTCCTTCCATCCTATAAGCATACTATTAGCTTCTAACAGCCTCGCTCTGTGTTGTGCGGCTGGGCAGTTTACAATCATGGACAAGTCACTGGGTGCTTTCCTGAGCAAGCTTGCCCTTTGACCTTGTTAAATTGGAAGTCTAGATTTGCAGTAGATTCTCAGGTTTAGGTAACAGCTCTAATCTGATCGGTCTACAAGACACAAGTTGGGTTATGTCCATGCAAAGTAGTAGGGAATGTGCAAACATGAACACTTAATAAATAGATGTAAAATGAAATTGATACTTTTACCAGACACTCATTGAGAGAATAGGCTGGTGAGATCAGGTTGGCTGCATGTATCAAATTATACGCATGAATTACATAAAACTAATTATATAAAGCTAATTATAATCAGATGTGGGCTTTGAGAATAATAAAAAGGTAAATTGTCCATTTGTATAAGAAATTAAAA
>CM052720.1:34198232-34216607 GCA_028551405.1 Uromys caudimaculatus | reverse complement strand
CAAAGGCATTCTCACAAAATTTTCAGGCTAGATATTTTAAATTATTCTTTAAAGGTTACCTTTGGTGTCATAGTATACTTACTTTTACTTATTTACAGGCATAACTAAACATTATTAGCTCCTTTTGTACATCCAGAAAGTAAACTACAAATTCTTTTTTTTTAGAATGTCAGTAACTTCAAGTGAAATCTGCATAAAAATAAACCCCTATATATTTGTGAGTAAATATTTAACGTGACAAGGCCTTTGATGAAATTTTTTGAATCTAGCATTACTGTTAGCTGAGAATTAAAGAAGGTAATGAATTAGATAGTTCATTAAATTAATACATGTAGCCAGACTTTTGACTACTTTATGAGTTCTTTTTTTTTTCTTTTTGTATAATTTTATTTTTTCTTTTTTAAAAATTCATTGTTTAATCTGCTTTTACACTCCAGATTTTTATTCCCCTCCCAGTCCGCCCTCCAACTATTCCAAATCCCATACCTCCTATCCCAGTCTCTAAGATGTCCCCACGGACCCCCTCCCCCACCACACTAGACCTCCCCACTACCTGAGGACCCATGTCTCTCGAGGGTTAGGTGCATCTTCCATGACTCAGTCCATCCTTGGCAGTCTTCTGCTGTATATCAGGTGGTTTATGCTGCCTGGTGGGTGGATTGGTGTCTGAGAGATCCCGGGGGTCCAGGTTAGTTCAGACTGCTGGTCTTCCTACACCAGCACCATCCTCAACTTCTTCCAGCTTTACCCTAATTCAACCACAGAGGTCACCAGTTTCTGTCCATTGGTTGGGTGTAAATATCTGCATCTGACTCTTTCAACTGCTTATTGGGCCTTTGGCAGGGCAGTCTGGATAGACACATGTTGAGAAGCACAACATACCATCAGTAATAGTGTCAAATCTTGGGAACACCCACTGAGCTAGATCTTAATTTGGGGATGACACTGGATCTCCTTTTGCTCAGGCTCTTCTCCATTTTTATTCCTGCAGTTCTTTCAGACAGAAACTATTCTGTGTAAGAGATTTTGATGGTGGGATGGCAGCTCTATAACATTCTGGCTCACAGTGGGGAGGTGTGTTTGTGTTACATGTCACACAGTAGGTTCTGAGTATGCTCTCTGGCCATGATCCAGCAGGAGCTTTACTACAAGAAATTCCTGTCATTTGCATTACCTGAGTTTGAGTTCTGTTGGATCTGAGAGGACCTCATACCAGAAAGGCTCTACCACATTGTTTACAGTCATAGACTTTCTCTCCAGTGTGATTACTTTCACAGTGATGACGATTATAAAAATGTGCAAAGGCTTCCCCATATTGAATGCATTCACAGGGGTTCTCGTTCATGAGGATGAAGACTTGGTAAACTAGAAAAGGCTTCACAATATAAAATATATTCATAAATTTCGATGCAATATAGATTTTTCATGGTGATGAGGACTATAGAAATGTGCAAAGGCTTCACCAAATTGAATACATTCACATGATTTCTCTACATTATGGTTTCTTTCATGCCTTTGAATATGACTGATATGTGTAGGCTGTACGACATGGTTTACATTCATAGGCTTTCTGACCTCCATGTCTTCTTCATGTATTTAAAGATGATTGCAGTGTACAAAGGCTTTACCCTATTGAAGACATTCAGAGTTTCTCTTGAGTGTGTCTTGTTTTATTTACTTGGAGAGTATTGTGACTTGCAAAAGTTTACCACATTGCTTATATTCATAGTTTCTATCCAGTGTGTATTCTTTTGAGTTAGAAGATGATTCTTTTGTGCAAAGGCTTTCCCAAATTAGTTACATTCAGAGGATTTCTCTCAAGTACTTGTTTTTCTATGGATTTGAAGATGATTGTGATGTAAAAGGGCTTCAGCACATTGGTGACATTCATAAGGATTCTCTCCTGTATGAGTTCCTTTATATATTTGGAGGTCACTGCTTTGTGAAAAAGGTTTATAACCACATTGGTTACATTTAAAAGGTTCTCAACTACATGTATTCCTTTACGATTTTGGTGACTACTGCTTTGTGAAAAAGCTTTACCACATTGGTTACATTAAAAGGGTTTCTCTCAACTATGTGTTTTTTTTATGTATGTGAAGGGTATTGATTGTGAAAAATCTTTATAACATTGGTTACATTTAAAAGGTGTTTCTCTTGAATGTGTTAATTTATGTATTTGGAGACCACTGCTTACTGCAAAGGCTTTACCACATTGGTTGCCTTCATCGTGTTTCTCTCCTATATATGTCCGTGTATGTTTTGGATGTCACCGCTTCCTGCAATGGCTTTACCACATTGGTTACATTCATAGGGTTTCTCTCCTGTATGTGTTCGCATATGATATTTGAGACCACTGCTTCCAGCAAAGGCTTTACCACATTGGTTACATTCATAGGGTTTCTCGCCATTATGTGTTTCTTTATGACATCTGAGATCACTGCTTCTGGTAAAGGCTTTACCACATTGTTTCTATTCATATGTTTTCTCTCCTGTATGTGTTCGCATATGATATTTGAGACCACTGCTTCTTCTAAAGGCTTTACCACATTGGTTACATCCATAGGGTTTCTCTCCTGTATGTGTTCACTTATGACATCTGAGATCACTGCTTCTTGTAAAGGCTTTACCACATTGGTTACATCCATAGGGTTTCTCTGTATGTGTTCGCATATGATATTTGAGAACACTGCTTCCAGCAAAGGCTTTACCACATTGGTTACATTCATAGGGTTTCTCGCCATTATGTGTTCGCTTATGTGTTTGGAGCTGACTGCTTTGTACAAAGGCTTGACCACATTGATTACATTCATAGGGTTTCTCTCCTGTATGTGTTCTTTTATGATATTGGAGACCACTGTTTTCTGCAAATGGTTTACCACATTGTTTACATTCATAGGGTTTCTGTTCTGTATGTGTTTGCATATGATATTCAAGAACACTGTTTCTAGCAAAGGCTTTACCACACTGCGTACATTCATAGGGTTTCTCTCCATTATGTCTTCTTTCATGCCTTTGAGTATGACTCTGATATGCAAAGGCCTTACCACATTGAATAAACTCAGACGGTTGCTCTCCAGTACAACTTCTTTCATGCCTTCCATGACTTCTCGAACTTTGAAAATAGTCTTCAATAGAATGTTCTTCCCAAATGTAGCCTATAGCTGTGAGATTCCTATAGGTCTCTAGCATCATACCTTTGTAGAGACTCTTCTGAGAAGCATCCAGCAAAGCCCACTCTTCTGGAGTGAAGTCCACATGCACATCATCATCGGTCACTACATCTATGTCTGGAGTTCTGAGCTAGCCTGAGCTACCCTCATAGCACCCAGGGGAGACACTAAGAACAGATCACACACAAAAACTCAGGTCGGCTTTGTGAGTTCTTTTTACTACCGCTTTTTTCCATCCCTATTCCCCCCCACACCCCCTCAACACTAGGTAGGAGAGAAAGAAGGCTGGAGGGAAAGGGGTATCAATATTGTTAGACTACTTCCTGTTTAGGGAATTCGAGTTCCTTGGGGGCAAGTATTATCTTTACAGTCACTGAGTTTGAGGCCAGCCTGGTCTACAGAGTGAGTTCTAGGACAGCCAGGGCTATACAGACAAACACTGTCTCGAGAAAACCAAAAAAAAAAAAGATATCCAACTTCTTCTTTCCTCTCTGTGCACGACTACTTGACAAACCGCAACTAACAGCAAACAACAGCATCCACCCACCCACCAGCCAACCACCAGCAGCAGTAGGAGGAGGAAGAGGAGGAGGGAGGAAGGAGGAGGGTCCCCACCAGCAGCCACAGCCCCTCTCAGGACTCTAGCATTTCCACACCCTTTCAAGAGTCCCAGAATTTCAAACAGCATATCCTTGCAGAAACTCTCTGCAGCTGTCCAAAACGCTCCCCTGTTACAGCACGAGGCAAATCCATAATCATGTGTGGTGGACATTCTAAAGCAGCCCATAGCTGGAATCAAAGCAAACACATATCCCTGGAACATTTCCCCATATTTAAACATTCTCACTATAAATACATTTTAAAAATAATACAATAGCGGTTAGAGGCTTACCAGGTAAGTGTACTTGCTGCGCAGCAGAGGCCCTGGCTAGAGTTCTCAGCACCTACACTATGGCTCACAACCACACAGGACTCCAGTTCCAGGGGTTTCCTCACAGTGGAGTAACAGCACAGTTACCTTCTTTGCTTGACTATGGAGAGCTGGAGACTCTTTCTTCCCCTCTGGAATGACAAAGGTAGCCACTGAAGGTTCACCATAGTTAAGCTACGGAAATGAACCATGAGCTCCTTAATTACATATTTCCCTGGTACTAAAAGTGATATGTTTCCTTTGTACTTAGGGTGATATGTGAGCGGCTTGCGTTTATTAAGAATGATCTTCTGGAATGGTTGAAGGGAACAAGGCAGCCTTTGGATGAAAGCTGCCTTGGCCTTTGTCACTAATCCCTTGTGTGACCTTCTCATCGTTGACCTTCAAATGTGGGAAATGCCCAGGAAAGGAGATGCAGTATGGAAATATATGAAAACAATGGTTTCAGCCGGGCAGTGGTGGCGCACGCCTTTAATCCCAGCACTCCGGAGGCAGAGGCAGGCGGATTTCTGAGTTCGAGGCCAGTCTGGTCTACAGAGTGAGGTCAGGCTACACAGAGAAACCCTGTCTGGAAAAACCAAAAAAAAAAAAAAAAAAGGAAAAGAAAAGAAAACAACGGTTTCCCCCCTTACTTCCAGACACTAATGAAATGAAAAATATCCACTTCACAGGTGCTAGTATGCTTTTATAACTCTCATCTTAATTACTTCTTCCGGGACTTGCTAATTTATTCACTTTTAAATGTTTAGCATCGTCTTTCTTCAATTGTTGTATTCAGAAACTCGAGCATACTCTGTATCAGTGAATTTTCTTTATATTGCGGCCAAACACCAACCATATATAAAGAAGCAACTTAAGGAGGAGTGGTTTGTTTTGGTTGAAGGGACAGCTCTCAGTCCAAGCCAAGGGCGGTGGGTGCGGCATCTTGGAGCAACTGAGGTGGCGACTGCAGAGACTGAGGCAGAGGTGACTCCCCTCCCTGCTCACACTCTCCCTCCTTTGCCTGAAGCCTCGCGCTAGAGATCCCCCGTGAAAAGCCTCCAGCACACAGGCCCACATAGTTACACGGTTTCCAGTCAGAAGGGAGAGATGTAAGCACTGTGCCTCAGTCAGTCATCTCTTAGTCTGGATTCCGAGCCCCCGGCCTGTGGAATAGTGCAGTCCACGATTGGCGTGGGTCGTCACTCTTCAATGAACTTTTTGTTTCTGGAAACACCATTCTAGGCACACCCCGAAGTAGACTTTCTATTGTGACGCTAAAGCCAATCAAGCTGACAATAAAGGTCAGCCATCCCATATTCCTAAAATGAACCGCTGGCGGCCAAGGCACACGTGTGTTTCTTTTAGCTTGTTGTTACTCCCGGTGACACGGTGGTTAAGAGTCAGCCTGCGTTGCCTCCAGTCTCTTTAGTAATCATTTATGGCTCATTGGGTCTTCAACAGCAACTCCTTTATCTCGATTTTCAGACTTCAGGTGTGTTGCTATGCAGTATTAAGTGACACGATGTTTTTATCCATATGACCATAGAGAGCCCCCAAATTGTGAGGTCGAGCATTAAACTCAAAATGAAGAGGCTGTGGGTTGATGGCTGGCTCAAAATCACCTCGGTAGCAGTCACCCAGTGTCGTTTACAAGAGCTTACATTCAAGCAAGATGTCTATCCCAGTTACTGCCTCTGAAACATCACTCTCCGTTATTAAAAATAATTCCTACAGAAGACTATCATTTCTAGATGAACCTACATTTCTTTTCACAATGAGACACCCTACTCTTGGTTGCTACTCTTTTATGGTTCATTATTTTAATTTTTAAAATGTTTTCATTAATTTATTTATTTACTTTATATCCCAATATCAGCACCTCCTCCTCCCAGTCCCCCCCTCCCAGCTCCTTCCCTCATTAGCCCCTCTCTTTTTTCTCTGAGAAGTGGGACCCTCTCCCTCCTCAGTATCACTGCTCTGCTCCTTGGCACCTCAAGTCACTGCAGGACTAGGTGCATCCTCTCTCACTGAGGTCAGACAAAGAGGCCCAATTAGGGGAATGGGATCCACAGGCAGGCAACAAATTTAGGGACAGCCCTTGCCCCAGTCTGGAGGACCTGCATGCAGAACAAGCTGCACTTCTGCCACACATGTGAGGGGTACCTAGGTCTAGCCTGTGCTCACTCTTTGGCTGGTGGTTCAGTCTCTGGGAGGCCCCAGTGGTCCAGGTTAGTTGACTCTGTTGGTCTTCATGTGGAGTCCCTGTCCTCTTCAGATCCCTCAGTGCTTCCCTCAACTCTTCCACAAGACTTCCCAAGTTCCATCTAATGTTTGCCCATGGGTTTCTGCATCTGTTTCACTCAGGTATTACGTGGAGCCTCTCAGAGGGCAGTTATGCTAGGATTCCATCTGCAAGCATAATTAATAGTGTCAGGGATTGGTTCTTGACCATAGGATAGGTCTCAATTTAGCCCTGTCATTGTTTGGTCATTGCCTTCCTCTCTGCTCTGTCTTTTTTCTCAACATATCTTGTAGGCAGGACACATTTGGGTTGAAGGATTAGGAGTCCTGCCTGGTTACAGGAAGTGGCTGCTTCAAGATTCATATCCCCCACTGCTAGGAGTTTCACCTAGAGTCACCCTCATAGACACCTTGGGGCCTCCCCTTCCCCCAGTTCTAGGTCTTTGGCATGTCCTAGAGATGCCCCGCCCTCCATTGGCAATTTCCATTCTCTCTCCTCTGCTCTAGCCCCACCCCCCACTCAGCTCCCCTCTCCATCTGCTCTCCCATCCAGTTCACTCCCTCCATCCACCTCCAATATCTAGTTTATTTCCCATTCTGAGAAAAATTCAGCCATGCTGGGTTGGGCTCATCTTGTTATTTGGCTTCTTTGAGTTTGTAGATCTTTTTAGTGTGGTTATCCTGTACCTTATGGCTACTTATCAGTGAGTATATACTATGCATGTCCTTTTGAGTTTGGGTTACCTCACTCAAGATGATATTTTCTAGTTCCATCCATTTGTCAGCAAAATTCATAGTGTCCTCATTTTCAATAGCTGAGTAGTATTCCATTGTGTAAATGAACCACATTTTCTTTATCCATTCTTCAGTTGAGAGACATCTGGGCTGTTTCCAGTTTCTGGCTATTTCCAGTTTCTGGTTATTATGAATAGAGATGCTATGAACATAGTTGAGCAAGTGGAGTGGTGGAGGATATTTTGGGTATATGCCCAGGAGTGGTATAGCTGGGTCTTGAGGTAGAACTAGTCTCAATTTTCTGAGAAACCACCGAATTGATTTCTGGAGTGGTTGTACGAGTTTGCACTCCCACCAGCAATGAAGGAATGTTTGCCTTGCTCCACATCCTTACCTGCATGTGGTTTCCTTTGATTTTTTTTTATCTTAGCCATTCTGATTAGTATAAGGTGAAATCTCAGAGCCATTTTGATTTGCATTTCCCTGATGACTAAGGACATTGAACATTTCTTTAGGTGCTTCTCTGCCATTTGAGATTCCTCTGTTGAGAATTCTCCATATTCCATTTTTAAATTGGGTTATTTGGATTGTTGGTGTCTAACTTCTTGAGTTCTTTATATATTGCTTTAAAATTTTATTGCATTTTTTCTTTGTGTGTTTGAGAACTCCGAACAATGCAGCAGTCTTCTTCTGCAAACTTCTCATTATAGAATTCCTTAGACAAAGAGTTCTATATTAATCTTTTGACTGTTTGAACCAAATCCTAATAAGAAGTTCAGAATAACACGCATACACACACACACACACACACACACACACACACACACACACACACACACACACACACACAGAGAGAGAGAGAGAGAGAGAGAGAGAGAGAGAGAAAGACAAAGTCAGAAACACAGAGACACATAGACAGAGAAACAAAGTCAGAGAGAGACACAGAGACACAGAAACAGAGAAACAGAGACAGAGAGAGACAGAGACAGAGAAGGCAAAATCTTGAAAGATCTTGATTATGTGCTTTTTTTCTCCTTCATTTACTGAGCAGGAAGGAAAAATCTCTGTACATGTTTCTGAAGTGAACTAAACTCTTTAGTGTTTGAGAGAATTTTGTATTTTGCAGCTGACAGCGTCTTTCCAAGGTCTACTGGCCAGGAAATAACTCTGAAAGCATTTAAACTGTTTACCATGTGCCATGTCCCGCACAGTCCATTTTAATGCAAATTCTCCTTCAAAGCTAATGCTGAAGTACAGTTTCCATAATTCTAGTTCCTGCAGCCCATGTAGAGAGTTGCTGTACATTTCCACACTAAGATTTTGGCCTTTCTGGGATGTCTTTACCTCCTGGAAGCTCTCTGCTTCACCTAGCAGCAGCCATCTCTCCCTCATCCTCACAATCAACCATCATGCTCTCTGGGCTTGGCTCACTCATTGCCAGTTCATATCTCCTTCCCCATCACAAGATCATTGACATTGCCCTATAAAGATGCTCTCCTGAGTGTGCCAATCTAAAGAGAACACGCACGCCTTTTATTGTGCCTATCATGAGCATATTCAATGGTCACTATTGCTGATTTGTTAAACATTTGTTTTCTAGATTTTGGAACAAACCTAGACATCAAACTACGTTTCAGAAATTGCTCTACTACTCTGCTTAAAACAAAAATCACTGAAAATGTAAGAGATGAGCAGTCAGTGAAGGGCTTCAGGGATCTATTCTGCTCTCAAACACATTGTAGCCTTTTTCTATTAGGACAATTGACTGTACCCATCTAGTAGAAATAGAAATTGCTGCTAAATAGTAATAATGATAACTGAAAAGATCTTGTCTGTCTCTATGGTCGGGGATGCTTTGTGCTTTAGTGAAAAAACTTTCCAAAACATACATACAAGTCACAGGTAAAACATATGCATGCTTCGTGACAGCTACGTACATACAAGTCACAGGTAAAACATATGCATGCTTCCTGACAGCTGAACAGCAAAACACCTAAGTTGAGAAACGTAGGTGGATCTTCAACAATAGTAGAACAATCTGCTAAAAATGTAAGAGTGAGCTCCTAACTCATGATGAAAAATGTCTTTGAGTTATACAAATGTCGTGAAAGTACCAGATGCAAAACAGTTAATCCAAGTGTGTGTGTGTGTGTGTGTGTGTGTATGTTTGTGTGTGTTTTATAGTTTACTTCATATAACATCTTTGGGTATAAGTACCTTCTCCAAAGATGCCTTTGATTATAATATTTATTTTTTGTCTCTTTATGCCTCCACTTCAGTTTGGATGTTTTCATGGGACCCATTCTAAAAGTCATATGCTATATAAGTATGACAAACTTTAATCATTATGAATGCCATCGTTGTGTATACAGCTGTAGAAGTAGTATATACAATCTGCCTGTCCTGTCAACCTCTAAGATAGAATTTCAGACACATTCAAAGCGAACATGCAATGGTATTCAGAGCACATAATGTCAGATGTGGTTTGGCTGAGAAATGTCTCCTCTCAGTCTCTTTTGTTTGAACATTTGTTCCCCAGGTGATGGAGTCATTTTGGAAGGTTGTAGAATGCCAGGAACCAACGGATTTGCAGCTTTCTTATTAGCCTGAGTGAAGCCATTTTGTGTTAAAGTTAGGCTTGGAAATAACAGTAGGCCAGGGGTGCTGTTTTCTGAGCTTCAGGATTTTGTTTAGGTTCTGTCTCTCAAGAGATGGATTCCTTCCCAGGTCAGGGTGACTCCTTGGAGGTTAGGTGGCTGGCAGAGTACGAGTGGTTGCCTTGGTAACATGTCCATGTCCTTGTGGCTAGGAGTCTATAACTCCTTGGATTTTTCCCATCCCTGTTGCTTTGCCTAAGTCTTGGCTATATTGTTTAAAGTTCCTTTATCTTTCCTATTAGAAATTGATGTATGGGAATTAAAGGTTTTTGGAGCTTGAGCGGAGAGACTCTGTCTGCTCCCAGGTATCTCTGTCTCTGTCTCTTTTATCCGTCAGTTCCCTCCTCAGGACCATGCTGAAGACCCCGTGGTCCGGGGCAGTAGAATCTTTGGAAGGTTGTGTTTCTCAATCATGACAGGTTTTGGTGACAACTTTCCTGAAAATCTTCCCTTTGAAAGTTTCTGGCAAGTGTCTCCTCAAAGTTAGGTTGACTGTGACTCACTCATAATCTGTAGAACACTACAGGACAAGTAATGCATCTCTCTGTTAGAGAGGTTTGCTATCACTTACTGCATTTGTAGAAACTGCAAACTCCAAGTGGCCATGCAAGTTTATCTAAGCAGAAGCCACCAAGTTTGCAGAAACCAATCTGCGTAGTTGTGCTAACTGCTGGTTCTCTGCTTAGCAGCTCCTGTCACTGAGTCCTCCTAGACCCAGTGAGAGTGAACATCTGTTAACAGGCTTCAGGCTTCAAGCTATCAGCTCAATGCCAATCCTCAAACCTGCCCAGAAGAACCTTAGAATGCAGAGAAGGAGCCTCTATTTCCATTTTTAAGTCCTAATCAACTGACTCCAGACAAATGGGTTTTGTTTTTATACAGCACGTTGGGACGGTTCCTTGTTCAAAAATTACAATAACAGCAATCCACGTTAACATGTTTACATCTGCAAAGCACTGAGTTTGGCTAAACTTGACTAGTCACCCAAGGGATTGAGAATAGAAAAGATTCCAAGGTTCTGCTTCTGCTTTGAAATACATTTTCATAAAACAGATTTGTTTGGGAAAATGTGCTTCCAGTATACCAGAAACAAGTCACCAAAATCAGAAGGTACCGTGAGACCAAAACCCAAAGAGGGTAGGTCCAGGAAGGATAGAGTGAACTTTATTAAAGATTTCTAGACAGAAGTTTGAATTTTGCAGCAAGGTCTTGAACTAGGGGAGAGAGAGAGAGAGAGAGAGAGAGAGAGAGAGAGAGAGAGAGAGAGAGAGAGAAGGTTTATAAGCTAATCTGTGCAAAGCAGCTGGGAACTCATCAGAATACAGCAGCCTTTAAAAAAATTGCTAATACATCAAATGTCAATTTAGAATAGTAGATGCCAGTAGTCAGCACAATGCACAGTGTAACCAGTTACATACAACTTTATGGTTTGGGACTATCAGGCAGGACTGATGGCCACCATGTCAAGGTCTATCTCTGCAGGACTAAAAATAACCCAACTCATCAGACTACCTGTGACAACACTGGACTGTAACCTTTTCAAAGACATAGTTTCAAAAGGAAAGAATATACAATGTAACAACTGTGGTGAATTGAATGAAAATGGCCACCATAGACTCATATGTTGAAAAACTTGGGTCTCCCTTTGATGGAACTACTTGGAAAGAATTAGGAGGTGTGGCCTTGTTGGAAGAGGTGTGTCAAAGCCTCCATCACTCCCAATGTTTGCTCTTTGCCTCCTGCTTGTGGATTAAAATCATGAGCATCAGCTGCAGTTCCAGATACCTACCACTATGACTTTATTCCACCATCAAGGACTCTGACCCTTTGATACCATAAGCTCAATTAACCATAAGCTCAATTATATTCTTCCTGTATAAGTTGCCTTGATCATGTTGTTTTATCACAGAAATAGAAAAGTAACTGATACAGTAACTAAGAACAGCTTACTTAAGCTAATCTTCAATGGGTATGCTTTTGAGGACCTAGATTCTATAAGCACACTGTTTAGCTCAGCTATTCCAGGTAGGATGTAAAATGTTTTCTCTCTACTGGGTAAGGACAACCTAACCATCACAGTGGCTTAGTACTCTCAACTCTGTGTATTGGTATGGTATGTCTACAGTGGTTGGCTGGTGGTTTGAGAAGACAGAGAAATTGATCCTAAACCTTCACATTTTCATGGTAAAATTATAAAATAAAAGCTTATGAATCATATGAGATATTTAGAGCAACATTCTCTAAAGAATCTTAAGATATTTATGTTCATATTCACTGAGAAAATCAAGATGACTACAAAATTAATTGAAAGTATACCCTGTGTTCCTGAGAACACAGGGTTAAGGGTCATGGGGTTAGAAGAACAGTTCCTAGGAACTTGTCAAGCTCTAGTGAGGGCTGAGCTCTAGTACTTGTGTGCTTTTTGATACCATAAACCTTTCATTTGGGATGACTGTGTGTCCTATAGCCAAAGTTCCCACACTTAGACCTTTCATGATGTTAACAGTCTCATAAGCTATTCAAGCAAATATCCAGAATGAAAAAGAATATAGGAAAAGGAGAATTGATCACAAAGTCCCACTCATAACCAAAAAGCTATTTTTAATCTATATATGCCTTCTGGGAAAGGAACATGGCTCATTCTCAGGAGTAGTTAGCCAGTACAAACTAGACACCATGTTTTATTCGTTTTTTCGCCCTCTTAAATTTTTCTTTGTTTTTAAGAGGTTTAAAAAAAAAACATGAAGTTTCTGGGGAATCTGGAAGGAACTGGGAGAAGGGGACAGACTATGATAAAAATGTATTATATGACAATTTTAAAACATTACGTGAAAAGGAGGAAAATATTTTAGAATATTAATGTGTTTTAAATTCAAAGTAAATGTAATTTTTGAGTGAGAATGGCTATAAGAGAAGTATAACTATACATTAGAGCATATTAGAGGGAAGCACATTTCAAAAGCCCAAATTAAAGCAGCATCGCAGCAGCCTGTTGGACCATGTACATCCTGTGTTTGATCTGGTACTGTGTTAGGCTTCTCTAGAGGAGAAGAATGATCACAATATAGATACACGTGTGTTTATTGAATTGCCTTACTAGATGAGACTCTGGGCAGGACAACAAGCATTGTATGCATGCAAGAGAGACAGGAACTCATCTTGTCCCATCCACAAAGCCGGAAGCCTCAGAACAAGAGCAGCCATCACCGCAGCCCAGTCCAAAGGCGGAGGCTTGGAGGCTCTGCAGAGTTTCTCTGTCTTTTCCCCTAGTGATTCAAAGAAATTATGAAATGGTCTGTTTGAATTGACTGAGCAAGCAAATGTACCGTGAAGTGAATCTTCGCACACCATATCAACCTTTTCATTAATAAACATGGTTAACCTGGTTTTAGCATTAGGTAATATACAGCTGTATGGAAACATCAAATGATAAAGAGTTTATATGTATAATTTTATGATCTTATAGGTCAGTTAAAATAAACTTAGTAAAAAAGTTAACTAATGGAAACTGTAGAGCTGAATACATTAATGTTACTTTAACCTACAGAAACCTTGACTATTAAATTTTGGAAGCATTTTATACATGAACATTATCTTACCTGATATTTAAATGACATAAAAATACATCAGGAAAATGGGGGTTTGCTGAGCATAATGGCACACAACTGCAATCTCAGCAGTTAGAAAACTGTCACAGATAGATCTTGGTTTTAAGGGAAGCCTGTTGTGCATTGTAAGATCCTGTTAGAGAGAAAGGAAGTGGGAGGAACAGAAGAGAAGGAGGGATAGAGAGAGGGATGGGGAGACAAAGAGTGAGTGCAATATTGATTATTAGTTATTCAGCTATCCACACAAACCTCCTCTTGGTATCTCCTGTGACTGGGTAAATGATACATCCATTTAGCAAAAGAGTAGGACTGGCAAATGTTCTTCAAAAGTGCAACAATTTGCAGGAGGCGTAAAGGGCTGAAGGAAACTGCTGGAGATCAGGGACTGCAGGAGGGAACTGCCCTGTTTATTCTTGTGATTTTAACTTTTTGCCTGAAGACAGCGGCAGGCTTGGGTGGTGAGAGCAGCAGGTAACCAAATATCCAAGAAACAGAAAAAAACCAAGAAGTTCTTTCCTGTCTCTCTAGCTTTAAGGGATCAGAAACTAGTATGGTGCTCCGAGAGTCAATGCGAACTGGGATAAAAGAATATTAGCTACAGGTAGTAAGTTACTAGCCTGGAGCAAAGCATCAAACCTTGGAAGTTAGAGAGGTATGCTGGGGACTATGTCAGGTAGATACACTAATCAATAATTCGTGATAGTTATTCAGATTGCTGATATATTGTGGGTTCCGTTTATCACAAAATGTCAGCCAGCCAATAGTCAACATTGAAGAGCATTGAAGTATTTATATACAATGGACTGGAATAAGACAAACCATGTTATCCTTAAAGGTTATTGTCATTTAAAATAGAGATTAAAATCTCTAGTTATATAACTTAGTGAGTTCATGGGTATATGAGCACTCCCCAGCCGTCAGAACCCTTAAAATCCAGAGCCACCTGCCAGTCATAGAGTCACCTACCAATCATAAAGCCACCTGATAGTCATAGAGCCATCTGCCAGCCATAGAGCCACCTGCCAGTCACCTGCCACCTGCCAGGAAAAGAGCTGCCTCCCAGCCATAGAGCCACCTGATAGTCAGAGAGCCACCTGCCAGTCAGAGAGCCACCTGCCAGCCATAAAGTCACCTGCCGAGTCACCTGTCAGTCAGAGAGCTACCTGCCAGTCAGAGAGCTACCTGCCAGTCATAGAGCCACTGACAGAGAGCCACCTGCCAGTCACAGAGCCACCTGCCAGCCATAGAGCCACCTGCCAGTCATAGAGCCACCTGCCAGTCATAGAGCCACCTGACAGCCATAGAGCCTCCTGCTGAGCCACCTGCCAGCCACAGAGCCTCCTGGCAGTCATGGCTTTTCCCTTCTCTCTCACACAACCACACCCTGACTTCTGTAGTTACCGACAATTTGTGTTTATATTACAATTTATTATACATCTCTCACTTCTTTTATTTTATACACTTTCCTTTCGACCATCATTTTAAAAGTTATTTTTATTTATTTATCGGTGAATGTATCTGAGTGTGTGCCCTGTGGGGTGTGTGTGTGTGTGTGTGTGTGTGTGTGTGTGTGTGTGTGTGTACTTGTAGAACTGTAAGAAGGCATTGGATCTCTAGGAACCAAAGTTATATAGCTGTGAGTTGTCATGTAGTTGGTAGGAACTGAACTCTGATCCTCTGAAAGAAGAGTAAGTGCCATTAAACACTGAGCTATATGTCCACATACGCCCTCTTTCAAACATTATTCTTAAGCCCTATGAATGAGAGAATTTGATGAATTAAGCCCTATGAATGAGGGTATTTGATCTATGAATTTTTCCAAAGTCATAGCTCCTATATCCCCTAAAAACAAGAAGCTAGACTTATAATCTAGGCCAACGTACTATATTTTTTCTTTTATCAGTGTATATCTAATGTCTTAATGTCTCTCATTTATTTATTTTTGATACTAACTGTTGATTTGCAATGTCTGGATTAACATTTTCTCCTGAGTTTGCTAAGTAGTATCACTGTCTAAGACAAAGCTGGGATATAGATTTGCTTGCTTGAAAGGCTCTTGTTTCAAATCCAGGAGGGAAATGGTCAGAATGTAACCAGGAATCCAGGGAGCACAAGAAAGCATGAATTACTAGAATTTGCTAAGAGATTACCATACTTTTCAGCATTTACATTTAATTTCAAAGTTTGTAAAGTTAAAAAGCTAATGTGGAACTAAAGCTACTAGAAAGAAAAATGTTGCCCTAAAGGGTTGAAGTAGCAGGAACATGGTGCCTGGGCTGTCTATCTCCTGCAACAAACACTGATATTTTAACATATTTCTCTGTCACCAACTCATAAAATAGTTCCTGCTATCCATTTTTCAAAAGGTCAATTTTTATTATTTTAAAGTTATGTATATGTGTGTGCATACGTATATGGACAAATTCCTGTAGTCACCACAGAGTTCAGAAAATGGCATTAATCCTCCGGAGCTGGTGTTATAGGCAGCTGTGGGCAGCCCAATGTGGGGGCTGGGATCTGAACTTGGAGCCTCTCCAAGAACAGCCAGTGTGTTTTTCACACTTGAGCTATCTTTGCAGTCCATTAGTTATTATCTCTAGGAAAATAGTTAATGCTTGCTAATAGTTAATTTCCCTCTTAATGAGTTCATGAAAATAATTTAACAAATCAGAAATTTTATCAACTGTAATTTGAATACGCTTCATATGCTTACGGTGAAAAGTCACACTCCTGTTAGGTAGGACTTTTAAATTTATTAAAAATTCCGGGTAATAAGAAAGCTACAACCTATACACCAAATTCATCCTGTTCTGTCACTGAATGAAGAACGTGCACAGCCTTTTGATTTTCATACTTAGATACTCTTTGAGTTAAGATTGGGGCAAACAGAAGAGCAAGAATTGCTCATATTTAAATTTGAAAAATTAGGAATCTGCATGTCCAAACACTGAAGGTCCTTGGACCCAATTGGTTTTTCTTCGATCAATAAAAAGCAAATGCCCAGTGGTTGGGCAGGTAAACTGAGGTGGGACCTTGGATTTTGGCAGGCTAGGAATGGGAAGAGAAGAAGGAGAGATCGCCGTGTCTCAGAGGGAGATGGATCAGATTTAGAACTGCAGAAGAAAATTCATCCAAAATGTAGGTGGAAAGGGAAAATGGCCCTATGGGAGGGGCTGCCCCAAAGGTAACAGGGCAGCAAAGATAAAACATAGATTTAGAAAGTGTTGAGCCAGGAGTACTGGAGGGAAATGTATGCTAGCCAGGTGGAGGATTAGAACTGCCCAGCATTTGAGTTAGTCAAGGCATTTTAAACTTAACTGCTGTGTGTGTGTGTGTGTGTGTGTGTGTGTGTGTGCTGTGATGTTGTCTCTTGTACATCTCAGTATTAAATCTGTCACTCAGCCACCAATCAGTGCTCTGCTTAGCTCTCATCCTCAACATGACCATCTCGTGCACGCAAGTGGCCTCTCCAGCTTTAATCAGAACCTTTAGGAATCCAGCTACTGACACCAGCCTAGAATCTGCTGGCTGCGTAAGGCGGGATCACCAGCCTACCATCTTTTCACTCAAGGCTGTGAAACTGGGGAAGTGGTTGTGCTGCAGTGGAATTTAGTATCATGTTTGCAACATTTGAAAGGGATGGCTCTCTTTCTACCACGCATGTAATTTTCTATTCAGCACACGTGCCTTTAACCATTTCAGAAAAAGGCATTTGGGAAGCATAATCACATGTTGTTCAGATAGCTCAACTAGGCTAAAATCGTCATTATTGCTAAGGGTTATAATCTGAGATCATTCGGTAAGTGAGTTTACCTGCTGAGTCGTCTTTCCAGCCCTATGATCAGTGCGGCCATCTCAACTCTGCAATTTCCACTGGTTAAAAATATGTGTGTGTTGTGTATTCAACTCCTGTTAAAATATTCAGTTTCAACACAAAATTCCAAACACCAAATTAGATTAAATATAATTTAGAGAACATCTGTTGACCTTCATGTTTTTCCAGCCTCCCTCTTATTAGTCACGGTGTCCACAAAGCTCACTATTTTTAATTTTGATAATATACTATTCAATTTTATTATCTCTGATATGGGGATGATAATTCTCCATTATTAAATGATATAACATACACAAGACATCTGGGTCAGAGCAGATGCACTCGTTAGTGGTTGGAGGATAGAGACAGATGTGAGAAATAAAGGGATTTTAAATGGCAGCACAAAGTTAACCCAGAACATACATTTTCACCCAAGCAGCAGATTTAGCAAAAGTTAGATGGAAAAAAAAAAAGCACTATCATGAACTGGGTACAGCAAAAACCTTCCAGAATATAAAAAATTGTTACAATGTAGCAAATAGACTATATTATAAATGCTCTATTGAATAAATCAGACATGCCCTTTTAGGTGTAAAATTATGTCCTTTCAAGTTTCAATAAAGGGATAGGCTTCAGAAAGTGCGGACCATATTGTATATTTTCAACATCTAACTTAGATTTTCCTGTGACAATTGCATTGTTAAATTTTGCCTGAAACTTGAGAGCAATTCTACAAACAAGTAGCATTTGGAAGAAGGCATTTGCTTAATACCTCAATTGTTATTGTTTCCCCCTAGATATGAGTATAAAATGCTGTTTGATGATCTATTATGTTGAAAGACCTGACCCCCTTATGAGGAAAGTTAGACCCCTAGCACACTTGGAGCCAGAAACAGAAATAGGACTGAAATTGCCTGCTTGACCAAACCCCACCCAGCTGCATTCTTTTCCCTAAGAAACGGGTGACCTTGGCCTAGCCCCAGGGCCAGAGGCACAATGTTTCAGGAACTAGCTAACCACAAAAATGTGCAACTGCCTTGTGACTAACTTAGAACATTCTGTACTTCCCCATAACGCAAATTCTTTCTGTTCCCCACCCCTTGCTTTGTGCTTTTTCCCTTGCTTTGTGTTTTTTTCCTTTAAATACCCCTGACTTCAGCTGCTCGGGGTCAGACTCCTCTGCTCCTGCATGGGTTATGAGCTCCACCCCAGTGCACTGGTCCCCCCAATAAAC
>CM052720.1:34163211-34179436 GCA_028551405.1 Uromys caudimaculatus | reverse complement strand
GAGAGCCAGAGAGAGAGGAGGAGGCAAGCAGCCCATTTTATAGTGTGCCAGGCACACCTGGCTTTTGCCAGGTAACTGTGGGGCGGAGCCTAGACTAAATGACAACACTTATCAGCTTGGCTTTTAATATGGATATGAGATCTGATCTCAGGTCTCCAGACTTTCAGGGCAAGCACTTTACCGACTGCATCCCTGCCATTCAACAGTGTTTTCTTTTAAGTTAGGTTTCTTCTAATAAAGAACTGCTTCTTTTGTAATTTCTGTTAACCTTTGCCATTCCTAATCCATTTTGCAGGCAAGATGTCTTGCCTGTGGCTTAAGCTGTGGCTCTGCTTGGCAATCTGCCCTCTTCAGTCGCTAGTGAGATGCCTCAATGAAACACCTGCTTCTGCTCTCTCTACCTGCGGCATCCAAGCACCTTATCTTCCACAGGAGGAAATTGAAACTTACACATTTCAAGGGTATTCTTTGATTTAGCCAGATTACCAAGTGAAGCGGGGACATTGGGAACCCATCTTTCCCGCTTCTCACTCTCATGTCAGGTGGCTGCCTTTCCTCACCTCTGAAATAAAAGTCAGAAACATGGGTTGAGTCTGCCTGTCAAGTCTCAGGTGACTTGAGTCCATCTTCCAACAAGGTATAAGCCCTGATTCTGGATCTGTGTCCCTCCGGAGCAGGCACATGGTGGGAAGACATTTAGGGCCAGCAATGATGATAGGGAGACAAACCGTTGGCCATTTGCAAATGTGTGCTTTCTGTGGGCTCCTAGTTATGTCAGGCTGATGGAGCTGATACCTGAGATTACATGAGAAAGCAGAAGAGTTAAATTGACATAAACATGTAAGTATGAAAGAAAGCTCTCCGTTTCATAGTTTTAGTCAAAATTACTTCATTGATTCCAACACTATAAAAGGGTTAAGTGCTTCTACCAGCAAGATGACGCCTGATAAGCTACCTCATTTCTCTTTTAGATAGAATATTAAGCGTTAGTATGTCAGGAATTCAATGACAAGACTGAAAGAAAAATATATTCTCAAAGTACGGTAATAAAAATGGGAATTTTTAGATGTCTAATAAATTACCCTAAATCATAGCCTTTAATTAAAAAAGGAAGAAGAATGGCAATTGAGAAAGTATATTTATGTAATTATGTTAACGAAACACAAATCTGAACAAAAATCTACTAACCAATTTGTTTGTGTGTTTACTTATTTATAATTAACCGACACCTATTTAAAAAATGTATTTTATTAGGAGTGTACTTAACTTAATGGTAAACGAAACAGAGGCCTTAGGCCAGTAGAAACATTATCCTAAGAGGTGACAGGCAGGGTGAGAATGGTCATTGAGAAAGAGCTACAGGAAGATACCAACATTAGGCTTGAAGCTGATGCCATTTCCTACTTGGTGAGTAGGGGTTAATTCTTAAAATGGACAGAGGAGGGAAGGAAGTGGGGAAGAAAAGCAGGTCGGGAGGGAACTAGGGATGGTGAGGACAAGGAAAGTTTTTAGTCCCAGTGGTTTCTACCCCGCCTTTGTTCATTTAGTCACACAACTTTTATTATTTACAATAACCCTTAAACAATACAAGAGCTGGGCAGATATCTACCCTTTATGCCATTATGTCTATTTCCCAGCCAGTAATCCCATTATATAATTTGCCGAATTTCCTCTAGGCTGCTTTTAAGTCCAATTAGCCTACCAACATGGCCGCTATTTTATGACTCACCTCACTCATGGAGGCTTCCTTCTCCATTCACCTTCTCGCCCTCATGGTTCTCCCACAGCCCTAAGCCCAGGAACCCTAGATCCTACCTATGTCTCTTCTGCCCAGCTATTGGCTGTCAGCATCTTTATTCGTCCATCAAAAATAACTTGGGGGCAAGGGGCAAGGTCCCAAAGCATCACTGTCACTTGGGTCTATGTGCCTACTCTCTAATCTCCAGGGCAACTAGGTCTTTGGGGCTGCACTTAGCATTACAATACATAGCAAAAGACCAAGCCTCAACAGGAGGAAGGGAGGGCACGAGAGGAGACCATTTCAGGAACCAGGTACATGGAGTTCTGAGTTCCAGTCAGAGGTTATCATGTCACATGACCATCCCAGGGTGGTGATTTTACCTTTTGGAAGAGATAATAAGACAAACAAGCAATGAGCTCAAAGTATCTTTAGACAAGGTATCTAAAACAACAGTTACTGGCCCATGAGACCAGACAGATGAGAAATATCTGCAGTGCCAAGGAACCTGGGCAGATCTGGATGTAGGGATGACGTCATTTGCATTTTCGTTGATTGTACTAGTAGGTAAACAGAGCTCAGCAATATGGAAATTCATTAAGGACTCTTACAGAGCAACAGCAATCTAAGACACTGTGCCTGAGGCTATGTGACAGTACTTCAGTCTCCATCCCCATAATAGACTTCACCTTTTGATTTCTGTCCTCCCTATAGACCTGATCAAGACAGAAAAAGTTATGGCATTGACCCATATAACAAAGGACTGGAGGTCACTACTGCAGGTGAGAACCTCAAGCGCCAAAGCTCATAGACCAGGAGTCATTCCAACCATGAGAGTCTGTAAGAGAACTTCAGTCTCAAACTACAGACTCCACTGACAATCCATACCAGATTTGTGAGGCTGTAGAGCACAGAATCCATGTATTGTGTGCTTGGTAGACCTATGAGTCTTGAGTTTTCAAAGTGGCAAGAATAATCCTTCTGTGAGGGAAGCCAGGTCAGCAGAAGAATGCCCTAAAATTATGGGCTTGTGAGTTGAGTTCATTCTTTAAATGAAGAGCCTCTCAAGCAACTTATTGAAGGCACCACCCTGATTGCTTCCTGCTGCTTTCAATGCAGTGAGAGAGATGAAGTAAGGAAGAGCGTTGGATGCAGAGGCCAAGACCTGGAGGCCTTAAAAACCTTCAGCTTCCCTCCAACATGGAAAAAGGCTGTTAAAATGTAGAAATTGCTTTTGATTATATGGTGTAGAGGAAAAGGGAAGAAGTGTACAGCCTTTTGCTCAATTTTCTGGAAGATCAGAAGGCCACAATATTGCCCTGCACCAAGGGCTTTTGCTAGAGATTAAGTGACTGCTTCAGACTCTGTCAATCATCAGTAAAGCCTGAGATTCTCTAAAGGCCATGCCCCTCCACCAGGTGAAAGCTGATTGAGAGGAAGGACTGTGGATGTGGCCTCTGCCCTACTGAGAGCCCTTGAAGACACCCAAGACCCGTGACTATATCATTTGAGCAAACACTCCAAGACAGATTGCAAATAACTGAGAGAAGTTTGTTATGGCACCAAGTATGTGGGAAGGAGGCTGATAAACCTGCCCAGTGACAATTACAAGCAACCTGAACTTCATCCCTGTCTTTCTCTGACCTGGGGAACACTCTGTAAGTAAGTACTTGTTTTACAAATAATGAAGTGGCTCCTTTGCTCTTTCTTCTTCCCTCTTCTTCTTCTTCCCTCTTCTTCTTCTTCCCTCTTCTTCTTCCCTCTTCTTCTTCTTCCTCCTCCTCCTCCTCCTCCTCCTCCTCCTCCTCCTCCTCCTCCTCCTCCTCCTCCTCCTCCTCCTTCTTCTTCTTCTTCTTCTTCTTCTTCCTTTTAAGAGTAGCTTTATTGAGTTCAGATGAAAACTATCTATTAGATTTAGCAAAAACAAAAACAAAAACAAAACAAAAAGAACAACCAACCAAACCAAAAAACCCAGAGCAACAACAAAAACCAGTCAAAGTCAGTGATCTTTGAACTAGATCTCAGCTTATTGTGAAAGTTTTTTCTTCATCTAGTTGTTGGAGGTTAGAATATAACCTGTTAAACATAAAATACTTAATTTTTTTTGCTTAATGCATTCTAATGGTAATTACTCCTCTCTTCTTTTTCTTCACTGACAGAATTCTCTACAAGGACTAGTCAGAGATTGTGTCAACTGGCTTCTTGTTTACAAAAATCTTCAAAAGCTTCCTGATATGTCAATCCTGTTGCCAGGGGATTTGAGACTGACACAGTTTCTCAGCTTCCTGAAGAACTGCAGAGCACAGGAAGATGAGGGAAGTCAAGCGGGCTGCCATTGTGACGGGTCCTTAGCATAACACAGGCTCTGTGAAAAGGCTGATTTGTCTAGGATATTTGCTAACAGGATTCTTAGTCTGGAGAAATTTCTCCATAGCAAGATACCTTGAACAGTAAGCACAGCTGCCATGCACTAAGAGGTGTCAGCAAACTGCTTGCTCTCAGGCCACTTGGTGTGTTCAGTGTGCAGCCCCATTGGATTACCTCCATAGCTTGACCTCAGGGTCATTCCGTGTCCTTAGGATGGAAGCAAGTCTCATAATTATTATACTCATAAAAGCGCTCAGATATATAAATATGTGTCACTTATATGTGGCATAGTGGTTTACAAAGTTAAGATGATGGCTTGAAAAACAGGGCCTTTGTAATCTCACAGTTTTCACAGGTCACAGTCCAAGCACATGTAATATGGGTCACAGTCTAAACACACATAACATGGATTACAGACCAAGCACACAATACACGGATCCTGTGCTTTACAGTCTCACAAATCTGATATGGGATTGTCAGTGGAGTCTGTGTTGGCATTCTGTCTAAACTCCACCCCACAGTTACCTGGCAACAGTCAGGTAGGCTCCTCCCCACAGTTGCCTGGCAACAGCCCCGTGGGTCTGGCCCACTATAAAAGGGGCTGCTTGCCCCCTCCTCTCTCTCTTATCTCTTTCTCTTGCCTCTCTCTTACTTCCCTTACCTCTCCCTGTTTCCTTCCCCCCTCTCTCCACGCGGTCATGGCCAGCCTCCACCTCTCTACTTCTCTACTCTCTTCCTCTCTCTGCCTTTCTCTGCCTCTACTACCCTCTTAACTCCCCTCCCCATGCCCTAAATAAACTCTGTTTCTATACTATACCTTCCCATGTGTCTGGTCCCTCTGGGGGAAGGAATGCCTGGGCTTGGGCCTGCACGCCCTTCCCCCACACCCACCTCCCTATACCTCCATAACATCTTTCTCTCTATATTTTTATAAACACATCGGTCTGTAGCTTTATTTGAGACTGAAGTTCTATCAGACTCCCATGGTTGGAATGACTTCTGGTCCATGAGCTTTGGAGTTTGGAGCTTGGAGCTCTTAACTTCAGTAGTGGTCACCAGTCCTTTGTTATATGGGTCAATGCCATATCTTTTTCTGTCTTGATCAGGCCCATAGGGAGGACAGGAATCAAAAAGTGAAGCCTGTTATGGAGATGGAGACTGAGATACGGTCACATAACCTCAGGTATTGCATACGCTATAGCTCAGAACATGCCACAAGAGTCACCCATACTGCAAAGGAGTATAACACTAGATGGTAGAAACCACAGGGCCAACTTCAAGTCTACCTGCCCCAAGGCTGACATGCATAAGGGATAGCTCTCCTTTGAATGAAAACAAGGGGTGAGAGTCTGTTGTCAGCATAGACTCCTCCTTGATTCCCAAAGCATGTCTACAGCTGCACAGCTACTGTGCTTTGTCATAGTGACGATGTGAACAACAGGCGACCCAAGCTTTTGCCATAAAGACGTGAAAATCTACTTTCTACTTCCTGAGGCTCTTTTACATGTCAATTGAAAGTCTATCTGGGGCCTAAAGAGTAGAAAACTTTACAGGCTAGTAATTATCAGTTGGTTATAATTTTCACTTTCAGATGGCTTTCCTTGTTCAAGGCCAAGATCAACCTTGAGTTTGTCACTGGTGCTAGAACCTGGCTGTGTGTGACGACTGGAACCTTCTCCTGTTGATCTTTATCCCCAGAGTGCTAAGGGAAGGAAGGAATAAAATAGAATAAGGTAAAAAGACCAATTATGATATATTGATTGATTGATTTATCTAATAATTTACTTAAAGCTTTTCTTGCTCGGCCTATTTGCTAAACATGACTTCACTTGCTATCTGAAACAAAATGACAAGGAGAAATAGCTAAAACAGTGGATCCTTAACAACCAGCAGACTATAGAGCCTTCTGTAAAATCTCTTGTGCTTGCCCAACCCACCTTGAGGTTTTAGAGTGTAAAATAAGACAAGGTGGACCCAGTATCAAAGCCTTTCAGCAACTATCCTGACTTTGGTCTACTAGTCACTTCTCTCTTCCACTCTCACTGGTGTTGGGACCTAACAAAAAACTGTGATCCGTACTTGAAGAGAAGTATCCAAAGCCTCCTAGTGAGTCCGTTCAGCCTTGATGCTATATTAACACTGTTCTGTATCGAAACACTGGTGATAAAGAACTCTGCCTTCTGAGTCATACAGGATGCGTTTGTTTTAAAAGAATCAAGAACTAAGGTAATCGCTGAAGGTATCAGCTAAAAATGGCTGATTCCAACAATTGGGAAATATTTCTTTCTTTCATTATTTTAGTTTTTACATTCTGTGGTGTGTGTGTGTGTGTGTGTGTGTGTGTGTGTGTGTGTGCACTATAGCATATTCATGAGTGTTAGAGGACCATTGATGGAAATCAGCTCTGCCTTTCTACCACAGGAGTTGCAGGGACCAACCTTTGGTCTTTAAGCAACTTTACCTGCTGAGACACCTTGCTTAGCCTAATGTTTCTTTTAAACCTGAAGTTCTTTGGTTTCCCATGCTGCAGTGGGTGAGCCCACACCTATGTACATATGTGCAGCACTAATTGGATATAATGGTAAATATAAATATAGATACAGATACAGATATGGACACAAAGTCAGCAGGGTACATTTTGGCGGTATACAGGGGAGTAAGGGGGCATGGTGTTTTGATTATAATGTATTATATAGATGTATGACATTTTCAAATAATAAAAATAATTTTTGAAAGCTACAACAGTCTATTAGGAATCCAGTTAACTATTCATTATTAAAAATAGGTTAAATTTATAGAAAAACCATTTTACAATAAACATTCAGTATCCACCACTGAAGAAGGACTTTGTCCAGGCCTTGAGGTTAAAAATTCTTAAATAATAATAATAACAACAACAACAACAATACCTTGCCTTAAGAAGTTGAGATCCAAACAGAAAAGAAACATGAAATGTATAAAATTAGTTCCAGTGTAAAACTGGTAAAATTAATGCCATAAAAAAATGTGATTAAAGTTCCGAGAGAAAGTTAGCTTATGGTTGGCTAGAGAATTGCACAGATACAGTAGTTAAGTTCTAAGAACCAAAAATGAATAAATTATTGACTATGATAATGAGGAAACTAACTGCTGATGGGAAGAACTGATTGAGAATCCATTACCAGAGCCACGAAAGGACAGGAGGTAGAGGGACCCAGCAATGTCTTCAGACTGGCAAGGACTAAGACAATGAGAATGAGACTTAAAGACATAGGCAGGGCATGAATTTTGAGGACATAGAAAGGTGGGGCTGTGTTTCAGTTTCCAGGATCCGACACTCAGGCCATCATCAAAATAGGAGGCAGGAATTCATTTGAACTTCTGTTGTCCTTCAGTCTTCAACATTGTTTGATAGAATTTCGAGTCCTGGATTAAGAAAGATAAATCTTATCTGGAAATTTGGAATAGACTCAGAGTCACAACAGGAGCCTGGAAACCAATCAACAACACAAACATTTCAAAAGCTTCTGTGAGAATTGGTGGCCTTGAAGTCAGAGCACAGCCACAGGCAGTGAACCGCAGTGAGTAGCTAGAGTCGGGTGGAAGAGACTGAATAACAATGATAAAGGCAGAGCCATAAACTCAGGAATGAACTAAACAGTGCATGGTGGTGGGAAAACTTCTTTCAAAGAGTGAGGGAAGGGTAACAAACTGCAATGTGCTTTTTAATTTTCGGGATAAATGAGGACCTGTCCTTTATGCTGCCCAGGTATAGATTGAGTTGCAGATTACACAGAGCATCAAGGCCACCCCTGGGCCATACAATATGCTGAGGCTGGAATACTGGGGAGATGTCTTGTTAAGGGTGATGCAATACAAATGCCTGAGGAAAAAAATGCATAAATAAAACAGATTGAAATCATTGACTTCGCGGGGCAGTGGTGGCGCACGCCTTTAATCCCAGCACTTGGGAGGCAGAGGCAGGTGGATTTCTGAGTTTGAGGCCAGCCTGGTCTACAGAGTGAGTTCCAGGACAGCCAGGGCTACACAGAGAAACTCTGTCTTGAAAAACCAAAAAAAAAAAAAAAAAAAAAAGAAAGAAAAAAGAAAGAAATCATTGACTTGTTACGAGAACAAGTCTAGAAACAAACTAGGGAAGGAACTCCTTATGTTCAAGAAGTAGAAGAATATCAATGTGTTAGTTAGGACCTTTGTCAACCTGACACTAGATAGAGTGATTTGGAAAGAGGGAATGCCAATAGAGGGGTGGCCAATGACAATAGAGGGGTGGCCTCTATCAGTTTGTAGGCAAGTCTGGAGAACATTGTCTTGACTAATGGTTGATGTGGGATGGCTCAGCTCAATGTGGGTGGGACCAATCCTTGGCAGTTGATCCTGGCTTATATAAGAAAGCAAACCAAGGCAAGCAAAAACAGTCAGTAATGTCCCTCCATAGCTTCTGCATCAGTTCCTGCCTCCAGGTTCCTACCTTGAGTTCCTGCTCTAACTTCCCTTCTTTAAGAGCTATATGCTGTAAGCTAAAATAAGCCCTTTCCTCTCTAAGTTGGTTTTGGTCATTGCCTTTTATTTTATACAACACTGGATAAGCCATTAAGGAAACAAGAGGTGGAAATATAATGTGGTATAGAGACGAGCACCAGGAGCGTTAAGAAAGGCTGCCATGAAGCAAGGATCTGAACATCATTATTTGTATTCTTAGCTTCCATTCCAGCTTTGGGATAACATGTGGGGATTTCCCCACAGGTTTTGCCGCAGGCAGGGGAAAACAATCAGGGTGGGGTAAGGATGAAACCCAGCTCAGCCTGATTTTATTGTAACTGGTGCTGGGCCAGAACTCTTCTAGAGTCTGGCCCAGCTCATTTTACTTTAGTCATATTTAAGCACAGCACAGTTTTGGGGGAAATGTACTCATATAACAATTAACTCAGTCCCAAGTGTACACCAGCTTAAGACCTGCTTACATTGAGATTCTTTACAAAGTACACCTGGTTTCTTTTCACAAGAACGGGTACTGTTGATTCAGAGATAGTGCCCAAGATTGATGGTCTAGAGAGTTTGACTCAGGTAAACATCATACCTTTGGGTGTCAGGATCGGCCTGGCCCTAAAATAACATAGAAGTCCTTTGGGTTGTTGTAAATCACTAGTGGCATTATCCATCAAGGGTGGGTTTTATGGCCAAAAAGAAATGCTCAAGATTTAAGGGGAAGAGGCCTGGGATAAATAAAAACAAATTTCTGGAAGATATGAGTAGAGCCTGTATCACCAGACACCAAAGGATCACTAGGTTGTAAATTTCTGGCAACCAAGGAGAACTGTGAAGCATCTCATTCCATTGAAGAGGTAAGCTGTGTGTTTAACTTTCCTGGCTTCTCCAGTGCTTATCTCTATGCTCAAGGCTGATTTGTCCTCTAGAATAAAAGACTTAGAAGGAAAAGGAGTTTATTTCAGCTCATGATTTCAGGTTATAGTCCACTATCCCAGGGAGTTACAACAACAGGAGATGGAGAGACCTTGTTACACTGTATCTACAAGAGAACAGTAGATGCATGGGGTTGTACTCAACATGCTTACACACACACATACTCACTCTCTCCTTTTCAGTCCCATCATGAAGGGGTGACATCCACATTTGAGGACGACCTCCCTACTTCAATTAAACTATTATAGAAAATCCTTCCCAGGCATGCCCACATCCCAACATAATGTCAATAACTCACTGAGACTCCCTTCCCAGGTGATTCTACATTGGATGAAGGTGGCGTTGATGATTGAAACCAACCATCACATGTATCTAAAAGACAAAAGGTTCTTGCTTTCTGTATCACTCTGTAATAAATCTAATGCTGCACTGAGAGATTTTATTGTATAGTGTAATGTGAGTGTTCTAATACACAGGCATGATCTCTAGTCATTCCCCTTCGAATGGATGAATAGCTTCCGGGTAGTAAGAGTCTCTTAAATCAGAACACACACACACACACACACACACACACACACACACACACACACACACACACAAACTGTCTTTAAGTAAACAAAACCATGTCTCAGTTATTTATAGACTCTCACGTGTTCTATTGGCCACCACACTTTTCTAAATACAGTCACATCACAGGAAAATTAGCAGGCATTTCATTCTTTAGCATTCCAGAACACTGCTGGACCGGGCCACTGCAACACTAAACCTAAGTGTAAAAATGTGTTCCTTTAACGCTAAAGTCAGTGGATTTTATCAGTGAATTTTATTCTTCTGTTGCCAATCTGGAATTTCATCCTTTACGTCTTCGACACACAATACCGCTTTACTGAGAATTACGCATCTATCTTCTATAACTCTACAGTCCAGTGAGATATAGAAACACTAATATTTGAAGACTTCATAGGTGATTTCTACAAATCAAGAGACTTACTTCTTGCTCCTTTTCAGAAGCATCGCCATAGACTCTTTGAGCCAACATAGAAGTCCTGCTCACTGAAGCCTCTATGTTGATGATACCCCAGGATAGGCCCCACAGACAGAACTTCTGAGAAGACTGAGTGGACTCAGGTAAGCTGTTGTATATCCAACTCCCAGACACAAAGTGTGGTTAGGAGGACAATGACTTAAGTTTCTGAATCTTTACACTTGACACTGTGGAGCAGGCAAGGTACATCAGCCAAGTGTGTCCTAAGCTGCCAATTCATTAGCAAAATAAGTAATTGGTACCTTGAACCAATCTTGTTTAGAATTCTTTGTTATATGGCCACAGTACTGAAAATATTTAATAATAAAGGAATATATATATATATTATATATATATATTATATATGCATTTAATATAATAGGAACAAGTTTGCTGCTCAAATTCTGGAAATTGAATTAATACTTTACCTTTTGCCTTGACCCCATTACAGATATGTGGGTTCTGTCTGGCTCCAATCAATCCCAAACGAGAAAATGAATTCAGCAAACAATCCAGGGAGTGGTTTCCTGCTTCTGTCTGCTTAGGGTCTTCATTTTTCATACATTGCATTTTACAATGAATTTAGAGTGTTCATTTCGAATTACAAAACAGGGCTGGAGAGATGGCTCAGCGGTTAAGAGCACTGACTGCTCTTCCGGGGGTCCTGAGTTCAGTTCCCAGCAACCACATGGTGGCTCACAACCATTGAATTACAAAACATCTACCTGATCATATAGTCTAATGTTTTCCTTACATCGTTGTTTAGGCGAATGGTGTTTAATTAAATATTAAAAATGCTTTTCAAAATAAGCCAGTGATCATCTTTCCTTGAATAAGTGAACTTTTTCTGAGATAGTAAAATTAGTTTTATAAGGTGTGGTTTTATCTACTATGTAAATTGATTAGATATCGATATTCTTAACATCAAAGATGGCTTCACATATACATTTCAGAGCAATTTAGTCTGTATTGATGATTTAAAAGACCAAGCTTAGAGACTCTGCAAAAGCTGTGTTCTTGTATTTCACAGTTACTGTCCTGGTAAAATCCACACCAACTGGGTGTTTCATCTGAAACATCATGGAATTCGGCTTGTAGAAGTCTTCTGTGGGCCTTATTTTAGAGTGCTAATATAGACTACACCCAATAAGGAATTCCTTCCTCTTTGCTGTTAAAGTCTGTTGAACATGTCTAGTGGTTACAGACTAAAAATAAAATACTTTAATAATTAATATTTAATAAAAATATATAGTCAGAAAGATTGCTTAGGAACAGGTACTGTTCTTCCAAAGAAACCCAGTTTGACTCCCAGCACCCACCAACTGCCTGTAACTCCACATTCAGGGGATCTGATGTTCTCTTCTGGTATATGGGTATCCACACACATGCAAACATACCCACTTACCACACACACACACACACACACACACACACACACACAAAGCTTAAATTTAAATCTTTACAACTGAATAGTAAAAATGCCAATACTCAGCAAAAAAAATCCTTTTAGAATTGTCAAGGGAAAAATATGTTTTGCACAGTTCATATAAAAAATACTTTCAACAAGTCATATTTGAAAATAAGATATTTAAGTGCTAAAACATTGCAGGTAAGTCACAGTGAGAAAGTTGTCCCATCTCCTTTATTTTGGTTCTCTTCGACTTTTCAATTATTTTTTTATTATATTTTTTTCTATAGGTTGCCATTCGCACAATTGTAAAACAGGTTGTTGAAAATAGTCTGTGATGTATATCATTCAGTTTATGGATCTCTGGACACCAAACCTGGTACCTACAAAGATGTCAGAAAAAAAATCTAATTGGATATCAAGGCAGGAAAATAGAAATGATCAAGAAAATAGAAGAAATATCATTTAAGTTGAAAGCACAGAAGTTTACCATCCTTGACAAGAATAGTTACTAACAGAAAGCTTTCTCCCATCTAAGGTCATGAAGACACAACAATATAAATTAAATACTACAAGATTTAGGACTTCCTGGAGAGTTTAAGGTTAAAATGTCAAACCTATTATAAAGTGTGAGAAATTCTAAAGTGCCTGATTTAAGAATCAGGAACCAGACCCAAAAGAGATGAACAATGTGTAAATGTTACCATTACTGATGAGTTACACAATCTGTATCACTTTACCAGGTGTTCTCAATAACCTTCCTTCCCTGAGGTGAAAGGAGGGGCAGTTAGAAGGATCTCAACAATTTAACATTTTGTGAACATTTCATAGGACTGGGAAATATCCTATATGCAGATTACGTTCCCAAGGGGTCTGTGATTCCCTCAGAGTCTAGGGCTTACTTTATCAGTTTCATGATCTCATTCCATGTGACACAGTGATACTACCATACATCATAGACACCCTAGTCCAGGCCTTCTCACAAAGATTGTCAAGGGGTGAACACTGCAAGCCTGGCTAACATTAGCTTAAAACAGGCATGCTACTGACACACAGCCATAACTTCATGAGAAGATTAAAGCAATGGCCCTCAGAGTTTCAACTGTGTTTATGAAGGAGTTTGACTAAATGCGTGCTCACAGGAATCCTGAAGGCATGGTGGCACTGTCTCTTTTTATTTATATTTTAGTAACTATTTTAGATTTAAGTAAGTGCACCGCATGCATGCCTGTAGAGGTCAGATCAAGGACTAGGAGCTCCTAGAACTGGAGTTACAGGTAGTTCTGAGCTATCCTGTGTTTGCTAGAGTTGAACCTCACTCCCTTAGAAGAGCTGCCAGTGCCGTTATCCATTGCGTCATCTCTCCAGCCTCACTCTCTTCATTTTAAAACAGATTTTGACTTTTATTGATTATGGGGATAATATTCTATTTGAGTGTTTCTAACACTTTGAATAACTCATATCTCTCCGTTTAATTTTGAAGGAAAGAAATGCTGCAAATTTAACAGCTAGCTACTAAATGAAGTAAAACAAATTTGCCAACTTTCCTACCTCAATAGGAACTGAGTTTAGCAAAAATTCCTGGAGGTTCTAGAGAAACACTACAAACTGGTAGTCGTGGGGATTGTGGATCATTTGTGTTTGCTAATTGGCCTCATGAGGGAAAAGATTTTTTTCCCTTGTTTTCTATCTTGATGTTAATAGATAGTTTTGTAACCCGGAGCAAGGAGAGAGCCAAAGGTAAATCACCAGCGTCCTGGAGAAAGGAAAACAGATGGTGTAGCTTCCTTGATCTTTTTGCATCTGGTTAACTCCAAGTGCTTGCCAAAGACAATTCCATATGTGAACATGGCCAGAGGCTTCCAGGAAGAATTTACATGGACAACTTCAACTTCTTCTCCTCCTCCTCCTCCTCCTCCTCCTCCTCCTCCTCCTCCTCCTCCTCCTCCTCCTCCTCCTCCTCCTCCTCCTCCTCCTCCTCCTCCTCTTCCTTCTCTTCCTCCTTCTCTCTCTTTTGGGCCGGGCTCAGGGAGTCTTCCTCGGGGGTCTCTGGACCAGCCGAATGTGAGTGTCCTGGCAAGGGGGAGGGAGTGTGAGCGGAGGCAGAATTTCCTTTGCTTCGGTCCCTATTGCCGCTGCCTGGATAGCGCCAGGACTCTGCACTCACCGCCCTGTGCTGAGCCAGGCCCGGGTGGCCGGAGATGGGGCGGGCTGCGAGTGTGCACTGCCTTGGCCACTCTCCTGCTCCGAGCCAGGTCCTGGCCGCAGCGCCATCCCCGCAAGACCCGCAGCCACTATCAGTGCACGCCCCAGTGCTCTGCCCCGAGAGCGGGAGGCTTCAGGTTGCAGGAGAGCGGATCTCTTCCCAGGCTGAAAGTGTTACAGCTCTTATGATAGACGCTCTCAGATGCCGGAGTAGTTTTCGCACCTTTATTCCTACCTTTATTCCTTCTGGATGGCAGGCAGCGGCAGGCAGGAGCGGGCAGGGCAGGCAGGGCAGGCAGAGCAGGCAGAGCAGGCAGAGCAGGCAGAGCAGGCAGAGCAAGCAGAGAAAGTACACTGATCAGGACGGTCTGATATACTGTTTGGGAGGGGTCAGGGGTTTGGCAACCGATACTTCTCATTGGTTTGGTCTGGGGGCTTTGTAGTGCCTCATTTGCTTGTGGGAGGACTCAGAGTTGCTTTCTATGTGACAAGTCTCACATGCCAGGCCTCTATCTAAATAGGGGTTGTGAAAGCTGTAGCTGTTTTTACAGGAGTCTTCCGGGAACGTCAAAAACATAATCCGGTCCCTCGTGGATATTTCACTGCTCATGAATATTCCACTGGGTCTCCCAGAATTTTCAGCCTGTGTTCAACCAGGTATCAGATTGCTTGCCACAGACCACTGCCCCACCGCCCCACCTCTCTCTCTCTCTCTCTCTCCCTCCCTCCCTCCCTCCCTCCCTCCCTCCCTCCCTCCCTTCCTCCCTCCTTTCCTTCTGGAAAGTCCAACCAACTCCATTTTGAAGAAACTCCATTTTGAAGAAACTCCATTTTGTGGGAGACCAGAGGCTAAACTCCAATTTCAGGAAGCAAATCACAAAGTCCACCTGAGGAAACACTTCATGGCAACCCTGCCGTCCTGCCCCCTCTCTTCCCCCTCCCCCCTTCCCCTCCTCCCTCCCACCTACCCCCAAACCCTTAGCTAACAGAAGCCATCCTACAGAGAATAGATAACTTGATCATTCTGTTTGTCAGGTGGTTTTGCCCCTGTGTTCGGTTCCTGCAGATTACACCAGAAATGCAGTTTTTAAAATATTAACTTGCTGACCCAAGCTTGCTGTAACTACAATAAAAGCCCTGCACCCCTAGACTACAGGCTCCCACTTTGACCCGCTGTGATGGGGACAGTGAGAGACCTTCTTAATAAAGACCCTTATGTGTTTGCATAGTAATTGGCTCCTAGGTGGTCTTTGGGGTCTCTGGGACTTGGACATAACACTTCCTCCCCCTCCCTTTCTTCCTGCCTTCCTCTCCTTCTCTCCCTCCCCTCCTCTTTCTTTTCTGAACACTAAATGTCAAGAAAGGCTGTCTACTGGTGTAGGAGCTGATGCAAGCATCAAGGCCTCCTTGGCCTCTGTCAGACTGTGCCAAGGCATTTTCCATTTCCCCCATCCCATACAGTTCTGGTCAAACCCAGAGTCTCCATCCAAAAAGATGCAAGTGCCTGTTTTACATGGAATTAACTTGCCAGCTAAGCCATTCAGAGAATGGTGGCTGCTCAAAAAGACTATTAGTTTTTAAAGAGGTTAAGAGAAATAGATATTTTGACATTTAGATTTTTCTCCAGGCCAGCAGATTTCATTTGAATTTTCACATATTTACTTTACTATGCTGTATAAATGTATCTATGCAATCTAAGTGGTTAGTTTTTGTGTTTTTATTTATCAAAAATCATCAGCCATTTCCCTTGAGATTTTATATAGAATATGTGTATGTGAGTGTTTATGAACGAAACTTGGATTTAAGCACATTTATTACCAATTTCATTGGCTCTGCTTGTAGCATCATGTTCTATGGGTTCCTATGTTTAGGTTATATTTAAAATAATAAATTTATTCAAATTCTTTTTTTTTTCTTTTTTTTTTTTTTTTTTTTTTTTGACTCCTTCAGGGGTGTTTATTTCCCATTCAGAAGAGAAGCAGGGACAGGCTCCTCTGCCTGTTGAGGCTGGGCCTGGCAGACACCACAGGGACTGGGGATAGGGAGGGGAGGCACAGGAGAC
>CM052720.1:34100206-34162711 GCA_028551405.1 Uromys caudimaculatus | reverse complement strand
GGAATTCCCTCACAGAGGCGGGGAGGGGGAGGGGACACGGGGTTTCTAAAGAAAAGGGGAATCATCGGAAATGTAAATAAAATATCAAAAAATAAATAAAAAAAAAAAAAGAAAAAAAGAAAAAAAAAAAAAACAAAAAAAACAAAGCTGCTTATAAGAGGCAGGCTATTTGCACGAAAGAGACACTCTCCAATGTGTTGAGCTACTTGCATGGTGTGCAGCATGCTCCAGGTTTCCAGCTTGCATGAGCCATCACTCATGTATAGGTGGGCTTTTGGTGGTACAGTTGTCTTTGAGTCATTTCTGCTCTTGAAAGTAGCTCCTCACTCATATTCCTGCACGTAACACCAATAAACTGACTCTTTCATCAGGTTAAGATTTGGTGATATACTAATGTTGTCTGGTCTGAAATTGGTTCTCTATCTAAGGTTACCTAGCTGCTTGTAAATACTTGGAGAAGGGGGGAATTAATAAATCTGATCTGTCCAGGGACTTCCTTAAGTCTCTGATTTGTTTACTTCCTGAGTTTAAAGAGCTTCTTTGCAGTATGGAGTTTCATTCTCTTTAAAATACCCTGTGTCTTAATAATTTCCCTCCAAGATGGATGGTTTTATCTTGGAGGGAAATTGCTACATAGCACTTGATTCCAACAGGACTTTACAGTGGCTTACTACATTGACTGGATCTGGACTTACTCTGTTCTGTCATATGAGATGTAAACAGTTGTTGAACAAATATCTAGACATTTGATGGCATCTCTTAAGGCTTAATGTCAACCAACACCAAGCATAAACATAGGGGCTGGTATAAGTTGGTGGCAAACCTAACATGGTGATACAAGTTATTGAAATTTGCATAGTATAAAGAGAATTGCTTTTGTCCATGTTATAGAAAGAGTTGTTAATGATGCTCAAACTGGCTTCCTAGTATGTATGAGAACCAAGGTTCTCTCCCTAGCACAATATCATCAACAAGGAAAGACAAAGATATACCTGTATACCCGGAATGAAAATGATCAACTGAGTTAAAAGTAACAAAGATTTAATTAGATCAAACTTTCAAAGAGAAATGATCTATTTAGTTAAAAGATAAAATAATTAGCAAAGATAGACCACAAATAAAATAAATTACTGAATTAAAAGGATAATTATAATATTTTAGATTTTATATAGTGCTGAAGGAGTCTCTGCTCATAATGATTTATTCTCAGTGGCTTTCAGTTCTGAATCACTTTATAGACACCTGAATGCAGTAATTGAAGCACACAATTTCTGCACATTGTCTACATCAAGAACAAATACAGGAAGATTAATGAACAGAAACATATGGATGAGAAATGTAATCATACATGTAAGGATCAGTAGATGAGCAATTTCAGTTTAAATATAATGTTTATTTTAATTTTATGTGTATGACTGTTTGCCTACATGAATATACATGTACCATGTATATATATGGAGTTCCCTTAGGGCCAGAAGTTGGCTCCAGATACTTTGAACTACAGTTATATATATGTACATGTATATGTTATATGTATATGTATGTGTATATGATATCTATGTATACATACATGATAAGAATTAGAAAGTAAGACCACCATAAAAACATCAAGTAAACTTCATGTTAACTGTGTTTTCTCTCTTTATGAGAATTAGTTTCAAGAGTCCACAGCCTATTCTACCTTCCCCATTGACAAGTGTTCTTAGAGTAGACCTCTTTCCCTAAAATAGATTTTGCCATTTTATCAGGATGGTATTTTTGAACAATACTTTGTCACAGTTTATAAGCACTCCGATCTGGTTACAGGTTCCATTATTACCATCCATGTGTTCCCAAGTATTTTTTTCCAATGCCTTTACAGGGGCAGTGAAAACCATCACTTGTTCTGAAGCATTAGTTTAAAACATCTTTATGATATAACATAGTCTTAGAAGGGGTTGAGGAGTCATTTAATTATCCTTTGATACATTTATGGTTAAATTTGATGAGCATAAACGTACTCAAACTCTACCAAGGCAAGGAACCTTGACATAATTTCTTTGAAGTTCCTGTGCCATGGAACTTTAGAAAATTACATCAATAGTGTACATATGGCAGGAAGAAAGCAAAAGCTCATCTTTGTGCTGTTTTAACCCTTGCTACAGTTTGTAAACTGGACTTTGAGAAAACAAAAGAGTCATCGAGGGATTCTGTTTGTAAGAGATAGATAGATGGATAGATAGATGATAGATAGATAGATAGATAGATAGATAGATAGATAGATAGATAGACAGATGGATAGGTAGATAGGTAGGTAGGTAGATAGATAGGTAGGTAGGTAGGTAGATAGATAGATAGATAGATAGATAGATAGATAGATAGATAGATAGATAGGTAGGTAGATAGATAGATAGGTAGGTAGGTAGATAGATAGATAGGTAGGTAGGTAGGTAGGTAGATAGATAGATAGACAGACAGACAGACAGACAGATAGATAGATAGGTAGATAGATAGATTAGATAGAATGACCCAGCACAGCAGTGTTGACGCTACCCCTGGGATAATAGGCAGCTGAGAGCAGATAGACCATCCTGTAGGAGTATCATAATTCCTTTTATTTTCTCAATCTGAAACATACATTTTAGTGAAGGGTGGCTTTATTAAAAAATTACTGTGAGAAAGAATATGGAAATGCTATGCTCCAGGCAAGTCTGTTCTAGGAGCCTAGAAAGCAGCCCAAACAGCCTGCTCAGATTCCCCTTTGCAAATCTGGATGAGGGTAGAAGGGTCTTGCTACATACACACTTCTTCAAAGGCTAGTAAAAGACACGCAAATCTTCCAAAGCAATCTGACTCTGCGTGGGAGGGCTGAGTACAATTTCTTTATGGTATCGCCTTTATGATTCAATAATGTTCATCTCCAAGAGTAGCCTTTAACATTTGGATGAGACATAAGGCAAGGAACCAGGCAAACCATGTCTGAATGGGGCTTGGAGTCCTGATCTTCAGTTCCTGATTTCTTTGAATTGTTTTTGACTATTTATTGGCCTAGTTTCTGCTTATCCATCCTTCCTCAGTTTCATTTCACCAACCAATTCTGTTCATTTAGATTTTCATTTATACTCTAAAATTTTAATTTCTGTGACCTTAGTGTGTGTGCGTATGTGAGTGTGTGTGTGTGCGTGCATGAGAGAGAGAGAGAGAGAGAGAGAGAGAGAGAGAGAGAGAGAGAGAGAAGAGGAGAGGAGAGGAGAGGAGAGGAGAGGAGAAGAGAAGAGAAGAGAAGAGAAGAGAAGAGAAGAGAAGAGAAGAGAAGAGAAGAGAAGAGAAGAGAAAAGGAAAATAATTGTATTTCTACTGAACAGATGCATTTTACTTTCCCCTAAGGATATATCTAGACTTTAAATTTTTTCTCTCTTGCTACTTCAGTTTCCCCCTTTAAGATTCACCCTAGCTTTTTTTTTTTTTTTTTGAGTAATTTAATCATAAATTGGGGAATCCTTACTTCTCTCATCTTATTTACAGAAGGATGTGTCAAGAGCTGGCGAGAATTCCTATGTCCATGGTTGACTGGTTTTTTAGCTTGTTTTTTCCCTGGGTTTCTGCTTTGGAGGGAACTTCCACATAGGCCCTCTTAAGGTTTGATTTCAGATGAACAGTATCGAGATATTACATACCACACTGTAATATTGTCTTACTTGGGTATTTGTGCCTTTCTCCTGTGTGGTATAAAAGTCTAGCTGCTATCATTCTGAGAACTAAGTGGAAAGAGAGGGTGGGACTATCATAGTCACAGTGAATGTTTCAGAAAGCACCCGAGCTGTTATTGCATTTCTCTGCTTCAACTGTGATTTCCATTTCTGCTTTATACTCTGTAGACAACAAACTTTCAATATTCTGAGAGTCAGAAGGTATAATCTCCTAATAGTATGAAAACTTAATGGTTCCATTTCAGTCCCAAATTATATATTTATTTGCCCTATATGCTAATGATCTCTGAGCCTTTGCGGCTTGGGAGTGGTAAGCCATTCAGATTTAATTACGTTTTATAATTCACAAATTGCTGGCTGGCCACTATTAATCACACATTTCTCAGTCTCAAGAATAAAGAATATTTTTGCTTCTTGTTCTTCTTCTTCTTCTTCTTTTTTTTTTTTTTAAAAAGGCTTAAGTCTTTTGAAAAGTCATTTTCTTCTGCAAGTGGGGTTTTCTATAAACGGAAATGGAAGTCTGTGTGGGTAAAGTCCAGCAGATTTATCCGGAAATCTAACTCTTTTTTAAAGGGCAGGGTATGCACCAGTAAACAATACATTCAAAGCCCGGGGTTCATATAAAAGTGAGAGAGACGTCTGAAATACACTCATCAGTGTGGATGCAAGATAAGACGAAGACCTGTGATACAGTCAGATGTGAACCTGCTACTGACATCCCAGTAACTTGAACTGTCTATTAACCTGAAAGGTTCTCTAGAAATCCCAGTGAAAATGAATAATCTTTCTGTCATTTCAGACAAAAATGGTTAAGCTTACTAATAGTGAAGGGATTCCATCCCAGGACCATTTATATGACCTGCATGAGACTTAAGTCTCAGATTTTCACTTTGGTCTTACTCGTCACATATGGAAGACTATGCAGTAACAGCCCTGTGGTACAAATTCTCCTTAACGTGGAGCAGAATGGTAAAAGAATACATGGACATGAGTTTAAAATATTTCTTATTTTGTAGATTAGAAGTTCCCTATGCATATTCATAACACATGTAATATCGACGGCTGTCTTGATCGGCCTCCAAATTTGAAGGTAAGCATTTTGGATTCAGGATACTACACTGGTAAATTTTCTAGCCATAGTGGGAGGGAATATAAAGCTGAGTTTCAGCTGTTTAAACACTATTTAAAAATGATTTCCTGCTTCGATAGATTTTTTTTTTCTTTAAAGATGGCACAACTCATTTGCCCATTCTCAAGATCACAGTTGTCAGAAATTTCAAATTATATGTTTTCTCCCTGTCCTATTAACCAGAGAAGCCCAAATTAAGAGAGGAAACAGTTGTGTGATTACTTATAGTCAGTTCTACCTTGTCATAAGTGGGTGCCTATGAAAATACATGGTAAACATAAAATGGCGCTAGGTGCGACAGTTTTGTACTGCTTCCTTAAGCCAGCCCTGGAACCCAAAGTGCATGCCCTCAGGAACTGATATTGACGAAGACACCACACTGATTTCAAATGTGTCAAGCATATTCACACAGCAAGTCTGAATACACAAAATAAAAAAAAAATTTGAGGTTCATACTGGTGTCTTCACTAACCATAGGAATAACAGAAGCCGGGAGTTTTCTGTAAACTGAATGCAAGAGGTGTGTTGCCAATGTTGTAAATTCTGATATTAAGTTCTAGTGAAGTGCAACTGTGACCCAGGAATGTTAAACTTGCTGCGAGAAGCTACAAATGAAAAGGAGTTTTAGCAGGAACTTCCTTCTTTTGGGTAGCAAATGTAACATAAAGGGATTTTATATAAATTAATAAATAAATGGTCCAGGTGTCAATATTTAAAATTATCTATACCTATGGATTATGCATTTCAATTGTTCTGTGTCATTTAAGTATGTGGAAAGTTTTGTGCCATCACCATATGCACAATCAAAGTTAAACGCCCCTCCACATTTTATTCTGATTTCTTTTACTTTCCTATCATTCATTGTTGCCCCAAAGCATTATTTTAAACAAACCCCAAGTAAGTTTTTACATCCAGAACTCATCTTGTCTTGAAAAACCCAGTCTGCTGACTGGACATAACCAAAGTTCGAGCTCAGGCTATCATTTTCCATAATAAAAATTGCCAAGAAATCGTGTTACCAAAATTACAGGCTATGACATGGTATATACAGAAGAGCATCATATTGCATAAAATTAAAATTTCGTAAATTTGTAGCATCTTATTTCCCATAATAGTTTAGTCAACTAATATGTTATTTTCACATGAGCACAATAATGTAACTAAAAAAATTCATTATCACATTTAAATAATGTCTGAATTTAGTATAATGATTGTGTATGTGTGTGTGCGTGTGCATGATATATATATGTATATATGTATATATACATATATATACACATATATACACACATATGTATGTATGTATGTATGTATATGTATATATGTATGCCTATGCTCTCTAACTAGCCAAAATTTAAGCAATTGTTATTCTTCTGTGTTGTAGCAGTTCATTTAATCATTTAATCATTTCCTTAAAATTTCCACATGTCAAAAAAAAAATCATGTTCCTATAGCATCCTAAAATTGATTTTACATTTAAATGCAATCCCTTCTGCTGATTGTAAAAAATCCATTGATAAAAGGTGGTTTTGTCCTCATTGTAAATCTGGAGCTGCTGAATTATGCCAAATACGGGAATTAAAGTATTTATGCTAATGGATATAATCCTATAATTCTATGCATTTTCTCAGAAGTGAGAGTTTCACTTGGCTCATGTTTTACAAATGAAGCTTGATCAGTACTTGAAATGAGGACGGTGCTGAAGTGCTGGATACGTAGTGGAGTAAATAGAGTTTTCAGATGGGTTCGTATCCACAGGTGCTCCTACGTGGCTGAATTACGGATCTTACAGGCAAAGAGTTAACCTGCAAAAGTTCATTCGTATAAACTTCTGTTTGTGTTTTATTTATTTTATTTTCTTATAATAAAATTTAATTGTTAGAAAAGTTTAGGGAAATGTTCCATATAGCAACACCTATAATCAGTACAGTACTTCTAATGAACAGTTTACCAACAAGTAACAAAGTATGAATTGTGCACAAAATCTTATCTAATAAACTTATTTCTAGGAATTAATGTTGCCAAAAATATGTGTGTACTGTGGGATATTTATCACAGTATTATGTACAACGGTGGATTATGAGAAACATGTCAAAATTGCAGAATTAATAAATTATGAAATTGTAGATATTTCTCTAATAATTAAAATGCTATTCTTTTGGCTAAAACTTTAGAAGTCAATATTATCATCTTATACTTTCACATTATAAATATGATTAAAAGAAATTAAATCACTTTGTAAAAACATTATACAATTGGAAATTATTTCTGACAGATCAACTCTTACAGTTTTATAGGCCATTCATTTTTTTCTCCTTTGAAATGACAAAGGAAAGTTGACTTCAGTCAAAATAGCACACAACCTAATCTCATAAATCACACGTTTAATGTTACTTGTTTTCAGTAGGTTTTGAAAACCTTACTATGTCACACTCAACTACAAATAAGTTGACAACTCCTGATTAAATTCATTGAAAATAAATACTAGTCTTCTAAAATATACAGGACTGAACTCCCTAATGTGAACATAAAGTTCAAATACCTCCAATGTTCTCCCTTGAAGATATGTTAGCTTCACTCTGAGCAAAGAGCAACATTCTTTTGCGTTTCTCAAGGCCATTACACTGAGATTCATCAGATACCTGTAACACTTGCTGAAGTTACCCCTTAAATATTTCTATTTCACCAATACAAAGTGTCCTTCCTTATCTTTTTTGATAACTTTTGGATGAAAGTTGATTTTATTCGATATCAGAATGCCTGCTCCAGTTTGTTTCTTGGGACCATTTGCTTGGAAAATTGTTTTCCTGCCTTTTACTCTGAGGTAGTGTCTGTCTTGGTAGCTGAAATGCGTTTCCGGTATGCAGCAAAATGCTGGATCCTGTTTACGTATCCAGTATGTTAGTCTATGGCTTATTACTGGGGAATTGATTCCATTGATGTTAAGAGATATTAAGGAAAAGTGATTGTTACTTTTTGTTATTTTTGTTAGAGGTAGTATTATGCTTGTGTGGCTATTTTCTTTGGGTTTGTCGAAAGATTACTTTCTTGCTTTTTCTAGGGTGTAGTTTCCCTCCTTGTGTTGGTGTTTTCCATCTATTATCCTCTGCAGGGCTGGATTTGTGGAAAGATATTGTGTAAATTTGGTTTTGTCATGGAATATCTTGTTTTCTCTGTCTATGGTAATTGAGAGTTTTGCTGGGTATAGCAGCCTGGGCTGGCTTTTGTGTTCTCTTAGGGTCTGTATGAGATCTGCCCAGGATCTTCTAGCTTTCATAGTCTCTGGTGAGAAGTCTGGTGTAATTCTGATAGGTCTGCCTTCATATGTTACTTGACCTTTTTCCCTTCCTGCTTTTAATATTCTTTTTTTTGTTTAGTACATTTGGTGTTTTGGTTATTATGTGACAAGAAGAATTTCTTTTCTGGTCCAGTCTATTTGGAGTTCTGTAGGCTTCTTGTATGTTCATGGGCAACTCTTTCTTTAGGTTAGGGAAGTTTTCTTCTATAATTTTGTTGAAGATAATTACTGGCCCTTCAAGTTGGGAATCTTTGCTCTCTTCTATACCTATTATTCTTAGGTTTGGTCTTCTCATTGTATCCTGGATTTCCTGGATGTTTTGTGTTAGGAGCATTTTGCATTTTCCATCTTCTTTGACTGTTGTATCAGTGTTTTCTATGGTATCTTCTGCACCTGAGATTCTCTCTTCTATCTCTTGTATTCTGTTGGTGATGCTTGCATCTATGACTCCTGATCTCCTTCCTGGGTTTTCTAACTCCTGGGTAGTCCCCTTTGTGATATCTTTATTGTTTCTATTTCCATTTTTTAGATCCTGGATGGTTTTGTTCAATTCCTTCACCGGTTTGGCTGTATTTTCCTGTAATTCTTTAAAGGATTTTTGTGTTTCCTCTTTAAGGGCTTTACCTGTGTTCTCCTATATTTCTTTAAGGAAGTTATATGTCCTTTTTAAAGTCCTCTATCATCATCATGATAAGTGATTTTCGATCCGAATTTTGCTTTTCCGGTGTGATGGTGTATCCAGGACTTGCTATGGTGGGAGAATTGGGTTCTGATGATGCCAGGTAACCTTGGTTTCTGTTGCTTATGTTCTTGTGTTTGCCTCCTGCCATCTGGTTATTTCTAGTGCTATCTGCCCTCCCTTTATCTGACTGGAGCCTGTCCTTCCTGTGATCCTGGTTGTGTCAGAACTCCTCAGAGACTAGCTGTCTCTGGGATCCTGCGATCCTGAGAGTCTTGGTGTGACAGAGCTCCTGGGAGTCAAGCTGCCTCTGTGACCCCAAGGTCCTGGTGCTCCCACGCTCCTATGCTCCTGTGATCCTGTGTTCCTGGGTGTGTTAGAGCAACTGGGAGTTGAACTTCCTCTGGGTGTTGTGTGACTGGCTGAGGAGTTTGTGCCCAAGTCTGCTCATGGCACCAGCCCAGACCAGAAGGAACCCTTGCCACTGTTCTGGCAGCGTTCCTGTGTCCCTGGATCCAGCTGGTCCCAGTTACTGCTGGTGTTGGGATAGATGAGTCCTCCTCACCTCTGATCCTATGATCCTTGGCGTGTTAGAACGCCTGTGAGTGGAGCTTCCTCTGGGTGTTGTGGGACAAGCTGAGGAGTTTGCATCCAAGATCTGCTCAGAGCACCGGCCCAGATCAGAAGCTTGTGTTTTATTTTTTAAAGATTTATTATAACAGATTTTCTACAGCTGTCCTAGAACTCACTGTGTAAAGTAGGCTGGCTTCAAACTCGAAGATCCACCTGCTTCTGACTCCAGAGTGCTGAAAAATTAAAGCCACCACACTCAGTTAAAAATTTATTTTTATATATTCATGTATATCATGACATTCTGAGTGTCTTTCACATGTCTGCAGGAGCCAACAGAGGCCAGAAAGAGTTTTATTCCTTAAAACTGGAGTTACAGGTGACTGTCTGATATGTGTCCTGGGAACTGAACTTGGTTCCTCTAGAAGAGGAGCAAGCACTCTTAAATTTTATATTCAAAGAAATAGTTTAAGAGGCTCATGGGGTAGCATGGTGTCTTAGTCAGGGTTTCTATTCCTGCACAAACATCATGACCAAGAAGCAAGTTGGGGAGGAAAGGGTTTATTCAGCTTACTTTTCTATACTGCTGTTCATCACTAAAGGAAGTCAGGACTGGAACTTAAGCAGATCAGGAAGCAGGAGCTGATGCAGAGGCCATGGAGGGATGTTTCTTACTGGCTTGCTTCTCCTGGCTTTCTCAGCTGGCTTCTTATAGACCCCAAGACTACCAGCCCACAGATGGCACCACTCACAAGGGGCCCTCTGCCCTTGATCACTAATTGAGCAAATGCCTTACAGCTGGATCTCATGGAGGCATTTTCTCAACTGAAACTCCTTTCTCTGTGATAACTCCAGCTTGTGTCAAGCTGACACAAAACCAGCCAGTATACATGGTTAGCAAACTACTTGTTTTGCAAGTGTAAGGACCTACATTAGATCTCAAATCTATGTGATAAATCAAGGCATGTTGGTATGCACATATAATGATTTAAACACACATTAGTCAGGCAGAGACAGAGGGTACATAGAGCTTACTGACCAGTCTGCTTAGCCTAATTGATGGCCATGAGACCATTGGGAGACTCTGTCTCAAAGAGGGTTTGAGTTTCTCATTGTGCTTCTTAGCATTATGCCCTTGGTTCTCCTCTTCATACAAGCATATATGTGTACAAACATAACAATAGATGACTTAAAAAAACATTTTGCCTCAATGTAAATTAAATTAGTTAACCCCTCTCTTTTATAACAGATATCATAGGTTACAAATGATATTATTTAATTTGGAATGGGAACTGAATTGACAAGAGGTCCCACCATGAAGATCATGAGCTTCATACATTACCAAATCTTTCTTATGTGTATTTGGAACTGGTAATCAAAACATTTGCAAAGCATCTGTTCCTATTCATAGAAGAACAATCAAAGGTAATAAACCATTTTTTCTTTGGTAAAGATTTCCTACTTCCCTTCAATAATAGTTCACTTATTAAAATTTGAATCTCAATTTGTAAACACAAGATACACAGTATCTTTATAAATGGGACATGCCATGTAAATTTTAGACAATAATTGAGTCCAGTAAGTACAAAGGAAGGTCTTTTGAAAAACAGGTAAGCCATTTAGGATAAGAGGATAACTTGAGGCTTCTGATCTGACAGTATCTCGGACTACACACAATTGTAGCTGAAAATATCCACTGTTCACTGTTCTTCTGAGTTTCTGCTGTGGGGGCACAGTCAGTCAGTCTCTGGTCCGCAGTCATTTGATGATAAAATTTTGGTATGGGGCAGATTTATCAACTTCTTGACTCTACAGAATCAATTAAAGTCATGTGGGAGTCTCTCACATACCACCCAAAGCTTCCGGTGTATACACTAACCCTGCTCCTGACAGTGGTGTCTTGTGTGTACTGTGCTTAGTCCATTCCCATTAGCATGATTTTACCTCAGGCCATTCTCATTCTACTCCAATGGCAGTGCCTCTCAGCTGTATAAAGGCCTTTCTTTTCTCCTTGGGGCTGATCAACCTGAAGGTTTATTTCAAGTCCACCACTATCTACCAGATTGATGTAGTTCCTGCCATATTACCTGCCAAGTTCAACTCCTGTGTGTTCTCAACACTCCTTCCTTCCATCAATTATTGCTTCTGCACAAGTCTCCATCTTTGAGACTGGGCAAGATGTTACAACCCTGTTCTTCTTTAGAGAGAGATGGTATGAGGTTTATGAATATGAGAGCAACCTAGGCTATACAATAAAACACGGGTTTCAGACAGACTGACGGTCACAGAGACAACATGTTCTCCATTATGAGTCTGTTTTCAGGGAAATTCAATGTAAAACTCTTGTAATTATGACTCTACTTCTAAAGAAGTAACCACAGGGTTAGCATCCAGACATGGAGTATCCTTTAACAAGTTGGCCACGGGATCTTATCACTGCTCCTGGAGAATCAGTGGTGTATCTTATAAGACAAAAACTTAAAATATTATTGAGATTGAATTGAACCAAGATTGACAAAGTGGGGACTATATTGGCAGAAGCAATGTTCTAATGCTTGATAAACATAGGAGAAAGATCAATGATAGAGACCAATGGTTAAATGACGTTGCTGGAAAAATGAGTGAGTCAGAAAAAGAGCAGAATGCTCAGAGTAACCACAAATTTGTAACAGGCAAAAAGTATCAGGCTATATAGTAAGAAGGTGCAAAAACCAGATAGAATGGCAGGAGACAGGATATGTACATAAAACAAGAGCTGCGAGTGCTGAAGCAGGAGGGGACAGAACATGAGCTTGAATTTCATCATGCTCAGCAAGTAGTAACTTGCCACTGAGTGGGTTGATGGGTTATTTTCCATCCTTATGATATGGGAGGATCAGGCTTATTTCATAATCTTCTGGGAAAGAAATTACCATGAACGCTCAATACAGATTGGGGGTAGGCCAACTCTCTTGCCTGGGGTTATGATATAGTCTGAACAGACATGGACAAACCACTAATATGTCTTAGCCACTGTATCAGTGAATAATCACTGCAAGCTGGAACAAGTGACTAAGAAGTGGCAAGCACATTGGAGATTTTAGTAAGCGAGTTGTGCTCCAGAACAAAAGAGATCAAATTAAAAATAATGAGAAGAGAAACATTTACCATGTAAATGATTTTTTTAAGTGACACGGGTGTCTGGAGGATATGGAAACACGGATCCTAAACAAAGGGCTGCTCATTCTATCTTAGATGCATCAGTAAATCACAAGTCCAATGTAGGTGGTCTTCTAGTCCTGGGAGACAATGGCACATATTACACCTGTGAATAAAGTAATGTATGCCACATTTACTAAATGGTGTAAAAGAGCAGCACATTTGAGAGGCACCTAGATCAGGGAAGGATTCAGATCTTCAGATAGAAAAGCAAGCATCCATACTGGCTGAAGAATGAAGGCATTCACTAGAGCTACACATTGTGGGGAAAACCTTTCCATTGAGTGTGTGGCAAATCTAGCATGAAAAAGTACAATCTGGATATCCTTGACTAACTAGTCAGTTTTATCACCAGTTAATAATGACCCGAGTCTGTAATAATTGCTCCACATGTCATGTCAAGTAGACACAGAATCTAACTAGAGGACACGAAGTGAATGTTATCAGAAATGCCCATCATGTGTCATCAGAGCCAACAAGTCAAATGTCCAACTGGCCAACTGGCAATCCACATAAGTTAGAAATGATATGCTGAAGGTGGGTTGCCATTCAGACTACATAATGTTAGTGTGCGCATAGCCTCTACACCATCTGTCACTTTAGCTCCTTCTTCAGAGCAGGCCTGTGTCCCATTGGGTTTCCTTTTGACTAGCCAGTGCAGGAGATGAAAGACAATGCTCCCTCCACAGATGATATGTTCAGCATGAGGTATTGGTTAACAAAGGGGCTGCTGAGCAAGAGCCAAAATCCAGAGCTCTTAGGAGAAACATCCTCCTAAAAGACACCTTTTCATCCAATTTGCATAAAAATAATAAACTCAAATGGGACAATTGTCCGCTTCAAAGAATTGGAGCATAGCTTGACTGGATGGTCTATGGAGCAGAGATGATTAGAATATTGGCGATGAAGAGGACTGTGGAAGAGCTATGTTGATGGATTTACTGAAGTGATCAAAGGTACAAAGCCCTTTGAAACCTGCATGTATGCTCACTAAGTAGAATCCAGTATGGAAAGACACCAAACACAAAATAGATGGAGTTAGTGAGCCAGCTCACAGCCCCTCCTGTCTAGGGCGGGCCAACCTAATTCTTATGCAGTGAACGCATTACCAGAGTGGTAGGCATAGACGCTCAGCATAACACAGACTGGAAATATGAGCTTTAACTCACGAAGGCTGATCTGTATGGCATTCATGTCATTCTTTATGGAATTCTTGACATGGAATAAATCTGCAGAGGACTCATTCTTTTGTATTTTTATATTTTTCAGAGTTAGTTGATGCAAGAAGATCTTTTGCACTTGAAAAGGAGTGGTCCCTGTTAGCCCATTTCATGTCTAGGGGTGTAGGGTGGGATGTAGGGCTGTTAGAATTTATCTCTTCCAGGCCTTTGGGAGGCTTGGCCTTTAGACCTTGATCCATCATGATGCTCCAAGGACAGTACTACATATAGTACTAAGTGAAGCTCTGGATTCACTAAGAGACTCCGCTGAGTTGGTATACAGGAAAGGACGGGAATTTATCCCTCCAATTGAAAAGATCAGACCTAGGACCAGGGTACAGAAATGAGCTTCCATAGCCGACTTCAATGCATCCTGTAGTCTAATGCGGGATTCAGGTACACACCAGTGTCTTCAGTAACCTGTGTGATGTCAGACTCCTGCACCTACAGTCCCAGGATAATGATTGGGGGAAGTGGTTCTTTATTCCTTTTTTATTACCTACACCGCGACTTCACAGTGTAGCACTCTTTTAGGCTTTATTCAGGTCGACTTCACAGTGTTTGATGCTATTCTGCTGCAGCTGCACCACTTGGCAAACACAATAATTTTCTGTTCTCTTTCTCTAGGGATAGCCCCACAAAAGTCGCTTATATTACATCATGCTTCTGAGGAGGGTTAGCCAAGTTTTGGTAGGTAAATTAGGAGTAGGTAGGTGAAGTCCTTAGCTCATGATCCACATGTCAGCAAGGAGTTTCTGGCTGTAGTCACAACTCCTCAGTTTTCTGAAGCAGCTAATCACACAATGACAGACCCTAATGCCTTCCTCCTGATGGTAGGAGACATACAATCAAGATCTGGGACTGCAGCCAGCCACGCTGAAGTGGGGTTAGTTTTCCAAATATTATGGGCTCAGTCACAGAAAGATAAACATACAAAGACAAGCAAATGGTTTCACAGAATCACTACTAATAAAATACTTTCAAATGTTCTTGTCACATTCCAGTAAAGAAAAAAACTAAACATTTGTGTTTCTGAATGAACTCCAGCAATAGAAAAACACACAAAAAAGTTTTCAGTGGTGTATAAGTAAACCATCATCAAACCCAATATGGCCATTGCCTATGTCATTTCAAGAGATTATAAGGTTGCGGTCAAAGAAGCCAAGGCAATTCTTAAAATTTTGGATGTTAGCAAAGTAATTTATTCTGTCTCACGTTGGGAATCACCATGAAGACATAAATGTTAACTACTGCAATGAAAGATTGTCAGAGACACATCCATGAAATCATGACCAAAAGGACTTTGCATTGGTCTTGACACTGAATGTTTGATTAAAACTCCTACACAGAGTATTGTGAATTTGTTAAGTGAGGATTTCTGGATGACTAGACAACACTGAGACCATGGTTCTCCCATTACTGCATTTGCTTTAAATTGGTGTCTCAGTCACTGAGCTCACCACTGTCAGTATCATGAAGTTAAATGGATCCCAATGACCACACAAGAAAACCCACAGAGGCAAGGCCTTTGGTGGGTAATCTAAGGCAGAAACTTGAGCTAGCACAAGGGAAAATTGATCGAGAACCTACCACAACATCTGACTATTGTATTTCTTAAATGAGAGGAAACTGGAAGCGGCTCTCGTTTCAGAAGGTGTTCTTTCTATCCGTTTCGAGATTCTATCATAAGACCTATTCAATACACGAGTGATATTATTAAAACTATTTTGTTCTTGCGCCATAAGATTATCTCATATTCCCAGCAATTAAAAAGCAGTTATCTGGGCCTTGTGATTCCTAGAAGGAATCCGTTTATATTTGTATCTACACTTTGTCATTTTCCCAAAATTACAAACATGGTGTATCTCCCGTCTGTGTTAAGGAGTTATGGTCATCAGGGACCATACGCCAGGACTCACTTTTCCCGTGAATGTCTTCTGATTTTCTGAATCAAGGCTACTCCTTATATATTTCCTCAGGCTTGAGTTTGCGACCTACGCTGTTACACTCACAAAGCATGTGAGTGACAGCAGTTAAGGTTCATTCATCAGGACTACCTTAGCTCACCCCTCCCCCACTCCTCCCCAACTCCCACCGCTCCCCCACCCCCAACCCCACCCACACCCGGGTCTACATTCACATTCAGCCTTCTCTCTTAGTCCCAACACATTTTCATTGGATTTTAGTCTTCCTCCTTCTTTAGACTTATCAGGTGCTTCCGGTTTCCCCAGGCTAACCCTTTACCTTTTTGGAACAGGCTTTCCCTATTCTAAAGCAGTAGTTCATCTCTGCCTGCCTTGGTAAGTATCTTCCCTCTAAATCTATGTATTAGAAGATAAGCCACTTGTTCTCCCAGCCTGTCACATTTCCTAGGGTCTCAGGGGACAGCGGGCAAGATAAGACAACTGTTCCCCTCCCAGGAAGACCCCCTTGCCCTGTATGTTCCTACCCAAGCATCACATTCTAGTGTATTAACCCCTCTCAACCTCAGCCCTGACGTGACTGATCACAGCAGCCAACCCACAGGCTACCCTCCCTGAAATCTTACCCAGAACTGTCAAACCAAGCCCAGCTTGACTGTGACTCACCAACGCTCGGAAATCTAGTTCCGGTTTCCCTTAATACCTAATGATCCATTCATAAGGCTTTAAGCATTGGCCCCTCTGTGGTTGCCAGAATGAGCAATTTTCTTTTTTATTGTGCATTCTCAAGAGCATCAGGGATGTCACCATCTAGAACTACTCATTATTGGTTAGATGCCCCGTGTTTGGGAAGCAGGGCTTGGCACCAGATATTAAAAATCACTACTGAATGAACAATGGCTGAAAGAGATAAAGTTCACAGGTTAGCAAAACTACATTCAGAATTGACCAGAGTTTGACTAAGAAGAACTCATGTCATTTGTGAATTTTTTTAAAAGCTGCGTCGTGTTTAGTTTATACTTATGATTTTTCTGATAAATAAATGTAAATTTAATTTGAAATGATATTAATAGTTTCAAGCTTAGCCGGGCAGTGGTGACGCATGCCTTTAATCCCAGCACTTGGGAGGCAGAGGCTGGCAGATTTCTGAGTTTGAGGCCAGCCTGGTCTACAGAGTGAGTTCCAGGACAGCCAGGGCTACACAGAGAAACCCTGTCTCAAAAAAACAAAACCAAAAAAAAAAAAAAAAATAGTTTCAAGCTTAATTGAAATATTTTAATGATGGAAGAAGCATTTTCAGACACTCTTTTATCTTAAGAGGAAATATAGTGTATGTATAGTCTATGTATTACTTGATACCATCATTCAGATTTACAAAGAAATCAATGTATGTATTTAACATCAGATAGTATACTGGCTGGTTTTGTGTATCAACTTGACACGAGCTGGAGTTATCACAGAGAAAGGAGCCTCCCTTGAGGAAATGCCTCCATGAAATCCAGCTATAAGGCATTTTTCCAATTAGTGATCAAGGATGGGAGAACCCATGGTGGGTTGGTGCCATCCTTAGGCTGGTAGTTCTGGGTTCTATATGAAAGCACGCTGAGCAAGCCAGGGAAGCAATCTAGTAAGCAGCACTCCTCCATGGCTTCTGCACCATCTTCTGCCTCTTGGTTCCTACTCTCTGCGAGTCCTGATTTCCTTTGGTGAGGAACAGCAGTGTGGAAGTGTAAGCTGAATAAACCCTTTCCTTCCCAACTTGCTTCTTGGTCATGATGTTTTGTACAGGAATAGAAACCCTGAACAAAACAGCTTAGAAACTCTATATAATCTAACCCGATTTCACTGGCTCTCCCCAAGAACCTCATTATTTCTATGCGTCTTTAATTCACATAAACTAAAACTTGAATTACTTATACCTTCACTTTCTATACAAAAATTGTTTTTCCATATTTGCTTGAAGGTCAGTGGCTGTTCTAAATAGCATCCCTATAAATAAAGGACATCAAATGTCACCACTGAAACACTGTATCATAGCCATGGGAGGCTCTACTTCTTGGTGTTACAAACTGGCAGAATGTTCTGTCCTTGTTTTGTGCCATTTTTGTTACAATGCATCAATTATTAACACAAATGGATGATGACTGTAAGCTTACCCAAAGGTGTTACTTAAAAATACCATCCTTTTATTTGTAATTCTAAAAAGGGATTAATCATGTCACTTGATAAATTTCCATGTAACTTTAAATTATAGTTTTGAACTTCTTTAAGATATAAAATCAATATAAAGTAGCCTGGGAAAATAAGAGAAACTCCTAAAAAAAAGACCATTCAATTATGGGACCTATATCTAACATTTAGAGTAATGAATGCTTAAATGTTACCATAAATTCAAATAGGTAGTCTATATTTTATACAATCTATAAAGACATTATGTATTTTATTTATTATATATACAGTACACACACACACACATACACACACACACACACACACACACACACACACACACACACACACACGTCACTTAAAGAAGCATAGCTAACTCAAAGACAGCTCCAGCATTAAAAAGCCTACCCTAGGAAGGGTGCTCAGCAAGAGCAACTTTCAGGCAGCTTGACATGCCAGAGTCTTGTCTTTCTCCAGCAGTTTTTACTGCTTATATAATCTTGAGAGTCATTGTGAACATTGTAAGTTTCAGAGACTTTCTGAGACTTGTGAGTTTCCTTCCTGAGTCTTTTTTTTAATTATTTAAAAAATTTCTTTTATTGCTTCTTTGTGAATTTCACATCATACACTCCAATCTCACTCATCTTCCCCTCCCCTTGGACCCATCCTTCACCCTTTCAACCTCCCTGCCAACACAGACAAAAAAACCAAAAAAAAACAAAACAAAAAAACCCCAAAAAACAAAAACCCTTTGTAGAAGCTGTAGCATTTCACAGTATGTCCCAGAATATACCCTTTTGTCCACACTTCTTTGCTTGCAAATGTCCATTGCAATGACTCATTGGTCGGGTATGAATCCTGTGGCCTCTGCTACTTTATCAATTCTGAGACTCAGCTATCCTGTTGTTGTCCTGTGTCGTGGAGATCCTGTAGTTTTGGATCTATAGGACCGACCCCTTTATGCACTCCAGCAGTTCATCAGTGGAGTAGATGTTCAGGTGGACCAATTCACAGCCCTGGATCTGGGCTTGAGAGGTATCTGAGGTGGTCATCCCACCAACTCTCCTGCTCTCATACCCTCATCTGGCTCACCTACAACTCCTACAATGTGCTGGCCTGCTCTCTTGAATATTGTAGCTGGCTAGGGGCTTGGTCAGCTCTCCTGCTTCCATTCCCCCAGGGCCAGCTCTTTTCTCACACAGCCCTCAGACATCAACATATCCCTGGGCAGTAGCTCAGACATCCGCCTAGACTTTGGTGGTAACAGACCACTGCGCTGCCGCTGCTGGAGCACAGAAGGGGCCTCTGGTGGCGGCACAGGCCCAGAACCCTAATGCAATGCGACATGGGCCCGGTTGGTATCACCAGCTACTTGCATCAGGCCGTTCCTCACTACCCTCTGCAGTTCTGTGAGTCTTCATTGTGCCTGTATCCTTCCTTTTCTTTTTCTCTTTTATTTCTCCACCACTTACTTCCTCCTTTTAGTGGTACCAGGGATCTCCGAGTGTTTGGAGTTGTCTCAGCAGTGATTTCAGGAGTGTTACGCCTTGATTGTGTATTATGGCGCTGGTCAGGGCTCATCTTGAGCATGGTCTGCTCCCCAAGCCTGTGCGGCCCTGACTTCTGGTCAAGTCTGTGGTTGTCTCAGGCTTGCTCCTCACCCATGAGAGGACTAGGGCTGGAGCTCACTCAGGTGCTAGGCATAGTCCCAGGCGCGGTCCCAGGCGCGGTCCCAGGCAGCGTTCTTCTAGTCTTCGGCTTGCTCTCCACCCTGGGAGCATATCCAGGCCTGTTTGGCACCATACTAGAGGTCTTTTCAGGGTCACCGTTTTTTTGGGAATGCTAGACTATTCAGATATTCACAGGTCAGAATACGTAGCCTCTTTCTTCTCTGCCACCTACTGACACATATGTGACATAGCAGCCGCATTTGCAAGGCCTCTAGGGGCAGATCCTTCCTGAGTCTCAAGGAGCTTCCCTCCAGGATGAGAACATTTCTATTTAAAGAATGTTGTCACACAGCACTGTAGATAGCAAATACTGTTTCCTGAGACACAATATGACTGTCCCTGTAATTCCTGTGCTCTGTGAGATAAACTGACATGACGGACTTCAACAGTGCCCTTGTCTTCTGACTGAAAGGAATGACATGGACAGCAATCAGGGAATCAGGAAAGTAAGTTCCTCACCTACCTGTCCTTCTGTTAGGCCTCGGCTCCTGCTAGGACGACACATGTCTGCACCCTGATCATCACCCTCCCATTTGTCCAAGTTGCCAGCATTTCCACCACAGCAAGGCGGAGGCTTGTGCTCTGCTCTGCAGATTCATAAAATGTGAACAGACCTGTGGTGAACTCTCTTGCACGGGTCTGAGCTGAAGATGCGTTCTCCCACCCTAATCCAGTCACCTCCACCTTCGTCAATATCCCAGGACAAAGTCATAGCAAGGCAATATGAATAAAAATAAAGACAAGTGTTGTTCCTCTGTAACATAATACTTATGAATGTTCAATTGGTACATACGTGACTTAGGATCTTACATTGCTAAGTGACTGCTGGGATATATTATTTAATTTTTAATTGTATGTATGCTTGGTGTGCTTCTAGGCAATTGAGTGTAGGTAGGTGTCTGCTGAGTCCTGAAGAGATAGTCAGATCCCCAGGAGATGAAGTTGACAGGTAGGTTTTACTCTTCCAATATGGTGGCTAAGAATCAAAATCAAATGTGCAAATGTGACATGTGCCCCTCAGTGGAGAGGTAAGTTGGGGGTCAGAGCACTAGGCATTCCCCTTGGCTGAGCCGCTCTCTGCCTTTGCTTCAGTCTCAGTGTTCCCCATGGCATCTCTTCCTGTATAATATCTCCAGTGCTATTTCTACCTTACTTGGTGGTTCAAGGCTACCTCAAGATCTTACATGGAACTTTCCAGATTTTTTTGTAGGTTGGTCTCAGAAGACGGCTGGTGTTTTGATACATACAGCTTAGTAGTTCAACCTTATTTGGTCCTGGTTCAGAGTGAAGGATAATGCAGGTCGTACAGAGCTGTGAGAAGAGACATCCATGCAATAAATGACAAGTCAGCTAGATTTAGTAATTTATACAACCGATCACCAAATCTCAAAGAAGTTTTCTTTGATACATCCGTAGTTATAAAGCATATGTGGATGGAGTGAACAGGCAGGCGACCAGGAAGACATGATCTTGTCATTGCACCATTTTGTACTGACCTTGATCAGGGATCATCTAATAGTATTGATGACCAAGTTCATGACTATGATATTTTAAAATTAGACTTTGTTATGACTATTAATACTTAATAACACACTGAACATAATTGTATGGCAATGAACTGATGTGTTCTTAATATAAATGTAAGAGTAACTAGATTAACAATGGTAAACTCATGATATTTATTTCCTTGTAATATACATGAAGGAAGAGAAAATTACTATAGGTGGTAACTTACCAACATGGTTACTTATGAAATGGAGTGAAAGCAGAGAGGCCTGGGATCTGGCTCAGGTCATCATGCTTGAGAAGTAAGCACTTTACCTACTAAGCTCTTTCTGAAACCCCTTGGAGTCTTCCTTAATATGTCTGATAGAGAACTTAATCTAAATGAGTGACCAACTCAAGGGAAATCACATAATACCCTGGGGACCTGCTTCCTTATTTCCGTTAAAAATCTTTCACATGAAGTACTACTGTTCATAGTAAGGTCAGGGATTTCTATATTTTAAATAAAAATATTATGTTTTTCTATCAAATCTCCACAGATCAGTCCTAACACAGTAATTGTTTACTAGCCTGAGGGAGACTGGTTTATTTCTTTTACTTTGCTCCCGACAATATATAGTGAGACCATAATAGAATAAAAGGCTGGAGCAGTCAGGTGACATTTCAAAACGCTGGTCAAGTTTTTCCTCTCTGTGTATTTCTTCACCCAACACCACATCCCCACAGTCCACATTAAAGGGTCTTATTGATGGATTACTTCTAAGCAAGACAAACAAAAAAATGAAAACAAACATGGGTAAAGTAACTAAAAGGCTCTTAGCTAAACTTTTCACTCTCCAATGGATCGATAACCTTCCTAGCCTTCAGAGTAACTGTTGCTAATAACAATGTATGCCTGTTTATCATCACATAATCAATACAGTAAGCACATGGCTGACATGTCTGCTTCTGCTGATTTCCTCTTCATCAGATTTCACCATAGGTATCATTTCAGGGAGCTCAGGTATTGATCTTTCTCTCCTAGCTCACTTTCCCAGTATTTGAGCAGATATAAGTTCAGGGGGAATACTGGAGAATCACTTACAGCAGGTAAAGAGAATACACACAGACATACACAGAAACACACATACAAACATACATATACATTCATATAAACTCATATACAAATAAAAAATACCCACTGATACCCACACATACAGATATACACACATTTGTGTGTGTGTGTGTGTGTGTGTATGCAGTTCCCTATCTGACATGAAATATGCTACTTAAAACTGGAATTCTAATTAACATTTTTAGGAACACTGACTCTTTATTGAAAGTACAAGCAAACAACTTCTTATCTTTGTCACCTGCAGCAGAATAAAGAGGAGGGTCTGTTTTTCTTTCTGGAGTCTTTCTAAGAGAAAAGAGAACATCTGTATGAATGGACCTATCACCATGGTGGTACTCTGTGCCTTCAATAGCACTTCCTGTCTTCTGAGTCCTGGTTATATACATCTCTCTGGTAAAAGGGTAAACCGAGGCCACTGTTGTCTAAGAAGTATGTCCTACAGCACTAATTCAGTTTAAAATCTTAACTGGTATTTCTAACTTGGCTTTAAGACATCACTGAAATGCCAGCTTTCCATAGGGCAATCAGGATCTCATTATTGTTTGGCTTCCTTGGAAGAATGGACTTTGTTTTCAAGCCCTAATGCTTGAAATGTTAATGCTGACTACAGTTAAATTATATTGCTTTAGTTTTAAGTAGCATAGACAAGAATAATTAACCATAGAGTCATTCAAAAGTAATAGTACAGGAATGGGTGGAGGGCAGATAGTCTCCAAAATCCCCCAGGATGCCCAAGTTCTACAATTGTCTTCATTCCTAAGTCGACAAGGAGAACATCCAATCATATCCTGCTCCCCTGATCCAGTAAAATGCCTGGACAAACATAAGTCAAGCACTCCAATAAGAATAGGCATTAGCATTTGGGATGGAAAGCCACTTCCAAGATGACCTTTGTGTTTTCATGTAAGCACAAGCAAATCCTCTTCCCCCAGTGAGCTGACACTGGTACTACCTTCACAGCAAAGGGATAGTAGCGGAACCTTTAGAACAACTCAGAATAACAAGCAGAACACAATATACACACGCTGGGACTTCCAAGTGTGCTTTCTCAGCACCAAGATATCTGGAGGACTATCGTGGAATCTTCCAGGCTGCCCTATCCATCACCAGATCAAAAGGACACAAATGCAATCACTTCCTCAAGACTTTATTTTATTTTATTTTTTTAAATCTCCACAGGATATCTTGTGTGCTTAAAACTACCAAAGGATTCATTGAGTTCTTCTGGCAAGTGATTGAAGTCAATGCAGCTGTGACTCTAGCAGTACAGTTGCAGCTTAGGGCATTGGTTGGATTGGCATGCAGACTACAAGAGTAGTAACATCATAGGCTCTTCCACAAAGACTTCAAATGAATGTCTGAGAGGCCAGCTACTGTGACATGGAGACAGTCCCAGAAGCAGCTCTGAGAGCACTTCAGAGAGCACCTCACATGAATGATAGGGGTGAAAATGAGGCTGCAGTGCATGCCAGGCAGGTAGTTCTGGAAGTAGCATGTGCTATCTGCTGAGCGATGCTGCATACAGTGTGTGAAGCATGCACAAATGCAGGGATGCATGAGTGACTTCGAGATTGCCAAAGCCTTTGTGAACCTGTGCCCTGGGCAAGCACTCCTTACTGGCCTCCCATTTCTCTTGTTATAAGTAGGTATGTTTGCTTACATATGTCCAACCATTTTATCTTGGTAGCTGTAGTGGTTTGAATGTTTGGCCCCTAATGACTCATGTGCTTGATTTCTTAGTCTACAGGGAGTGATGCTATTAGAAGGTGTGGCCTTATTGGGTGAAGTGTGTCACTGTGGGGGGGGTAGGCTTTTAGGTCCTATGCCTGAGCTCTGCCCAGTGTGGAAGAGGGAGTCTCTTTCTGGTTGCCTTTAGTAGAACTTTGAGCCCCTCCAGTGCCATGCCCACCTGGACGCTGCCATGTTCCCACCATGGCGATAATGCACGGAACCTCTGAACCTGTAAGGCAGCCCCAATTAAATGTTGTCCTTTATAAGAGTTGCCTTGGTCATGGTGTCTTTTCACAGCAGTAAAACCCTAAGTAAGATAGTAGCATATACAACACTTTGTTTAAAAAATTGCAGTTAGGTTTGCTGTAGGTATCAGGGAATATCCGGTCTTACATGTTTCCAGAATGCTGGGCAGATGTTTGAGGCTGCTGGGGATGAAATACAATTTGTCATTGTGTGATCACTGTGAACCTTAGGTACCAATGTATAGAGGCACCTACAGATGCTTAGATGCTGCTTGGTTTGAAGGTGTTAGGTCTACTGAGACATGTAGTTCCAGGGAAGGTCATTAGATTCTTACAGGTGGGAGAAGGCCTCTAAAGCATGGTGCCTTGGGGGAGGTCCTTACGTCATTAAGTGTGGTGGTGCTGTGGGCACTCCTGCCTCCATCTTCCATTCATTCTTCTCCTGGGCATTTGGTGGTCTATACTATATTTTCTATGCCACAAATGCCTGTCATTCTTTTCTATGCTACCGTAGACTGAGACCTGCAGAACCACTCCATCGCAGACTAGAAATGCCCAACATCCAACCCCTTCTCTTTGTATCTGAAGTGCTTTCTTTTAGTGGTAGAAAGCGGTCAGACACAGCAAGGAACATCATACAACAATAAACATTTGTGTTTTCCACATTCTCCAAAAGCAACCAACATCTCTGATGTTCCTTGCACAGGGCCTCCTGGTGTTGCTTCTGAAACTGGCCTTCACCCACTCTCTATTCTTGTCAACCTAATGAGGACTGTAAACTAATTTTTTGATTCTATCCCTGTTTCAGATAAGAGTTCTTACCCAAAGCCAATGTGAGTCTTTAAAAACAGAAAACTAGTCAGAGAGTTGATTGTACTAGAACCTGTGAGGCATGAACCTTGTGATCAGTGCGTGATTGTGCTCTTCTGTGCAGGTGTACCTATTTGAAGTGCAAAAATGAAGTTAATAGACGCTGTAAAGCCGAGAGTGGTATAGAATCCTGGAAGCACCTAAATCTACTGTCACCTATCTCTGATGTCCAGTAACGTGACCTGACATTTCTAGGAATGGGAACAAATGATATCTTTATTGGAATTGAATTTTTATTATTTGTAATCCCCAAAGATTTAAAAATATTCATCATTGTAGCTTACCTTTTGCATGTCATGGGGATGCAATGTCCAAATTTTATATTTGAAATGCCTGTACTCCATTAAGTGCAATGATTTACATACTTGTTTGACAACTTTTATGTATCTATATAAGAGTTTAGTCCTTAAATTTGGAGGAACACACATACATAGAATGCAAACACACTTATGTAGAACACAAATGTATGGAATAGACACAGATACATAGAAAACACAGTATATAGGTATATATAGATGTATACAGACATATATGTGTATATGTTGAGAGAGAGATAGATCACTAGCATATCTGTTTTATATTCCAGTGTTCTGAATTTACCCATGGTATTTTAAGGTAGCTTTTAAAGCAGCAAGAAGATGTTTTCCTTTTTCATAAGGTCATCAGAAAACTCACAAGTGAGTTAGAGCCTGTAGGTACAGCAAGACCCCTGATCAGCCTGTAAGTACAGTAAGATCACTGATTATTGTTCTGCACATAAAGAGTAATAGTTTACCAAGTTGTAGCTAAAAGATTTCTCCTTCTTTTCATAAAGCTGCCTGTATGAAGATGTATTTTGCTGTGAATTTAGCACAGGAAGCAATGGCCAGTTTGTTCATAGCTGGGGAACATCAGGTTAATGCTTACAAACACAGGGTTTTAAAGATGTCCTCTTACTTCATTTGATCCCAATTTCTGGGCCTTTGAAAATGAATAGCCACGAGGCTGCACATTAGGCCAGTAGCCCTTGAGTTTTCTTTCCCTTTGCATTTGGTAATTCATCATATTATTTTATTAAAAAAAAAACAAAACCAAGCAACAAGTATGTTTCATGCAAAAATATCCACATTGTTCATGTGTTATTTCTCTGTGCTCTCTTAGACTGCTTTCACATCTTCCAAATAATTCATTACTGAGACGATACAATTAAATTTCCTTAGGAGACTATGACCCTAAAAATTTCTAAATTTATGCTGACTATCCAATTTGTAACTTTAAGCCAACATATCCCTCTTTTGCTTCTGGAAATATTAAAAGTGTTTGGTTATCAACATATAAATGATTTTAGAATCAATATAGCAGCAGTATCAATTTTGTTATTTGATGCAGGAAATATCTGTCTGTAATGGGTACACCTCTGTGTTAACTAAAGAGGCATCCCTATAGAGCAAGTTGGTTACTGCAAATTGCTTCAAGATTCTTGCTAACTGTGCCTACTTATCAAAACTTTGGTGGGATAAACTACGCATTCTGAGCAAGGCTCTGCCCTCAAGCATCTTCAAGATCATTCTTCTTGATCAAACCAGGCTCCGATATTTTATAAATATCCCATTTAATGTTGGCTTCTTGAAAAATGGTAAGAAGGAAAACACCCTAGAGCACAGTAAATGAAACATGCTCAGCTTTGTTCATTGAACATGTCTGTGATGTTTGGTTGGTTAGTGGACAGGCTAGACCAGTTGTATGATGGGTTTGACCTGGTCTTAGGATACATACTGTGCTGCGGTTTTTAGGGTATAAACTTTAGGCTCAATAGGAAGAATGCACTTACCCTTGTGTGGTCACAAACAAGAGGAAACTGGAGGTGAGTGAGATCATAATTCACTGTTGTGCTTAGAAAAGAAATTTGATCCACAGCCATGATTTCTTGATCTCCATCAATTGGAACCTAGAAGTCAAAGTACACAGAGAGGAGCCTAGCATAACTGTCCTATGAGAGGCTGCTCCCAGTGCTGACCAAAGCAGATTCAGAGACCCAGTGTCACTTATTAGACTGAGCTTAGGAAGTCTTGTGGAAGAGTTGGGGGAAGGGTTGAGAAACATGGAGGGGACAGGGACTCCGCAAGATGACCTAGATCCTTGGGGATTCCCAGAGACTGAACCACCAACCAAAGAACATATATGGGCTGGACCAAGGCCCATGCACATATGAAGCAGATGAACAGTTTAGACTTCATGAGGGTCCCCCAACAACTTGAGCAGGGACTATTTCTGATTCTGTTGTATGCCTGTGAATCCTGTTCTCCTAACTGCGATGCCTTGTCTGGTTTCAGTGGGTGAGGATGTGCTCAGTCCTGTAGTGACTTGAGGTGCCAGGGCAGGTTGGTGCCTGGAGGGGGTATCTCTCCATTCTCAGAGATGAAGGGGATGGAGGAAGAGCCATGTGAACTGGGAGGAGGAGGGCTGCAATCAGGATATAAAGTGAATAAATAAATAAATAAATAAATAAATAAATAAATAAATGGAGAAATAAAATACTCAATAAAAATATAATATGATAATATGACTGCGGTAGACAGTGGGGAAAGAGCCAGTGTTAGCTCACAGATAGAGGGAGTATGTAATAACTTACATCTTACCCATATTGCTATCACCTACTTATCTACTCCTGACATGTAAAGGACTATGGCAGAATGCACTCAGCAGACAAAAGAAATCAATTCATGAATGTAATAAAGCCAACAGAAAGAAAGCAAAGCAATTGTGGGTTCCAGGAGAGAGAATTTCTTAGGTCTTTGGGTTCAAGTAATCAAGCAAGAAGGAGCTTAGCTTCAGTAGTTAACCCAGACTGAACTATATGGTCAATAGAAAATGCAGTAAGACAAGTGGAAAGCCAAACATCTTGTTCAGTCTTGCACCAGTAAAGTGTGCATAAAGATGAAAAATAGTATACTTTCCTAACATTAAGGAGACAATCACATTTAGTCTCCCAAAATCCTTTACCACTGAATAATGAACTCAAAGAAAACTTAGAGCCAAACTTGCCTGTATGCTTTGACAGTTCTGTGTCCTGACCAAATATCACCCCTCATAACCGCTGTCATCAACAATTCTAATCACAACTGAATTATAGCTTTTGTTGATCAGAATGCCAACAGTTTCCAGGAAAAAAAATATATATATATATATATACTCATGGGTAAAGAAAAGAGGTTACTTTCAAAGAAGTGTAAGCTTGAGACAGGTAAGAAAATCACTTATAGGAAATGTTATTTATTGACTAATGGATTTTTTTGCATGTCTTCTAAAAATAAAACAAACTCCCCACCCACAGCTCATTGCTTTATTGAAAAAGGAGAATTTCACAAGTAACTTCCTTTGTCTGCCAGAGAGACTGAATTGCCAGGACAATTCCTTAAACACAGAGCCCCTTGCCTTCCTGGAGGATGACGAACCTGTTGACAGTTACTCCACAAATGCACCCAGGCTGTGTCACTTAGGGCAGAAGCAGACCTTGCTGTGGGATGGAGAACCACCTGCAGGTTTCCCCTGTGGAAGTGACCCCTCTTTCCATGACTTCTACTTCCCTCTGTCTGACCATGAAAGCCTGAATCAGATCTTCACATCTGACATTGTGATCTCTCATGGGACTTCAGCACCCTCATGTTAAGGTCTATATCATAACAACGGCTACATCTCACGACTTGGTTCTTATTCATTTTTGACAGTGGGTGTGGAGAAATGAAACCCATCCTGCCGGCTGCCCCATGGATTTATCCACTATATGAATGTTGTCTAATAACCTGGACATCCTTAACAAAAACTATTTACTCCTACTTTGAAGCGACCCATCACGGAGGACTGAGTCTCTCATGGTAAATGGAACAGCTGCCTTTTGGTGACAACAGTGTTTCAATAAAGGACACAACTAGGGCAGAATAAAGGCTTGGAAGGCAGCCTTTGAAGGAGTACAGAGTGAACATAATTGAGTGGAGTATGTATTAAAAATACAGTGTTGAGGGTCCTGGCCTCAAATAAATAGATGCAATTGTTTATGGTGTGATAATTCACTTTCAAATCACAGTTTCCTTTTCCTGTTTTATTTACTCTTTAAACAAGAGGCAGAATATTAAGACATATAATAGTAGGAAAAATACTGTTTTCTTGTGAAATAAAAAATACTGGAGAAGAGAACACTTTATTTAGAGGGAAATTACACATTAACTCAAAAGTTATTTATCTGGTATAAATTATATAATAATAAAGAATATAGCAGAGCCAAAAATTTAGAAAATGATAAGTGCTCATGTAGAATATGTAGTATGTGACTCAGGTGGACACCAAACTGGTGTCAGATATAAGCTAATGCTGTTTCTTCTGGTGTGTCCATTGACTGAGTTTCTGTCTTAATATCCAAATCAACTGGAGCTGGTAGGAGATTCTAGGGAACACTAAACCAATATGGGACTAGAATTAAATGCAGCTTTTACAATGTAGAAAATAGTTTATTAACAAGGATCTGGGTAGTTGGGATAGTAAAGCATTTATCAATCTGCCTAAAAGCAACAGGAGACTGAGAGTGACAACTTTGTATGTTCTTGGCTTGTCCATCATAAAGTACAGACAGGTAATGGGAAGCAATGCACAGGACAAAAGTGGAGAGAGCATTTTCAGAACTTAGGACTTGCTAAGGAAATTGTAGTGAAGATACTTGAAGGGTAGGTTCTAATGGGAAGTAGAGGTAGATGACCTCATGAGTTACAAGTGACTCAGAGGAGTGAGCTGGGTAGTGTGTTAGAGGAATGCACAGATGTTATGATATTAAAACCATGGGATGAAGAATAGAATGGCTTTACATCAATTAAAACATAGATTTCAAATGTGAAACAAGTGACCCAACAATATACAAGGACCAGGTTTCTTTCATACATCCAAAGAAGCTGTTCATGCAGGGATTAGTTCAGAAGGTTCAAAGCTATTTATATACAAACTTATATTCATTAAAATGGGAATAATAGAATAGGGTTGTTAAAACAGCTCATTGCTGGCCTATATTCTACAGATGGAAAAAACTGTAACTGTCAGTATGACCTGGGGGTATAAACTGAGCTGTCTCTACTTATCATTTGTACTTTATATGTTAGAATGAGTGATATTGTTTGAGCAAAAATGAGCCCTGCAGGCTCATTCAACGGAATGCTTATTCTCCTGGGAGTGGAACTCTTTGAAAGGATCAGAAGGACTAGGAGGCATGACCTCATTGAAAGAAGTCTGTTATTGGGACTGGACTTGAGGACCAGTTCTCCTCTCTCTCTCTCTCTCTCTCTCTCTCTCTCTCTCTCTCTCTCTCTCTCTCTCTCTCTCTTTCTCTCTCTTTCTTTCTCTCTGCCTAGTTTTCAGGTATTGCTCCAGCACCATTTGTGCCAACATGCTTCTCACCATAAAGAGCTAAACCTCTGAAGTTGTAAGCAAGCTCCCAATTAATCCTTTCTTTTATAAGATTACCTCAGTCATGGTGTCTCTTCATAGTAATAAAACAGTGGCTAAGACAATCATCTTTTGCAGAATTATCAAATATATCATTGAAAAGTAAATGCTAAGTCAAAGAAAGTTAAATATTCCTAGAGAATCAATTTGATCTTTAAATATTATGCCACTAGACTCATACAGAATTGCAGATAGAACCCAGAAAGATTTAGGAGCAAAGGTACTTCTGTTTATCTATAAATATTTGAAGTGTTTCTATTTTTAATATCTATTGCAAGCATGAAGACACAATTAACATTTAAATGCTATCTAATATAGAATATGTGCTTTCTACATAAAAATCTCTGACATTGTTTGCAAGTAGCAACATTGTGAAGTTTTTAAAGTTTAGAAAATTTGATGGCAGCACTTAGTGTCCTCAGGTACTTAGGTATCTTCCAAAAATTTCCCATTTTGTAAGATAATTTAAAATTTTGAAGCTAGATAAGTCATTTAAAGGAAAGATTTACATTTCTTTATCATTTATTCTCTTCAATTCTTTACTAAGAACATGTAAATTTACTTTAATATCTTCTTCATGACATCATAAAGTAAGAAAATCATGTTTGCCCTAAGAATACAAAGCACAGCAGAGTCACAGCACAGGATTTATTGCCTTTAATGAATGTACTGACTACCCTAATAGAATCACATCATCATAGATTTAATGCATCTTGTGAGTCTCAATGAAAATACTTTACACCCAGAAGAGCACTTGGTTTGCCTAAAGCATAGAAAAAGATATTCAAAACCCAAAAAAAATTTTTGGAAAAGACATCCGTATAAGGATAGAGAAGTGTGATTGCTCAAACTTTTTGAAATCTCTCTTTCCATTTAAAAAATATGGCGCTTTTTCAAATCAAATATATGGAAATTTAGTAAATACATAGCCAAAATAAGTCAAAGATAAAGGGAATAATATTCACCTTTGCACATAATAACTTACAGGTTTAAATGCTAAATAAAAGAATGGACATTTGCTTTAAATGTTCTTTTTGCTAAGTACTTTGAAAAACAATCAAGATAATCAAGTATAAGACATGGTTGTTCAATGGTTGTTTGTTGGTTCAAGAAGCAGGTGCTGAGAGATGGCTCATGTAGCTATTCGAGCTGGGATTCAGATGGCCAAATTCTCTGTGGAAGTTGGGTGGGTGTGATGGTCACTTGTAATCCAGAGTGAGGGGGGCTTGTAGCTAGAGAACAAGGGGAAGCTGGCTACTTATACCAGCTGGATAGGCAAGTTCGAGGCTCACCCAAAGACCCTGCTTCATTACATAAAGTGGAAAGTGATTATGGAAGATACCTAATGTAAACATCAGTCCTCCATGTCTATATACCTGCACACATATGCACATGAATCCCATATACACATCAACCCCACACATATACAGCAGCAGCCAAAAGCAACCAAACAAAAAATTTCCAAAGAGGCTCAAAAAAATCTTACCTTTCACACCTTCTAAATTCAAGTTGAGGCTAGTCTGCTAAAGGGGATATTTTGATGAAAAGAAGATTGCAAATTTTTACTTGTGAGAAAATTACAGATATTTCCTTTATCCTTTGAGACGCAGTTTTCTAAAACTTTAGGAAAAGCATCATCAGTGAATAAAATTTGTTGCAGGACAAGTTAGAGTGGACCTTGGAAAACAGGATTCCACTCCTGTTTTGAGAGTTGCAAGAGATTTTCCTCTGCTTTACGTCACGCTCATTAGATGGCCATTCTGAAGCCAATAAGAAGCATCCAGATAGAGGCTGAATTTGTTTTAAATCCATCAGTCCTCAACTGCTGTTTTATTCTATGATGGAACATATCCAGGAACGTAGTACTCCTCAGCTCTATCCTGTGTTATTAGATTTTCCTCTTCTATCACCTTCCACACAGTGCTGAGAAAAGTCACCCTCAACCTTTTTCCAGAATCATTGATTTTCTCTGTCCTCAAGTGTGGGAAAGCTCTGCTAATTAAGGCTGAAGTCAACCATTGACTGGATAGCCATCTCGGCCTTGGAGGTAATGGAAGAGCAGAGTTTCTCCTTCTCGGACCTTGTCCAGGGAGTTCTAAGCCCCCATAATCACCTCTACCTGAGGAAAGTCACATAGCTTCAATTAGTTTATAGGAGCAATTTCCTTTCTTCTGAAACAACCAGTTCAGCCAACACCTGACATTCCTGAAATGCTTCTCCATGCTAATGAGGCATTCCAGGTACCCTAAAGCCCCCAGCAAATGACATTTGCCCATCCAGGCTGTCCCTACAGTCAGTCCTCCCAAACTTTATAAGCCTTCAATCACCCTAAGTAAAGTTGATCTTCCTATTGACTGCAGGTCCAGTGTTGTTTACTCACAGAGCTTCTGAATCTCCTGTTCAATGCCTCTGCTCCTATTGCCATATGGACTGTATTGACCAATGGTCCAGGAGATTCAAATTTTCCTAGTGGACCCGATTCTTAGATTATATGATTGTCAGTACACCTGAAATGTAAACAAGGGCCTGCAAACACAGGACTGCATGGCCTCTGGGATGGCTTTGAGGGTGTCACCTTGAAGCACAAAAGTAGAATGCACTGAGGAAGACAATGGAAGCTGGAAGAGATAGCTTATTATTCTCTGTTGAGAGCCATAGTGGAAAGGAACCTGGTTCGCGCATTAGTACATACTTTGGTTCAAGTTTTTGGGTTCTACAGCATAACAGAGTAATGTAAGAGAATTTATCTAGGGGTAAATCTAAACAGATGTTTGCAAAATGAAAGTTTCTGCTGCACAGGTCAATTCCAGGGGTCCTTACTTTGTGGAGAACTCAATGTAACCTTTCATTTCTTCCATGGTATAAGGTAAATCTTACTGGTAAACCTACATCCTGATTCTAGAACTACTCAAGACAAAACATGACATTGGCAATAGAGTTTTGGTGTTTGTGTGTGTGCTATTTTTGATAGAAACCTCATTTCATTGTGATTTCATTTTCCAAGTTGGATATCCTTATCCCTGTGGCAGGGGAATGTGAGATTATTTTCACATCTCTGTGTGCTTTGAATACTTTAGAGAGAATTTCCCCCATTATATCTGGACCAGGATGGATTCTTGGAAGAGTCACTAGGCTTGAATCTTGACCTCAAAGCTATTTAATAGCATGGAACTTATACTTTCTGTATCATTTCCATAAATAAAACATAGAGATAGTGAAACTTCCTTCTGCCAAGTACAGTTACGAAGACTGTGTGTGATAGCATTATCAAAAACCTTGACACCCTGCCAATCACCCACTGAACAACATGGAAGAGCTGATGAATGCAGTTTCAAACAACTGATTTTCAATCGCCAAAGTCATTCGCTAATTTTTGATGGCTCAGAGCTGGTGGATAAATATAAAAGCTAAAAGAAACTATCTCAACAATTTCATGTAAGACACATTCTTTAATGTGATAATACTCAGAAAAGGTATGATGTCTAATGCAGATATATTTCTGGGGACCTTTGAACGCAAATGAAGACTACAGTATATAGCTTTGCATTGTTGCTGAGGCGACGACAACTCATTGTCTATTTGACTGGATTCAATATCAGCATGGGAGCAGAGTTAGTTGAAGGTATGGATGTATTTTCACAATGGTCTAACTAAAGAGAGATATATCAACTTGAATGTACTGTGTCCAGGACTGGATACACAGAAGAAAGTGAGCTGAATGCCAGCATTTATACCTTTCAGCTTCCTGACCACAGATGCAATGTGTCCAGCTGCCTCCTGTTCTTGCCATGATGGACTGTACCCTCAATTTGTAAAACAAACTAAATTCTTCCTTATATTGTTTTTCAGGTATTATGCCACAGCAATGAGAAAAGTCAGTGACTCTAGAAAATGAATGATGATCTAACTTTGTTTGCTAACACATTTGAGATGAGTGGGTGTCCATGGTCTTATCATCGTCATCGTCGTCATCATCATCATCCTCATCATTAATGGTCCTTGAAGAGGAACCATTATTCTTTTAGGAGAATAGGCTAAATGGTACTAAAGTTATAAACTTAATTTTGTATCAACTTTACATAGCAGATCATCTACACTGCCACTCCAGCTCTAAATCAGAGAAGATAGCGGAATACAGGGAGACATTATAATTTCAACAATCCCTCTTCTTCTGGGCTACTGTCCATGAGAATAACACCTCTGAAATCCACAGCCAGGACTTGCTGGTGACTCAGTGTCCTTGTTGACCTCACCAATCAAGATTCCAGAATTTAAATATATTTTCCAATACTGTGCCCTAGGAAGGCCCAGCTATCTAATATCCACCCAAAGAAAGGAACACACAGAAAGAAAGTCTTTTATTAAGAAGTTTTATTGTATATATGAAATATTATGTATATCAATGTGCCTCATTGTGAAATAGTGAAAGGTGTTCTCAGAAATCAATCATGGAATTATATCAGTTAATTTGCAATCAAATAAAAGCTGCATGTTTCTTCTCCATTGTTTTATTATGTCCCCATTTCCTGCAGGTCTGAAGCAGTCTACTGTTAGATTCTGAGATATTTCCACTCCCTTCAAACCACCTGTCCGCACATCAGAGCAGTGGGTTCACAAAGAGATTGCTGTCTTACAAATGGAGTGGAAAACACTTCAATACATTTAAATAATGTAGATGAGGAATACCTGATTGATAATAAAGTTTCATATCCCAAAGTAACGTGTGTACTTAAGGAAGAAAAAGAGATGGTTGTTCTGACTAAATGTTTTAATAAAGAAGATAGAGCTGATATAGCCTTCATTTGGTTTTAGTTTTGGTTTATGTGGTAATTAAAAACTGTATGCCTAAAATTTGCTTTTATGTTTGAAAAATTGATCAAGACGTGCTGAGCAAAAATGATTAGAAATACTACCATGGAAAGCTCACACACACACACACACACACACACACACACACACACTGTTAGAGCATGGGGGGGTACAAGTCAGGCTGCCTGAGTTCTGGTTTTATAACTTACTATGTCTGTGACTTGTATGAGTTACCTCATCTATCTTTGCCACAGTTTCCTTACATGACAAATGGGATTTTTAAAAAACAATACAAAAGATAATGCATACATGTGAAATACCTAGAAAATTCCACACCATTTTGCAACACTCAATAAATATTTTCCATTTTTATGTATGTATTCCATTTTCATAGCAAACCAGAAATGCATCTAGGAAGCAAGAATTTAGTCACTAGTCTTAGCATGACCACATTTCTACAGGATTGGCTTTTTTCTCAAAGTTCTAGGAATTCATTTTGGAGGATGAAATATTTATACTTCTTATTCCAATCACTGTCAGCCTTCTGGCAGTATCCATTCTGACAGAGGCAGAATTTTGTTATGCATTTTTGATATGTTTTGATACTATACAGAATGAACTCAGTTCCCAAGGATTGTTTCCATGCGCATACACTTCTGTGACTATGATTTCATTATTTCCTAATGTACTTTCTCTTTGAGGAGATTTCCTATCCAGAGTACCTGATCTTTGATGAGCTGGGAAGTAGGAGTAGTAGGGGGACTAGAAGCTTGGTAGGAGCTGGGCAGTGGTGGTGCACGCCTTTAATCCCAGCACTTGGGAGGCAGAGGCAGATGGATTTCTGAGTTTGAGGCCAGCCTGGTCTACAGAATGAGTTCCAGGACAGCCAGGGCTACACAGAGAAACCCTGTCTCGAAGAAACCAAAAAAAAAAAAAAAAGAAGAAGAAGCTTGGTAGGGGCAAAGTCATTGGCTTTACCATCATTCAAGCATCTCTGAGAATAGGAGTTAGTTAAATGCTTCACATAACTCAAAGTAGCACATCAACTTCAGGCTGTGTACAAGCATGTTCGCACACACACACACACACACACACACACACACACACACACACACACACACACATTAAAATACTATTGTCAGAAAGACAAATTACAGTTTCTTCTTCCCATGTCTTCTCTCTGTTTAAATGGTGGACACTGTTTACAGGCATAACAGATGAGAGATGAAGTAGAATAAACTTACCAACTAGGGCCAACTTTAAAGGCGAATTACCTTTGAGTAGCCCAACTTAAAATATGCAATAAAGAACTACCATTCTAATTCCTTAAACCATGCACGCCAATTCCATTATTATTTTTTTTAAATTCCTAGGAAAAATAATTGTGGCCTAGAAGAGTACACAAGAATATAGTTGTTGAAGTGTGTGGAGATGTGTATCACAAAACTTTGACACCAGAAGAGCAAACTGTGTACCAACAATGTACAAGGGCAGACATTTTGGAATTGATTTGTCACAAAAGTTAAGGTCTTCCACATCAAATTCACAGGGCATGTCATGAGATACACTTGGACCTACAACTGATGGAGAAAGGGCTTGAAGAAAGAACATTCTAGAAAAGTAGGGAAAACAGTGTCTGCCATTTACCTTTATAAGCCACATAGTTTTCCTTTGTCATATAGATCCTTGCCCTTAAATTGGGTTTATCTATATGCTATCCATGCAAGCAGGAAGTGGACACCACCTCTTTCCTTTCAGCAATTGTATAGTGAGACGGGAGATCCCTGACCATGCAGTAGAGCAACTTTAGAAGGTCAATTATTGCTGTCATTATAATAAAGCATCACTACTGCCATCACCCTGAAGAAGAAAACAGCTTGAACAGATGCCACTACACTGTCCTTAAAGGTTCTTTCAACTTCCCCTAGGGCCATTTGCAGTGTCAATTAAGACAAGGGATGTCTGTGTTGGGAGCGGGAAACCTACGAGCAAGTTTTCTTAATGAGAACTCGAGTCTCTTTAGTCTCAGGCAAGTTACTGCGCCTTCAGACAACACCAGCACATTCGCTAATAATGATGATGACTTTTGATTAATTATCTTCTGCTTCTTTTCACTTCCTTCTTGCTGCTCCAGACCACTCACATAGTAATCAAGACTAGCGTTAGGGAGGCTTTATTTCCTAGTCAGGAGGACAAAAAAGTTAAAGAGAAATGAAAATTAAGGCTAAAGAATCAAAGCATAGTATATAACCAAAGGGAATCAATTATTATTTCTGTAGATATGCTATGAACGATTTTAACTTAGGTCTTAGAAGATGTACATTAAAATAGAGAAATCTTCTTTTTACACTCGAATGAGTTATCTGAGAAATTCATGCAACATATTTTCATCATATTTTTTTCCCAACTCTTCCCACATATTATTCTTCATCCACCCAACCTCACATCCTTCTTCCAAAAGTTCGAACCCATTGAGTCCAATTTTGCCAACCATACTTGTGTGTGTGTGTGTGTGTGTGTGTGTGTGTGTGTGTGTGTGTGTGTGTGTTCATCCAGTGAGGTATACTCAGTCTACACCTTTAAAAACTGACTCTCCCTCTCCTACGAGCTATCAAATTGCCAAGAGCTCCTCAGTTGGAGTTGAGAACTTTCACCCACTTCCTAGATGGCATCGACTTCCGTAGGTCTTTCGCATCCTGCAACAATTGCTGTGAGCTCATATATGCAACTGACCTGTCCTGTCTGGAAAATTCTGCTTCCAGGCAGTCACCCACTGCCTCTGGCTCTTACAATTTTAGCAAGGAGGTGAGTATGATGCAGATGTCCCACTTAAAGTTGAGCATTTTACAGTCTTGCATTCTCTGTGTTTTGACCAGTTGTGGGCCTCTGGGCTAATTGCCATCTACTGCTAAAAGAAGGTGTTTGGTTTTTGTCTGTCTGTTTGTTTTTTGATGAGGATTGGGAGATGAGGTAATGTGTGGCTATAATGATGAGTCTTTACAAACCAGTTTAAAACTATGTCCATTTAGTAGAAAAATAACTAGGTTCTCTAGGCCTATGGTCTTCTAACCACAGGTGATTGGCTCTTATAACACTGCCAGGTATGGGTCCATCTTGTGACATAGGCATTAAATCCAATCACCAGGTAGTTACTACCCTCACATTAAGATTACTGTTACATCAACAGGCATACCTTGACAGCCATTATAGTAGTTTGTAGGATGTATAGCTACATATCGTTGCTGGTTACTTCTTTCCTCCTGTAGGGTGGGTAGCATGTCCTAGCACTGTAAAAGCTAGCTAGTAGTGAGGAAACTTTCAGGTTAGTACAGCCAAGTTCTGGGAGGCAACCAGGAGCATTGGGAAAGCCTATAATGTTTGAGACCTCAACTGGCCTATGACTCCCAGAGAGAAAAATAAACGTGCATGCATATGTGTATGTATATATGTATATGCATATGATGTATATGTATATGATGTATATGTATATGTGTGTGTATGTGTAGTGAATGAGTATGTATATATTATATATTTTAGGAAGCTTCTACAGTAGTAGGTTTTTATATGACATTTTTGAAAAATCAATAATGTCTGATATTCCTTTCTGTATGTCCTCCTCGATCCTGTCCATCTATCCCTCTCATCATTTAATGATTCTTGTTCCATTAATCCCTTTATACCACTAATGGATTCTATCTCCCCACCCTTGAAAGCATCTCTCCCTCCCCCATGGTCCCTTGATAATTTCCCAATCGCTATGTGTATTCAAAATGAAAGACACATATCTGAACATTGAAAGCTAACATACAGAAAAAAAAAAAAGCAAAATTTGTCTTCCTTGGTCTGGGTTTCCTCAGAATGGTTGTTTCTGACTCCACCCATTTACCTGCTAATTTTGTAATTCCATTCTTTTTAATAGCTGAATAATATTCCATTTTTAAAAAAATGATCATAGTTTCAATATTTATTTCTCAATCTTTTAAAAATACAGTACCTCTTGACTCATGATGCGAAGATTAGTCTGCTCTTTACAACTACAAATTTGAGTGAGGACTCTGAAAGCCAGCCCAAGTGCTAGTTGATTGAAGAAGTTTATCAAAGGGTATTGCTTCATATTTGATCTTTCTAGTACACTTTTATTGGAATGAAGGCGTTAGGCATTTATAATGGTATGTGTTCTGTTATTTGGATTTTATTGATTTAAAGTTAATAGATTCATGAGTCAAATACTTTTCAGGACATCAAATTATACAAATCATATTAGAAATCCCCTCTTATTTTTCTGATGGCTTGGAATCCAATAAAGCATTTAGTTTATGATCTTTCAAAATAAGAGATAGGGTTCAAAATTCTGCATTGAAGCAGTTGTCTGGCAGAGAGGTGACCATCTTGCCCTTGGCACCATGGGAAAACATCAAAATAATTGAGAAAATGCCTTCTGAATGGTCTGAAGATAATGCTGGAAAACCTTCCAGGCTTCACCCTATGACAGGCTTCCTCCCCTGACTCTGCCAGGTTTAAACCATCACCAGTCCTGCATTGGGTTCTCTCTGTGCTGTTCAATGTGACCATTTAATTGATACCATGGTAGTCATCCACTTGAATCTAACACTGTTTGTTTTCTTGTAGGACAAAATTGAAACTCTTTTACTGTCAGTTTTTTTCCAAAGGACTGGCAAACCAAGGCTGTAGTGATAATGAGGGAGAGCCCTAGTGGAGCGAGTCTTTTTCATTTGGAAGTCATCCTAGTCCTTGGTCTTTCTTTTTGTTTGTGGACCTTTGTTGTACCTTAAAAGCCATCACTCTATAAATGGATAAACATGATTGAATCCCCTCCACTAACAGGAGCTATAAACTCATAAAAAAGAGATACAATTCACAGAGTGGAACAAAAGAGCATCCATACCCTCCACTCAATACCTTTTGTTGCTTTCTGAGTATTCCCGATTCATCACGCAGAGAGTATGCCACTCACTGTAAATAGCATTTATAGAGACAGTAGCCATATCATAAATACCCAGAGCTGATAACTGGAGGTAGACTGCCATTCCCTGTCTTCATCAATATGAGAAGTGAACCCGGGGTCATCCTTTTAATTCCTTGGAGCTTTGGATTCTCTATAAGAATTTCCCACAATGAGGGCGTCTCTAAAACACCTTCGCATGTCATATGTCGATGAAATTCTTAAAATATCATAAAATGGCAATTTTATGATAATATCCACTTCTCTCCACGAGTCTCAACACACTGCTTCTCACTTCAATAATTTTAACCAGGAAAGATATATAATGAATCAAACAACATTCAACCCCTCGATATAGGTTTATTTCAGAGACTATTAAAGTAGCTGTCTGGGAGCAATGTATCTCGATAGTTCATGCTTTGATATCTCAAGAATACTCTGCACTCTAGGTTTAGAGAAGATTGTGAAGGGCATGTAGGTGGATTCCACTTTGGTCTACTATAATGAAATATTGGCATTAATATTAAAGCTGAAAGTGTTAGCTCCTTTTCGTTGCTGTGATTAACCATATCTTTTAGTTTTGGTTTTTGATTTATTACAAAGTTAAAGCATCCATTTTTAAAAAATTGTAGCTTCCAAGTGGTAGCATGTAAATGTGTATGTACATACATATATACAACATTGTATGTATATATTACATTGTATGTGTACACAAACACACATATATATGTATATATGTATATATATACAATTTGCAAAAGTTTCTTTGTAGACATTGCCAGTTTGCTCTCAAGTTTGACACACAAGGCAGCATCATGTGAGGTAAGTCAAGCCCCAGCCACTGTATTCACTATGATTTACTTTTCCATATGGATCCCAAGTATCAAGGTCAAGTAACCTTGGACTGAAACTTAGGAAGCCAGGAGTGAAAATGACAACCTTTTCTCTGAATTGATGTTCTCAGGCACTCTGCTGAACACAGTAGAGCTAATCTATTCATTCCCTCATTGGCAGCTACCAATAAAATGTTGATGTTTTATACAAGGAAAACACAATTTAAACACTTATTTATCTGAGAGCACACAGCTGGACAATGGCAAGCCCAGCAATGAAAGTTCTGTCAGACATCTGTCAAGCTTAAATCTTCACAATTCAACAGCAGTGCAAGATGTCTGCCTGGTTGTTTCTTTTCTGAACAGTGCTGTAGAATTTAAAAAGAAAAGGATATCATCCTAGGGTGCCATATAAGAGTTCAACAGAAAACTTGAACATTTTAAAAAGTAAGTATTTTGCCCTCTAAAATACCAGGATGGAAGAAATACTTGTTAAATTTATTGCATACCTTTGAGAAACATGCCATTTGAGAGATGCAGTTTGGGTGGCCCCTCTAATAAGCGTAGGGTATAAAAGTTCGAAAGTTCTTACAGCCCAGAACTTGACTTGTCAGTTTCCAGACACATTCCCTTTATATTTGTAATGCCATGGTGGTATCTCCCCCCTCTCTCTCCTCTCTCTCTCTCTCTCTCTCTCTCTCTCTCTCTCTCTCTCTCTCTCTCTCTCCTGCCCCTTCCCCTCCCCATCTCTCTCATTTCAGAAAATTATCTGAGCCAAAAGACAACAAGGAAAAACGAAGCAACTCTCTGTCTAATCTCTTCATTCCAATAGTACTTTTACTTCCAAGTATAAAGAATGGATGACACCATTGAAATTCAACCTTCAGTCTCATCCAGGATCATATCAGACCCATCCCGTTGAAGAATTTTGTCGAGAATGTGCTTGTATGTGATTATATATGATTATAGCAGATATAGCTGAAGTACCTTTTTTAATCTTTAAGATTATAATATAATTAAAATATTTTACTTTTTTCTGTCCGCACTCTGAGCCCTCCCACATACCCCTTCCTACCCTCTTTCAAATTCACGGTCTCATTTTTATTATTTTGCATGCTTATATGTATATGTGCACACATACCTATTCCTAAATATAACCTGCTCAGTCTGTATAATGATACTTGTATGCATATTTTCAGGGCTGACCATTTGTCACTGGACAACCAATTAGTGTGTTCTAGCCTGGGGAAGACTGCCTGTCCTACTTGACACCAAATAGACATGCCAAAGTAAACAGGTAAAGCCCATGAGGCTTTAATCCTACACAAAGAACTACAGCTGTCTCTTGAGAATCAGTCCAGCTATGTTGGGAAGACCTGTAAATATGGCCTGTGACAGCAAAGATAGCTTCATACGTAGTTTCACACACATGTCTAGCTTACTGTCTGTGCAGACTCTGTGTATACTCATGTTATCACTGCCTGGTTATTAATATTTCCTGAAATTGTCTGTCGTTTATGTGGGTACCTTCATAGGCTTACTTCCCCCTCTTCTTTGATAGGCTCCATCTCCAGAACCTCCTATTTGCTCCTCAAATTTTGATCCCATATGAAATGAAGAACAACCATCAAAAAATGTGAGAAGTTACTGAAAAACCTGTTGAATATAAGTAGTTCTACTTTTAATTTTAATAGCATCATTATGCTTGAAAATCGCATCTAGTCCACAGATAAGTTTATATTTTAAGTATAATCATCTCTTTTGTCCACATCTGTAACCTCGAGACAAATTTACTTTTGTTAATTTTTAAATAACCATTTGACAAGGTGGTAAATATGCAAATTAGAAGTCCTGTCTAAATTCCAGATATATTATCAACACTTACGTGCCAGAAATAGACTGGTAGAGAAGAAGCGAGTGGGTTGGCTGCTCAGTGTCTTTAAGTTTGAATGCTCCTTCTTCAGAGGAGCTAGTGTGCCAAGTGAGTGTTCTGTCTATTGTGTCTTTATCCAAATTCCGATAAGAACCTACTGTGAATAGGTCTTGCTCTGGCCAGCAGCTCCTGTTTTCTGAGAGATTTGGTGGATGTTGAGCACTTTGGGGCCATCGCTCCTTTCTTGGTGTTATCTATGGAAAGATGAAAGAAATCAATCCTTTAAAACATTGCCACAGCCATCCCCATCCATGCCCAGGTCGACAGGACTTCTGTGTGATGAATCCTAGTACTGTCTCTCACAGGGCAATCTCATCACACCCAAGGTTTCCATGAGGCAGCCCCATTCATTTTCATCCCACGGTACTCCACTTCTTCATTGTCTTTTCCTCTGATTCAAATTTAACTATTGTTTAATTATTGAGATTTTTATCCCCTAGTTTTACGGGAACTGAAAATGTCATTGGGGAAAACAAACTTCCTCTTCTAAAGAAGTAGGTAGGAAATGTCAAGCTTCAATGTGTATCTCCATTGGTCCCAAGAAAACGTCTCTTCTAAACAGCGGTTCCTAATTGGCTGGCATTGTCTGCACCAGCAATCCTTGATGTCTCTGTCAGTCCTCAATTAGGTCCTTCTGCAGGAGATGCTTTTTGCAGCTGGGGCAGTGTGTGTGTGTGTGTGTGTGTGTGTGTGTGTGTGTGTGTGTGTGTGTGTGTGTGGAACGGTGGCCCCCGACATTCCTGCTACAACTATCTTTGTCTTTCCTCCAAGTAAAAACCTTCCTCCTTTCTTCTTGAGTTATACTAGATTCAGTTTAGGGCTGTGGTAGCTGATTTGAAAAGAAAATCTTTAATCTTTTAAAGCTCTCTCTCTCTCTCTCTCTCTCTCTCTCTCTCTCTCTCTCTCTCTCTCTCATAAGATAGATAACTGAAAAGTTTGTAGAGACCCAAAAAGCTGTTAAAATCATACGGTCTTACTTGACTTGCTGTAAATTTTATAAGGGATGGTAATGAGCCCATTTAACTAATTGACCTTTCAGCGGGAGTGTGCACAGGTTTGCTGAACATGATGAAGTGCAGTTGACAAATTAAACTCGATAGAGCATCAGCGGTAGGGAAAGGTGCTGGGAGAATGATCAGGGGTTGGAGCGGGAGGGTGGTGCCTGAAAGGAGCCATGGTGAGCCTGAAGAAAATCAGAATTTCACTGGAGCAACCATCTTCTTTTTCCTCCTCACAAGACGTATTTTACTGGTGACAAGCATAAGACATAAGAAGAGATAATTTCTACAAAGACCCATGGCAGGCATATTTATTTATTTTTCTTGGTCTTCTCCCTCCCATTTATTCCCTTAGTCTCTCTAGATAGAGGGTTTAAAATATATTCTGATATGATACAGACATGGAGATATGAACTTGGAACAATCTTGGAACAACAAGGGTAGACAGCAGAGAGTTGTCTTTCTGGGGCTGACTTAATTAGCTTCATATGATTGTCTCCTGTGGCTTCCATTTCCCTGCAGAGGATGTGACTTAACTATTCTCTAGGGCTGAAAACGACCCCATTGTGTATATACCGCCCGTTCTTTTTTCCAGCTCCTGTTCATGGATATTTCCATACCTTGGCTGCTAGGGAGACTTGTTGCAAGTCACATGGCCACCTTGGTGTCCCTCGTGTAGAAACCAGAAGTGCCACAGCTGTGTCCTATGATACATTTTTGTTTTATTTATTTATTTTAAAGAAACCTCTGTTCTGATTTCCATAGAGAAGAGATGTTGTCATGATCCCAAGTTAAAGTGGGTCAGTTCGGTGATTAATGTTATGGCAGCAGGGACAATCACTATCCATTCTGAAGCTATCCAGATAGAGATGGGAGAGTAGCTGCTTCAAGATGGCTTCTAGTCTCCTTGATGTGTATTAGATATCAGAAAGTTTGCTTTGGCTCTACCATTCAGATCTAGTGCAGACGCTGAAAATTCTTTAGTATACCTTAAGCATTTCAGCTGCCATCTCTGTTGCCTGCAGTTCTGGCCAGCTAGATATAAATGTAGGATCTCCTATCATCTCACTGGTTCACTAATTAATTAAAATGAGTATCAGCACCCAGCAAAGTGTTGTACAGACAACCAGTTTTATCATGAAAAGTCCAAGTCAAGATCGCCTCAAGGAAAAAACACAGCAGGGAGGGTCTGGGTAGAAATAATAAGGTATCCATCCAACATATGCTTCACAACCCAGAATATTTTTCTATTTCATTGCAGGGTGGATTGAATGATTACATAATAGGCCACTTGACTTGGCACAATCTTCTCCTCCTTCAACTTTATGTATAATGAGCTGGCTTAAGCTTTGAAACTTCCAGTCATGTGGTTGGTCTTTATGGTGAACAATCCCAGCAGTGAAACTACCCAAAGATTCCAGAGTGAGCACTAGATTAGTATTGCTTCAACATGCCAGTCACTTGGGAAACACTGAGGTTTCAGGAGTTCAGAAGTTCTGTGTAAGAAACAATGAACACAGACCTGGCACTGCTGCAGGACAGGTCATATTTACTGTCACGAGGCCTATGTTTATTTTGTTACCTAACTCATCTTTCTGCATTCTTTCTAGGTCTTTATTGTCCTGAATAATTTGACAGAACTTAGAAATGTTTGGGAATTATAATAGAAGGTTTATACATGTGTGTTAGACATCTTCATTGCTGCTCATTTATAATGTAGGTATTTTATTCTGCTTTTCAAGAACAATCTCTGCTAGAAGCCAACATGTCTTGGCTCTAATTCTAGGCAGAGCAAAGGATAATACTGCTGTGTCCTGTTGCACCCAGAAACTTATATGAAAGGTTGTATGAGGATTTACCTCCAACCAAAAACAATTTTACAGTAAAAATTGCCAACGTTTCATTCCAGTTGGAAATACAATTTCTGTTTTATCTATCATCTATCTATCATCTATCTACCTATGTATCTATAAATGTACCTATCTATGTATCATCTATGTATGTATGTATGTATGTATATCTATCTATCTATCTATCTATCTATCTATCTATCTATCTATCTATCTATCTATCTCTGTGTGTACAATGCTGTGTGTGTGTATGTATGTATGTATGTATGTGTGTATATGTGTATGTATGTTATGTATGTGTGTCTGTAGAAGAGTTTGCCTGTGCCTGTCATAGAGACCATAAGTGGACATCAAGTATCCGGTATCATATGAGTCAGGGTGCCTCACTGAACCTTATGCTTGCAAAATTTTTACTGGAGTAGAAGTCAGCAAGTCACAGTGACCCTCATGACACCTTCACCAATACTACCATGGGGTTGAAGACAAGCATTGCCATGTGGGTGCTGGGAAAAGAGCATTGATCCTCATTCTTGCTCAGCAGATGCTCTTGCTTGCTGAGCCAGTGCTCCAGTGTCCCATCTCCTTTGTCACACCGTCTCCACATCCAGAATATCCAGTGTGCCCTCCAAGCTGCTGTCAACTGCTTCCTGTAGCCAGAGGCACATCCTGTGGTAAAGATGGGCTGTATCCAAGCACTTCATTTTCTTAGGAAACATGCAATTATCTAATGGGGCTCTTCGTGTGATGAGGAAGCTGCTCGACACCTAGAAAATGTTCCTCAGTCTCATTGTTGCCAGGGAACAGTGAAAGGCAGGCAGTGACTAATGCTGCAGTCTTGAGTGTGGAGCACAATGCCCAGAAAGAAAACCACTTACGTAATTTAAATCCATGCCAAGAAGCTGGCAGACTTCCAGACACGCACATTTAAAACGTATGTTATTTTCTGATATTTTCCCAGGCATTTCTAAAATGAGCTTCTATTAAAACTTTCAATTTTCTACACTTGTTAAATGTCTACGTGTCTTGCGATTGCCACCGACTTTTCAAGACAATAATCTGAAATGTCAGGCAAGTGCCTTATGTGTGGAGTCAGAAAAACATACTCTAACCTTGGTGTTTCAGTTTAAGGTTATTATCAAATGCTTTCTACCCTGTTAGTAACCTGGACCCATCAAAGAGAAATCATCTGTGACTTGCGTTGTTGCCTGTCTCATAAAAGGTACTGATTTGAACCGAAGCCAACAGTCATTATTCAACAACTACAAAATGCTGTCCTCATGTGTTATACTTGTGGCTCTTGACAAGCCAGGGGGTTAAGTCTTGACCAACATACTGACAGATAAAATATTGAAAATTAGAAATACATTTAGAACCCATCCTGTTGTCGCACTGGGAATGGAGCATAATGGGGAGTCTATTGATCTCTGTGATTGTGTGACTGAGAAGGATCCACGAACCTGGTGGGACAAGTGGAAATCTAGACATTGAAAGTGAATTCTAGCCGAGCAGTGGTGGCGCACGCCTTTAATCCCAGCACTTGGGAGGCAGAGGCAGGCGGATTTCTGAGTTCGAGGCCAGCCTGGTCTACAGAGTGAGTTCCAGGACAGCCAGGGTTACACAGAGAAACCCTGTCTCGAAAAACCAAAAAAAAAAAAAAAAAAAAAAGTGAACTCTACAGATGCACTGCCACTTTTGTCAAGGTAAAAAGTTAGCCTGTGGCACACAGAGGATGATCATCTCACCGTCACACCAGGAAACCTGTGTTCAGGGTACCCTTGATTGCCAGCATCATCAACTCCTGCCGACTCCAGTTCTTAGAATACCAGACCTAGATTCAGAACTTCTATGGACAGATAATGACAGAAGATGTTTCATCCTGGAGATCATCAATGCATCAGTTTATTCTTCGAGATCAACTGAATTGGAGTAAAAATCAGTAATATTACCAGCTATGAACACAGTCATTCTGCCAATGAGGACAGCCACTGTCACCCCCATCATCGCTATCAGCATCATCACCATCACCTCATGAACCACTAAGACAATTAAGCTGGACCCTGGCAAGACCAGAAGAGCTGGGGAGTAGAGGGCAATTGCTTGTCAAGCTAAGAAAGTAAAATTCAGAGACAAATGAGAAGAGAGAAAAGTTGAAAATAACTCCCTAGGAGGAAGAAATCAATAAATTGATTCTTCACACACACATGAACGTGCACACACACACACATGCACATTCATACACACACACACACACACACACAGAGAGAGAGAGAGAGAGAGAGAGAGAGAGAGAGAGAGAGAGAGAGAAATATTCTGTTCTACCTTTAATATTACTGAATTTAGTATTAATTTAATAAACTGAATTTAGTATGAAGGACTATGAAAAGTCTCTCTCCTGCATACATTTATTTTCTTCATATCTATTAAACTTATTTAAATGGTTCCATTAAAATAAAAGAAGGGTAAGGGGGAAATGGGATAGGGGCTTTTCAGAAGGGAAACCAGGAAAGGGGATAACATTTGAAATGTAAATAAATAAAATAGAAATAAATAAAAATACAAGAAGATGTCACCTATAATGTATATGATCTTAGAGCTGACCACTTGGTATTGGATAGACAGCCTGGGAAGGACTAGTTTTCAGTCTCTCAGCATTCTCTACTCACTCAAGCTTTGTTTACTATTGAAGCACTGGGAGCTCCCCCATGTGCATGTTAGCTAGTATGCCCGCTGGTGTTTTAGGTCATATATTTTTGTATTTCTGAATGTGTGTATGTGTGTTGACAATGAAAGAAAAGAGACCATAAATTTGAGAAAGCCAAAAGGGGTGAATGGATGGGTTTGGGGTGAAGGAGAGGAAAGGGGAGATGGTGTAACTATATTAGAATTTTAAACCTCAAAATTATTAAAAGTCGTAATAAGTAAAATAAAAAGAAAATATAGGGCTGATGAGATGGATCAGCTGTATTGATCCGAGTTCAGTCCCTGGAATCTATGCAAAGGTGGAAAGAGAGAAACAAGTCCATGAAGTTGTCCTCAGACTTCCATATGCACATTGTGGTAAGCATACCCCCTCAAATATTATTATATTATTAATAATTATTAATATTAGTAATAATTATTATGATAAAAATAAATAAAGGAAACCAGCTGCTCCCTCCAAATGTGAGGGTCCATTCAGACATCTGCCTATCCATTAAGCATCTTGATAAACATGAGAGAGACCCATTTCCTCAGTTTCTCACCTCCTCCACTAATGGCCGCTGTAATTTGCTTTCTTCTAAATACCACTGACTGGAGCCCCTCTATAAAGTATAATTTGTTAAATCCAAAGGGTATGTCCAGTCATTGACTTTGAGTGTCTCCACAGCTATGGGGTTTAGTCAACTTCCTCCTTCTCTACTTGTTTTATTTTCCCTAATTTACATTCTCATTTGGGCACATGAGAGCTCCATTATAAATGGTTTATGAATATATATTCTTAAATTTCTTCATCAAAGATACATTTATATGCATAACACACATACATATTCTACTCATAGATGCCTAGGTTTCTCAATTTTTTTCTTTACTTACTAGTTTACCATAAGTTGAATGAATTCACAACTTCTTCATTTACAGTTAATGTCATCTGATGTCTCCAGCCCAGACCTGGGCAAGCAGATTGACATCTGTCTACCTGGTCTATCCAATGGTATACTTGAAAAATCTGGCATCCCAAGCATCATAATTCACCACACCCCCTAATTATCTTTATGTGTGTCTCCTGCTTACACAATCGAGAAGTATGGGAACCTTAGTATATCCTTTCCATTTTGAAACATTTTAAATAAGCTATGAAATTACACGTGTCAGTTTAGCATATTTCATTACAAATGCACCCACTAATTCTTTGTGCGTTTCTGGGTTCCCATCACAACCAACTGTTAATTTGTTATTTTTCGATGAATGTTGGCAAACATATTATCATATTCTCCCCCAGCTTAATTTCTGCAGTGGTTGTTACTATGTCTACATTGACTCTCAACTAGACATATGGACATTTTCAAGATTCAGGATTTGTTCTTTGTTCCTTGTTGTAGAGAGCCCTGGTGCTCTTTGTATTTCAATGCTAATTCAGCTTCCCCAAGAGTGGCTACCTGGGACAAGGAGTGAATCACATACTCAGGACTTCATGTGACCCTTCTAATGAATAAAGAAACCAATCACTGGGCAAGTAGGTGGGACTTCTGTGTTGGATGAAGGAAGAGAAGAGGCAGGAGAGATGGGCTTTTGGACAGGGACAGCAGGAGGACAAGATGTAGCTACAAGTGGCTCCCAGTTTAGTGGGTGAATCTGCTAGGATTTGCCACTGGAAGATTTATATTTAATATGGCTTATAAGATTAGGATTTCTAGTTGTTGTGCCCAGCAATTGAATTACTCGTTGATCCTGAACTAAGTTTGTGTGGTGTTTTCCTTTACGCAGTGGCTCAACTGGGTTCCAGAGAGAAAGGTACGGCGCCAAAGCGTGGGTTTGCAAGAAGTGCACCCCAAAAGGCAGTGGGAATTTGGAAGAGTGTGGCTAGCGTGGTAGTGATTCTCCAGTGGGAACTTAGCAAGTCAGGTGGCAAGACTTCAGAGCTCTGGGTCAGAGAGTGTCCACTAGATGAGAACAGGCCAGCCATACCCGCCAGTGCCAAGCCAGCCAGCCCACTGGGGTCTGCTGTCATAGTGTGGCTTGCTTTTTCTTAAAATTCCCACCACGGTTCCTAACTTCTGCCATTTTTTTTTTTAAATATGCCACATAGCAGTTATTAAATTTTGTGTGTGGTTCTTCAACTATACAAACTCCTTTTGTGTTTTTTTTTTTACACGTGATGGTATTTCTTACAAATGACAATTGAGTCTACCATCTTTTCTTTTTGCCCTATTAGCCTAACTCCACTTTAAGTTGGAGCTAAAATCACACAGAAGACTATGCTTTGTGGTTTGTGTTTTTTGATAAGATTTATTTATTTCCCTCCGAAGATGGGAAAGGACCATGCGGTTCATTTTTGTATTGACCTTTCCCACTTGTTTCAAAAAAAGAACAAATAAACATATTACCTTAAAATGGACATTGAATAGCTAAAAGAAGAACAATATGATGCAACCAAATTAATTTTTACATTTGGAGATCCATCTTAAGTACCTATAAGCAATTTAATAGTCAACCTCAGTAGTCTTGGTTGGACACCAATGTTTTTGTTGGAGGTGGCTTCTAATTTGTGAGGTCAGACAGGTATGTTTATTTGAAAATGAAAACAGGATAAAAAGCAATCTTTGAAAACCAATAAAGAGGAATGAATAAATAAAAAATAAAAAGTTGAATTTAACAATGATGTTGATATCAAATCAAAGTAGAGATTTTGCCTGAGCCACTGTTTTTACCTTACAGACATCAGAGGAATGAGGGACAATCATTCTGTCAGTCTTCTCTTTCATGTTCTTCCTGGGCATTCTGCTTTGCATTGTCTAGAATGTTGGAAAACATTCTAGAATTCACAGCAATTGTCACCACAGTACCATTTTCTTATATTTATTCATTTAATTCTGTATTTTTAGAATTTAAATGTAACATTTCACTTAATATGTGTGAATCGGAGAGAAAAATCATCAAAATCTGAGTCTTCAGATTAAAACCAAGATGTCATTTGAGAGTGTGGACTCAGAAAATGATTCTTCATTCTCACTGATGGGCTTCAAATCAACAAAGTACCTCTCTTTACGAGCACAGAACCTCTTGTGACTTAGTCAATTATTCTAATTTACATTCCATTTTTGTGAACTTTCATGAAATATTGATTACTGTAGATATTTTTACCCATCATGCCTGGAACTCTCTGGTTACCATTCCTAAGGATATAGCAGAATGAAGCATTTAGGGCTGTCAAATCTTTTTTCATACATTAACTATACTTTGTGTTTATATTTAGGATTTTCTCGTATCATTTTCATGTGTACAACTTTGTGTTGGAACTATTTCCTATTAAAATGACTATTAACAAAATGCTCAAAGTGAGAAGAGAGAGTGAAAAAATGTGATTAAAAACTTCAACATTAAAAAGTCATGATTTTTAATTGCCTAGTACATTTTATTTCATTAAAACTTAATTGGAAAATATTCTGGACTCAAATTTCTAAGGGTGTTAATGGTCTGAGTGAGGTATTTCCAAGTGATTAAAATGTAATTTCCCCACTAAATATATTTACAGCTATATTCGCAACTTGGGTTAAAAATAAAAGGCAGACTCAAAGTTAAAATCAGAGGTGTTCTGGGTATTAAAAAAACCATAACCATATCCTCAATGTTTGTGAAAGTGTGAAAGTCATACTGAGACCAGACAGCCAAGGTGTTAGCTCTAAGGTAAGTAAAGTGAAATACAGCTGTACCTTCTGCTTAGAAAAGGTAGATAGAGACTAGAACAAAATCTTTCTTTTTAAAAAAGATTTGCTTACTCTGATTTTGTGTGCACGAATGTTTGAATACGTGCATGTGTGTGTACCACATGCATGTACTGCATGCAGAGGCCAGAAGAAGGCATCAGATTCCCTGGAATTGGAGTTATAAATTGTTGTAAACTGCCATGATGGGGCTGGGAACTGAACCTGGGTCCTCTGAAAGAACACTGAGTGCTGTTATCATCAGAGGAAATCTACAGGCTGTAGACCCACATCTTGGTATCTGTGTCTCTTGGTGATTTGAAGGACACTATGTAGTTAAGTATTCTTAAAGCTGCAGTTAAGTTTTTCCATTATGACAGAATCTAAGGGTTTCTCCCCAAGTACCATGCCATGTACTAATATGCGGACTGCATCTTCAAGACACCCAGTTTCATTATATTTGTGTTGTAGTATTGGACCTTTCTTCTGGTTTTTAAAGTGTTTTCAGGAAGAAGCACTTTAAAGAAATATCCAACTTACCATGATCTAGATGGGTACAAGAGTTGTTTATTTCTATGAACACACAAACACAACTCAAAATATCACAAGAGCCTAAAATCCACAACAGAGAAACAATGGACTCCTGTACTCTTCTTTAGAATAACCAGCTTCAAGCTCTCCAGTGTTCTTTGTATATATTGTATATACAATTTTAGTATGTGTGTGATTTATTAAACATTTATACAAATGCTCAAGTAGAATTATATAGAGTGTTCTTTGTGAACACGGATGGTTAAATAAAATAGTCATATCAACAGATATAATAGCATGTCCAATCACAACACTAAATGCTAACTTGTCTTCTACAATCTTTTTTTATAGAAAATGTAGTAAGGGAAATGTTCACTGAGCTGAGACTCCAACTATCCATCTTTTCCAATAACTATAAAATCTGTGAGAGTGCAAAGAGGTAGGAATTTGATGATAAGAAGAAGGAGTAAAAAGTAAGATACGAACAGTAAAATTAACTCAGTCCCAAAAGCTTAAATTGAAATGAAAAATTGCATATGCTGCTGACAGAGAAGAAAGCAAAAATTTGAATCTATGGAACATATCAGACACTACCTCCATACGCATCTACATACACACCATCTCAGTTTAAAAGGTAGAGAAATACTGAGAGAAAATAATTGCCATTATTTTATTTCGAGAGACCCGGACCTTAGAAACATTACGTTTTATAAACTACAACACAAAATGAACGAAGGATCATTTCCAAACATTTATATAGTGTTCAAATCAAATATGTGCATGCATAAAACGCACAGTCAGATTGGCCTGTAGCCATGTCTGTAAAAGATTGTCTTGATCTGTTTCTCAGAGGCAGGAGCAGGGCTGGGATCCCAGCCTGATGTGGGCAGCACAGTCCTTACACTGTGGACTTAGGGTAGGTAAGAAAACAAGCTGAACATGAGCCAGAGAGCAGGACAATAAGCAGCATCCCCCCATGGTTTCTGCACTGTGGACTTAGGGTAGGTGAGAAAACAAGCTGAACATGAGCCAGAGAGCAGGACAATAAGCAGCATCCCCCCATGGTTTCTGCATCTGCTCTTGCTTTGAGTTCTAGCCCTGACTTTCCTCAGTGATAGAGTATTACCTGAAAGTTTAAGAAAAGAGTTAAACTCTTTTCTGCCAAAGTTAATTTTGTTCAGAATGGTTCATCACAGCATCAAAAATTCAAAGGATGTGGCACATACATAGTCATTTGTGTGCTTAGTAGTTACAGTTCTATGTAAGGTTTCTTACACACTCTTGTAAAATGGGCTATTCTTTCCTTTTTGGTTCAGTGCTAGTATGCAGAATGGTTCTAGAAACAAACAAGGATGAAGCCAGAGAAGCCTGATGAAAATGAGCATTTGCTGCACAGCAGCTCCAGGCCCATCATTAGAGTATAAAATATGACATCTCCACAAATAAGCGCCAAGCTTCTGTTCTGCTTCAACTACCTACAAAATGGATATAGTATCAGATAAGTAACAATCCTGGTTTATCACATTGTGTTTAAATTAGTGCAAATGCTAACACATGATTTTTATATATTACTGAAAAAGACAAGTATCACGTTTCCTCTCCTTTTTAGGATTATATATATCTATATATATCTATACATATATGTATAGATATATATATCAAGAGAGATAGACATAAATATAGATAGATATAGATAGCTGATATAGATATAGATGTATAGATAATCTAGCACATATATAAAATCCAATATACATAAAATATAAAATGGTATATATATATATATATATATATATATATATCCAAAGGACAGGGCTATATATATGATTATATATAATCATTTGAAAATAAATGGTAATTCTGAGAGCAAGATGGAAGACAAAGAGGCTCAATGGAATGGAGATTATTAAAGTGCATGATATATTTGTCTGAAAATGCATTTATGAAATCCATCATGATGTAGAATGAATGTGTGCCAATGAAATACTTAGGAAGAAGAGCAAAGAGCCACAAAAAGCAAAAGAAAATTAAAAACAAGTGATCGAATTATGATGTAACCTACTTTGATTACTTAAAAGGCACATTTAGAATCTCAGGTGTGGTAAAATATGAATAGAATCACTTTTTATAAATATGAAATGCAGAATCTGAACAGTAATATCTTGAAAGACTTTTGTTGTTTGTTACCAATTCAATTCATCTGTGTCCTAGTCATTCCAGATAATGCAATTCAAGGCCACCGAAAGAGATGAAAGGGATACAAATTGGAGAGAAAAAGCTGAGATTGTCTTTGTTCACAGGTGACAGGAATATCTGTGTAGAAATTACAGAGACTCAACATAACGTTGATTTTTAAGTCCCCAGAACAGGAATTGGCAACAAGACTGTGTGGGGGCTACACAGTTACTACAAAGTCAGTTGCTTTCATATGTGCCATAGGTAAGGAACTATGACCAAGAGTTTAACAGCACATCGCCACTTAGAGTAGCCCTTGCCACAGGAAGATTGTTGTGAAGGAATGCCTAACAGAGACAAGTAAGGAAACCTAGGCTGAGTTCTTAGTTTGAGAAGTTTCACTCTAAAAACTGTTATCTCTACAATTTGCAACTTCCTCTCCTGGTGCCCTCGCTTCTCACTTTGACTTCCTGGATTTATTTTCATTGTCCCTAAAAGCTGTTTAGGCATTCTTTATCCTCCAGGCGGTTGCATCAAAGTGTTCTGTACTATTGGAAAACAATGTCGAGTGCTGCCTGCAGAAATAAACATTTAGAACAGAAATAAAGCTGAAAATAATCCTGGCTGAGGACAAAACCAATCTCTGTATTTTGTAGACAATTATAGACGTGATTAGTCATTTGTAGATTGTAGCTACAGGATAAATTCTTAAGGAATATCTGCTAGCTGGTTGACTTGTATTAAAATGGAAACTTAACACACCTTCAATTTGGTTCATTATGCTGGACTCAAGAAGTTTCATTGGGGATGCCAAGAAGTGCTTGCTGATATAGCTGTCCCCTGAGAGGCTCTGCCAGAGCCTGACAAATACAGAGGTGGATGCTCACAGCCAACCATTGAACTGAGCACGGGGTCCCTAATGGAGGAGATAGAGAAAGGACTGAGGAGCTGAAGGGGTTTGCAACCCCATAGGAAGAACAACAATATCAACCAACCAGAGCCTCCCAGAGCTCCCAGGGACTAAGCCACCAACCAAACAATACACATTGAGGGACCCATGGCTCCAGCCGCATATGTAGCAGAGCATGGTTTTGTCCGGCATCAATGGGAGGAGAGGCCCTTGGTCCTGTGAAGGCTCAATGCCCCAGTGTAGGAAAATTTGAGGGTGGAGAGGCAGAAGTGGGTGGGTGAGAGGGGGAGCACCCTCACAGAGGCAGGGGGAGGGGGAAGGGGATAGGAGGTTTCCGGAGGAAAAACTGGGAAAAGGGATAATATTTGAAATGTAAATAAATAAAATATCCAATTTTAAAAAAAAGTTTCATTGATGAGAGGTTAGGACTACACTTATTGTGACTATAAGGACACATATTTAAAATGTAGTCAGAGGTTATGCTCGTTTAGTAATGTGATGGTTGTACGTTTTCCTCCACGATCCATGGTTTCAATCGTCCTAGGTATCTGGCTAAGTTCCCAGCGCCAGGCATTGCTTCCCTCCTGTGGAATGACTCTTAAGTCCAATTAGAGAGCTGTTGGTTACTGCCAAGGTATGTCTTCCACTACTGCGCTTTTAAGGGTTATCGTGCTTAATGTATTTTTAACGAGACTTCTAAGCAAACCTATCTTCTGTTTTTCAAACTCAGGTTAAGTTGTACACGCCAGGATAAAGGTGAAACTGAAAATAATTAACACACGGAACACTGAAAAGCAAGAACAGATAGATCATCTTATTGGCTTCCCTATAGGTGGTATATTCAAAAAATTGTTGTTGTTTTTTTTCACATGCCTTAAAATGCCTTTAGAAGGAACTCGAAATTGGTCTCTGACGGGGGCGAAATGAGTAATGTTTACACAGTGGTAGAGAAATGGTTCCCTGAACATTTTCAAGCCCATTTTCCAAACAACCCTGTTGTTCTTCTTTGATGCTGGCTTGTTATCTCTGGTGGGAGGATGCCATTTGTGATTTGTATCATCTCTGAAGATGAAAGATTCATACATCAGAATCTTACTTAAGACATAACATGACTCTATGAGCCGAAATCCAACAGCGGATGTTCCTAATTATAATTTTTCAATACAACGATTTTGAAATAGAAAATCATATTCTCCACCTCTCCTTCAGCAGATTTATTACAAGAAGTGACCTCCTTCATTATATATTTATATAAAACACAACATGATCTATGCATTCCAACGACACACACACATATCCCTTTTGGTGAGAGTATTCATTAACTTAAAGAAACAGGGTGAGGCACAAAAACCAGTATTTCTCTCCACAGTGAGAACCTGTAAATGGTTTTTAGACATATTGATAAACCATTATTTTTAGCTGATTGCATTGTGTTAGTGGATACAATGGTTTTTTATTCGATTTTGATTGCTTACATAATTCCCCAAAGGATCAAACTAGATTCATAAAATATTGGAATCTGGAAGGCTGTATCTTTGAGGATAAGCAGTTCATAGAATTGTGGCCTGTTAATTTCAACTTTGAATTTTCTCTTATGTTGATAAAAAATAGTCTACCTGAAAACTTTGAATTACTTGTGTTCAAAGAAAACACAATGACATGGAAACTGGATGAAGGACAACCTTAGTACAGCCCACATGTGTTATGGGAATTAGACAAGGTCATTTATTTTGGGTTATTAATCTTTCGTATTTTAATACTAGAAGCTGGTAGAAGTTTTCCTAGGGGTCAGTTGGCTGAGCATTCCTGCTGACTGCAGCACCCGATGGTTGGCAAGAATAACTATATGCAGTGTGGCATTTGGGGTGTATACTTTTTGCTTTTCCCTGGTGGCTTCAAATCTGCATACGTTGCCCAAAGCCAAATGTATAGGCCTGGACTCAGCCAGCTCACAGCCATGTACCTGGACATGGAATTTTGGGAATAAAATTCAGAGATGGGCCAGTGTCCATTTCTGAGCACAACTGAGTAAAGTCCCTTCTACATTTAAAGTTTGTTGAGTAGACAACTTGTGTTTTAGAATTAGGGTGTGATATTTAAACTTCAGAAGAAATGGAGAAGTAGCTCATAAAATTACTATATATAAACACACATAGTTCAGGGAAAGTGAGAGATCAAGGTATTCCACTGAAAATTCAAGTAAATACAGAGGAAATACATCATGGAGACTTCCTAAATAACAAGTCACTCAGCTGTCTCCCTTTCTCACATAATTATACTGCATATGCTTCTCCGTGGATTTGCACACTGTGGTGGTTTGAATGTGAATTGCCTCCATAGGCTCAATATATGTATACCTTCTTGATGGAACTGTTTGGGAAGGATTAGCAGATATGGTCTTGTTGGAGGAGGTGTGTCACCGGGGTGGGGGCAAGCTTTGAGGTTTTAAAAGCCCATGCAATTCCCTGTTAGTTATCTCTCTGCCTCCTGCTTATGATTCAGATGTAAGCTCTCAAGGACTGCTTCAGGGTTATGCCTGCTTGCCTGATTTTTCTGCTCTTGTGCTCCCACCATGATTGTCATGAACTCACCCTCTGAAATTGTATGCAAGGCTCCAATTTAATGCTTTTTAAAATTTTGTTTTGGTTGTAGTGGTTCTTGACAGCAATAGAAAAGTAACCAAGATACACATCAAAGTGGGTAAACGGTTGCTCTCCCATGCTGGCATTTTCTTGTATATAAACATCTTTAAATAATCCTCCTGTCTTAAGTCTCCCAGTCACTGGAATTACTAGAGTGATCCAGAATACCAGGCAAAACCAACTTTATATTTAGAATATCGAACAGTCCATTCGACATGGTTAGTTTTTATTGTTATGGATATGGGGACTTACCATTTGAAAAAGCATTTAATCATACTATTTATAATATGATGTTAAAACGATTTCCTGGTCTATTCCCTTCCATAGCCACTTTGGAACCCAATCCTTAAAGTCATATGTAAAAGGTTTGTGAGAGGGGTTTTGGGAAGGGAACTAGCATTAGACCAATGTTGGGGCCTTCTCTATATTGAGATACTAAAGCTTTCAGACTCACTCTGTCTCTAGCATCCTCTGCTGCCTAGAGATCCTGCGCAGAATCTTCAGTAGTAAAAAATACAAGACCAGTATATCCAAGTTGATCTTGAACTTCATAGCTGTCATGAGCCTGATCCAATTCAACCTTAATTCTTTATAAATTACTCATTTATAAGAATGGAGTGTGGACTAGGAATATATATGTGATCCCTGATATATAATCTAGTAACACAATTTTGGGTCTGGAGGGATGGGCAGTTCAAAGCCCTCACTGCTGTTGTAGAGGAGCCCGGTTTGATCTCCACCATTTACATAGCCAACAACAAACGGCTATAACTCCAGTCCAAGAGGAATTCTCTTCCCTCTTCAGGCATCTGAAGAATTTCATGATGTGATGCACATATAGACAAGGAATCATACAGACTCAAATAAAAATAAATGCACATTTTAAAGCAGTGCAATCTTTTTAAAAAACACCATACTTTGTTCGTCTGTGTTCAATATAATTTACACATTAGCTTACACTATAATGTAGGGACTCTATGTAGTTTTTAAATAGAAGAAAAAAAAAGAAAAAAAATTAAAAACTCGTTTTCTAAATATGTCAGTGTAGCCAACAGGTTCAGCAACTGGTTATGCCCAGTTTCTATCACACTGATTGTCAACGCATGGGCAAATTCTCTCATTTCTTGTTTACAGCAATAACAATTTAGGGCAGTGTTTGTGTACTTCTCATCTAGCCCATAGTCTAACAAATATATCTTTTAATCATCATGGCCCTTCATGAGACACTGTGTTCAGAAATGGTTGGGAAAGGCCACTGTGATTTTTAACAGATCGTATGGCAAGAGGTCAGGATTTATTTTGAAAAAGCAAAACAAACCAAAACAACAGCAAAAAAAAAATTTTTTTTTAGTTCACCTTACAATAAACTCTTTTGTTCTTCTTTAATTATCTACTTCCTGATATTTTGGAAAAGGTTAATTTTTGATATACAAAAAAGGGACCCTCTTCTTGTGTTAACAAAGAATCGACATGATGAATTATCAAAACAAATGCTTGGTTACAGAGTTCTGCCCTCCCTGTGTTAAAGTCTCTCTGATGGCTGTTTGATAGCAATGACTCCTGTCTGGGACCTGTAAGTCTCAGCTTCCTCTGTGCTTTGGAACCTAGTTTTTCTTGCACTCTGTGTGAGATTTTTCAGTGAGGCAATGTTTTCAGTCTCTGATACTTCTATACTTTTGTAGCAATTTTCACACTAATGGGCTTAGGATCATATTTGTTAAGCAGAGTGATTGAATGTTATTTTGACATCATTTATGAAGGGAAAGAACATTAGAACCAAATTATTATTACAGTTTTCCTAAGCAGTCAAACTGTGAACCAGCTGTCTCCTAAGATGTCCAATCTAAAATGATTTCTACTTCCCTTTGCCATGTTAGGGTCACAGCCTTAAAAGATTAATGTTCGTAGAAAGAATCACGTGTACTCAGAATGCCACATCATGTCCTTATGGAATATTTGTCAGCGTTCTGGCTTTCACTGACCCTGGGCATCATTCTACATAAATACAAATAAAGTTCACCATCCTAATATTTCTCACTTTGAAAACTGACAGGAAATCCAGAGAAAATTAAATAAGTAAGGTCGGTTTTAATTGTTTATTGCACACACACACACACACACACATACACACACACAACGAGAGAGAATATATATATATATATATGCATAATTGTGCATATGTGTGTATATGCATGTGCCCTGACACACATATCTAGGTCAGAGGATAACCTGTGGGGGTTGTGAGGGTCAGTTCCTTTCTTCTATCATGTGGGTCCTGGAAACCATACTCATATTATTAGGCTCAGAACTGAATTTCTTCATCTTTTTAGTCATCTCACCATCCTTAATCAGTGTCAAGTATAATAGTTTTGAACAGGCTCAAAATAGATATGTAAGCATGACTTGGTTTTTTAAAAAAAAGAAGAAAGTAAAAAAGAAGCATTCAGACTTTGAGCCAAGGAAGCAAAATTCCACCAATCTTTGGGAGCATCCTTGGGACAAAATGCCAGAGGAAGCCAAGGACAGCGGCTGCGGAGGTAAACAGAGGATGAAGACATTGCATTTTAAGGATGAACTCTATGGGCATAGGTTCTGTGTGGAGAGGTACAGAATAATGTTTTATCTGATCTTTTTGGCTTTCCTCTGTTTCAAGCACAGACTACAAAAATTCAATAAAATTCCTTCAGCCAAAGCAAGTGTGGGGTGAACAGGAGTAAGAAGGTGCGTGTGTGTGTGTGTGTGTGCGCTTGTGCACTCTCAGGAGGAATTCTGAAGCCTGTACACTCAGCTCATTGTTAAATCTAGCATAGGGGAAGACAATGGGTGAATGGTCCATCTGATAACTCAAGCACAAATAAAGATGTTTGCTGGATCTAAGAATCCATTCCTGGATTCTAGGTATGTGCCACAATGCTTGGTTTTTTATGTGGGTACTGGGGATCCCAAATCTGGTTCTCATATTTGCAAGGCAAGTGCTTTATCCATGGAGCCTTGTCCCTAACGTTTTCTGAACTATTTTGTCTATAATTAACATCTGGTACAAGAGGCAAGGATGCTGAGTCACTAGAGAAAAATAATACATTTTTGTGAACTTCAATTTTATAAGTAAGTTTCTTGCAAGCTCCTGAGAAAGCCCTTTAGACAGTGTCTAGTCTAACCTTAATATTTAACCAATCAAGACACATGGACATTGTGTGACTTTAGGGTATACATGCTGAGGTTGGGCATGGTAGACTCAGAACTCAAACTATTTTTTTTTTTTATTTTTGATACTTTATTTACATTTCCAATGGTTCCCCTTTTCTGGGTCTCATCTTTGGAAACCCCCTATCCCCTCCCCATCCCCGCCTGTATGAGGGAATTCCAACTCCCATCCACCCGCCCACGCATCCCCATATTCCCGCCTTGACATTCCCCTTTACTGGGGCCTCTAACATCCTCAGGCCCAAGGGCCTCTCCTCTCTCCTTGATGGCCATCGAGGTCATCCTCTGCCACATATGTGGTCCAAACCATGGGTCCATAGATGTGTATTCTTTGGTTGGTGGTCCAAACTCAGGGACGACCGGGGGGGGGTTAGGCCTATTGACGCTCTTGCTCCCTCCATGGGGCTACAAATTTCCTCAGCTCCTTCAAACCTTCCTCCAACTCCTCCATCTGGGACCTCACTCTCAGTCCAGCAGTTACTGTTAAGTGAAACTTGGGCTTTCGGAACTTTTGGGCTAATATCCGCTTATCAGTGAGTACATACCATGTTCCTTCTTTTGTGACTGAGTTACCTCGATCAGGATGATATTTTCAAGTTCTATCCATTTGCCTGCAAATTTCATTAAGTCATTGTTTTTTATAGCTGAGTAGTACTCCATTGTGTAGATGTACCACATTTTCTGTATCCATTCCTCTGATGAGGGACATCTGGGTTGTTTCCA
>CM052720.1:34064584-34099706 GCA_028551405.1 Uromys caudimaculatus | reverse complement strand
TATGGCTTGCCCCTCCTGCAGGTCTCTGTGTCAGTACTCCTTGAAGACCAGCTCTCTCTGAGAGGTGTTTGGGTTTGGAGAGCTGTAGCACAGGGTCTGCTCTGGGGTGCAGAAAGAAATCAGAAGGATCTTGTTCCCAGCTGTCCCTTGGTTCCTATGCCCTGAAGGCTCTGCAATGGTCCCTCTTGATCCAGTGAGTTTGAACAGAAGTGGTGGTTTTGCCTGTGCTCAAAGGTGTGTCAGCACTCTCTCCTGGAGCCTTGTGGCCCAGGCTGAGGTCCCCAGGCACAGGCCCCTGGTGGCCCAGGCAGAGGTCTCCACCCGCAGATGAAACTGGAAGGTTCAGAGGTTTCCTGGCCCCAGGTTCTCAGGCCCTGGGTCCCGGAGGATCTGGGAGGGTCTGGGTGAGAGGTGTTGCTCCCCTCAACCCCACTCATGGCTTTTCCAAGCTCCTGGGAGGGTATCTTTCTCCGGAGCTGGTTGGCTACGGACTCCTGGTGGCCCAGGCAGAGGTCTCCACCCACAGATGAAAACAGGAAGGTCCTATTTTTTTTTTTACATGCTTCCTACTTGTTTCTTTTCTTTATCTTTTTACCTGACTGTCACCAGAAAAGCATCATTCACAGATTCATTTTGTATTTGGCTGTGGAGCAACTGATGATGCTTTTCTTGCCTTCCGTCATTGCTTACAAATTGTGGTACCTAAAGAAGAAGAATCTAAAAAAAAAACCCCACCATCTTCCTGGGTTTAATGGAATCACACAAAGTCCATTTTCATTATTAACAAAACAAGGCAAATTATTCCTTTAGAAATCCATTTGAATATTTTATTTTCAACCTGTTTATTATGTATTAAAATTAAGTGGGGAACGTGTACCATGGATATCATTTTAAATTTATGTGAAGTTCACACAGACTTTTAAGTTTGTTTTGTATAGTTACCATTCTATGATATGAATATGCTACAATTAGGAATTTTACAATACCTACTTTTCTTTCATTTCAATACACCCTTTAGAAAGTAGACTTCAAAGCTCAACTTTGAATCCAACTGCTTCAGGCCAAAGGGCTTAAAAGTCAATTTTTCTTGTGATTTTGTTACTACTTCGTCTTCTCTGTGATGTGCAGACTACCTCTGAGCTCTGCATTTTGTTTTTTCTTTGAACTCAATGCCATTCTAATTTTGGCAATGCTTCCAAAGCACTCACTTTCTGTGTGTTTGTAAGTTTGGACACTACTTCCAGCCTTTCTCTCTGAAGCTACCTTTGTCTATTGGAGAAAGAAATGATAGAAAATGTGATGAATACATTAGAACACAGATATGTCAAGTGTATGATGCATGTGCTTTAAGTAGAAAAACCTGGTTTGGTTACAAGTTCACATGTACAGAATAGAAATACAATGTATACACACACACTTATATGATACATAATATAATACACATACATTATATAATGTGTATTTACACATACATATATTTACATATATAAAATGATGTGTATATTACACACACACACACACACACACACACACACATACATGGAAATAAAAAGGTAAATTCCAACTAAGCAAAGTATCCAAAGATGATGTGTTTTGTTAGAGCTGAAAAACAGAAGAGAGGTTTGCAAGTGGAATGGACAGAGAAGGAACAGGTCCAGTAGATCCAGATGAATGTTCTTGTCATATGTAGAAAGGCCAGTTTGATGCCCTGTCATGTTTTAGATGCTCCTTTGCAGCAATTAACTGGTAGAACCCTACATTTGAAGATATGGAGAGACTGTCAAGTCTAATCTGTGATGATTTTGAAATGTCTTTATCAGCAAGGCTTGTACAGGCTCAGCTTTGTGAAGGACAACAATATAGAGATGATTTGACTGTGTTCCCATGGAAACTCTCTGTGAGTTTTTATTAATATGCTTTTAATTTACATTAAAAGTACATTCCTAGAGTACGTTCCTAAACAATGCAATACACACTTGTAGTTGACACCACGTGCCGTGGTTGAAATGTGACTTTGTAAACTTTTAAAAATTAAATCATGTAAATTTTTATAAACATTATGAGAAGTAAATATAATAAAAAGTAAATGTAATATTAAGGCACCTTCAGGACAAGTTAGCTTATGTAGCAAACACTTCCAGCTGTCAAAACCACATGTACCAAAGCAGGTACATTAAAAAGGAAGCCATCTCAGCTCAGTAATAACAAAGCTATTTTAATATTGCAACCTGTAAAGACCATTTCAAGAAAATAAGATTAGAAGATACCACTCCTTATTGAATAGACTCAAATGAACATCTATACATATACTAGTGCATACATACATATATACATACATGTATAAAATCCATTATGATCTTGTAGCTAAATGCAGGAGTATAATATTAGTATTTGAAAGTTATTATTTCTTAAATGGCACTAATTTCATAAAAGACAGATCATAGGATGCATCAAAAGGTTGCTTTGGTAAACACATCTTGTAAATGAAATCCTAACAAGGTATATACATCACTTCTGTTTAATAAATGGGGTCACCAAAGGGGAAAGAGCTGTTGATCCCACCTTATCAAGAAGTGAACTCGGAATGCTACAATGACCCACATACTGAATGTAATACCTGAGGCCCCAGAATTCACAGAGTAAAACCTAAGGGAACTATTACAAGGCATTTAAGTAGGCAGACTTCAAAGAACAGGGTCAGAAGTACAGCAATTGTAGGATATCAAACTAAGAATGTTTTGTACACAAGGAGATGATGAATAAAAGGACAGTGTGGAAGAGAACACGTGCAGACAGTTCACTATATCTGATGTGTTTTCATGTATTTTGTGAATACATGAAACCTCAGGAGTAAAAAAAATCCATGTAAACTGACTTGAAATGGGCTGTTGACATGAACAGATATGCCAGAAGAAAAGTGTCCAACATAAGTGTCAGGGAAGAGGCAAAACAAAGGAAGCCATAACATACACAAATCACTTGTCGGGCAGTGATCTGTGACAGGCAACTGGCACCTGGTTGAGCACAGGCGTAAAATATGGGCGACCCTGTGGAACAATCCACAAGGGACCAGAAAACTTTATGCCAAAGCTCCCGGGAGGCTTTTGACTCCAGTTACGGTCACGTACCACCCCTCCTCAGGTAGAGGCATGGTCACACAGCCCCAAGCCATCCCCATGTTAATGAGACACCTAGAGGCTTAGCCACGCCCCTTCCCAGTTACTATATCTGCCTTACCTCTCCCAGAAACACGGGGGTACAATTCCATCCACGCCATTCCACATGATGAAAATAAATGTCTTAGAATTATGGACGGTCTCTTCATCTGGACACGCCATGGGAAGCGAGGAATCCGGCCCTCTGAAACCAGGTCTCAGAGGGAATACCAGCTGCACTCCAGCTAGCCTGCCTGCGGAACCCTGCGGCGACTGCGGTGCCCCGGGCTAGAGAACCCAAGGAGATGGCTGCCGCATGTTCCCCAAGAATGGCCCCCCACCCATGTGCAGGACCCCCCAAAGGCTTCCCACAGCCCCCACCTGCCCAATGGACTGTGTGGGAAGACGCGCAGCCACTTCCCACATGTCTGCTGTCCCACCCAGAGCTGCAGCGCCAGGGACAGACACATGGGGCTTCATCCCACCGTGCCAGGCTTGTTCCAACAATCACCCTAGGTAAAATGATGTCAAAATGGAAATTCAAAAGACAAAGATGCTGGTGTGATGGATGGTGGGGACTCTTATGTTCTTCTGCTGAAAGTATAGTTATTATAGAAAATGATATGAAGGGATCTCACAAATGAGAACTAAAGCTTTTTCCTCACTCAGATGTTGCCTATGTTTGTGTAGACAGCCTAAGAAAATGAGATCATCATGTCCAAGAAACCCTCACATCCATTGCAGCACTACTTAGAGTAGCCAGCGCATGGAATCCTCTGTGATGTCCACAGACGGACAACTCTTTAAAGAAGATGTGGCACATGTCTATACAGTGGGACAATTTGTAGGCACAAGGATCAGATCCTGCCATATATGGCATCATGGAAGAAACTAAAGGACATTTAATTAATTACAGTGACAGAGTAAAATGCTTTGCTCCCATGTGAGTCCAAAACAGTTGACTTCATAGCAGTAGAGGGTTGAATAGAGGTCATTAGAAGGTAGTATGATCATAGACATCTCGACACATGGGCTGAGAAATACATATCAAAATAGGACTAACTATAGGAGTAACGAATTCTGGACTATAATAGGGTGATCACAGTTCACATCACTTTAGAATATATTTTATAATCTACAAGATCAAACTTTGATAACTCGAAAAGAAAGAATTTGTTCATATTAGGAAGTGAAAATGTTATTTATCTTACTACTAGCTTTGCATAATACATGTATTATATCCCATAATTGTGTAAAAAAAATTTTATGCCAAAACCAAGTACAATAAGTTTTCTTGATTTTCTATTTTTTATTTCAAACAATTTTTATTTATATAGATCCCTTGCTTTCTTATCTATCTTAAAGAATTAGAAAACTGCAGGTAATAAGTCTATAATTCATAGAGAAAGTCTAGGTAAGTTATTTGAATCTTTCAGTCACATCTTTCAATCTATTTAGATTTTTTTATTACCTCAGTGACATTTGCTAGCTTGTGTTTTATTAGCTCTATCTTAGGTAGCTCAAGTTATTTATGGCCAGTTAGAATGGTATTTTAACAAGCTTTTGGGGTATGATGTATTCAGGGTAAGTTTTATTTTCATAATTATTTCCCTATATATTTCCATTTTTGTGTTGCATATATAGGCTGTTTGATTTCACAACATAAACCAACTTTATTTTCTTTGAATAAACTTAATGGAATTGTATAAAGGATTGCCTTTATAGATTATTTTTTAGTTATTGCTGGATTCGACTTTCTAGGAGAGTAAAAGGATTTTTGTATCTGTATTTGACAGAAATATCAATTTGGAATTTTATTTAGTTACATTCTCCTGATTTTGTTATGAGAATAATGTAGTTCTCATAAAACCAGGTAGACATTGCCTAATTTGCATTCAACCTGATATTTTATGTTTGCTATTTGTTGGTACTGTCACGTATAAAGATTTTTCTTTGTGCATTATTTATTAAAAAAACAACAACAAAGTAACTCATTGATGAATATTTTTTCCAGTCACAACTGCTTTCCAAATGAGACCATGACAGCACCTTCCTCTGCAGTTCTCTCTAAAGCACACATGCTTCATCATGTCAGAACCGATAATTTTAAGTGTATACAAATATTTTCATTATCACGATTTTCCAGCTTGGTGCAGGTAGATCATGTGGTTGGTTATTAAATAACTGGGCATTCTGATCTACCTCATTAGGCCAACTGACCTTCAAGTAGTTGACACCAGTGAAAATTTTAATTATGACATACTTTCTCAGAGCTAAGAAATAATGTCAAGCATACCTCCTCTGTGAATTCCTGCTCGTTAAACAAACTTGGCAAGTTTCGGGCTGCAGAATCACCTCAGGCAAATCCACACAAATCTCACATTTTACAGGACTGACATTCCTGTTAGCAGTTGGCCATGGTGTCCTACTCTCTGAATCAGTACACAGAGGCAGAGCCAGGAGCATGACCAGATCTAGGTGAGTCTGAAGTACATAGGAAAAGCCTGCTTCAAAAATAAAACAAGCAAACAAACAAGTCAGTACTTCCCCTGCTCCCTGGTAGCCTCACACAGTCCAGCCTGGAACAAAAAGCTTCATCAGAGTCAAAACAGAACCTTTGCCAGTCTTGAGCTCTGGATCCAACTGGAATAAATTTAGGATGACTCTCACTCTGCCTACAATGATAGTTCCATCACAGGAGTTTAATTCTATTGAAATAGCAAGTGTCTTTATCAACAGTGACAAGCATTGTAGGAAAGCATCATGGAAATCAGGCCCTTGAATTTTGTTATTGCTGATAGGGAATAATTTACTAAAATGTCACAATGAGTAACTACTTAATTCAAGTCACTATTATCTTGGATCAATAAAAAAAAAAAGAGAAGATATATGCCTTTACTAAAGACAGTAGACACTGCTCCAAAGTAGCCTCTAACTTAGCTATAGCCTATTTTTTTTTTATTAAGGTATATTGTTTAAAGGTTTTAACTATATGTTTTCCTGCTTCTAAGCAAGGATACATCAGTTGTCCATACAGACCATGAAAAAGTTCAAGATCCCCTGGAACTGAAGTAACAGGTGGATGGTTGTTAGCTGCCAGGTGGATGCTGAGAATTGAACACAGGCCCTCTGGGAAAACAGCAGGTACTTTTAACCACGAATCACCCTTCACACCATCTATACACAGGTTGTAACTTTAATAATGAACCACTAGGTGAAATGGAATATGTGATCTGCTTTCGTTAGGGTAATGATAACTGCTTTCCAGTTAATAAGGACAGTGCTGTCTCATACACAGTGTTTTATGTTGTGGAGTATCTTGCTAACTACAATGTCTAGATTTGGTAACAAGAATTAGATTTTAAATGCTACTTGTAGAACAAAAACTGTGACTGCTTCACTGGTAAAATCACAGTGAGGATTCTAGAACACAAAAGCTCGTCCTAGAGACAAATAAAAGGTTGGGTTACACAATACCCAAAACCATAGTTCTAAAGAAGGTTAAATGTTAATACTATGAGATTTCATCTGTAATGCCTCATTAAACTACACTTTCTTTCATGTTATGCTATTTTGGTAAATAAAAATTCTGTGTAAACACACAGGAGTGTAAATCCACTCCTGTTTAATAGCCACAAAACAAATCTTTCTGTGAACATTTGGCTTTATTTTAAGCTCAGAACATCATTGATATTTGAGTCACCAAGGCCTGACACTATTACTGAGGCTATAGAGTGCTCACAAGAAGGGACCTATCATGATTGCCCTTCAAAAGACTCAACAAGCAGTTGAAAGAGTCAGATGCAGATATTTGCACCCAACCAATGGACAGAAGCTGCTGACCCCTGTGGTTGAATTAGGGAAAAGCTGGAAGAAGCTGAGGAAGAGGGTAACCCTGTAGGAGGACCAGCAGTCTCAATTAACCTGGACTCCCAAGATCTCTCAGACACTGGACCACCAGCGAGGCAGCATACACCAGCTGAAATGAGGCTCCCAACACATATACAGCAGAGGACTGCCAGGCCTGGGTTCAGTCAGAGAAGATACACCTAACCCTCAAGAGACTGGAGGCCCCAGGGAGTTTAGAGGTCTGGTGTGGAGGGAGGTGGGAGGGTGGGGACATCCTCGTGGAGACAAAGGGGCGGGGGAGGAGGTATGGGATGTGGAACAGTTGAAGGGTGGACCGGGAGGGGAATAAAATCTGGAGTGTAAAAAAAAAAAAGATTAAATAAAAAGAAGGAATATTAAAAAAAAAAAAGAAAGAAAGAAAGAGAGAGAGAGAGAGAGAGAGAGAGAGAGAGAAAGAAAGAGAAAGAAAGAAAGAAAGAAAGAAAGAAAGAAAGAAAGAAAGAAAGAAAGAAAGAAAGAAAGAAAGAAAATGATGTCACATTTAGAACAATTGTCACATGCATTATATTGTGGCTTTTCTGTGCTTATGGGTCCCAAGTCCAGGAATATTCTCTCAGCTACCAAGGATCCTGATCTAGTTTCCTAAGCATGCTACCCAGAGAGCGATGCCCATGAGAAATGGTCACTACACAACTACAGAAATAACTCTCATCATATGTGTTAAAGATCAATTAATTATGAAAAAAACCCTAAAGTTTAAAATCGATGTTCACTGACATTCAGAACTGTTTTAATTAATAGTATCTGTTAATGTATAATGATACTTAAAATTAGATAGTTTTCTATTTTGAGACAGGGTTCTACCTTTTAAACCAGGCTAACATGAAACTGGCTATATGGATCATACTGCCTAAAACCCACGGAGATCTTCCTGTCTCGGACTCCTGACTTGCAGTATTACTGAGTTCACCACTGTGCATGACTTTGAAAGTTAGCATCCTATAGAACATATTTAAATATGTTTTGCTCTTAAACTTATATTGTATCAAAACAGACTATTCCCCAAATCCAATTCAATTGATAAGACAATTCATAATAAAATTATGAAACACTGGTCAAGGTTCAATATGGTTATTTTCCAAAGGGTTTGAAATTGATGGAGACTTTCTGAAAACAAGAGCAACTCAATTGATAACAACTTTTTTTTTTTTTTTCTAGAGCACATGTGCTTCAACACCTAGGCCATGTCTACTCTTTAACTATACTTGTAAGCAGAGTTTATTGTAATATACCATGATTTCTGTGCTTCAATGAAAGCCATATAGAAGAGTTGTAACCAAAACACGATGGCCCCTGAAACTCAAAAGATGTATCAATATTCACTTGACAGATAAGGTTTTCCAAGATGTGCCTCATCGTATAGCATGATTCTTAAAAGGTTCTGGTGCAAGACTGTAGAATTATCAGATAAAAATTTTCACTACTGCAAATAGACCATATCACTGAAGGGGCAAGAACCAAGCTTGATAGAAATATTGAGATTGCATGTTGTGTTGAATGACAACTGTTTAACTCAAAGCCAATGATAACTGACACTTGCAAGTACAAAACCTATGTTATTTATGTTGATTTCACACACGGATTTCAATGAAAAATAAATCTGTATCCCCATACCAGTTGATTTGCTAAGTCTATAAGATAAAAAAGGAATTCTGACAACCTGAAAGAAATGGATGTATGTTTCATCCATTTAATGAAAGATAATATTTAGTACCAACCAATATATGAGCCACTGATGGGACAGGTTGATTCTATCCATTTTATTTATGTAGTGGGGATTTTGATTTAATTAGGTGATGGTAAGAAAGCCTGCTCACTCTGTGTGTCATTCATGAGAGGATGCTGGACAGACCACAGAGATATCATCGTCTAGACCATCAGTGAGCATAACACCTAAAATGTAAAGTAATTCTCACCCATGAAACAGAGCCACACCACAGAAAGACAGCTAAATTATTAAGGCTCAGTTCTACACACTTTAAAACAGTCTCTTAAAAATAATTGCTATCATTACTGTGGTCATCACTGAAAGACTTGACAAGGCTGCTGATTTATCTTCTCCTTTGTAGAATTCCGTCACTCATTTTCCTAAAGGGAGACAACTATGCTGGTTTCAGTCTCCAGAGATGAAGCACATTTTCATTATCTATGACTTTAATGCATCTTCTCTCTATTAATGGTTTTTTTTAAAGTAAAAGTTTTAAATCATGTTAATGAAACTATTGATTAATCAGGGTCCCCTGCAGAGTTTTGCATTAGCAAAATGAATGTCCTAGGGTTATACAATACTTTGATATAAATTTTCAGATATTTTGTTAGTATTTATGACAAATTTCCACAAAGTTTTGAGTTTACAGGTACTTTGATTTATATAGGAAACATTTTAAAAACTCACACTTATTTAATCAAATTTATTTTTTCAAATTTATCATCTCAAGAAGTCATTGAGAGTTCCTGATGATACGAAATGATTATTAATAGATTTGTGAGCATGGATGGTTTATGCATGACTGTGATCAACAAAAGTATCATGTGTGTAGTTTCAGAAACACCAGATGTTCAGTGGATAAGCAATAAAATAAAATAAAATAAAAAATACAAGGTGTTCAATGTAGCTCGAGTGACAGATAAAACAGACGTTCTCCAATGAATACATGTGATCCATGAAAAATCCAAAACGATTAAATTAGAGTAAAAGAAGAAATAAACATTCATATACAACTTAATCTGATTAATATTACTTCCTTGTAGCTTAGACGTTTCAAGATTAGACTCAAGGTGTTTGCAAGCCTGAGTTCCCTATGGATGCTCCAGAGGTATCTGTTTCCTCCCCTCTTCCACCTTCTCGAAACCTTTCCCATCCCAGCATCCAAATGGCTTTGAGTGCCATTTGAACTCATTCTTTCCTCTCACAGAACAACAAAAGTTTCTGGCTTTGGAAGGATAAGCCTTCTCATTCCACTTGAGCCCTCTCAAAATATTCAGGTATCTCTCCCATGCTTTGGCCCCAACATCAATCACAGAGGTAGAATCTTCTTACATTCTAAGGGTGTATAGTAACAGATTGCTGGGATTCAATATTGTATGGCTATAGATCACCAAAGTTTACAAAAGATTCATGCTTACCCAGGAGCTAGAAGACAGTGCTTGAGGGCTTTAATCCTACAACAGATTCAGCAAAACGACAGCAGACCAACATCATCCTTGACCAGCAGAAACAATGCTATGAACTGCATATCTACCATCAGCAGCTCTTGTAGGCTCATGTGGACTAGACCTACAGTTGGCCTCCATCTGCAGAAAAGCAATGGTCAGGTAAGTGCTGTAGATTCATGCCCCTCAGGCTACAGTGTAAAATTCGATCATGGCCTCTACTAAGATGTAAGATTATATACCATAAAATGTATTAACATTGTCTGGTGACTTTAAGAGTAATTTAAAAAGATTTGTCCAGTCATCTTCACTTTCTAGTTCTAGGATATTTTTAAATATCCAAAGGAAGCTGTGTGCCACTTGGATCACTACCATATACCCTTTTGCCACCAGGCCACGAACACTATCGTTATAATCTCTGCCTTTATACATTTGCCATCCGTGGGCATTGGACTAAGTTCTCTGCTATAGACACTGCCATATTCAATGTCAATCAGACATGTTAGTGGTAAAAATTGTAAAATAATATTTAGATCAAAGATATATGAGTTATAAAGATTTCACTATAGGCAGAATGTTTATATTTGATTTTTCTCAATAAGAGAGGAAAACCATTCCCTCAACTACATTTTCATCCACTTTCTAAATGCTTTCACTTGGAATATACAATGTTTTATTAAAACTAATGTACGCGTGAATGTCTTCTATGTCCCAAATTGCATCACCAATTTCTTCACCAATTTTACTGGATACTTATTAGAGGTATAAAGATATCAAAATTTCAATGGCTTAAAGAAACACGAATGTGCTGGTTTGTTGTTTTGGAGGTCAGATGTGCAAAGCAAGGGTTATATAGCTGAAATTAAAGTCCTGGTAGGGCGAATGTTATTCTGGAGGCTCTAAGGGAAGAAATTAGATTTTTCATTTTCCAATTTCTAGAAGCTATTCATAATTTTAGGCTCTCAGCCAATGTAAGCTACCAGACTACTGCCAAGCTCTGCTTTTTATGCCCTATCTTTTCTGGACCCGTTTGATCATGTCAGACGCAGGTAATGCCTATTTCAGGATAATACCCATTTTAAGAGTCTTAACCTACAAAATTCTCCCTTTTCCTGTAAATAAGCAGTATTAGATTCTAATGGAAATGTATTTGGTATCTATTATTTTGTCTACATGTCAATCAATCCAAACCAAATGACAGATACTAAGTACATGGGAAGAATACAGCCCTCGAAGAACTGTTCCTACCTGTCACCGTGGAAGAGTTCTCCCAAAGTCTGGTTTGCTATTTGTTCATTGCTTTCATTTTGACACACCCTAGATTTGGTGATGCCGATGATGATGATGGAGAAACAAAGGGTAAAAGAACCCTGTGACTTTATTAGATCAGCCAGAGATAAACAGCCACAGGCAAACCATCATCTTCTGAGATAATGTTAAAGTTCACCTGTCTATGGTAGCCTCTCTCAGCTACTGCATACTCCCTTCAGCAGCAGGTCTGCAGAGGAGGCGGAATAGATTTACTGGTGTGATAACCTACTTCATCCAATTATAGTATGTGTATGTGTAAATACCTGAACTTCAAGCTCCATGCATTTCTGACTCACACCCTCTCCCTGACCTTTAGCGGAATGCTCTGCAGTCCTCAGATTGCTCTCAGCTGGTAAAAAGCAAGCTCATACATTTCGGCAATGGAGAAACTGAAAACACATTTCAAAGTGGAGCGACAGCTTCTTTTGGTTATTAGCAGGTTCTGAAATACATCAGTGTGACATCTTATTGAATTTATTGGAGTGACTGCTACCTACAGCATGCAGATGGTAGATTCAACATTCTCATCTAAAGTGCCAGGAGCACAGATGAAAATTGCAAAAGTAAACTCTCAGGACAGATCATGTGTCCGGGCAGGCAGCTACATCTGTCAACATTCTTTGTTTTTTTGATTCAAGCACAGAGGATCTTAATCCACACCTATGCTTGATTTTATCTTTCTTATAATCCAAGTTAAAAAGCTCTTCTGGTTGTCCCACTTAGCTTCAGCTCTCACTATGACACAGCATATAGTCACCTGAAGGAGTCCTGATTGAGGGATTTCCCAGATCGAATTGGCCTGTGACCACTGATGCCTATGAGAAATTGTCATGATTAATGACTAATGTGGGATAGTCTAATCCACTATGGGCAGCACCATCCCTAGGCAGGTAGACCTAGGCTGTATAAGGAAGTTAGCAGAGAGCAGCATTCCTTCCTGGTTTTCTTTTTCAGCTCCTGATTTGAGATCCTGTTCTGACTTCCCCCAAGCAGTGTACCATGAGCAGAAAGTGTAAGCTGAAAGAAACTCTCTCCCTCATAAGTTCTTTTAGACATGGTGTTTTGTCACTAACATAGAAAGGAAACTAGAACAGTATTGCATCAGTTTTTATCTCCCTTAATAAAATGATTCCCTCCTATAATAAATATAGCAGATAAGGATGCGGACAAGGCACAAGCTATGACAAACCTCCTGACAAAAGAGTCATTTGATTTCGAGTTTTGCTCGCATTGGACAGCATGGAAGTGGAGATGTACAATTTATTGGTGTCAGAAGAGGATTTTGGGTGGTGTGCACACTAGCAGAGTTAAGATCAGAAAGTTGAGCCAGCCACATTTTGTACTGAGGAAGGCTTTGTGTTTCCAAGTGATTTTTTCCGTTTTACCTACCTTCTGTTTTCCCTTTCTTTATGGTTGTTATTCCTTGTGTACTAAAACATCTGAAAACTTTCTGCTTTGTAACTGCTGTGTGATTCCCCAAATACAAAATACATTTAAATTTTCCTTTTCCTTTTCCTGTGTTAATTCTTCTCAATTGATAGAAGTGTGTGTGCGCACGTGTGTGTCTGTATAAGATTTTAAAATCACTTTCTTAAGATTAATTGACACACAAAGAGCTGTTATTTATACTGAACATAACTGAATGTGTTTGGAGATGCTGTACACCTGTGAGTACATCATCAAATTCAGTATCTCTTCTGAAAACGTTCCCTTCCCCCTTGGCTTTCACTTGCATGGGGTTTGCTTGTTTTATGGGTTTTTTTTTTTTTGTTGTTGTTGTTGTTTTTTTTTTTTTTTTACTTTTGTTGTTCCAGCACTTAATTTATAATCTCTCATCTCTCATACTGTAGGATGGGTTTTGGTGGTGCAGATATCTTTGAGTCATTAAACCACCACCCAGATTCCTGTAACTAACTCTAATAAAACTCATTGGTTAACCAAGTAAGAATTTGGAGATAGTTCTACTTTGGTCTGTCATGAGTTCCATATCGGGGGTGAGTAGACATTTGCTCAAATATTCTCAGGAATAGTATCCCATGACATCTTGTAAACATATAGTTTATTCACTTGCAAACACTGAATCTTCTCTTCTATGGACATTTAAAAACAATGGAATTTGGAACATTATATATATATATATATATATATATATATATATATATATATATATATATATATATTTTTTTTTTTTACTTATTTTTACTTGTATTTTATCTTGAGACACAGATAGGGCATTGACTTGTGTCTGGGTTTGGTAATAATTACTGATATTTAGCATTTGCATTGAGCTAGCTTAAGTATTATTTATATATTCCCAATTGATCTGTTTCTGGATTAAGAATTTCAGTTATATTTGTCTTCTTTTCTGTCCTTGTTGACTTGTTTTCTTCTATGTTGAATTTCTCATAAATAGAAAAGCATGCACTCAAAGGTGACTCTCAAAGTGGTCTTGAGTCCAAGTTGCAAATACTATAATTAATTGTAAAAAACATCAAGAAAGAAATTTAACTATCAAACTTCATTCAAGGGTACTTTTATCTCAGTCTTAGAGTTTCCCAACTGTATCTTATAAATAACATGCTTGGAAATATTGAAAAATTATTCCCAATTCTGTAGTTTAAACAATATGAGTTCTCCCCCTTTCCCTCTCTCTTTTCCTCTCTCTCTCTCCCTCCCTCCCTCTCGCTACTTTCTCCTTCTTTCTCTGTGTATGTAAAATCAAAAGAAAATTTTACCAAAAATACTGTGTCATGCCACATATGCCCATCATCTCAAAGAAACCTGTTCTCACTTCCTCTCAGAGCTGCTCTGCTCTTTGTGTCTGTTGTTGTAGGCTGTGAAACAAGGTGCAAAGTTTGATTCCTTTCTGAGCCAAACCCATGTGCCAAAATAGCTGAGATCTAGCAATTACTGAGATTGTTTTCTTTGTATGAATACATCCAAATAAGATCTCATGAGTGTACAAATAGTTTGCACCTGTGTTTTGTAAAATATTCTTATATGTGATTCAGGAAACAGACAAAAAAATCTAATTGGGTAGAATTGAGAAGCCCATGAACCTGGCAAATTAGGATAAGATAAAGCAGTATTTATTTTGCAGAAGGGTTTGTTTTAGGAATCATCTATAATTTACACATTTGCTACAATGAAAACAGAAGGAACCAAAGCAGAGCCCTTGTATTACTCTCTGATGTGTCTGGTGTCTCACCATGAGCTCTCCCAATGATGGGCACTAAAGGAATCACCTTTAGTCTTCTTTTCTGAAACAATTTACCTTAAGTCTATATTAAGTTTTATCTAATTGTAGTCACAACTTAACTAGTAACCTAAACACAGCAAAAATAGAAAAGCTAGGCAGAGTTTTGTTCATCAAGCAACTTGCATATAAACTTAGATCCCAAAAGTGGTGGGTAGGGTAGCAATGACAGAGAAGGTGATTGCTGAAATACTCTAAAATGAGAAATTCTTATAGAAGAGATGTTTGAGACATGACATGTGGCTTAAAGACAAGGAAAGCTGACTATGAGGAACAGCAGTGGTATGATCAAATCCACCAGGGATACTTGTCTATTAAACATTCCTAGAAGCAATAACAGTAGATAACCACGCTTTCCCACACACCATCTCATTTATTCATCTCTATTATTCTGTGAGTATATTTCCTCCTTTTCCTCTTAGTGATTGTACACGCTACAACCCCCAAACTTCTAATTGGAAATAGCAACCAAAGCAAAAGGAGATATGGAAACTGAGTAAAAAAAATTCCTGTCTATAATTTCCTCCATTTATGGCTGGTGCAGGCAACAGAAAATTGGCCAAAGTCTATTCTTCCTATTTTATATATCTGTCTAATGTTCTAGAATTACTAATAATCTTGGGACAAAAAAAACCCACAAAATTTAGAAGTATATAGAATTGTTCTTTGCACTGGTTGAAGCAGAAAATACTACTTACAATTTATAAAGAGAAAACAACCACAAATCATCTTTATCACATGGAAGAGTGGTCTTTCAGTCATAAAGTGGGAGATGGTCACCATGGACCTCAATGCCCTCCGGGAATTATAATAGTTACATATGAAAGCTATTATGTGACCTAATCTTGCATTACTGTGTCCATGTACTGTATCTGAAAATACCACAGTCAGCAATATACCAGCAATATAGACAGGCTTGAGTATAGAATGCTGTTTATCACCTCTGGATTTGTGGTTCCTGTTGTGTTGTAATCTCTCTTGACTTCATGATCCCTAATGTGGAGATGGTCCACAAATTTATTTCACACATTACTTGAGAAAACTATTTCTTTTTAGTAGGACAATATTTTTAGTAGGATAAACACTTAATAGGCATTGCCTAGCCTTGAGGTTTGGTGTATTGCTATGGATTATAATCCATAATACTAAATGTATAATACTATACTATAATGCATAATACTATATATGTAAAATATAATACTATAATATTTAATACTAAATTCTATACAAGAACATTCAGGCCTACCAGTGACTTCTCATGTTTACAAGCTTTCCTTGTGCAAACCTTGTTCCTTGATTTAAAACTATTGGTTAAATAAAATTGGCTACAGCCAACTACTAGAGAGATTAGAGGTAAGTGGATTTAGCGTGATCTAAATGGATGAGGAGAGACCGGGGAAAAGGAAGAATAAGAGAGAGACAGAGAGAGAGAGAGACAGAGAGAGAGAGAGACAGAGAGACAGAGACAGAGACAGAGACAGACAGAGAAACAGAAAGCGAGAAGAGAGAAGAAGCTGCCATGAGGAGAGAGGAGCCATGAGCATAAGGCCAAGAAAATAAAAAATATCTAGGTACTGGGTACAATTAAAAGAATGGATTAGGGTTGACCTCCAATAATTGTCAAAGCCAAATAAAATAACCATAGACTAAGTCTCACTCATTTATAACTAGTCAGAGATAAACTTAAATTCTTTATACTACAGCCTAGATATTAGTTATTCCTTATTGTGGTGAACAAAGTGACTTGTGGAACAAAGACTTTATTTTGTGCTTATGGTTCCAGGGGGAGAGTCCATAGGTAAAAATGGTTGGAAGCTAGAGCAGTAAGCTGAGGGATCCCATCCTGAATTTAGGCCATGCCCTGGGCATGGGTTGAGGGCATAGCCCCTCACAGCCCTAGTGACTTACCTCCTCCCGCATGACTCCACCTTCTAAATATTCTTCAACCTTAACAAGCAGCACCAACTGGGACCAACTGTTCAAATACCTGAGGGAACTTTTCTCAATCAAATCACCATAGCTATCAAAACATTTGTTCCCCAATTTGACTAAAATAATATAACACACTGTCATGTCCTTCTATTATTACATCAAGAATTTCAAATGTTGATATTGGTATATCCACAAAACACTATCTTAGAAATAAGTTTAATATTGTCTTTCTTGAACTTTTAAGTAACTGAAGAGAATGGCTAGCAAGGAGGAAAATAAGAAGTAATAGAGTCCAAATTAGTCTTAGCCAGCAATTCCAGAACGTTAGAACCTAATTTCTCTTTTGTGTATGTTTATTTATTTTATTTCTTTGCAATCCATTTAAGGCAAGTATGCTCTGAAACTTTTACTAAAGCAAGTTTTATTTTCACCAAATGTTATGTCTATTATTCATTGTGTAGAATTTCTCAAAGTGTTCTGGGCACAATGATGCCTCTATCTGACCATTTAATACAGGGTGGCATAAAAACAGCAGTTTCTGAAGATTACTGAAACCAGCAAGGAAACACAACCGTAACAAAGGTCAGCTGACATGGACACATTGAGAAGAATGTGAACACCTGCCCGCCATGCTCATTCACTGCCATGTGCTCAGTATCTGATATCTACCTGTAGATATGCAGAATCTCAAGACGTTCAGTCGCTTTACAGCAAAGATGTTTACATGATACTGTTTGAAATGTCTTTTAAAAGGCCAAGCAAAAAGTGAAGGGAAATTTCAAATCAGCTGAGTGTTTAAATACCTCTATGATTAAAATCTTCAGAAGTAGTAAAAGCCACCATGTTTATTAAGACAGATGATTTTTAATTTTATGTAATTCCTTGAGAACGTTTTACCATGAGCACAATTTCATTTGTTTGCTGAACAAATCTCTGCTGTTTAATTGGTGACTAGTCTGATTTTCCCCAGTGTCCTTTCAAAGCTATGCTTAAGCTTAGCCATCCATATTCATTCAGAGCCTCTGGGACAGAGGAAGCTATTTCTAGCTTATCAATAGATTCAATCACTTTGTCAAAAGTTAGTTTCTCACCAGCTCCCATGTCTCCTCCTCCTGTCTTCTCATACTTGTATTCTGATTTAAAAAAAAAAAATGATTGTCTTATTTAGGAAAGAAAAGTCTATTTGGAAGATTTTGAGAGTATTCCTGGAAATAACTACTCTGTGAAATAGGAAGGTTGTGACAGGCAATGAGATGTGTAGTAGACAGAGTTACCCTTGCACCTTAAACACACATGAGAATTAAAACCATTCAATAATTAAATGATCATGCATAACTCACATTATAGAACATACATATGTTTAGACTTTTGATGCTTTTGTCCTGTAATATACTTTTCCTTTTGTAGGAAAACTTTAAAAAATTTTTTTTCTTAAAGATAGAGATACATTTTTTAGGCTTGGCTTCCCTATTCTTCATTAACTTCAAGCTTTACCGATGTGTGTACATATGCGCACATATGTATGCATTTCGTAAATGACATCAGGAGATATAATGACCTCTGTCATTAGTATAGGACATACACAATTGATTATAGATGTCATTACCCAGGGACAGGAAGATGCTGACTCTTAGCTCATGACATCAGTAGCTCCCTACGTAGGACATGCTTTGTGTTTATCAATGATCTAGTACCACAATCCATTTTACAAAGCACAAACTGATATTATCTGTTCCACAGATGGCTCACTGAGGCAAAGAGTTTGCTAATTTGGTCGTACTTGCACATTTTACAGTTGCAAATCTGACAGCAAGACTTAGGCCATGCTCCTGGAGCTTCATGATTCCAAAGGACACTTGATAGTTTGATATTCACGTTACTTAGTTTCTTTCAATTTAAGGCTATATCTTTCCAAGACTATATATATTGACAAAAATCTCAACCACACCTTTTAAAATGATGTACAATATAATGTTCTGATATTTGAATGTCATATGAATCAATTCAGCCAAGCTTAGAAAACTAGGCATCATTTCATGACTCAATATTTGTGATAAGAGAATTTGAGACTTACTTTCTGAGTGATGCTAAAATATCTACTACTCATTGGTAAGTATTATAGTAAATATTTAATATTAATTTGGGTTTCTTTTATCATTTAGTTCCCAGATAAAAGACATAAAAGCTTTATATTTATAATAAGCCTTAGCAGCATCAGAGCTGGGCACATATCAAACCTCTATAGCTATTTTGTCTACTTCCCTACCAATAACCCTGAGTTATAATTTGCCATGTTTGGCCTGGGCCACTTTTACTCCAATTGGCCAGCCCTCATGGCCATGTTTTCGTGACTCACCTACCCCATGGTGTCTTCTCCTCTCCACTTTTCTCCCCTCATCTCTGTTCATCCCCCAAGCCTGGCAACAGAAGTCCCCCCACCTCTCTTCTGCCCAGCTATAGGTTGTAAGCATCTTTATTGTCCAATCAGGGATAACTTGGGGGACAAGGATACATAGCATCACTTGGTGTACTTAGAGATCTCCTTGTTCCTAAGGCAACCAGGACCAGTATTTAACATTACAAGACATAGCAACAGATGAAACCTCTACAGCTAAGTGTTTACACCCACTTGCTAGCAGATTTCAGAAAAAAAAAAAAATCAATCATTCTGAGATCTTGGCTATTACCTGTCTTTTACCTCTTATCTCTGTTAACTGCCATTCTGTTGGGCATTCCTATGGGTCAGTTCCACATGCATGTCAAAACACGCAGTGTTTGACTTATAAGTGTGAAATACTTTGGGAATTCTCAGAAGTGGAATTCTGGGGCAAAAGACAACTATTTTCAGGGTTTTTGTAAATATTGAAAACTTTTGATTAGCAGTTATTCATTACGTATATCGGCTTTAGTGTGACATCTGAGCACATCCATTAGTTGACTGTGGCTCTTCATCTAGGGGTGGGACTTAAACAATGATTCCCCAATCACATTGAGAGGTCCACTGGTGGAGATTGTTCCTATTGTTGAGATTTCATGAACACAAAGATGCTGTCCCTCAGCAGGTGATCTTGTCCTCTGGCTCTTCCAAAGTCTTTCCTGAGACTTCCATGTAGACATTGTAAGTGTATCTCTTGGGGCTAGGCACCCCATGGCCATTTAGTCTCTGCATTTTCCCCAGTTGTAAATCTCTGTGGTTAATTGAAGTATTGTTTAATTTTACATTGTGGTTTTTTTGTTTTGTTTTGTTTTGTTGTTCTTTTGGGGTTTTTTGTTGTTGTTGGTGGTGGTTTTTTTTTTTTTTTTTTTTTTTGCTACCAATCATTTTGGAGTGTTTAATTTTATGTTTGAATTTCTTACATACTTTTGCTATCAATCATTTAGGAATTATATACATCAAATATCGTGTTTATGTGTATGAACTGACTCTAAGAAAAAAAGGTTCCTAAACACTGAAATTATGAAAGGCTAGTGAAATAAACTGAAGAAGATCTGAAAAGATAAGAAGATATTTATTGTTTACACACTACAAGAATTAAGATTGTTAAAACAGTTAATACAGAAAGAAAAATTGAGGTTAAATACAATTCCTACGTTATTTTATGATACATAGAGAAAACAAACACCCAAGTACACACAGAAAGAATGAAACAGAGAGAGGGGGGAGGGGGAGGAAAGGAGGAAGATAGAGAATGAAGAAGAACAAACCAAATAATTAAGAAAATTATGAACAACAAAGGAAAAAAGTAGAAAACATCATAATTTCTGATTTGAAATTATAGCCAATCGATTGAAACAGTGTAACAAGCACTAGCACAGAGGAGAACCCAGATAACAACTCCCACACTATAAATTAATTTTAAATATAGTGTCCATAAATGTACAACAGAAACACAATCAGCAGTTTTGAGAACAAGACATAGCTACAGGCAAAAGGATGAAATTGGCCTTTCCCACACAATCAATTAAAACACCATAAAGATCTAAGCTGCCATCTGGAATCTTAAACCCAGGAGCAGAAAACACAGGGAGGAGGAAGTAGGCACCATGGGTCTGTGTGAGGATTCTGAAAGTCTATCCTCACCGTGGAGGCACAGGGGCAGCCGTGAACACACTTGGCTGCGTCACAGTAAAGCGCTCTCCACTGCAAAGGAAGTGACTGGGAGTCTGGCAGCTGGCGGTTCACGTCAGTCACTGACTAAGCTGTTGCCAGTTCAGCACACTGTTTTGTTTTGTTTTTTCTTTAAATCATTTCTTTCCTAGCCAAAGTGTGTTCTTCCAGAGTGCCTTTCCTCAGCCCAGCAAGGAAATGTGTTAAGTAAAAATATTAATATGTTTTTGTTGATGAAATATTCTTGAAATGAAATCCTTCTTGGCATAAGGTGACAATGAACATGATGGAGGTGATGCCATGTTAGGTGTTTTGTGTGCACCAGGCTCCCCTGACACCTGCCTTTCTGATTAAAGGAGGAGGGAGGAGTTTCAAAAGAACACTAAAAAATTAATGTTGTGTTTTAAAAGAGAGTGATAAAATATGTTGAAAGTGTATGAATGAATCCTCCTCTGTGCTAAATGTATAACTGATTTATTTTCCTGCAGCACAGATGAGAAGATATTTAGACTATTTTTCTTTTCTATGAAATCTTACATCCCATGAATTCTAAGGAATCACGGAGGAGATCCTGCCTTTCGTCAGTTATGTATTAAGGAGCTGGTAAATACCCAAATGTCAAGTAACAGGGACTCTCTCTTCGCTGCCAACGCACACACAGCTTTTCACTGCTGCAGAGGAAATGGTGTCCGAAGCACATTTGTGTTGTTTGAAGTTTCTCTCTCCCAATGTCTCCTTTCTTCTCCATCCCACTTCCTCAGAGTCTGGGATAGTTTCCACTCCAGTCGTGCAGACACCCACAACCAAATATCAGAAGGAGCTCCAGAAATCTGTGAAAGAGTTGGGAGAAGGGTTGAAGATCTCCACAAGAAAACCAACAGAGTCAACTAACCTGGCCCTTTGGGGGATCCCAGAGACTGAACCACCAGCCAAAGAGCATGCAAGGGCTGGACTTAGCCCCCCCCAAACTTTCTCTTTTATGACAAGATCATTATCCCTGCCCATGGGGTGGTGCTATCCACACTAAAGTGGTCTCTCCTTTCCAATTAATCCAATATAAAAGCTCCCTTACAAACATGTCCAGAGGCATGTCCTCTAGGTAATCCTAGAACCAATAAAATCAATAATCAATATGACCCATCAAAGCTATTTTCTGGAATCTTCCCAAGCAATGAGTTTGAAAAATAGGGACATGAACTTGTAACTTCTTGACTATTAGAGGCATTTCTTTAAGGGTAACTTTACACTTTAGGACAATACCGACAGGTTCTCCATTTTTGCATATTTACCCTATTCATCTGCTTCTTTTTCTTTTCTCTGCTAAAAATTTATATGGTGACTTAAGCACACAGTTATGAGAATGAGTATTAAAATTTTCTTACCGTCTAGTAAGTTCATTGGTTTTCTGTTGCTGTAGCATAAAATCAACGTCTTAAGGAGAGATGTATTTTGACTCACTGTTTCAATCCACCATCATGTTTCTGTGGCTTCTAGTCCTGACAGAGGGTGGATACTGTGGTAGAAATGTGTGGTGGAGTAAAACAGCTTAGAGAGGAAAAGCCAGTGCTGGCTGCCCCTCCAAGGATATAACCCCCAGGGACTGACTTCCTCTGGAACACAGCTTTGAATGTTTCCTTACCTCTCATGAGCAGCACCAGTTGGGGACATGGGAGCCTGGGGGACATTTACGATCAAACCATAACACCTCTTATTTGTTTAGAGGGGAACATGATTTCCAGAGAACTGTTTCAAAATATATCCAAACCTTGTGAGATTGTATGGTTTCTAAAAAGGTCTTAAGCTCTGCAGATTCCCTCAGGCAGTAGACCGAGGCACTGACCCTGGAATGTAAGAACTGAGGTGACATTTGAAACTGTGTTCGATGCTGAAAAACATGGACTCTGCTCCCTTTCTCTAATAAAATAAATACCCTGCGGTCGTAATGAGGTTCGCTGAAAAACAAATCCCCAAAGGTAGGTCTTGCTGAAGAACCATGCTTGAAAAAGACTCAAATTTGTGTTGAAAAATTAAAACAATAAATCTGTATGACGGGACTTGTGGTAAAACAGGTACTTTAGAGTTTTGAGCAGATTGGATCACTTGGATCTTTCTGCAAATGCTTCACCTAGAAACTTGCCAAAAATAGTCATAGAGGTGAACTGTCAAAGAACAGAAGTCAGAACTTAGGTCTATTTTTATTTCTTCGCTGATCTTTCCCCCTCGTTCAACATTGCCACAAGCGTTACTTAGTTAACTAGTCCCAAGCTCCAATTTCAGTTGTATTACTAGAGACGCCATGTTCTTTCAGAAGTCACATTGCAGAAAGTTGTAAAACTAGAGAAAGCAGAGAAGGCGTTTTAGAAACTGTTCCCCTTTCTGTGAGGTTTGTTCTCAAACTCTTTTAATTCATCTGTAAAAGGTATGCTTTGAGTATGATGATAACAACGCATAGCACAGACACGTGACAGGGATGTACTGCGCAGACACGTGACAGGGATGCGCGGCACAGACACGTGGCTTGGTAGAAAAATGGCAGTGATGCATAGGAGGTTCAGAACAGATGCTTCAGTTCTCTCCTAGCTTTCTTCACACTTCTCTTTGTCTTTTCACTTCACCCTCTCGTGCGTTTTACTCCCTCCCTCCCTCTCTCCCCCTCCTTCCCTCTCTCCCTCTCTTTCCCTCTCTCTCGCCCTCCCTCCCTCTCTTCCTCCCTCCCTCTCTCCCTCCTTTCCTCTCTCCCTCCTTTCCTCTCTCCCTCTTTACCTCCCTCCCTCTTTACCTCCTTCTCTTCTTCCATCCATCTTATCTTCTCATCCTTTCTCCTTTCAACTTTTCTTCCTTCAATTTCCCTCATAATGCTTATTGATTCTCTATCCCATTTCCTTCCTTAGAGGCAGAATAAGATAATTATCCAGTTGTTTGCAATCTTGTAAGGAAGTACATACAACTGCCCTGATATTTTCCAGCTATTGAAAACCTGAGCACATTGCTTACTTGATTCAGATTTTACTTAGCCCACCTACAAAATGAAGCTACTGATGAGTGCATAAGAGTAACATGACAAAATTATTAGAAAAAAAGGTGATGGTTGAGAAATATAAAACTCCCAGTAAGTGCAAAGCCTTGTTTTTAAACATTCCTCCCTTGCTTTTATTTTTCCCATATTTCTTACCACCCTTAAACTTGGGATGCTAGACATTGCAACGTTCTGTTTTGGGTGACACAGTGACAGAAACCTCATTATCTGGCACATTTGATGAATCATCTACAAGATAGACAAAGGCAAGAATGAACAAATTAAAAATGTTTGGTTCTTTGAAAGATTTTTAAGCAAATGTCCATGACTTATATACTTAATACCAAATAAAAGACAGTTGGCCCGTGTACTACTTAGGGTAAAGGATACGTTGTCATACTATAGGACATCTTTGACACACAGATACTCAAAAACAAAGTTAGGGTCCAATATAAACATCTCCATGTACATTGCACATCATTTTGAGGAGAAATCAACTCAGTTTTATCATCATGAGGACAGAAAGAGAGAGAGAGTTCAAACTTAGTTCAGGACAAAATATCCAAATTCTTCTGTCCAGTCTTTCCCCCAGACTCTTTAATAAACATTTTGGTCAAGTACTTGTAATACCTTGCCACTTCTTAATCAAAATGAATATTGGTTTTGCAATATGTGCTATTTGAAGCAATCAGGTTGAAATCAGAGACTTATGCTTGAGTTCCTTGGCCATGATATCTACGCCATAACGATAAGATCAAAATTCAATCTAAAGGTAGGCAGTTGCTCAGGGCTGGTGCAAAGCTCACAGAACTGGAAACAAGAAAAAGTTTCTAACTTTCAAACTCCTGCTGATGCAGGACCAGCCAGCAAACTCTCTCTGGAGTCAGCCTTAGGACTTACGGCTGCTGATGCAAGACCAGCCAGAGAGACTCTCAGAGAAGTCAGCCCTGGGACTTATGCTCTAATAAAAACCATCAGTGCAATGAGCATTGCAGGTCAGTTTGAAGCTGTGGGTATGGCTCATTGATGAGTGCTTGCCTGGCATGAACAAGGGCTTAGGACCAACCCCCAGCATCACATAAACTGAGCGTTGTGATGACTCCCGTAATTACGTCACTGGAGCCAAGAGAATCTGAAGCTCCTGGTCAGACTTAGCTACACAGGTAGTTTGAGGCTATCCTAGGCTACATGAGATGTTCCCTCAAAATAAATAGATAATATCAGGCCATGCTGAGAATAGCGTTTTCTATGTTTGTAAATAACAAAAACGTGGTATGCTTTACAATGTAAAGGGTCAGGAAAGGATATCCAGAGGCACTGTGCCTTTGAATATGGTGAGATTTGTCAATCACATTGGTTGAACTTTATGTTCAAATCAATTCAATAACTCCAAATTTGAGTAGAGAATAAAAATTCACGCTAACACTAACATTGTCTGAACATCTCATAACTCATGAGACAAGCAGGATCTTTGACAAAGCAGAGAAACTAATCACTGAGCCAAGTTTGCAGTGGTGGCTGACTGCAGATAATTTTGAAGGATAACTCATGGTTACAACCCTCTCCCCCAAAATGATTATAGATCACACATATTTATATCTTTAATAGAGAGTGAGAGCACTTTCCATTGTAAGTAAAGGCCCATGATCAATGAGGTGCACTGTTCCTTTTAGTGAGTTCAAGTGTGGTATTCATTTTCTTCCCCTAGAGATGTTTAGATTATTGTTTAAAGTCCTCTGTTAAGAAGAAATAATGGCTGTTGGTATTAATAAGCGCTTAGCATGATTTTTCAAGTATCAGTTTCATTCCCCTGACTTGAGATGCTGAAGATACAGTGAATATAAATTTAAAAAGGAAAATGCCTTCTAGAAAATTGTGGCTAAAACTATCTGCTGTTGAGATGTGGAAAGGAGACGACATCCATATTTAAAAATGTAAATTGCCGTTCAGCTGTAACTCAGGTTCTTGATAAATAACAAAAAAGTGATATGTTGTAAAAGGTAAAGGGGCAGGAAAGGAAATCCAGAAGCACTGTGCCTTTAGATATGATGAAATTTGTAAATCATGTAAGATGGAGATTAATTGTGGACTTTGCAGAACGTGCCATTTTCCAAGGGGCAGAGACATGAAGAGGCAGGAACTCCAGACTGAGGGTGAGTCTTGATCACAGATGTTGTAACAAACAAGACAAACACTGAAGCTTCACACAATCATGGTCTCCGTACCATGCTGTCTCTGTTTAGGTTAGGCTTTATTTCTCTACTGTAGGCATGGCATGTAGAAATTTCCTTTATGGGCATCACAAGATAGAAGAAACACAATGTGTTTTTGTTCTTAGCCTCTCATTCATGTCATGTATTTCCAGCCTAAATGATGACAAAGTTGAGAAAGCAGGAGACTATGTGAATATTTCGGAGACACTAAACCTCTGTACATCTATATACATATTTAAGGCTGGAAACTCATCCTGCTAATGAAGACTTCAGCTGATAGGTGTGTGTTGTTGCAGTCTTGTAAGACATTAATGAGTGGTGGATATAAAACAACATGTTGAAATGAAATCATAGGCTTTTGAATATCAAATGAGCACTCTATGTTTAAAACTACCAGAAGCCATTAATGATTCTGAGTCCAAAAAATGTCACAATCTAGAATATATTCTTAATAATCAAAGTGTGGTCTCCCTCTTTTTCTCTGTCTACCTTTTCTTCCTCTGTGTCTGTCTGTCTAAAGGGGGGGGGGGGGGAATATAGCCCATCAGGCATTAGAGAGTTTGTCCAGTAGAGAAAATAAGATTTTTCAGGTCTTTAAACCCTTACTCAGAAGTGGAAAACAAAATCAAATGAACAAATTGTTTCTTTGCTGCCATCAGTATGTCATTGATTTGCTCTGTGGTGCCAGGCATGCCGATGTATCTAAGTTGTCAGTCAAGGTGGGTGGATACAACAAAATGCCACACACTGGTTGCTCACATCACTGAAACTATGGTTTCTTCACAATCAAGATAGAAGCTGAAGTTCAGAGATCACGGATACAGCATGCTTGCCTTCTGACAAGGTCTTTTCAAGCTCCGTTGTTACTGGGTGCTTCCAGGGTGAGGAGAAGGATACCAAATACTCTGGTATCCAATATAAGGGAACTAATCCTGCTGAAAGACAGTCCCCATGGCTTCATCTGAATTTGCTTGTTTCTCCACAGCCCACCTCCAAGTACATTACTTTGGAGATTATGAGTTGAGCATATGAAGAACAGTGTGGGTGGAAACTATTCAGTCCATAATCAAGTTATATGTGAGATTTGTTCTTGGCAGTAAGTAGAACACTCCCAGTTCTGACCTTGATCCATGTTCAAGATAATATTATCACCAAATTTTCCTCAACATGTCAAAATATACTGCCTAACATCCCAGACATGGGAGGGTTTGCCCAGGAGAAATAATAAAATTCAACAAATGGCCTTGATTCCATATTATTTCTTCAATAATCAAACTCTACAATGGATTTTACTATGAGAAATTTTAATATTGTCGTTATAACTAGGGTCAATGTTAGATATAATTGTTCTCTAATTGAATCATTTACAATGGCTATAAATGATTTTATACTTACAAGAATAGTTACTGACCCATTTTACCTATGTAATTATTTTATCTTATTAATATTATGTAACATATAATGTGGCTGCACACGTGATGTAAAGCTAACAAGCTGTACCTTTATGTTCTAAATAAAAACCACAACTGGAAGACAAATATCTATTAATAGAAAAACAGCTACTAAAGTAGTAATTAAAATGGGTGAGTGGAGGGTTGGAGAGATGGCTCAGTGGGTAAGAGTACTGTCTGCTCTTCCAAAGGTCCTGAGTTCAATTCCCAGCAACCACATGGTGGCTCACAACCATCTGTACTAGGATCTGATGCCCTCTTCTAGCATGCAGTTATGCATATAGATAATGCATTCATATACATAAAAGTAAATAAATCTTTTTTAAGCTGGCATGGTGGAGTACGCTTAACTTCATCACACAGGAGGCAGAGGCACTCAGATCTCTGTGAGTTCAAGGCTAAGTTGGTCTATAAAGTGAGTCCAGTTAAAGACCAATTAATAGATAGATAGGTAGATAGATAGACAGATAGATAGATAGATAGATAGATAGATACATAAAATGAAAGGGTGAGCAAAGGCAAATACTTGCATATCTCATGATTCTCACAAACCTACACAGATGTGTCATGTTTTAGTAGTATTGTAAAAATAGCAAAAAATTACAACTTATTTACTTGTTTGTTTACAGTCTTAGAGTTCTGGAGAATTTATCCACAATTTCAAACTTTTCTTCTTTACTCTGAAGGAACTATATTAAAAACAAACAAACAAATAAAAACAAAATACAAACAAAAACATTTTCTTAACGAGAAAAAGGGAATCATGAAAGAAGTAGATAAAAAGCAGTTTAGTTTTGGTAAAGAAATTGCTCCTAAATAAATAATGTGAGATATTCAATCGAGACAGAGGAAGAGAGATAAGTTGTTGAATTAAAATTGTTAAGAATGGTGATCAAGTGTTGGTGTGTGTTGGCTGATCTATAGTGAAATAATTATATTTAGGAAGTTAAATTAATAACAGCTCTCTGCTCTACATTAAAGTCAGTTTTGTAATCCATCATATTTGAGATAAATCAGCATATCTTCTTTGATTTGACAGATCTAAGTCACAGTTGATCCTTCAACAACCAGAGATGAGTGGTCTTCCGGACATTGTGTCCTTCCTTGACATTAAAAGAGAGCCAACGGCTCATGTTAGGTGACAAAGAAAATGACTGTGTCCCTAGCTGTCCATCACAGGAGAAAGAAGGTCAACCATCAAATTTGTCAGGGGAATGGAGAACTCATCATACACCAGATATCACACACTAACTACACTTGGTGTCTTATACTAATCACCAAGAAGGATTGCCTGCCTAAATGTTTTAGCATTTCTCAAATTTCCAAATAAATCATTGAGCATGGCTAGGCTAGGAAACATTCAACCAGTTAAAGGCTTTGTCCCTGGGTTTTGTTTTTTTGGTTTGTTTTGCTTTTGCTAGCTAGCTGGATATGAGGAAAACTTTAACACACTTAGTATTAAAAAGGCATTAACCAAAGGTCCCATTCAATGGAGGCTGGCAATACTGTGATGGGATATTGAGATGATTTCATGAGATGATGTCATCTCTAGGTTAATCCTCCAATGAGTACATACTGGATGACCCATTAGGAGATGGAGCCTGGATGAAGGAAGAACATCCCTGGGTGATTTGTCTCTAAAGGATATAATCTTGTTGCTGGAGCCGTCCTTACTCTCTCTGTGCTTCCTCAGTGGCACAAAGTGAACAGCTTTGCTCTCTGCTGTAGTCTACACCATCACAATATTGTCAGCCACCATTGAGAGGGGCCTTTTGTTAGTGGCTTTTTAATAACTGTGTTACAGTTTTCCTCTTACCTAGCTAGCTAGCAAAATAATTGAGACTGAGCTATATTATTTATTTAACAAGCTTTAAGGGCACAATCACAGCAATTATTATTCTATTTTAATCTTCTATGATAATATGGTGACCTCCCAGCCAAAATCCCCAAGACGTTTATGTTTTATGGCTTTCTCTTTCAGGTGTTTTTCTCGTGGTCTATTCTAGGGTAATCTTTTACTTCTTCCCTCTCTCACCCCTTTCCCTGGCTGTCCGGAAGTCCCACCCTACTCTCTCCCTGCTCAGTTGTTGGCTGTTAAGCTTTCTTTATTGACATATCAGGGAAAAATTGGGGAGCTAGTATTTACACAAGCTTGAGACAGTAGATTCTCTGAATAAGGATTGCAACCAGATATAGGGGAGACAGAAATCAGCATTTGAATCTTTACAGAAAGCATAATAACATTAGGCTGACAGCCTTTGAAATCCTTTCTCCCTGAATTCTTTCTCTCGGATGCTTTATTCTGTTGGCAAGTGACTTACAGGAACACTTAAGAAATGAAGAATACCCTCTGCAACCTAGGTGTTGGCATTATCTCTTTCCTTCACTATATTTCTCTACTTTATTTTCAGTACTTGTCAAATTTTCTTAATGGCAAAAGGAAGCTTAGCTATCCTGTGACGAGAAATTTTATAGATATGAAAAGCCTGCTTGTTTCAAAATAAAAGAGAGAAATAGAATAATGTCCAGTATTCTGGATTAATGAAGTAAGGAACACAATCTTTTGTATGTGTGATCTTATTACCAAATCCTTTAGAATAGTTTGTCCCCTTTTGCTCACTATAGTGGCTACCTAACCTTTATGTTCTTTAGGCAATTGGTGAAGTATGGAAGGAGATTAAGCCTTTCATAGAAGCATCAAAAATTGGATACCCCTCCCCTATCTTCCCATTAAGTGTTTAGGAGGTCTCGAAGTCATTAGAAATTTCTCTCATTTTCATATGCAGCTCCTGATTAATTCCACTGAAGGTCTCCAATTTTTAACAATAATCTCTTTTTAACTATCCGGGACAGTAGTATTGAGTATATCAAAGGTTGTTTTACATCCTGTAAATAGGTAAAAATTTTTTGACAGTTGAAAATTAAACATTTAACAAGATAATACTCTGAGACACATACACATACACACACACAAACAGAGAGAGAGAGAGAAAGAGAGAGAGAGAGAGAGAGAGAGAGAGAGAGAGAGAGAGAGAGAGGTGTAGGAAAAAAAAAGATTTGAAGAAAAATGTTTTATGTGCCTTAGAGAATAAAGACACCAGGTAAAAAATCCTCAGAGTCTCCTGTGAGCTGACAGAGAGTCTGGAATCATATCATTTGATGCAGGGCCAGACTTATAAAGATAAACATGGGACAAGAAGAAGAAAGCACAGACAGAGTTAGGACAAGCAGTACAGAAATATCAAAGAAAGACTAATGGAGACCATACAGTGTACAGGACTGAATCTTGAAACACAGAAGTTGAAGCCTGTAAATGCCAGTCTAGCCCTTCCCCTAACACAGAAGATACCTGACCCTTGCCCCCCCCCACACTATGTAGATCGAAAACTCACCAGACAATACAGTAGCTGGGAGCCCACAGAACTGCAAGGACAGTTAAGATACCAGGATGCATGAGAATTCTTTATATTCGCTCTATCATTCTAGTCACACACTTAAGAGCTTGATGTGAGTACACACTTGAATACACATATTGACTTTCCTTAGTGAGAGACACTATTAAGATGTATCTATAATTCTATACTTCTGTGAAGATGCATCTCCCAACAATGCCGTAGGTGGTATTTGGTTACAAGAATATCAAAAAAGACACTTGTCAGTCAAACTGTCCTTTTGAGAACAGTGAGCTTAGCTGACTTCTCTCTGCCTTAGGTGTGATGGACTGTGAGACCCTGTTTCTGTTGATAATGGAACAGTATAAACTAAGTTTTCCTTTCCACACCAAATATCCAACTACAAAATAGGATGGAAAAGAATGTGTTTTAACTACTATCCATCAGTCAGTGAAGTGATGGATCTTGGAGGACAATCTACAACCAATATTTTATGGAATGAGCATAAATCCTATATATTCTATATTATATAGAGAATATATATTACATATTAATAATTATATAAATATATACTATATATGATATATTGTATACTGTATACTAATTACATCTATATATATATAGATATTCTATATTATATATATAAATCCTATGTATCCTATATTCTATAAGATCCTAAATATTATCCTTATATCCATAGAGAAGTGTAGTTCTCCTTCCTCATCAAGGAAACTTTTCTTTGCAATAGACTGAAACCATTAAAAAAAATCCCCAACCAATCAAAATGCAGAGTTATAGAGTCCAGTCCCAGTGGTTACATTTACAAATAAGACTCAGGAATCATTTTGGAAGAAGTGATGGAAAGAACATAACATCTAGAGGATAGAAAGTTGGCTATGAGCCTGGTCACCTAGAGTGTCAGAGAAGTTGGATCCGTGAAGTCCCATCAATATTACTGGCTAAATATAACCTGAACAAGGAATACATGATAACATGGAAGGGTGGATGCTTACAAACGCTCAACTCTAGATGAAGAGCTATAGGCACCTAAAAATACTTAGGGCCAGACAAATAGTTTTCCTCAGGGATCATCACTGTAATTGATTATCCTGAAAACATACACACAACTAACATACAAATGAGCAGGTTGCAATGGTGTATTTAGGTATATACACAAACACAGACATGCACACACACACACACACACACACACACACACACCAATAATTAAAAAGAAGCCATGAATTTTAAAGAGTACAAGGTGAAGGTACGTGGAAAGGTTTGGACGGAGAAAAAGGAATGGTGAAATGATGCAGTTAATATGAAAATCTTAAAATATAAACAAATACTAAGAAATAAGTTACTGAAGATTGGTGAACAAATGATTCAGCTATGACATTTGTACCATTGAGTTGGATCTCCAGGGAGTACAGAGGTGGAGGCTGAGGGAGCCTTAGGATACAATCTAATGGTGTTCAGACACTGAGATGGTTTGAATAGGTTTAATCCCGAAAGATTCCTGTGTTTGAATTCTTGACTGTAGAGAGTGGCACTATTACAAGGTGTGGCCTCATTGGAGGAGCCTTGTTGGAGGAAGAGTGTCACTGTGTAGGTGGGCTTTGAAGCCTCCTCTACTTAGGCTCTGCCTAGCGCTGAAAATGGCCTTCTAGCTTTCTACAGGAGACAATCTCCTTCTGCTACCTTTGGATGAAAATGTAGAACTCTTGGCTCCTCCAGCAGCATGTCTGTCTGCACGCTACCATGCTTCCCACAATGATGATAATGGACTGAATTTCTGAAACTCTAACCAGCCCTAATTAAATGTTTGACTTTATAGGATTTGCCTTGGTCATGGTGTCTCTTCACCTCAATGGAAATCCTAACTAAGGCAGTCTCCATCAGGCTCAGAGTGATGGGGTGTGAAGATTAATGAGACTACTTTCCTGGTCTTAGGATGAGAGCAGTAATAAAGGAAGATGAAAACAAGACCTTGACCTAGGTCAAGAAAATCCAAGATCTTCAAATCAAGATTGAAGGGATAAATCTGTAGAGTCTACAGAAGCAGATCCACCTCCTTTCTGTTTGGGGATAAGCAAGAACCCTAAAATGCTGGACAGTAGCCATAAGCCTCATGGAGGGGTGAAAGGTACATTCTCCATAGTGGATTGTGCTGTCCATACCAAGAGTGGTATGTTAGGTCTGTTAGGTGCATTGTTGACTTGTAGTATTCTCAACCTAAGCCCATCAGCATACAGGAAAGCATCAGGACATTTAAATCATTTCAAGAATATCTTTCTTCTTTGGTGCGATCATCAAGGTTGGCTGTGCTTCACTCAAAATGAGTTTCATAATAAACTATAACATTGTACAGACACAAAACAATCTAACATAGCCAGGATCCCAGTGTGTCTGAACCTAGGCTCCTTTCAGAGTTCTGTAAATAAAGAGATGGGAGCAGGGGAAGAAATCTTGATATTTGTTCATAGCAACTTAACTCATGAGTTTGCTGCACCAAAAAGTGTTATAAAAATCAAGTTTGGTATCTGTGCAGGCACTTGAGAATTCTCTGAGACAATGGCATTAGTAGTATTTGGAAATTATGTTCTCATCATTTATAAAACTAACAATATTCTTTCTGGAAAAAAGTAATTAACACACAAAAAAGTCTATTTCATGCAAACAGAATTATTTGTGAGTCATAGTTAGGACCAGCCTCAGCAGCTTTACTGACTTAAGACCATATTCACTTGCTCTCGTCATATTTTACTGGAATTATGGTGTTTTTAATGAGGTATACATTCTGTGCTTTCACTTCTCCAGTTCTATAATTATTTAAACAAATTTTACTTGTATTTTGAAGGTATGTGAGACTCAGAAAACACAGGGAGTGGAATGTAGAGAACCTTCTTGACTACAGGGACTCAGATTTTTAGCCTGGGTTGGGGTATGAGGTTGCTAGTAAGCAGTGTACCATGGCTTTCTTGTGGTTGGTACGGGGCTTCCTGACGGTGACATTTGGAGCATTGATCTGATGAGAGTCCCAGCAGGTGTCAGTTGAAACTAGCTTCTTGGTTGGGGGTGCGACTTGGTGTTCACTTCCCTTTTTCCATGCTGGAATATGTTCTTGTTTTATTCTATTTACAAATATGAAGTCTAGAATTGCACACGATTCTTCTTGATAAATGCCATGTGCTCACAGAAAGGTTATGAAAGGAGCTCAGAAACTGCAGGCTTCAAGGAGGCCTTACTGGAGGCACATGCAAAGATTCAGCACAGACAGGTCTCTGTTGGTTTAACAAGCTGGTTCCAAGAGGGGAGTGCTGATTCAAGGCCCAGGTTTGGGTTCCATGAAGACTGTTTTGAGTGGACTTGGTAACAATTGAAGCCCTAGGGGCAAGCTAAGAATTTGCCACTACCCAATTCTATGATACATGCATTGGAGGGTCTTGTGACAAGTACATGAATGCTGCTGTGTCTCAGTGAAAGGGCCTTCAGGTAGGTGGATGATGCCATGTTTTAGGGTAGATAGCCATTCTCTGATGTGGCCCAGGTGAAGAATTATATTACCCAGTGGCCTATGGCATGTTACATGAGCTCCTGATATCTGTGACCTGTCCATTGTTTTCATGTGCTCCTGCTTTAGTTTGTTGAGTTCATAGGTGGTAGTGTTTTATTTGGACAAGTAAGTTATCAATGTGAACCTAGTAGCTTGTGCTTCAAGATTGGAGACTGTTCCCTTCAACAGACAAGCCATGGAACCCATCTGCAGTGGCATTTGTTTGTTAATATGGCTCCAGTCAGAGCAAGGGGCAGTCTTATGGGTCTCCTGTCTGTTATGTGGGGTTAACCTTGAGAGGCAGCAATCTGATCTCCACATCATTGCTCCATTTACTAGAGGAACATGAGCTATCGAGAGATGATGCCCTTAAACAAGTTATTCAAGTTCTGAGTTTATGGGGGTCCTGGGGAAGAAAGGGCAAACACTACAGCACTGTTATACTTGTTACATTGGTTTATGAATACATAGTCCTTTTATTTGACTGACTTAACATTCTCCAGATGATGAAGCTTAAGAAGATGGAGCCTATGTCCGATAGAGGGCTAATATCCAATATTTACAAAGAATTCAAGAAGTTAGACTCCAGAAAACCAAATAACCCTATCAAAAAATGGCGAACAGAGCTAAGCAGAGAATTCTCAACTGAGGAAATTCGCAGGGCTGAGAA
>CM052720.1:33959236-34064084 GCA_028551405.1 Uromys caudimaculatus | reverse complement strand
GGGGGAGGGGACACGGGGTTTCCAAAGAAAAGGGGAATCATCGGAAATGTAAATAAAGTATCAAAAAAAAAAATAAATAAAATAAAATAAAATAAAATAAAGAAAAGAAGATGGAGCCTGGCAAACTCTTGTGTTTGCACACTCACTCATTTTCTCTCTCTCTCTCTCTCTCTCTCTCTCCAAGACTGCCTGCACATATATACTTTCAGAGCTTTCTTGCCACCTCTGTACTCCATTCTCAGCAAGGAAGCCCTCCCCTATGCCTCTCTCAAGTTTGCAAACACCATTGTGAAGCTGTACATAATATTTCTATTCTAATATCATATGAACCCCTATTTGATATGAAAAGATGGGCTATTTAGAAAGATATTAAACACCATGCCTTGGCCTTTAAGTTTTATATCTAGTCACTAACCAGAAATCAACACAGCAATAGCCAGAAGCTATAGCCCATATATAATGCTAGTATAATAAATGCTGATGTATAGAAAATGCCTCAATTATATTCCAGCTAATATTTTACAGAGTTGCTTGAAATTTAATCAAATTTAATATTTTTGCTCTTTTCTGTATGAATCAACTAATTTTAATTCTGGCAAGCCAATTAACTTAAATCTTACATTTTCATCTTAAAGCAAAAATGTGTCACTTTACCAGAAGCTAGCATTCTGGGTCCAGAGAGATAAATAACTAAGAAACAAATAGGCCCGTGGGAAGAAATCCTATCCAAAGTACTAATTATACTTCATGCCCACGCTTTTCCAAACCAGTATTCAAAGAGGTGTTCATATAACCATACTCAGGCCTTCTAATTATTTGTAAATAGCCCAAAGATGACCAAAGCCAAAGATGTCATATATGTCCAGTAATTACATTCAGATTTTTCTAGTCTAAGGGTAAGACAGAAAGATGTGGAATCATCTTTCAAGATAATTACATGAAAATAAATGGAAATAAAAAGAAATAAAGAGAAGGGAGAGATTAAAATACAGAACAATAAGATCTACAAATATGCCTTCATAGCTCCCATGGGCCACTTTTTAGTAATTCTGTACAGGAAATGGCCTGGAGGTAAAGCCCTTCATCATTCACAGAGGAAAGGTCACTAGATGAGCTCACCCAGGAGTGCAAACCACCATGGCCCATTAGCGCACTCTGGTCCTGATACACACAGGTGGATAAAATTGAACTCAGAAGACTCCCATAGTTGAGAATGAAAAATGTCAACATAGCTCTAGAAGTACTGTAGAACAGAGAATTATAGTGGGGTGAATAGTTCAGAAGGACTGGAGTCAGAATGCACATGGGTGTGAGAAGTCCAACCTAGCCCCACATTCAGAGAGAGAAACTTCTTAAAACTCTATTAATGGAACACTCACTGCTAAAACAGAGCTGGTCTGCATCTGTCTGAGTCAGTTGCTGGGTGGAGCCTCTCAGAGGACAGCCATGCTAGCCTCCTGTCTGCAAGTATGATAGAGTATCATTAATAGTGTCAGGGATTGGTGCTTGCCCATGGGATGGGTCTCAAGCTGGGCCTGTTATTGATTGACCATTCTCTCAGTCTTTGTTCCCTTCCTCATCCCTGCATTTTTTGTAGACAAGATAAGTTTTGGGTGAAAGGTTTTGTGGGTGGGTTGGTATCCTTATCACTCCACTGGAGTTTCTGCCTGGCTACAGGAGGTGGCCTCTTCAGGTTCCATATCCACAGCAAAACAGCAGATGCTGCTTGGGGACTCCTATGGAATAGGAGAAAGGATTTCAGGCCTGGAAATAGATAGAAACTCCACAGGAAGACAGAGTCAACTAACCTGGCCTCTTGGGGCTCTCAGAGACTGAACCACCAACCAAAGAGCATACACAGGATAGACCTAGGCCTTTCTGCACGTATGTAGTAGATGAGCAACTGCATCTTCATGTGAGTCCCGAAAAACTGGAGTGGAGGCTGCTGTCCCAAAAGCTGTTGCCCGCATGTGGAATATGTTCTTCTAGCTGGGCTGCGTTGTCTGGCCTCAGTGGGAGAGGATGCAAAACCAAAAAAAAAAAAAAAAAGAATCCATACCCTTCATTAGGAGACAACCATTGTATAAGAGACTTTTCCTGGGGAAACAGAACACACATGTTTCCTTAGTTCAGATAGGGAGCCCACGACAGACCAAAGTAAAGATTGCATCAGAGTCCATCTTGGCACACCAAAGAGCTTGTATTGGGGTTACTTATAGGAACAAGGATAGTTCCAAAGCATCTGCATCACTGAAGAGCCTACCCCGCCACATTGAAAGCTCAGCCTGGAGCTCTATACACAGCCTGCAGGTATCTTAACAGGCTGGAGATCTATCAGCAGTGGGCTCATTAGAGCGAGGCCCATAGAGCGGTATTGTTCTTATAACCCTGGGGAATGATATCAAATAAATCATTGAAGTTTCTAATCCCTGGAGAGGATGTTTTAATTCTAAAGACACTGCTGTATAGGAAACACTATTGGTCTTTGACAAGTCAAAGGTTTGATGGACATCTTAGTCTGCTTGGTACACTATAACAACACCATGGAAACTGTGGCTTAAACAACCGAATTAATTAATTAATTAATTAATTATTTAGTTTTTTTGAGACAGGGTTTCTCTGTGTAGCCCTGGCTGTCCTAGAACTCACTCTGTAGACCAGGCTGGCCTCGAACTCAGAAATCCGCCTGCCTCTGCCTCCCAAGTGCTGGGATTAAAGGCGTGCGCCACCACTGCCCGACTAACAACTGAAATTTATTTGGCTCAGAAATTCAAATTCAAGATGCAAGCTAATTGAATTCTTTATGAGGGCTTTCTTCATGGTTTGTCCAATCGTTTCTTTCTTTGGCTTTTTGGGTGGATGTACATAAACATTCTGGTGCCTCTTATACAGACATGAATCTAATACATTTCCGCTACATGCCTAAGACTTCATTCTAATGGCCTCTAACCTGCCTTTTGCAAATGTATCATTACAAAAAGGTCAGGACGTCACCATTTGAATTGTGTGAGGAGGCTAGTAAATACTCAGACCTATGAGTTTTAATCTGGGCTTGTAGGGTTTAGAAATTGTTTCTGCTGTAGACTGTCTGCTCAGAAGCTTATCTATGGGAATTAACTCCGGTCAACAAGGATAACAAAGCTTAAAAATGATTTCCGTCTTGCACTAGTGAGTCTCAAAGGTATAGACACTGGCTCACAGGTTTTCCGAAAGAACTTTGGGAAGAGCCACGTGATATGGTTCATTGATTTTGTGGCTTCTCACACATTCTCTGGGAACCCAAGAATAGATTTAATTTACTGCTCTATCCTTCTCAGCTTCTTTAACTCAATAGGCACTTTCTAAAAAAAATTTCAAGAAGTAAAATATCTTGGTTAGAAATGCAAAAAGAATAATTCTCACTAAATTCGCTAAAGCGAAATCATTTGGGATAGATGGCCATGCTTGTCTACTTTGCACACACATGTGCACACATACACGCTGCCACAGAGGCACATGAACACATATACAGGGGTAGGAATAAGGGAAAAGGGAGCTTAGTTGAATGGCACATCCTACATCTTAACTTTCTTAACGCAAAACTAGTTTTTCACTTTTATTAAGATTTATGGTAGGTCATTCTCCTGACAAAAGCCACAGCCAGTAAAAAAGTAATATCTGGTGTTATTGGCATGGATGCTTCACTGCACCTCTTTCATTTCTTCCTCAACAGACTGCCCACCTCAGCACCTCTGTCAAGTTTAGTGTGCCTTTTACAGCAGCAGAGTTATGGGGAGGAAAAGGGACGCTATGAACTATAACTCCTGTGCTGCTCAGATCTTCGGGTCAGTCACTCAGCTGAACGACCCCTTCCCGAGGGATGGACTGCTGCTGTGTTCTTCTTTCCAGAGGCAAGCTTAAACCTTTCCCTGTGATAGAAGCAGAGGGAGAGACTGAAGAGGCAGGTGTGGTACTCTGAGGCTGAAGAATTCAACAGGTGAAAGACAGGGTTGCTTTTCTCTTAAATAGTAACATCTTTTAGAACTAGACTGATGTGAAAGCAAGACCATGGTGAGTCGAACTGAGTTAGCAAAATCAATGCGTTATTCCTAAAGCAACTTGACGATAAACACTGTGATTCGCACAGAGTTCCTTTGTCCTACCCATCCCAAGGCAGTGCCACCTCCCTTCAAGGCAGTAAACCCTACACATATTACAAAAACAAAGACATTCATAGCACTCAATTCTGGTGAGATTAATGACTGTGGGTGTTGGCTCCATCTGCATCCCTGTCTTCACGTTCATTTGTAGCTCCAATAACTCTTGTGTCAGCCATTCCAAACCACACTTACCCTTCCCTGGCTGACCGGCACTGCCAATTGTTCCTGGTCATAGTTTAATGGTGCCCTGTTTGTTTGTTTCTGACATTAACTGCTTCTGTTTTTAATTCACAGGCAAGTAATATTTTAGCTCAAACTGGAATAGTTTTTCTGTCTACTCAGCCTTGCTGAGTGTAGGAGCCATAAAGCAAGCATCTGAAGACAATGCCATTGTTATGAGGGTTTTTCAGTCAGAAAGTCAGTTACTTCAAAGCATTCTGTTCGAGGATCTCTTGTTATTAATGTTACTGCCACACTAAGCAATAAGACCATTGTCACGTGGTCATGATAGACCATAGCCTCATCATTTTCCTGCTGTCTATTTTCTTTGACACAGCCCAACAATAGTCACTATAGTGACAAATATCTTATGCAAAAAAAATAAAAATAAAAAATAAAAAACAATGAATTCTTATGGAAACATATCTTTATTTATAAGCTAGCAACAGAAAGTATGAAATGTTATAAAAGCACATGGTCATATGGATAGAGATATTTATGCTTTAAAACGTGAAGAGATTATTGTCACCAGCTCACATCCACAGTGATACGGTATTTGGAGATATTTTTCTCTGAATTGTTCTATAGATTTGACACTAAGTTAAGAATATTGGTAAATAACAGAAGAGTCAGTGCCCTTTCCTTTCATATTTACTACTGGCTGTTGTATTTGATATAATTTTTTGTATAATTTTTGGCATTTTCATATTAAAAATCATTTAAAAAGAAAATTCAGAAACATTTCAAATATGCAGATAGGAAGCCACAGAATACTGAAATAAAAAGAGAAATTTCATGCACCTAAGATCATACATATTTTTCAAAATATAAGAGTACTCAAATTGCAAATGTATAAAAACACAAACACACAGGGATATATATGATAGCATGTAGAAGTTGCATGTGTGAGAAAACATGCATATATGCAGACATATGAGAATATTTGGAAATTGCAATCATGTAAAAACTTGTTCGTATGCCAACATAACAAGGCTCAAAAATGGCATGCATAAGAACATGTGCTCACATGCTTATTTGTGACTGTATGGAACTACTATGCACATACACACAGTCTTGCTCAGAAACTGCATGCATGTAAAGATATACACACACACTGCCATTCAACTACACTGGGCAATTCCATATATGTGAACATGAATAACTCCATAACTCTGACGTATGAACATGCTCAGAAACTGCATGATTATGAACCCACATGGACCCACCGAAGTGTGACAGTGCTCAAAATCTGCATGTCTGAGGACAAGTGTGTTCATGCTGACCTTGCTCAGAAAGTGCATGGAAGAGAACACACATTCCCATACCAACATGTGAGCCGACATTACTTTCGTCTGAACATGCCTATACATGCTAGAATGCTCAACCTGTTACTATGCTTGGAAACTGTTACTCAATATGCGTACACACACTGCAGTGTGATCATTACACAAAAGTGTAATGTCAACATGTCCATGCTAACATATGACTGCACTCTGAGATGATGTGTGTGTGAGCATGCATGTACATATTAACTTGTGACCACAATCTGAGACCACATGTCTGTGAGCACACATATTTGGGTTAACATGTTACCATACTTAGGAACTGCATGAGTTTCTATGTATGAACAGGCAGAAATGTAACCATGCTCCAAAAAGTCATATGAGTCAACATGCATGTATATAAGTTGACCTGTAGCCATGTTCAAAATTGCATGTATGTGCAATTAAGTTTAGAGTTCAGGGCTAGAGCTAGGGTCAGGCTTAGTGTTAGATAAAAGCTGGGTTTGTATAAGTTTAGAACTGTGGTTAGAGGTACAGTTAGGGTTAAGGTTAGACTTAGCTTAATGTTCAGGGTTAGGGCTTAGGTTGCAGTGTTTAGGGTTGGGGTTATAGTTAAGGCTAGATATAAGATTAGAATTATATATTGTTCTAGGATTTGTTTAGAATTGTGGTATTGTTAGAAGACTTGGGGGTTAGGATATGGGCTAGGATGAAGGTTAGGGGTTTATATAGTGTTATAGTCAATGTCAGCGCTAACATGGGGTTATGGTAGGATGATGGTTATGGTTAGAGTTGTTTTTATGATTGGGGTGACAGTTAGACTCTAGTACATTTAGTGTCATGGTAAATGTTTAGAGTATAGTCAGCAAAAAGCTTCTGGTTAAGAGCAGGGTTATAACTATGCTTAGGGCTACGTTCAGAACTACAGTTAGAGTTAGGGATATGGCTATGGTTAGAGTTAAGTTTAGAACTTGGTTTAGGGATAAGGCTGGGATTAGGGATAAAATTAGAGATAGGATTAAGTTTAGGTCTATAGATCTATAGCCAAAGTTATCATCAGAGTTATAGCTAGGTAGTTGGTGTTAGGGTTGGTGTTAGATGTGATTAAGGTTTTTGCTAGAGTTGTAGCTGTGTAGCTAGAGTTATAGCTATGAGCAGATAGTTTGGTTGGGGTTAGGTGTAAATCTAGGTAGTTAGGATTAGGGTTAAGGATTGGGTTAGCGTTAGGACTAGATATGGTGCTATGGTTATTTCTCAGGTTAATGTTTGTTTAGGGGTATTCTTAGGGTGAAGGCTGTGGTTAAGTTGTGGTTTTGTTTAGTGTTAGGTTTAGGTTCTTGTCAGTGTTATGCTGATGGTTACAGAGTTATGATTAGGTCTAATGTTTATATAACTAGGTTGAGGGTTACAGCTGGGATTAGAACTATAGGTAGGGTTTAAATTTAGAGTTATTGCTATTGTTAGGATTAGCATTAGTGGTAAATTTAGGTTTAGATGTATAGATTTGGTGTTAGATTTATGTTTAGATTAAGGGTAAAGGTAGGAGCTAGTTTAAATTTTCCTCAGTTAGGTTTCACATTTACATTAGGTCAAGAGTTAGTTATGCTTTTGCGGTTAATTTTTTTGTTTTGTTTTTGTGTTTGTTTTTGATTAGTGTTGGTTGTGTGAGCTGGAGTAAGGCTGACCTTACAGCTAGTTTCAGAATTGTTATTACTGACAATGTTTGTATAAGTGCAAAGTTACTGTTAGGTTTGGCATTCATCATATCCTTGTGTTATTATAGTCTTGGTCAAGTCTAGCCTAGTGGTGTTTTCTTGTGTTGTATTTGTTTGTTTGTTTGTTTGTTTGTTTCAGGAGTTCAAGGTTCAAGTTAGAGTTTGTGTTAGGTTTGGGTGTATTGTTAGAATTAACTTGTGAGTTTAAGTTAGAGATGGAGTTAAGGTTAGACCTATGTTTAGGGTTATTTGGGGGGTTATGTTAACATTAAGGGTGGGGTTAGTGTTAGAAGTAGAGTTATAGCTAAGTTAAGAATTACTCTGAGGGCAAATGACAGTATACCCTTTAGGGAAAACCTAAAACCATGTAGGCAGTCACAATATGACATAGAATATCAAGCCTATGTTTAATCAAGCAACGTTATGAAAAAGCCAACACAGAAACCATGAACTCTTAAGCATGGCTGAAATGAATGGCCTCTTCATGTTAGACAATACCCTGAGATTCAACTTAAGCCTGACAGCTGCCCACATTCAAACAAGTCAAACAAGGGACCATAAGGGCAGTCCGTGAAAAATCTTAAATATATCCACTGTCAGCCACTAAATCCTAGAGGAAACAATTTCTCAAAAAACTGCTGATCCCATTGGAAAACACAAAATGATTAAGAGTGGCTGTTTTATTACCTGTAGAGTGTTCCCACAAAATGCCCGACAAATTACTTTTCGTTTATTTCAGGTTGCTGCTAAATACATTGAATTAATGTACATTAATTAAAGAAAAAAGGAAAATCATATCTTTGTGAAAATGGAACCACACGTTATTTGCACAGCTCTGGCTGACTTATTTCTGTCTTAACCTTACTGATTTCTTGACCCTCGTATTTGCCTTCCCTTTTCCCTGTAAGGTGGTTTGATACCCCAAGGCACAAGGCAGCTTTGCTTTATCAATTCTCCTTATTGATCACGTCAGGTTGCTTCCGTGTCTTGGCTTTGTGCATTGTGCTAGAATGTGCCCAAGGGGCAGGGAATGCTGGAGACCTTTCTTCCAATTGCTTTAGATGCAAATACACTTCTGAAGTTGCTGTATCATTTGGTACTCATATTCTGTACACTTTAAAAATGGCCATGGTTTGTTTCTTCTGCTGCCTACCATGCATACTCAACAAGCCGGACACATTCCAACTTTCCTATACCCTCAAGAATACTTATTCCCTGTGCCTTTCATCTCTTCCCACTGAAGCTGAATGCTGAAGATCCTCAGTCCCCACCCATCTCAGTGCTGAGTGCTTCAGTGTTTGCAAACCTTCATACTATAATTTACATAGTTTATGGTGATTTTCTTATAACAAAAAATATTTATTCTTTGTATTTTTTTTTTTTTTTGGAAAAAATCTATTTTATTTTTAATTATGAGTCTGCATGTGGTCATGCACAAGTACCTGCAGGTGTCCTGGTCAGAGGATGGCCTCGAATCTCCTGAAGCAGTAAGTACAGGTAGCTGTGAGCACCCCAACATGTGTATTAAAGATTGAATTCAGGTCTGCTCTTAACCATTGAGTCATAGCTCCGTCTTCACTTCTTCTTCTTTTTTAATCACAAATACAGAAATCTATTTACAAGTCACAGGGAGAATATGTATGTTTAGTGTTGATCTTATCTATTTTGTGAAAAGCCCAGGTAGCCATCTGAGTGAAGATTTTATGCTCACTTCCTGCTGGTTCCTCTAAAGACAAGGAATTATCCGTGTTTCTCTTGACAAGGCACAAGTGCAGATAACAGCCCTACCATTACAGATCTACAATCAAGGTGGCATCACGGGTGGGAGTTGCGACAAACCGCATTGGAAAAAATAGCTATGCTGAGAAGAACACTTAAGTTTAGCTTTCCTGTGAGCAGTTTTAGATCAATTTGGTAGAACGAGTGCTTCAGTGGTGTTATTTCTGATATGGGTTTTAAGAAAATTAACAAAGGGGGCAAAGAATTCTGGTGGTCTGCTGTTATAATATTTAAAAATTCTATAGGAGAGAATAATTTGGTGAAAGATTAGAAAGTATTTTAACTTTCCCTTGAGTTCTAAGGTCACATGAACTTTCAAGGGGATATTTTCAAATATCCTTTTTTTCCCTCAAGACTAGGGGTTGCTAAATTTACTGCACAAACATCTGATGATTGACAATAAGATCCCCAAAGAATCTTACCAAAGAATAGAAGCTTAAAAAACTCCTGTCCCCTTAGACACAGACATTATACTCACAAGTTGGGTACTCATATATTAGATTTTGCTAATTATTTTTGAATGCCTTATGATCAATTGAGGAAGTTTCATGACAAGCCTTTGTGTTTCTTTGAAAAAGCAATCAAATGTGCACCCACCCTATATGAACGAATTATGTTTTAACTTCTATTCTCTTAGAATCGCATAAATAACTTTAGGCCAGGTAGCAAAACATGGGTTCTACTTTCTAACATCATAACTGTGATGAAGAATAGTGGGCATTTTCTCCTCCGTGTCAATCAAGCTAGCTATTTTTAGAGATAATTATGTTAATTATTATATCACCTTTAAGTGTCACTTGACTACACGAAGAAAATTTCAAAAATAAATACAGGGTCTACTTCTAGAAGATAACCTTAGTCTTTGTATTTCATGCTGTTGAAAACACAGATGTAGCATGACAGCAGTATTTGTTTCTGTAAACCGACCACATGCCAAATGCTGCATGCATCCATCCATGGAACTCTGGTGGCTTTTATCTCTTTTTGGCACCCACAGTCAACTTAAATATGTAAGGACAATATCCCAGCCTGCCAAGAGGATGAAATAACAAGAACCTGCTAGAGAAAAGTCAGGCAAAATGCAGTCCGTACAGTTTGGTACTGAAAGTTTCCAATCCTAAATTGAAGCACAAAAGAGAACAGATGGTCCTTGGAAAGATTATTTCTCCAGAAAAGACCTAATGTAGCCTTATAACATAAGGTAACACAAGGCTGAGATATGTTTACCCACACATACACACACACAGAAGTATGTACACACACACAAACATGCATTCACATACACAGACATAAACTTATATATATAGAAATCCACATACATGCATACTTACACAGAAATACACACACACACACACACACACACACACACACACACACACACACACACCACAAGCCTCCTGAAGTCTGTAACTCTCTCAAACCCATCAAATGAGACACTGACAGCCTGTCTATCCTTGGGAGGCAGGGAAGCAGCCTAGGAATGTACTCTGCCCATTGTAATGAAATATTTAATTTCGAAAGCTTTGTTCAAGGAAATGGCATCTATGCTGTTACTTGAAGACTAGGAGTTACTCAGGTGAAATGAGGGGCATGAAGATGTAGAAGTGTGTGGATAAAGGCCCTTACTATGCACTCAGTCAGTAAGCCAGAAAATAAGATCTTCTCCAAGAGTTTCCAAGCTTCCCAAAACCGTAACTGCAAACCCTCTGTATTCTATATATGTCTGTTCTTTCCTTACTCGATGAAGTCTCTGCAAACTCTTCCAGAGTCAATGAATTATATAAACTGAATGGTTATATTCTAGTCTGAAAATAACAAGTTACAAAACCAATTTTCAGATCCATGCATTCAAAAATCTCCAGAGTTAATAAACAATTATTTTAGCCAATCGATGAACATACATAAATATTGTGTTTGGATGGTTTAAAGAGAAAATGTAGTGAATACTGTACATTGAATTACTGAGTGCTGGCTGATATTTGAATAGAGGAGATTATTGTATATTGGATATTAGATCTGGGTCACATTAAACTTGTTAATACATTAACAGGACCTTTAAAATCATTAGGTGAGTGTAAGTAATTTTGCCATCCTCAAATATATACAGATTGAATTATTCACTTGGGATTTTCCAGTTTTGGAATCATATGCTAGCAGAAGCTGGGAGGATATACACTATACACAGGCAGAATGCTGAAATGACAGTTGGCTTCTTATTTTCAGCTGTGCATAATGAGGAAGAGACAGAATGAACTTGTTGTTTAATTGTTTTCCAGTAGAACATAAGTGAAGCAATCCCGAACAGAACAGGCAAGCCAGGAGGATGGCACCATTTCTCCCTCCCAGCCTTTCCAGACAATGGAGAAGAAACATGGAGAGAAGGAACGACTTCAGGACTTAGATTAAAAATATCACACTTTTGCCCCTGACACATAGGTAGCAGATGTGCAGCTCAGTCTTCATGTGAGTCCTCCAAAAAAACCCCTGACTTGAGCAGCAGGGGGATGAGGGGCTGCCCCTAAAGCCCTTGTTTGACTGTAGAATTCTTCTCCTAGCTGGGCTGCTTTGTTTGGCCTCAGTGGGGAGAGGATCAACCTAATCTTGCAGAGACTTGATGCACCAGAGTGGGGGGATATTCATGGGGGGTCTCCACTTTCTCAGAGGAGAAGGGGAGGAGGGGATGGCGGAAGTGACTGTGTGTTGGGGGGATCCAGAGAGGGATGTAAAATGAATAAATAAATTAGTAGAAAACATTTTTTTCTTGAGTTAAGACATAAATTATACAGGAATAAAACTCCTCTAAATCCTTAGAGGAAAATGAGAGAATATTTCTCTACAAGTTCTAAGCTGCACAAGGCAGTTTATTATAATTCTGAGGCTTTGCTGCTTAGATCCTGTTGGCTAAATAAAAGGACTTCCAAAAAATGCAATCGTGTTTGGCTCTCCATTCAAGTGAGCAATAAGCATGACTCACCTAGACTTGACAGTGTAGAATTATTTTCCAGTGGAATATTTTATAATTAGAGTTTAGAAAGCCATAGATTTTTTAAATAGTATAACAGTTTAAATAAAACAAAATTAGTCTCCATTCAAGGTGAAATAAGGCAAGATCTCTGACCAGCTACAGGAAAGAGTTAAGAAATCAACTTAGCTCTAAAGCAGAGCCTTAGATAAAATTTCGCATTGATGAAATGCGCAGAGGACAGAGCCACACGCTCATAGTGTGGAGCTATGAGCTGCAAGGAAACCACTCACACATAACTCCACTTTAGTTTAGAATTGCTCCAAGCCACTGTATTCACTTGCTGAAGCCTTCCCAAAGCAGGGGGAAAAAAATCAATAGATTGAATCATGAAAGTACAGCCAAAACTAAACATCTGGATGAGTCCTTCCTGTTTTAGTTAAGACTCCCAGTCACAAGCAGTTATTAGAGTCATAGGCAGGTCTCTGTCCCCTCTGTGACTCTTCCAGATGTCAGCATCTGGCACTGTTGATGGTCAGTCTTAGCAGAGATCATACAGTCTGACTCATTTTCTTCTTCCCTCATGACTGGTCCATCTGCCTTCAATTTTTCCCAGATGGGCATGCATCATGGAAATTATTATCCGCAGTTATATATTTGTATCTATTTCCAAAAAACCCATCCCATCTTCCTATTCTTTCCTTCTACCATGGTAATGCTCAAGATTTCGCATCTTCTCAGTGGCTTTGTTCTACCACATGCAGGACTCTAATCAAAGATGCTGACAGCAGATGCAGGGGGCAGCCCATTTAGTCTTGATGGAGATGGGGTTGTGCATACCGAATGGCGGTCCAAGGGACCCAGGCTTCCACCAGCTAGATCTTGCTAATCTCTCCCAGACTTCTTCAGTGTCATCCAGCTATCACATCACCCAGCTAATTCCTACTTCTCCTCTCACCCTTGTGAATATGAATTTTTTCACCTTGTGGTTTTCACTCTGCCAGCTAATACCTTTTTTCATTCCTAGCTCATTAAGATACACTTTCAACTGAATTTAATGATATAGATTTTGGTTGGAAGCCGAGAAACTCTGCCTTTTGTCTCCCAGTGGCTATTTGGATGGGTTCTGTGTTCCCAAAAGTTCTCTGGAAAAAAAATCAAAATGAAGAATTAAAAAATAGTGACTTACAACTCCCATTCCCCAATTTCCCCAGCCTACATTAATGGCACCCCATACCCAGGCACTGGAAGCTTGCTTAGGTGACTCAATCAAGTCCTTCTGCTCCCATTTCTTTCACCTGTGAAAGTCAAATTGAGCAGAAGTTTGGATCTACTGTAGCAAAGAACACAAATGGGCCTTTCTCAATCACTTAATTACATCTTCCTTAAACGTGTGACCCTGCCCTGAGCATAAGGATCCTCTAGCCATCCAAAAGTCACAATGACAGTTACTACGCAGGAATGAAACTCAGGATTATAATACCAGAATACATTTTCTGTAAATCACCTCTAAATTTCAGTACATAATATGCAAGCTGATAGAAAATGAAATTTTAATGTCTCTTGACGTTAATTAATGTTAGCCCAGAAGTTAAATGGTTCTTTCTGGAAATACTGAAAAGTACATGATGTCCCTATAAATCACCCACCCCCAGTGTAGCAGAGGTACCCTGCTGTGCATGAGAGAAATGACAGCCTGCTTCCTATTATTATAAAAAGGGTACAGGCTATATAAAGTTGCTGGATGTTTCAAGTCAGTGCCGCAGGCTCCAGCCTTTGTTAGCTTTCTCTCAATGGACAAAGATGAGGCTGTCAGTGGCCCATGTGACACAGCTTCCAGGCCACGCTATACACTGCTTCATCGATATACTGGTTATCTAATTAAACAACAAAATAGATCTTACAGCCTTCACTGTTTGCCAGGTTCTCCTTAATTGTTTTATGTGGGAGTTGGCAGGCTTCTGAAATAACAGCTTGTGTTTACCTTACTCAGGAGTGACAGGTTTCCAGTCAGATAAACTACAGAAAGTAAAGCAGAGAAGCATTCAACGCTCCCTAGCTATATGACCGTTATTTAAACTGGGAGGCTGATACAAAGAGTCAGTCAGGGTCAAATGCCATGACAAGTCCTTCAGTGAAGGAAATCGAAGGCGTTAGTCTTATTCCGATACTCAGATATGACTGTCAAAGCATTGAGGTTCATAACTGACAAGAAGAGAGCCACACAGCCTATGTACACAAAGAAATATACTCCACTATCCAATTCAAATTATAAAAGACAAGGAAGACTGCTCTCTAAATAAAACAATTACTTTAATAAGGTTTGCTTAGCTAATATACAAGGATCAGTTGTTGCAGAATACGCAAGTGAAGGAGGCTTTACTACACCAGGCATTTTATACCTCTGAATTTGCAGTGTCTGCTCAAACCAGGAGCCTTGGTTATAAATGAACCAATTTTTGTTAGTCATCTTTGTACATCAAGAACCTATAGGAAGAACAATATCAACTAACCCGACCACCCAGAGCTCCCAGAGACTAAACCGCCTTGGAGGAATCCATGGCTCCAGATACATAGGTAGCAGGGGATGGCCTTATCTGACATCAATGGGAGGGGGGAGGCTTGATGCCCAATGTAGAGTGATGTGAGGCGGGAGTGGGTGAGTGGGTGGAGAAGCACCCTCACAGAAGCAAAGGTGAGGGGGGAGGGGGGACTAGGATAGGGGATTTGTGGAGGGGTAACCAGGAAGGGGGATATCATTTGAAATATAAATGAACAAAATGATTAATAAACAAAGAAAAGAGGACATATTGACAATTTTATTTGTGATTTAATAAAGGGCTCTGTGTCCCAGACAGCACACTGCCCAAATCTGACTAGAGAATCTGTTCAGCTTGACCCTATCTAGCGTCTAAACTTGTCTGAACAAATTTCTCAGAGGCAGAGATGAAGAATTGAGTTACTGAGGAACATTACCAACAGTATAGAAGGGAAACCTAGTGAGTACGTGGTTTTAGAAGTATCAACACTAAAATGGAGCTCAGGAGCATGTGACCTTTAACCCCATAACACTGGGGTGTCACCCTAAAACCTCCATCAGGTGTCATCCCTTCATTTCAAGAGGGCAGATAGGAGAGGATACAGTGCAGACACACTCAAGAATGGTGGCTCGAGCATAGTATGGAGACGCATGCCTTTAATCTCAGCACTGGGAAGGCAGAGGCAGGCTGATCTTTGAGTCCAAGGACAACCTGGTCTACAAAACAAGTTCTAACGCATCATGAGACACATGGAGAAATTATGTGTCAAAAAAATTAAGAAAGAGAGAGAGAGAGAGAGAGAGAGAGAGAGGGAGGGAGGGAGGGAAAAGAGAGGAGGGGAACAAGGAAGGGAGGGAAGGAGGGAGGGAGGGAGGGACAGAGGGAGGGAGAAAATGGTGGTTTCACTTTTCAGTTCAGCCAAGGACTATGATTCTGAAGAGGGTGTGGACTGTTGAAACTGAATCACATGAATGCTAGTCCGATAAGGAGGATCTGACTGGAGTCCCAGCAGCATCAACCATCAATGCTTCTAAGGAGAAACACTAATAGGCACTAGAAGAACCATGCAACTGTATGAATAGACCTTTGCTGTGCTATGGAGGAAACTCTGAGCCTCTTGCATGCTATGTAAATGCTCTGCAACTGAGTTACACACAGAGTGCTCCCACAGGTAGTATTTGAAATAAATCAAGACCTACAGAAGTTCCCCATCCATTTTAGAAGGGAGTGCAAGGTTGTACAGCCGCTATGGAAATCAGTATGGTGTTTCCTCGGGAAGATGGAAATAGATCTTTCTTAATATACAGCTATAGCACTCTTGGGAATATACCAAAGGATGCTTCATCCTACCTCAGAGACACTTGTTCAGCCACATTTATTGCTGCTTTATTTGTAGTAGCCAGAAATTGAAAAAAGAAATCCATAGTGTTGTATCAGTAGAAGAATAGACAAAGAGAATGTGGTATATCTACCATCATTAAAAAAAATAAGATTTGCAGTAAAATGAATGGAGATAGAAAAACAATCATCTTGTGTAAAGTAACCCAGATCCAGAAAGACAAACATGGTATATATTCACCTATATGTAGATGTTAGCTATTAAGTCTTCTGTAAATAAGCCATTATCCATACCACCATAGAAGTCAGGTATAGAGTAAGGGATTAATGGCGGTAGAGAGCCATAGATCCTACTGTTTTTCTTCTGTTACTTTGTTTTCTCCTATTCTGCTTTGTTTGCTCTCTATTTTACCTTACTTTATAATTATTTTTAACATACATAACAGAAAGAGAGGCAGAAAGGATTTAGATTTAGATGGGAGAGGAGGTAGTGAGCATCTTGGAGGAGTTTGGGGAGGGGAACCCATCATCAAAATATATTGTAGAAAAAAAGTATATTTTCAATAAAAGAAAACTAGAAAAAAAATCTGCTGAAGTTTTCTCCTATACTTTGTTGAATTTATGTGAGGGTAAGATTTGGTCGAGAGCCCACAAAGGTGAGAGAAGGAAGAATCAAAGGGGCTATAAAGGGTTGGAGAGACAGCTGAGGGGTGAGAAATGAGTGCTGTGCTGGCCAAGTGCTAGATGTCTGTATCTAGTAGCAGGTAGCTCACAACCTTCTGGAACTTCAGCTCAAGGGATCTAATGCCCATTTCTGGTTTCCATGGCACCAACCCATACTCAAACTAGTAACAGATCCATAACTAAAATTAAACTAAATCTTCAAAAACATTCAAGATTTTTTTCTGTAAATAGTGACTTAATATATGTTAAGAAGCAAGATACATGATATATATTAAGAGTTTAACATCTCCCTGAGATTGTCCTACTTTCACAGATGACAAAATTAGGGGTAACCATGACTCCTGACTAGGTTCATCTCTGGAGCAAACACTAGACCCACAGAGAAGCTGTGATGAACTGGGGAACAAGAGTAAAGAAAAAAATCAGGATGTTAACATTATTGTCTTTAGAGAAAAAAATAGAGCTCAACCATGCTGTTAAGTAAAATATTTTTAAAAAGATAAAAAATATTCTCTTTCTTAAAAGGTTTTCTATGTTGCAGGATAACATTGTTCAGACATCTGGGACTTTTAAGCAAAAGAAATGGAGTGTTTCTGGGGTCATGTTCACAACGTAAAAACTACTTTCTTCCATTGGAGGTATAAAAAATAATATGTGTCAAATAATGTAGAGGAGGCATTGCAAAGAAGAGGAGACATTCAGGAGCCCACACAGAACAATCAACCACTAGAAAGAAGGTGGCAGGCATGGTCTCCTCAGAGCCTATCAACAGCTTCAATTACTAAGTTCCTTTCTAAGAGCAGAGACATACAGTCCACAGAATGCCATCGCTTACCTGCTGGTTCCATCTGTGCAGACGCAAGAGTCCTTCTCACAGAAACAGAAGATCTGATGTAATGTACAGCATAGTGTGAAGGGTGACCACACACATACACACACACAGAGACACAGGCACAAACAAGCACATAAACACATAGACACACAGAAAGACACGCATACACACAGACACACAAAGACATAAACACACTGACACACATACACACAAACACAAAGACACATACACAGACACACAAAACACACATGCACACGCAGATACACACAAACACACAGACACACCCAGATACACACAAACACACAGAGACACATACACACAAACTTACACACACAGACATACACATACAATGACACACATACACACACACACACAATAAGAAAAAGATATGCAGAGCCTGATTGCTAGCAGCCACTGTTAGCTCAACTTGTCACTAGAGTGAGCCTAAAACAGAAGGAGGCTGTTCACTTCAGCTGGATGATCGATTTTAACTGAACTGTCTACGATAACCTTCTAAGGTTCTCTACGAGCAGTTAAAGTGAACACTTTTCTTCAGTTAAAATAAAGGGGCTTTCAAACCTTTAAAAACCAAACCTACTACTGTAGACACTTCCTAACATATAAACTTATACAAAACTTAAATGGAGTTACCATATAATGGGAGTCGGTACCACAGCTAGACACCATGTGCTATCAAATAAAACTCCCAACATCCCATGCCCCAAGACAAAGTGATACCCTGCAGAAGAACCCTTCCCAATGGCACCCCGACCTGCAGGTTCACATTGCTATGCCACCTTCCACCCACAGGCTATCCCTAACTAGCTGTCATCTTCTTCCTGCTTTGGAAACTGACCCACATCTTGGTCTGTTCGGAGGGTAAAAGTGGTGAGCGGAGAGTCTCAGCAGTTCTCATGCTCAGCTTGACTTCTATGCAAGGACCAGAAGAAAGGGAAGCACCCAGGCAGAGCTCTAACTTCCATCTTCTCCTTGCTAGACAGTAATAAACATAGAGAGGCATACTGGATCACTTCCTTTTGGGTTGTTGGCCAACAGGAAATCCATAGACTCCAGTATATCATAAGCTATTTATTGCTAATATTCTTAGAGACTCTCAGGAACTTTATAGAAAGAATCTGTTGTGGAAACAACCACATATTTAAGTCAGAGAACATGGAAAAATCTATTTCTGAATCAACTGGAGGCTTCATACTTCATTTCTACTGGCTAGCATTCATATTGCTGGAAGATGTGACCCATGTTACCAGGTGATAAAAGTAACCATCAATTTTATTGTGCTGTGAACTTTGTAAGCTACAATAATGACCCGCCTGGCAAGGTGTGCTCACTTAGGTACAACAATAGCACAAATGCTATGAAAGTGACCAACCACCTTCTTATTGGATTTAAAGCCCATCCTATGAGATGGAACCCATACTTATGTACTTGAGGCTAGATAGAACATGGGCCCTAAAGGAAAACCTATTGCTAGTTATTCTGCTAGATAGATATAGCACTAAAGGGACTCCCAATGGCATGTTGCTGTACTTATAAAAGATTATGCTTCTCCACCCTCCTTTGAGAAGCTTCTTCTTGCAGTACTTGGTAATTAACAGAGAGACTCACAACTAGTGAATGAGTAGAGTGAGAAAATTCGAGATGCTCAGCCCTAGATGGGATGTCTATATCACTCCCTCCCTCAAGCCTGAGCCATCATGTAGGAGGGGGTCAAACACTGCAAAAGCCAGAGGTGGTGGATGACTTCAAGGAAACAATACTTTGCAGACACGACAAAAAAGATATAAATATGAACTCCCAGAGACTGTGACAGATACATAAGACCTGCCCAAGCTTGTGTCGGACAAAATTCCTACATGAAGGAAGCATTCTCACACTGATCGATCGGAGGAGCTTTGGCCTTTTACTGTGTTCTTTAGTGGAGTGAGACTTGGGATGTGGACTACACTCCAGGGCAAGCCTGTGTACGGGACATTACATTAGGCAACAGCACAAACAACACAGCACTGTGCATGGATTTCATTCATTTTTAAGAGAGAAAGAGAGAACATGAAGTTGGGTAAGCAGGGAGGAGGAAGAAGATCTGGGTGGGATTGGGGGATTGAGCTTGATTAAAATATATCGTACAAAATTGGAGAAGGGAGGAATGGGGGAACTGATATTGGGATGTAAATGAGTAAATACATAAATTTTAAAAAGAATAATAAATCACTATTTTAAAAATAGCAAAACTAGAGTAACCCAAAGCAAGAACAGCTATAATGAAGAATTTTTAAATCCAAATGAACAGTCCCAACAATCAGCACAACTTCCATGTCCTGCTTCAGAAAGGCTGGCTACCGTATGCACTCATATACTGCCTTGGCTAAGCACCAAGGGACCCTTCCAAAATTAAGAAATGTAAGGTACTTTCCAAAGTCACTACCCCTCATGAAAAAAAAAAAGTAAAATGTGGAAACGTTTCCAGTTCGTTCAGTGTATGTGCAAGGTAACTCAGGATGTTATCAAAAATGCTCGCAAGCAGATGTGTTCACTGTCCTGATTCTATTTTAGGGGATCTGTGATATTTCTTCTAGATCATTGACTCTCAACTTGGGAGCCAAGACTCCTTTGGGGATTATATATCAAATATCCTGCACATCAGATATTTACACTATCATTCATACCAGAATCAAAATTACAGTTATGAACTAGCAACAAAAATAATGTTATGGCTGGGGTTCACCATAACATGAGGACCTGTATTAAAGGGTCACAACATTAGGACTGTTGAAAGCCACTGCTCTGACTACTGATGGACCAGAATTTCAGGTCCGCATAACTTCCCCTGCTTTCTTCTTTAAACAATGCGGTTAGCTCAAAGCCATTATCTCAGCAACTCTAGATATAGTACAGATTCTAAAGTCACTTGTTTTTCTTTTAAAATTTGGTCCTCAAGGCTTGGCATACCCTTGTTAACACAATGCATCCTCACATGTGAAGGCTAAAATTGTAGACTGGCATCATATTCTTAAAGTATGTGTTTCTGACACAACTACGTTTTCCCCTCTCTGTCAGTAAAAACCATGCACGAACTACAGAGTTCATTTTCCTCCACTAATGGCAAAAGGCAATGGTGTAAACCCCTCCCCTGCTCCCCGAGGGAGGAAAGAGTGGCTGCAGGTGCTTAGAGTAGCCAGACTTTGGCGGTTTCATTACACAATACAGACAGCTCTTTCTGTTTGCAAGAGCTCTTCAGGCAGCCTAGCTGCAGCACCGCGGGTGGGCTAGCTAAGCAGGCAGCAGGCTGTGGCAGCCAAGGGCCAGGCTCTCATCTGTATTTCCTCTCCACCGGTCTTTAAACAGAAGATTGAATTCTACAGAAACTACTTGCAACTACTTTTTAAAAAGATTTCTTAAATTCATCTGCCAGGCAGGATTCTCTGGAGAAACAAAATCAAGAGGCGTGTGTGTGTGTGTGTGTGTGTGTGTGTGTGTGTGTGTGTGTGTGTGTACGCATATATGGCTTCCCAGCTTCTAGAATTGTAAGAGAGCAAATACTCATAATTCCCCAGCCTCAGCTTCTTTTAACAGTGCAGCATCACTGACACTCAAAAGGGTGCTCAGTGACATGAGCCAGGAGAGCGGGCAGAGAGCTCTTTACCGTGGCTCTCCAGACTAGAATCTTTCAGTGTTTCAGGAAGTGTTTGCATGAGGAGTTTTGTGACAATGTTGCTCTAATCTGGAGCAAAGCACTGGCTGTACAATTTTCACCTGTCAAGTTACCTGGGCCTCAGGGCTCCCATCAGAGAGCCACTGTCACAAGCTGTAAAATACTGAGCCTAGCAACCTACAAGCAATGGACACACCCTTCACATCTTAAAACAAACACATTCCATGATATTAAGAAAGTCACACTTGACTCTTTGTGAACAGCAGCACTGTAATTTCTGACATGTGTTGTTAATGTTTATGGCATATGATAGTGAAAGACTCCCCAAGTCGGGGAGACCCTCACTCAAGTCTCGGGACGGCGCGACCCCCCAAGAACTCACGAAAGACCGTCCTTGCTGCAATCACACGAGGTTTAATTCAGGAGCGGCGGCAGAAGGACTGCGGAAAGGCCAGTGCACTGGGGTCGAACACGTAACCTACGCAGAGGCAGAGGGGTTCGACCCCTAGCAGCTGAAGTCGGGGATATTTAAAAGAAGAAACATCCCCAAGGCAATGAAGGAAATACAACTCAGGAAAAGGCTCATAAAACAGAATTCACAAAGCAAGGGGTGGGTGATGAAAGAATTTGCATTATGGGGAAGTGAGGTTTATTCTAAGCTATTCACAGGTTGGTTGCACAAACGTTTCTGGTTCCTGAAACGTTTTGCCTCTGGTCCTGAGGCCAGGTCAAAGTCACCCGTAGGAATGTAGCTGGGTGGGACTTTTGCCCGGGCATGTAGTTTCTACTCTTGGCCCTGGGCCAGGTCAAAGTCACCCATTTCTTAGGAGAAAGAATGTCATTGCCTTCCTCATAAAAGGGCCAGATCTTACATTAGCATACTCATGAACTATTTGTCAGAATATGGAGGCCATGTGGAACCATGCTACCAGACAGGTATTTAGAACTGGTAAGGTTGAAGGAACTCAAACCCCAGGAATCTCAGAGATTTGAGAATGGCAGGAGTGGAGCCACTCCCTACCAGTCTCTGTACCTGCTCTGGAGCATGTGACCAGGACACCCATTGAGAGAACCACAGCACTCAATCACACAGCATAACCCCTGGAGTTCTTCTCCATGCTAATGAGGTTTGTAGATAGCACTGAGCTTTCAGCCAGTGACCTTCCCTTCTGGGTATTCCTTCCCCCCAAGAGGCATATCATACCTAATTCACTGACTAAAACTTATTCCCTCACACCTACCACCAAACAAAGCAATATGAACAAGCAAGGATCATCTCAGAGAACTGCTCCATTTATGATTGCCCCGGAAAGGCCTTCCTCTTAGAGAAACACACCTAGGACTCCTGAGGAAGGCTTTCTCTCCTCCAGCCCCTCCAGTATTCTCAGCACTGGCTTCCAACCATGCTAGATTGTCCTGGGCACCACCTTCCCCTTCTTGCCTGAAGCACAGGTATCCTGGTGGGAAATGTAGCCTGTGACCCCTATTCCTGACTATTTTTCCTGGCAGCATGCCAGCTGAGCTGGACACCCTGGTGGAGAGGTGGAACACAGTACAATAAGAATATATAAACTCCACAAAAGCAAGCAGTGCCCAATCGTCATAAGCTCTGTTCTTAAACATGGGTGATCTATCCCTAGTTTCAGTCTATAACATTTCTCCAAGTATGAAACCATTCAGGACGCAATGACAACTTCCATGTTTATGCGTTTGGTAACAAAACCCTTGTTCTCTTCCAGGTGTGGTATCAGTTGTACAATTACTATCAATACCCCATAGACATGTATCAAAACCACCTATGAACTGTAAGTTCTCTTTTTATTTCACATCTAAACTTCTTCCTATGAACTCTAGTTACCCCCCCCCCCCAAACCCCTCAGTTAGTGTGCATACATTCTGAAAGGGCCACATCCTCTCCCTAAGATGGGTATAGAGAAATTAGTACAAATAAACAGTCTATTCCAAGACATAGTTTTCACGGGCTTCACTCCACACATGACATATCGCAGATTCTGTAACTGATGTTTTCAAATCATCTCTGATTTAACTCTATTTTGACTTCAAAGTGAACTCAGCCATCCAACATAATATCCCATGCTTATAAAGATCAGCAGGATTATTGCCAGATGAGGCCGACTTTGTAAAGACACAGCCTTGGATTCAAATCTCATTTCACTCACTGCTCACTAGATTATGCAGATAAACACTATACCTACTGCCTCATTTCTTTCTTAACTATAAAATAACTACTTACTACAACCTGTATAACAACTGAAATAGTAACATTTTCTTTCCACTGATCCTGTTATGAAAAAATTATAAAATGGCCAGGCAGTGGTGGCGTACGCCTTTAATCCCAGCACTTGGGAGGCAGAGGCAGGTGGATTTCTGAGTTCGAGGCCAGCCTGATCTACAGAGTGAGTTCCAGGACAACCAGGGCTACACAGAGAAACCCTGTTTCGAAAAACAAACAAACAAAAAAATTATAAAATGAATATTGGTACTTATAACAGGCAATAGGGTTAACCACAGCAAACACACACACACACACACACACACACACACACACACACACACACAGAATCAAGCACTCATCTGAATCTCTTGATATATATATGTGTATATATATATATATATATATATATATATATATATATATATATATATATCATGCTCAAATAGTCTCTCTACTCTTGAACCCTTCATAATCAAGTATCTTCATTCTCCCCATTGCTTATGAATTTCTGTTAACTCTCCTAGCCTATCTTGAGTAAGAATAATGTCAAGTCAGCGTGTTAATGCCTTTACTTCCCTTTGTGGGTTTTTTTTTTTTTTTTTTTTTGTTTTTTTGTTTTTTTGAGTCAGGGTTTCTCTGTGTAGCCATGGCTGTCCTGGAACTCACTCTGTAGACCAGGCTGGCCTCGAACTCAGAAATCCACCTCCCTGTGCCTCTACCAAGTGCTGGGACTAAAGGCGTGCGCCACCACTGCCCGGCCCTTTGTGGTTTTAAAGTAGAAATTTAGTTCAATCTCCCTTTGTGGGACCTCTGCTTTGTTATTTAAGAGCTGAAGGTTTTGCTATAATTTTGACTTTAACAACAGGAATGCCAGTATTTTGAATAAATAAATCTAAATACTAATATAATAAAAGAGAAACCAAGTAAGACATTTAAAAAACAAAAAAAATTGAGTGATTAATCCTTAACTCTGGCAGATGTTAATATGTCACAGACAAGACCAGGGTAATAGGAGAGATTTAAGTGAAATTCTTTAGAAGATTCTATTAAAACTGTAGTATAATGATGTATGAGAAAAAATGATCACCCTAAATTCAGTAATATTTCTTAAGAATGCATGAAAGAAATAAAGTTTTCATCCTTAATATACTTACAAATCATATGGTAAATTATTACACGAACTCAATAAAAAAGCCAATTTTCTCCACACACACCTGTATCATGTCAGTTCTCGTCGTAATTATCTTTAATGATTCCAGAGCCAATAAAAGGAGCTGGAATTTGACTGGCAATTATGCTACTTCATTTCATTTCATTTGGCTATTTCAAGCTACATATAAAAGCATCACTGCCAACAGGTCGTGCTTGAGCGGAGTCACATGGGGCACGATGCTGCGTTCTTCAACTAGAGAAGCCAGCCGTGAATTGTGGTATGCCACTCAGCTGATGTTCTCATCCACCGGTAGAGCAGCAGTTGGCTGAATGGGATCAAATCACATAACTGGAAATGCTCAGGTATCTCTTAGTTTCTAAGCAACACTGGCCATAGATAAAGTCAACAATGACTCCTGGCGTACTGATTCCAAGACCGAAGTTGAAAGTCTAAGAAGTTTGCTTGAATCAATACTTTTAAAATGTCTAAATTCTCTTCCAGGTTAAATAAAAAGAACATTTTAGCTGGGCAGTGGTGGCGCACGCCTTTAATCCCAGCACTTGGGAGGGAGAGGCAGGCAGATTTCTGAGTTCGAGGCCAGCCTGGTCTACAGAGTGAGTTCCAGGACAGCCAGGGCTATACAGAGAAACCCTGTCTCGAAAAACAAAAACAAAAACAAACAAACAAAAAAACAACAACAAAAAAGAACATTTTAGCATGGGCATTATTGTTTTTAGATTTTATCAACTTGATAGAGTACAGATTTATAAAGCATTTCCTTAACATTTTCTGAAATCCACAATGCTGTCTATCAAGGCTCAGCAGGACGACTGCCTCTCTGTCCTATTTTCTTCGTGTTTCCTCATTGGCAATGTTATATTCTTGACTTAGAAAGACACATGAAACGGTTTGGCTGTGAAGTTTACCCTTGAATCTCATTTAAAACACCTGGTTTGGGTCTTTGCTTTATAATTTTTGTAATGTGAAAAATTTCCACATCGTTTGTGTGAATGCAGACAACAATCCTGTGTCTACATTAATTATCTGTCAATATCGATCATAACAATTAGTAACGTTAAATGGTGGGAGAAAAACCCACTGTCTCTTATGCGGATTAAACAAATACTTATTCAAAAGTAAAGGCAGTTTAGTTCTGTGCGGAATGCCTGATCAAGGCGTCAGGACTCCAATATGGAATACACAATGACTACAAGCCTGCGTATTATTGTTATGCCTGAAGTGATACTTTCAAATCCCACATGTTTTGGTCATTCTTCTGTTGCTGTGGTAAAACACCACTGACTAAGAGAAACTTATAGAAGAAAGAATATGTTTTGGCTTAAGTTTCAGGAGAGTCCAGAGCATGACAGCAAGCAGCCAGGGCAGGAAGCTGAAAGATGGTGTCTTAAGCACTGATGGGAAGCAGAAAGAGGGAAGAACATGGAGCTAGACCATAACACCTCAACGCTGACCCCCAAGTAACGTACTTTTGTCATCCACGTTCCACCTCCTGAAGGTTCCATAGTCTTTCCAAGGACCACCAACTGGAGACCATGTGTTCAAATACATGAGCTGACGGGAGGGGTGTTTCTCGTCCAGATCACCACAAATGCGAATCATGAACTACATGTTCCCTCTTGAGTTTGCGGCCCTATGGAGGCAGCAACAGTGTCAACTGGCTTGACCCCCTGATGTTCCCGGAGACTGGACCACCAAACAAAGAATACACATGGAGGGACCCATGGTTCGGACCACATATGTGGCAGAGGAGGGTCTTCTTGGCCATCAGGGGGAGGAGAGGCCCTTGGGCCTGAGGGTGTTAGAGGCCCCAGTACAGGGGAATGTCAAGGTGGGAATATGAGAGTGGGTGGGCAGGTGGGTGGGAGGTGGAATTCCCTCATAGAGGCGGGGATGGGGAGGGGATAGGGAGTTTCCAAAGAGGAGACCTGGAAAGGGGAAAACATTGGAAATGTAAATAAAGTATCAAAAAATTAAACAAACAAACAAACAAAAACCAAGTTCTCTCTTTATGAGATTTCCACATACAGCTGCATTGTTAAGAGCATAGTCTGTGGTGCTGGAGAAATGGCCCCATAGTTAAGACTGTGAACCGGTCCAATAGAGGACCCGGGTTTGGCTCCAGGCATCCATATCAGGAGGCTGACAACTGTTAGTAATTCCGACTTCAAGGGATTCTATGCCTCCCTGAGCACCTGTCCTCCATGCGCACATACTCACGCAGACACATACATATGTATGCATACTTAAAAATAATAAAAATGAATCCTTTTCGGAAGACTCCTACCAGTATGAAGTTGCGACTTTATCTAGAAGCCTTGGCGAATTCCCTTGGCCCCCATTTAGCTCTCCGCTGTAACTGGATGCACCTAAGTGCACTTTTCTTCTCTCTTTTCATCTTCCTTCTCAAATTCACTACATTTCCAAACAATTCAAGTTGTCCTAACTCTAAAACCTCTGCTCAGCTCATCAGTGCTCTCTCTGTTGCCTGAATCCAAACTCCTTTACCCCGTGTTCAATTCCATCAGTTCATATTATCCCACGGGTCTTATTTATTAGGTTAACCAACCTCTCTGTGTGCATGGTTCCTGTGTGCCAACTGATTCTTTCATCTGCTTTCCTACGCAGCTAGCAGGCACTTTAACAACAATGGACAAGCGGTGTCATTACATATAACAAAACAAAACAGGAAAAACAAAATCCTTGTGAAAAATCAAATGATTAATCCAGGGCATCAGGGGGCTTGAGACTGAGCAAACAGAGCTTCTCTCTCACAAAAGAGAGACAACTTGTGTAAACAGAAGCAAAGAAACCTGCTGCACCATGGTGCAGAGCCCGAAGAAGTAAGAAAATAAAAAATAAATGCTCAGAATCATTAGACATTAAATTCTCAGTGCCGGTGAACCTTAGTTCAATTATTCTACAAGGAAAGAAAATGAGTATACTGATAACTCTTTTACATGCAAAAGACCTGTACTACTCTTTTCAAGAGACTTTATGCAATATGCTATTCATAGTAATAATAGGCATGATTGCCAATTAAAGAAATTTCGGCTTCAGCAAAGGAGCTTTGATACGTACGCTTTCTTTGAGGGTGCCTATCAGAAGAGTTGCCACTCTTCTGAAGCCAGGTTGATGGAAGCTACAAATCCTTTTTGTTTACCCAAACCAAGAATAGTGTGTTAGCCTCCAAAGATGGTATACATCTGAGGCATATAGCAAGTTCTGATGATAAACCAGGATCCCAGGAACTTCATAAGCAAGGTCCACAGAGAAAATGAAACTCACAGGAGTGAGCAGGGTAATAGGTTACTATAACGGCAACACAGCTTAGTAATTATGGAATATGAAAATGGTTGCTGATACCAAACACGGGTAGGAGTTAAACATATATGAAAAAATTAGAACTAAAGCCACTGTTGTGGCCAGTCAGGATCTGAAGTTGGTCAGATGTAGCTGGTTGGTTAACTAGCAACAGGCAGTTACATGCAGACTTGGCTTGGGGCCATTGGTGGAAGAGTCTGTCTCTTACAATCAGCTCCTGAGCTGGGATAAGCATTGTTCTTCCCCCAAGGACTCCAAGAGAAAATGTCTCCTTTCAACTTACTGCAGCTGGGGACCTACTTTCAGGACAGACCAGAGACACACAAGTCTAAGAAAGAAGAAACAGACAAACTTATCCAGGATGGCTAACAGCCAGAACAAGTTAAATATCATGGAAAACACCAACGGGGTTGGAAGGAACAACAACCAGTTACGTGAGAAAATGTTCTCATCATAAACACTGATAAAAATTATCTGGAGGTTGCTTAAAAGATACAGGTATCACATAAAATACAATGTTCAAGTTAAAGACTATGTGTAAAATTGAGCATTCAACTACCCTGTCAATCAGCAATAAGTTTAGAAGTGTGCGTCAGACAAAGTGTCTTGGACAAGGCCCAGTGGCAGCTCATCTCTCCTCTTTTTCTCCTCACTCTGCTCCTCATAGGGCACAGCTCACTCTGGACTCTCCTAGATGTTTCTTTCTCTGCCTTTGCTCTCCCTTTTATGTATAACAAACCTTCTCTTCTGCAATGCCTATAGGCAATCATGTCTTTCCTTTTTTTATTTGTTCAACAAAGAAAAATTTGACTCTAAAAACTTCCTGAGTGCAAAACCCTGATGCTGACTGCAGCAAGCAAGCAAGCAAAGAAAAAGAAACAAAACAAGACAAACAAACAAAGCCAAGCTCATGCTACACTCTATGAGAATATAAATACTGAACAAGAGAAGTTTGTATCAAAACTTTTGATATTAAAAAGGACACAAAAGGGGCTGGAGAGATAGCACAGCGGTTAAGAGCACTGACTGCTCTTCCAGAGGTCCTGAGTTCAATTCCCAGCAACCACATGGTGGCTCACACTCATCTGTAATGGGATCCGATCTCCTCTTCTCATGTGTCTGGAGAGATGGACAGTGTACTACATATATAAAATAAATAAATATAAAAAGAGAGACTTTTTAAAAACAGGACACAAGAAACTAGACAGTAACAAGTGAGACCTCACAAGCTGGAGAAGGGCTCATAGCAAGGGCAGCACGGCTCAGTCAGGGCACAAAACGGGGACATCAAGGACATTACATGTGACAACAGGACTGAGCAATCCATCCCTGGAGACAATCAAGTTAATGAGCAGTGAACTATCATTGTCTTAAGGCACTCGGATGAAAGAGCTTTGTTAATTTAACACTTAACCAGTGGTGTAGCATGTCTCTGCATCTATAATGTTGCCACTGAATCAACCGATTATGTAAGAGTGGCCCCACCAGTAAACTGGCAGGAGTTATTATATGCTTACAGAAGATAAGAAATCTCCTTTTCTCAACCAGGACCCCCCCCCCCCCCCAGAGCTCCCATGGACTAAGTCACCAACCAAGGAGTACACATGGAGAGACCCATGGCTCCAGCCACATATGTAGCAGAGGATGGCCTTGTCAGACATCAATGGGAGGAGAGGTCCTATGAAGGCTTGATAGATGCCTCAGTGTAGCAGAATTCAAGGGTGGGGAAGTGGGAGTGGGTGGGTGGGTGGAGGAGAACCCTCATAGAAGCAGGAAGAGGGGGATGGGATAGGGGGCTTCCTGGATAGGGGGAAACTAGGAAGGGGGATAACATTTGAAATGTAAATAAAGAAAATAAAATATCCAATAAAAAAAAAGAAAGAAAGAATAACAAAAGAACTGCTGGATGTATCACCATCTGAAACCTTGAATTGTACTGCAGAACTACAGTAATAAAATAGCATGGTATCTGCACAAAAATAATAAAGAAATCTCCTTTTTATTAATTTGATAAGCTATCCAACAAAGAGTCATCAAGAACAGCCTATGCACATATAATACTTTACCTTTGCTGAAGGTATTGGAGAGAAAGAAAACTATGATTCTGCTCTCCTTGCAGTGGGATGTTGTCTACTATTTAAATTCCCCTGGAAAAAGATCCTTTTCGAATTACATTATGATAAGTACTTAGTGTTTCATGGCTTCCTGAAAGTGCGTTAGAAGGCTCAGTGAAGAATTGATTATGAATATATCTCGGGAGAAAACACGATAATCAAAAGCTAGGTTGATTCTGTAATGATGAATGCAACAGCTTCCATTATTTCTTCCTGCTATTTGTTTCTGTTCTGGGACACAAATAAACTCTGTTAAAATAAAATATGTGTGCGATGCAATTCGTCTGCGGGTCTTCCTCCCAACCAGAGCATTTCAATCTTCAATTTATACTCCAAAATAGTACGGGAGGTATACTGTGATTTTTCTTCCTTCTGAGTTTGTCATGCACACAGTATCGCTAGGTGTGTACCCTTCATCCTGATGCCATCCAAAAACTGGTTAGAAAGCTTGGTTAAATAAACAAGTTCCAGGTTAAGTGAGAGACGCTCTGCAAACACATACGTTGTGCAGTGATTGAGGAAGCTATCTGATGCCAACCTCTGACCACCACAAACATACACACACATATGCAAGTTAACACACACATGAATACACACATACACTCTCTTAGTGTATATAACAGACCAGTCCAACATCCCTCAGAAATTTAAATGAGATAGTTAATTTAGGGGTTTTTTGTTTGTTTGTTTCTTTGTTTGTTTGTTTTTGGTTTTTCAAGACAGGGTTTCTCTGTGTAACCCTGGCTGTCCTGGAACTCACGCTGTAGATCAGGCTGGCCTCGAACTCAGAAATCTGCCTGCCTCTGCCTCTCGAGTGCTGGGATTAAAGGTGTGCACCAAAGGAAATGTTAGTTGTACAACATCACATATTTATTTTATTTATTTAAATATTTATTTTTTTATTCTGTCTCTCTGTGTGTATGTGTGTTTGTGAGTCTGTGTGTCTGTGAAAGCATGTATGCACCTGACTACAGGTACCTGTGGAGGCCACGAGATCTTCTGGGGCTGGAGTTATAGGCAGTTGTGAGCTGTTCTGGGAACTGAACTCAGATACTCAGTGTACACTGCTCAGTGTATCTGAAGTTCCATGTTCATTTTCTGTCTTTTTTTTCCCTTTAAAAGGAAACTTTTTTTTTTTTTTTTTTTGAGACAGGGTTTCTCTGTGTAGCCCTGGCTGTCCTGGAACTCACTCTGTAGACCAGGTTGGCCTCAAACTCAGAAATCCACCTTCCTCTGCCTCCCGAGTGCTGGGATTAAAGGCATGCGCCACCATTGCCCGGCCCGGAAACTATTTTTTAAAGGTGGAAGTATATTAGATAGAAACCTGTGTAATGGTTGGTGGTCAGAGGGATTAGTTGAGAACCTGACACTAATCATTTTTAATCTTTGAAAATTTTAATGTTTAGTTATGTCTGTGTGTGTGTGTGTGTGTGTGTGTGTGTGTGTGTGTGTGAGTATGTGTTCATTCACACAGGTGCTCACAGAGGCCAAGAAGAGACTGTCGGATTCTCTGGAGCTAGCATTATAAGTGGCTGTGAGCTGTCCGACATAGGTGATGTTTACCGAGCTCAGACCCTCTGCAAGAGCATCTCTCTAGAGTGTAGAAGTTGTGCTGATTAATTCTTCCTATGCTGGCTGAGCTGGGTAATACTGATGCACACCTCTGTGTGTTTTATTTGTATTTCTAGTTTGACAAACTATAATAGAATCTGTTCCGGTCACACAGAAATTTGAGCTTCCAAATAAACACCTCATTTTCACCTTATCAGAAGTACCCCCAGTGCCTTAGGACGCTCACTAACTTATTGAGCAGGGACCAGAGCTTTAGCGATGGAAAGGAAATATCAGTTTATTGCAGCACAGGTCATGCCCATGACTCTGGTGAGAAGTATTTGCTGCATCGATGAGTTAGATTAAATTCACAGGACTAAAGGGGGGAAATGAGTTCTGAGCATGTGGCTTGCCTCTTCATGGCTTTCCTTTCTGACCATGTGGTTCCAGCATGAAGTGTAATAATGGGTGCTCCCGGCACATTATCAACATTCAGCACAACTGTCACAATGTGGAAAGATGCTGGAGGACTGCCTTAGGTGAGTGAGAGATGCTTGTTTGCACCTAATCTGGTGATGCAAGAAATAAAGGAAAGCGGAGCACACATGCTGAAGCCCTGGGGGACATGTGGTGAGATGGGGGAAGCAGAATGGATTCTTTGGGCTTTGCACAGGAAACAAGCAGGGTCCTGGCCTTGCCACCTCCACTGCACAGGACATGGAGAGCTATAGCATGTGTTGCTCAACAGTGTACAAAATAACTGCCTTGAGTAAAACACATTCCTGTCAATCTTTGGTCTTATGACATATACCGCTTTAAAAGCTATTATCCAAAGTATGAAACTCACATCTTCCTGGACTCCTTATTTTCTTACAAAATGAAATGAATTAAGAATTAATTAGCTATTTAGCCATCCATCAGTGAAATTCTTTCTTTTGTATCTTCTCCAATTAGATGATCTCTGCCGAAGTGCTTAGGATATAATTAGGAACTTTTTTTTTTTTTTTTTTTAGAATCAAATATTTGAAGGGATGGAGAGATAACTCAGTATTTGGAGCTCTTACAGAGGACCTGAGTGTGTTCTCAGCACCCATGTGAGAGAACTCACAACAGGATGTAACTCCAGTTCCAGGAAATCTGAAGCCCTCTTCTGAACTCTGCAGGTGCTGTATTCATGTATACACACACACACACACACACACACACACACACACACACACACACACTTTACAAAAATATATAAAACAAAACTTAAGGAAAAAAAAAGAATTTATGTGAACACACTTGGATACATTCCTCACAAACAATCATGACTGTTTCTTAATGAGGGAGACAAAGTGCCACGAAGACAATTTTCTCAAACCTCGCATTCAGTGCTACTTTAGTAGCCAAACACTATATAAGCAACTTTGGAGAAATAAATATCTTTTTTTTTTTTTTCTTCCTGAAGTGAACTCAAAGTCTTGTGTCTCTTTCTACTATTACTCTATTTCCAGGTCCCTTTGTTGCCCAGGCCTGTGCTGGCCAACAGACCACTTAAAGGAGTAAGGATTATTTTTGACCATAATTTCAGGGTCCAGCCCTACATAGCAGAGAAGTCAAGACAGCAGAAACCTGAGGAAGTTGGTCATACCACATACAGAATCAGAGCAGAGAGCAATGCTATTCAGAATTCACTGCCTAGGGAATGATGCCACCCAAAGTGGGGCACACCTTCTCCTCTTTGCTGACTTGATCAAAAATCCTTTATAAGCATGCACACAGAGGAACTTAAACTGGACAATTTCTCAGTGAGACTTCTGAAGTAATTATAGATTAGGCCAAGTTTCAGTTTAAAACTAGTCATCATATTACTTGTGTCTATTTCATATGAAGGGAACCTAGCTAGTTAATGAGCTGATGTCAACTTAGACAGACATCTCATCATCTTAGCTGCACATTGAGTCATATGTTGTACATCGTACACTCAGCTTCAGTTGAAATGCTTTTCATTGTTTGGATTTTACAAAACCATTAAGCAAACAAAGGATTTATGATGTCTTAGTTAGGGTTTTACTACTGTGAACAGACACCATGACCAAGGCAACTCTTATAAGGACAGCATTTAATTGGGGCTGGCTTACAGGTTCAGAGGTTCAGTCCATTATCATCAAGGCAGGAGCATGGCAGTGTCCAGGCAGGCATAGTGCAGGAAGAACTGAGAGTTCTACATCTTCATCTAACAGCTGCCAGGATAAGACTGGCTTCCAGGGAGCTAGGATGATGGTCTTAAAGCCCATGCCCACAATGACATACTTTCTCCAACAAGGCCACACCTCCTAATAATGCCACTCCCTGGGCCAAGCATTTTCAACCTGTTACATATGGGATGATAGTTTCTCTCTTACTTCCCAAAGTTATTTCAATCATAATTATGTGAATATGTAACCACATAATACATAATCAATCAATACAAAATTTAATCTTTTAAATTTATTTTATCATTCTTTGTGTGTGTGGATGTTTTTTCTGAACATGTCTGTGGACTATGTGTGCACCAGGTCTTCACAGAGGCCACAAGAAGGCAGCAGATATCCTTGGATTTCAGTTACAGACAACTGTGATCTACCATGTGGGTCCTGGGAATCAAATCCAGATTCTTTGGAAGAACAGTCAGTGGTTATAACTGCTGATCCATCTCTTCAGCCCTCCAAGACAAGATTTGCTCTTAGAACTATTTTTCAACTCAAAAATATGTGATTTTAAAAACTTAATAAAGAATACCAACTTCTAAAATATAGCACAGCTAATTATTGAAATGAATTTGAGATATCTGAAGAAATGCAGAAGCCCTGGGTTTTATTTTTCAGACATAAGCCTCTTCACAAAAATAATAACCAACAATGACTATTATAACTAATAAAGAAAAATGTCCAAGTGTATGAGTTACTTCCTTCCATCCTGGAATGTAAGCTGGTACCTACAAGGTTGCTGGATCTTTCCAATTCTACATTTTCTTCGTGTCCCATAAGTTCTCTCTAAAAGGATCAGGAAGAAGTAACTGTTAGTCCTGTTCTCACTGCTAACTTCCTCTAAATTTTAATATCTACAGGATCCATGTTTTGCTTTAAAAACTGAATATTTTGAGGGGGGCTGTGATTTGCACGTGACTTGCTGGGTACGTCAATGGAAATGTGTAGAGGTCGGATGACAACTCTGTGGAGTTGGTTACCTCCCTCCATCATTATGTGGGTGTCAGAGATCCAACTCAGGGCAGAAAGTTTGTGGATCGAGGTCTTTCATCTGATGAGCATCTTCATCAGCCTCCCATCTGTTTTGAATTGCCACAGGGTTGCACAGCATTCCCTTCCATAAGAAATCTGTTCAGAAGTCAGCGATAAAAAGAGTTATCAAAAGTTAGCGAGATGCTGAATAAATCAATTAGATTAAAAATAGATATAAGAAAGGTATTTCAAAGTCTTCTTTTTTGGAATATTCTTCAAAGAATCTTTTGTTTAGAATACAACAGATTCAGTCACATCAAATATGTTTGCCCACGTTTGTTTCAGGTTGGGAATAGACAGGAGTCATCTACAATGCGAGCTGATGCGTAAGGGGAATGCAATAATGGGTACACAAAGGCTGACAGACAGCAGATATACTAACATTTTAATCCATGCAAATGCAATTTCAAAGAGTTAAGCTAGCAAAAGCAATCTCCCTAGGTGTGGTAAAAGATGCTGAGGAAACCGAATATCCACATGTAGAATAATGAAGATAGATCTCCCTCTCTTATACACACAAGCACCTGGTATAAAGTCTGTAAAAAAATAGGAAAACAAATCAGTAATTTGATGGAGTAATGTATAGGCACAGCACTTTGAGCTGTAGGCATAAGAATGACTTCTTGGAAAGGGATACAGATAGCTCCAGTTTATCCATTCCCTGAATTGATCAACATGATTAAAGTATTGTTTTAGGATGATGGTTCACCATAAGCTGCGCAAGCATGAAGATGAAGTCCAGATATCCAATAATCACATTTTTTAAAAGTAGACACAGGAAATGTGTGTCTATATGGCCAGGTTGAGGGTGTGAGAGCAGAGGCAAGAGGGTCCGTGGGCTTGAAGGCAGCAAGTCCAGGCACAACTGTAAACTCTGATTTCAAGTAGGAGATCTGTCTCAAAAGAGGTGGAGATAAATACATGTCTCCTGATATGTTTCCTGTCTTGTAGACCTGCAACATGGGTGCTTACATACTCTATCTCTCTCTCTCTTTCTCTCTCTCTCTCTCTCTCTCTCTCTCTCTCGTAGACCCGCAACATGGGTTTTTGCACACATACACACACACACACACACACACACACACACACACTCTCTCTTGTAGACCTGCAACATGGGCTTTTGCACACACAGACACACACACACACTCTTGTAGACCTGCAACATGGGCTTTTGTACACTGCAACATGGGCTTTTGCACATACACACACACACACACACACACACACACACACACACACACACACACACACACCATTCTTGATTTGCAATGGAAGGAATCAGCAGAGTGAAGAGACAGGCTACTTACAGAGTGTGATCTCCTCTGGTGTCAATGACTTCATCCTGATCTGCAGTTTCATAGCCAAACACACTGGAGCTGTGTCACATTATGAAAATATTTTGAGTGATGTCAGAAAGGAAAATTGCTGTCCTCTCTATCTAACATGGTTTCGAGTTTGTATGTTCTCATTGTTTCACATGACCAGTTGGGTTTGGTTTGTTCTTAAAATTAAATTTAATCTGAAGATTAAAAAGTATGACTTTGGAACATTCAATTTTCCTAAGGTTTTTGGTTTCTTTGGGTTCCTCCTCTTCTCTTCTTTTCTATTCGTTTCTCTTTTCTTCTCTACTCTCCTTCCTTCTTTTCTTCCTTCCCTCTCTCCCTCCCTCCCTCCTTCTATGTGTCTATCTGTCTTACTACATTTTGGAAACAGAATAAAGAAAGGTATGAGGAGAAAAACACCCAGAGACCGGAAGCTTCTGGCTTGGCTTCACTTTAGTGAATGTCAGAAATGGAACGGACCTCTGTACAGGAGCACTGCTTGTCTCTATGGCTACTGCTATATTTTTCATTGTATATGTACTCCTATTCCTACCTCAGAATACAGAAATACATTTTTATTGAATTCTTCACAACTACTGTAAATATAAGATGAAGCACCAATGTTTCTAATATATTCTATAGTTTCTCTTTGAGTGAAAACTACTGATGATGGAGACTGAGACCACTGTATCTTTTTGCTTGGAGTGGTAGCCATGTGCCATGCTATGCTATCTTTCTCTGCTTCTTGAAAACATTAATAAAACATGGCCGGACCCCCATGTAACTCATGTCTTCAGTATATCTCTTGTATTAACAATGACGTCTCTAGAATGTTGCACCAGACATATAGTTATTAAGATTTTCAAACTGAAATATAACTCAGTGTAGAATCCAACAGCAGTTATCTTCATAACTATCTTCATGCATATCTTCATGGATATCTTCATGCATAATTCCATTCCAGTTATAAACCTAAGTGGAATTATATTTCTTTTTGGGTTGCTTTTGATCATGGTTACATATGTCTGGGAGTATTCACAACTCTGTACCTACAGTGGGACCTACAGAGGGCAGAGGACAATATCTGATTCTTAGGCATTAGAGTTACAGGCAGTTGGGAACTGCCCAACATGTAACCTGTGCACTCTGAGTCACCTCCTCGTGACATAGCAACCAAGACAACGTAAATGCTCTGAGAAGGACACTCTCTGTGTTGATGGAGAATTGCATCATGTCAACACAATGGGTGAGTGTCATGGGTGAGTAAATTTAATAACTCTAGGAAGCTCTGTGCTGAACAATTAACGATAGGCTGTAGCACAGTCAGGAGGTAATAGAGCCTTAAGAGGTAGAGATCAGAGAAAGAAAGTAAGGAATTGAGGGTGTGACCTTAATGGAGATACTGGAATGATCACCTTTGTCTTCTTCTCTGCTGCCTGGCAACCATGAAATGAGCAGCTTTGCCCTCTTCACATTCCCTTCCATGATCTGCCTAGCTCGAGCACAATAGAGCCAATGAACCATAAACCTAGAAACTTGGAGAATGGGAACCATACCACGTACAAGTCCATCTAGGGTATTTGATCACATTGACAGAAAGCCCATAGTGCTATGTGATTGAGTCATGACAATCAGAGTATTCTGGGCCATAATAATTACTTGTGTTTTGGGTACAGCTTCCATGTGTGATACCGACACCTTGAAGAGGAAAGAAACATCAAGGAAAGGAAGAAGGATGGTAAAAAAGGATTGCAAACATTAGGATATCCAGAGTCATCCTAATGGTCTCACCTTCTGGTCAATTACTTTTTTACTATTTCTGTGTTTTCTTCCATTTGCTCAAATTATGATGGCACTTATTGGAACAAAGGAAGTTAGGATTCTTATTATCCTGATTCAAAATAAGCAAGAAAAACTTCATATTGTGCAAATATATATATATATATATATATATATATATATATATATATATATATAGTTGTCACTCTCTGTGAAATTGAGTTGCACAGCATTTAAATCTATAGGATATTCATACATGAAAAATGTACTTTTGAAAGTACTTTTAGAGGAACCTTTAATATGAATGGCACATTCAATTATCTGTATAAATTCAGGTACAAAGAGAGAAATAAATAAGCCTACATCCCTTGGTCATACAATCATAATCTTCCTATATAAACTTAATCAAAGGATGTTCCCGCTTGACAATACAGAAGGAGAACTGGCAGTGCCAGCATCATGATCTTTCAACGCTGTTAAAGGGTGAGAACATCTGTTGTATTGTTCTAAATATTGAAACGGTGGAACAATGATAAAATACTTATATCACAGGCTTGGTAATGAAATACTAACAAGTGTGTTTGTTTCATATCCATTCAAACTGTGCCATACATTTTTAAAAAGCTATTTTATATGAATATGGAGTTGCATAAAATTGACTGTGTATTATAAGATGTATAAACATCTGATACAAAGTGTACATTGGAATTTACAATTAGGAAGGCTGCTCTCCCTCTTCTACATCTTGACTGTGAAGTGACTAGTTCTACCACAGACAGCAGCAATGATGAGCCACAAAGGAACCATGAAAAAGGGCCCCTCAACCCAGAACCAGAGCCTACTAAATCCGTGAACTAAAATAGATGTTTCCTCCTTGTAAGTTGACTGTGTTGGACATTTCATCACAGTGAAGAAAAGCAGAGACATGGAGCTTCCATTCTTATCGCTGTTCTGGTGACATTACTGAAGTTCATGAAGAGCAAGCATTGAGCAAAATGCCACTTAAGTAGGAAATTGGAGAAATGGGGGTTTAGCCACCATTTGTTGGGTGTCAGAGCTAATTCCCATTGCTACCCTTTGGTTATTCACCCATCTAATGTTTCTGAAGCAACTGCAGGAGCTGTAAATTATGTGAAGAGCCAGACATGAATTTGATTCCAAAGTCACAACTGAAAACATGCTATCAACACAATTAATATAGACTATTGATATATACCAGGAAAGATTCACGAATGAATATGACCTGTGCAGAAAGCAAGGTGTGGCAGCATCATAGGTGACAGAGAAGGATGACTAATAGGCCAGTGATCAAAGGGACATTTTATATATAGGCAAGAATATATAAGGTATCTATCAACCAGAAAATGAGAATGTAGTGCTGAGAGAATTCCAACGTAAAGTGTGAACCAGTCTAAAGAAATGAAAAGATAGTATGTTGGCAGTCATCAGGGGAAACTGGGGAAGGAAAGACAGACAGAAAAAAGTTTGGATTTAAGTCTAAACACATCAAAAAATCATTGTTTCTTTCTTTATTCGGGTCATGTTTGTAATATGTGCTGTTGTGGGTGGCAAGATAATTCAGTGAGTAAGGGGGCTTGCAGCCAACTCTGAGGACCTGAGTTCAATCTCTGGGTCCCAAGGGTTGAAGGAGGACACCAACACCTGCAAATTGCCCTCTGACCTCCACATATGTGCCATGACATGAACACACACATATTAATAAACAAACAAAAAAGTAGTATTTTTTGATGTAGTAGTTGTTTTTTTAAAGGATTGAAATTAATGCTTTAAAACATATTTTTAGAGTTTCATACACGAGTCTAGTATATCTATACATTCTCTACCTCTTTGCCCAGTTCAAACTCCTCCAATGTCCCTCCACTCTCAAACTTATGGTCTTTTTGATTATTATTGTCATACATGCATTTATATATGTCATACACACACACATAATTTATTTACTCAACTTCAGTATTGTTACTATGTTCATGTGTTTTTGAGATAAGGTTTTTCTACTTTGCCCATACTAAACCATACACACCATTTTGTGTGTAGCTAAAGAATTGTTTCTGTCTCATCATGTTCTTGCCTCAGCTTTTGAAAGGCATGCTGGTGCATGTGTGTGCATGTATGTGTGGGTGCATGTGTGAGTCCGTGCGTATGTGTGTACATGTGCTTGCATGCATGTGCGTGCACATGTGTTCATACATGTGCCTGTGTACACACCTGTGTGTGGTTTTGTGTTTGTAAGTGAGTTTATATGCATGAGCGTAACTCTGTGGTTTGAATGTGTGTATGTGTGCATGTGGGTATCATGTATTTGCATATCTGTGCATATGTTTATGTGTATGAAGTTGTATACATATGTGTTCATGTATGTTTTGTATAGATATGTGTGGATATGTGTGCATGTATGTGTTTGTGACTGTGCATGTGTGCATACATGTGTATACACATATGTGTATATATGTGTGAGGGTGTGTCTTGGAGAATAGATCTAGTGTCGTATGCATAGCAGGTAGGAACTCTAATGCTGAGCTCCAGTCTCCTTCCATTTTACACATCTTCTTTAACTAGAGGACCAGATAATTTAAGCAATCACCCATCACACACAACCAGAAAGCTAGTCTGGGATTTGAGATCAGTCTGTATCTTTCCCATCGCCTTTTGGATAGACTCTTCGTTCTAAAAGTGGACATTGCCATGTCACTCTGTGTTGGACAGCATGCTTGAATTATGAAGGAGATGCAGGCTTTGCTGACATGGAGCAAGGTTTTCAGCAGAGATGATAAAATGCCAGGATTGCTAACATGCTGAAGCTGTGCAGAAGGCATGAAGCCAATGCAACGCAGCTTCCATGACCAAGCACAGACTAGACTCCGCTCAATCCGGATATACTCCAGGGAGTCCAGAACTACCAGATACAGACTCTCCACCAGCACCAAATCAGACACAGCAAACAGACTACTGTTTCTTTCTTCTGCCTCCTGCTCGGCCTTATCCTTCTAAAAAAATGGGCAAGTGTCATATGATTGCATGAGTCTGAGAAAACACACAACCATTATGAACTGCATCCCACAACCTCAACTGACACCTGTGTTTCATTATTTCGTCTCTTCTTATTCTGGGGTGCTTTTGATAGTGAACAAAACACCCACATGTCCAAAAGACGTTTTAGTTAATAAAGCAAGAAAGAATTATGTCATTGCAAATGAAATTCTCACTGTCCTGCAAACACACACACACACACACACACACACACACACACACACACACACACACACACACATGTGTTTAAAGAACAGGAATAAAAGTCAGCTCACACCACCACACAAACATTAGCCTGGGGATCTGCTGGGGGAATCGATGTAGTTTGATGACTACAGCTTTGGTTTAGATCAATATTTGAAAACTTTACCTGCCAAGAATTTCTTATTCGCGTGCAGTTGCGGCTTCACTAATCTAAGATGTCAGGGAAAGCCTCGGGGCGTGAAATCAATCCCTTGGCACTTACAGCCCATGAGGATTTGAAGGGAAAAGATGGGCATTGTGACTGTGAGCAAAATGGATAAACTGTTTTATTGGTTGCATAAACACGGGGTGAGCAGTGTCTCCGGGGACATGAGTGCATCACTGCAGTCTTTTGGCCCTGAACAGGACTTGGTGCGGGAGCCCATCACATTCTCAAGGCGGGTGTCAGCTTTTGTTTTACAATACCTGTCATGATTATTTGCAAAACAAAAGAAAATGAAAAAGGACGAGGGTTGGAACAACTGTAAATTCAGTGTTGGGATACACAGGTCCCATGGCCTGGGACTCTTGGGGTTCCTATTCTTGTGCCCTTTCACTATGACAAGACTTTGTTTTATCCTTGTGTGTGTGCATGCTCACGCACATTTGTGGATTCTCATGCTAGTATGGGTCAGAGGATAGTTTGGGGCAAGCAGTTGTCCCTTCATTGGATGCTCCAGGGACAGAACCCAGGTTGTCAGGCTTATGTAGCAAGATCTTTTTCTCCCTGAGCCATTTGCTGGTCCTACAACTATCTTTTGGGAAATCATTATCTCATCACTTTACCTGGAAACTCCCCTGTGCCTTGAAGGCGGACAGTCTAGTCCCCTTGCTTTCTCATGTTACTGGATCCTTCTAGCTCTTCACCCCCAGTCTTTAACTCTATATCCTCCGGGAAGTCCTCCATAACCTCTCCAGTATCAACTTAGCAACCTTACATGTCCTTTCTAGCACCCAGCACATGCTCTGATTTCAGTTTCTGACATCTACAAAGCATGTGACCTGCCATTTAGCAGTAGCCTCTTGAGCTAGAGGTGTGTCCAGTAGACCGTGCAGACTACTCCCCGGCCTCTCTCTGCACTCTCTCTGAAGTCTGAGAGAGCATCTGTCAGTTGGCTAGAAATGTCAATGTATCTTTGTTAGATGGCAGTGTATTGCATTCTGTCTGGCATATAGTCACACTCAGAGGGTGGTGTTTTTATCCCCTACTCCCTCAGTTCTGTCTTGAGAAAATTTGTCTGTGAACTTGGGAAATCGTATATGTGTTTTACTTTGTAGATGACCCAATGATGCTATTGACTAACTCCTTGTAAAAAAGCCTCAATTATGATTAAGGGTATAATCCATGCCTTCTGAATTTGTCTGTTTTTCTATTTCTCTCACCAGCATCCCTTCCTTACAGAAAATATTAATTTTATGGTCTAAAAGTTTTGTTTTCAATATACTTTTCTCTATGCAAATTTTATAATTATCAACATGAAGATACTGACTATAAACTGGTCTGTGAAAGTCTTTCTGTATTATCGTGTTTTGTTTAAAAGGTTATTAAATTATTTTAATAAATTCATTTAATTTGCATTTTAAAAGACTAAATGATCTCGGAGAGTAAATGAGAAAACTACAGAGCATATCTTCTCTGTGAGGTTCAACTCCTGCATCAGTATCTACACAAATTAGGAATAGCTCCTTCCTCTCTGCAAGCAACCCTTTGAGAAAGAAGGAGAGGTGAGGTAGAGAATGTGTGTTTATATACATGAGTGAAATCTCGTATGCAGAATCCCCATGCCCCAGGCCACATTGTTCAAACAAATCAGTATTTTTAATCTGTAAAATGCATGCAAATAATGGGACTTGCATTGGGAGGTTTAGTCTGTGTTACAGTCATCTGACACTGCTTAGAGTTGAAGCAACTTAGAAAGAAGTAAAAGAAATGATCTAGATTCCAATTATGTGTCATAGGTCAACCATATGTTACCGAAGCAGAGCTTCCTGCAAGGCTGTATCCTCAGTAGACAGTTCTGTCTTCTCATTGGCATCATTACAACTGAGAACTTTTATCTCTGGGGAAAGAAATGTCTCAGACATGGTCCAGGAGATTTTAAAGATGTTTTAAGAGGAAAATATAATAATTTTAAAATGTCAAATAGTTCACATTTGAAACACCAATATGACAAAGTGATAGCTCTTTCTTTTAGATTGGCACTAGAGAATACCCCGGTCACTCTGTGAGCCATTCCTGCTCTAAGTGACTCCTGGACTAAATGACTGGCCAAATACTGAGGTGTCAGTCCTATCTTTCCTTATGTCCTGTATACTTCATATGATGATACGATTTTTAAAGAATAAACCATTGTATTCATGTGCATCGTGTTACTATATTTTCACTAACTAGTTTTTCTTTTCAAATCATGTGTTTGCCTCAGGAATTTATACATATACACCATATACATATACATCATAAACAGGTGCATGTACATATACATCTACATCATATACCTATACTATATGTGTGTATACATACGCATATATGTATTTGTGTAGATAGATGATTAGATAGATAATTAGATAGATAGATAGATAGATGATAGATAGATGATTAGATAGATGATAGATAGATGATAGATGATAGATAGATAGATAGATGATAGATAGATAGATAGATAGATGATAGATAGATAGATAGAAGATAGATAGATAGATAGATAGATAGATAGATAGATAGATAGATAGATCTTCTGATCCTCCTGCCTCTACCTCTTGTATGTTTGCATCATTGGTGTATACGCCACCATGCTTATTAAATGCACTGCTGGGCTTTGATCAGAGGGTTTTAGGCATGCGAGGCAAGCATCCTGTCAGTTCAGTTACCTTCCTCAAAGAATATTATTTTTCCAAGTATGCAAAATGCTGATCAAAATGTGAAGAAAACAACTTAGCTATTTGCTAAATTAAGGGAGATTAAAGGCAGTGTCCCCTGGAGCAATGTCATGAACAATTCTCATGAGTACAACACTCACAAAGAAAATTCTTCAACAAAGAACCCTAAATCATACATTTTGTGTTGAGTGACACCTTATAAACTCATTTCACATTTGACAGACTTACTGTGGAGTTTGTGTGGAATTAAATGATGTACGTATCTTCCCAATAAATAGACACAAAGCACTTTAATGTGGAAACTGGGATTCGCAAATAGGAACTTCATTGCAGTTGAGAGCAAATGTTTCCCTTTTAGTCTCTCAGGCATAGAATCTCATAAACTGTGATTTTATCATCCTAGTCAATGGAGAAATAATACTCTCCAAATTTTAATAAAACCATATGATCTAAAGTATGTCTTCCTTTAAAATGGCTATGAAAGATTCATTTCACACACACAAACACAACAATATATATATATTGTTGTGTTTGTGTGTGTATATGTGTGCATGTCTATATACAATCATATATGCATATATATCCAAACATAAACACCATATATATATATAAATTTATACATACATACAAATATACAGAAAATACCTATATATCAAAACATACATAAATATATACACATATATACACACATGTTTACATATCTATATATTCTTACGTAGATATTTAATATGTTACAGGCTCGTGCAGGCCCAAGCATGGCAAACATAGGCCTAAGCATGATAAACATGCCCTGAATAGCTTTTGTTTTTTACTCCCCTTCCCCATTCCCTCTGCCTTGATAAAAAAAAAAAAAAATTAGATTACATTTCTAAAACTAGCCACCAAGGTATATTCCCTCATTTGTCTACTCTCTACTCCTCAGACTGACTACCTAGGTCTAGCTATCAAAGAATTGAAGTCCCGCAATCAAAATCCCACTTTTGACTACCCTAATTGACATGCCCAGCCAAAATTAAATACCTCATCCTAACACAGGGGTTTTATTTATAAACTGCCAATTGCCTACTGGTCATGTCTATCTACTGCTTTCCAGAGGAAGTCATTTGACCCTTCTGGGTGAAAATTCCTTCCCTGTCTTCCCTGCCTCTTTTTGCTCCTCTCCCCTGGTCCTCTTCCACTCTCCATCTTCTTTATTTACATTAAGTCTATAACCAGAAGACGAAGTCAGATGATGGAAGCACGCAGAGGACTTAGTTTGTCAATGCTAACTTTCAAGGTGGAAAAAGTAAAACATGATCAGGGACCACCATCAATGGCCAGGAAGGCCACCATCAGTTTTTTAGGAGGATGTTAGTGGGATAACGGAAAAATCATCCCAGAAGTATATGGGCTTCTGTGATGGAGAAAAAGAATGTCCACTACTCATCTCTTCAGAAGTGTCCACATGTCCAGCCTTCAGCTTTATCCATCACAGTAGGGACACATTTGTTAGCCCCCTGTTTTTCATACAGGTGCAGACTTAGTTTCCTAAAGCCAGCACGGAATGCCTGAAATGTAACATGCCTTTTGCAGTGTTGCTGCAACAGGCAGATAGAAAGCCAGCAGTCCAAAACAAGGGCAAGTGAAGACATGGGGTTGCAGGGATGGTCACAAACTGCTGGTGAGGACAAATGAGTTCAGCTGCTGTAGTAAATAATTACCTTGCAAGATTAAAGTTGTTTATACCCAAGTAGAGTCAGCACTTCAACTCCAAACTGTATACTCCAGAGACTTGCTTATCTTCATGTTCTAGGAGATAAGAGAAAAATAAATGTTTACTGTGGAAATTTTAATATTAAACAGAAATCACAAAACATGGCCACTGTCTGGAAATTGCTAAATAATCATAGTGCCTTAGGCCCCAAACGGGTGAAAAGATGACATACCCATTGTGGTTCTGCTGGGGTGTCAGTTCGACATTGAACTGCTACTTGGGGAGATTAAACACAGGGAAGCTAGGCTACGTTCCATTCTTCCCTTTGGGGTGCCAGGCTCATGTGATACCAACATGATGCTCAGGGGAAATGAAATGCAGCCTATGATAGGGCCCCAGCCCATGTTTCTCCCTGTGAGAAATGGCACGAACTGGAGTAGAGGCTGTGGTTCTCAAATTCCTGGATACCCAGATGCTACTGAGAACCTTGGGGAGTTGAAAACTGGACTGGGGGGGGGGGCTGAAATGAGCCGGGGCAGGGAGAATCTGGCTTAGCTCAGGGTAAGTGCCAGGAGAGCAGAGAAGCCTTTTGTGGGAGACTTAGGCATGGCTCTGTATGACATAAAGGCCTCCCCACACAGTGGTCCTTGAGACAGTCCTTGCTTGTCCAAACTGTTTATTCATGGTGGAAAAAGATGCACATGACTTACTCAGGTTGGACCAGAGATTAAAAATAGCTTTTGCAGGAAGGGATGCCTGGGAAGAGAAGTTTATTGGCTAAACCCTCAGGACCTAGCTAGATACCCCAATAGCATGGAGAACTCTGGGTTTTTATGCTATGTGACCAGCTGTCATGGTCCTCTTAGTGGGGTGTTGTGGTCATGTGCTCCAGGCAGAAACCTGATCAGAAGTAGATTTAAATACCTACCATTCTCAATTATGAGAATTGCCTGAGTTCCTTAATCTACTCAATTTTAACAATTCTTGGGTCTGGTGGCACGGTTCCACTTGCCCCACAACCTATTATGAACGTCAATGAATTTTAAGACCCGAAGATTCAAAAGAAAGTCACCAAGTGTTATAAGTAACTAGATTAAATATTTAAGAATAAGGTCAGTGGGATGTCTCAGTTGAAAAAAGCATATACTGTGCAAGCTTGGTGACCTGAGTTCAGATACTAGAATCCAGAGGAGAAAGAATGAACACATTCCAGAAAGTTATTCTATGAAGTTCATATGCACACCTACACAGAGAGAAACACACACACACACACACACACACACACACACACACACGCACACGCACACACATGCAAACACACACACACACGAAGAGAGAGTGAGAGACATAGACACAAAGAGAGAGCATACACAAAGAGAGAGTGAGAGACACGCACACACACACACACACACACACACAAACACACACATACAGAGAGAGAGAGAGAGAGAGAGAGAGAGAATACAAACTAGAAAATAGACATTCCAGTTAACAAGAAAATGTATACATGTGTTCAATAAGTTTATCAATAAGAATATTAAAACAAGATAGACAAATACATAAAACTTATAATCTTAAGTTTCCCCACTAAGGCAAAATATCAAAGGCCCATCGAGCAGTACTGAAACATTTAAATTAGGTTGGATGGCACTTGCAAACCTAGTACCATATGTTCACTGTGAAGCTGAGCATCTAGAAATTTTCATAATTGTTTGTGAGCATAATGTGATTCTTGAAGACAGTGTGACATTTCCCTAAAACAAACAACAGGAGCTGTTTATTTTGTAGCGTCCCAAAACTGAAAAAAAAACCATAGGTAGTTTGCAATATACTTGTGCAAAGGTATTTTTCTGAACAGTAAAAAAGCTAGTATACAGCATGGGATAGATGAATCTCCAAATACCATGTATTGTGAGACTTTCTTGAACCCATCAGTGATATAAATCATGATACAAGACATTATTATAGCTTAAAGCTTAGCCCTTTTGATAGAGCAGTCTCCCAGCTAGCCCATGTAACTTAACCTGACTTTCTATCCAATCACCTATCACATGGCTTGCTCTATGCCCCTCTGCTCCACTACAGTCTGTGTCTGTTCCCTCCATGTCTACTCTCAAATCTTCTGCTTCTGTTTATTTTCCCGGCATCCCTCTTTCCACCCAGAAGTTCCTTTCCCTATCTCCTGCCCAGCTACTGGCTGTCATATCTTTATTACAAACAATCAGCAGTAAAACAACCTCTGATACAATACTAGATTGCCTTTAGACAGATGAGGAAAGACAAATATTTACAAAATACAAAACCCAGGGTTGTGTCATAGAAATGACAATACCAGAATCCTTCCGGTAATTAGTTATTTGATAGTATAGAATTAATAATTGAAAATACAGAGACACACCTTAATGGGTAAAAAAAAAAGGTTACCCTAACAACCATATGAATGCCAGAAGCCAGGAGGCCAGCTAGAGAAGCTGCAGTACCATAAGTCTATGTCGATGCAGTCTCTAGAACTGGGAGAAGTAGTCAGTGGGAAAAAACAAGATCGTGATTTCTTGGGCAAAATGAGGGCTTTGGTAGGACCTATGTAACTGGAAGATGGCTCTTCCCTAGTGATTGGATGAGCTGCATTTTAATAGAGTTTAGCATTAAACAAGAATATGTATTCGTCAAAACTAATCAGCATATGACACTGAACGCCTTGGCAGTTGTGACTTGTAAGCCATACCTCTAGAATAAAATTTGGAAGACATTGCTTGTGCTAGCATCTTTTGTGTTAGCTTGTCTACGGGTCCTTCCTTTTCTCCCTTTCTAAGTTTCATTTGAATGCACAATGTTTTCAAGCTTAAAATATATTGGTTGATATAGGACATATATAAATGTAGTTCCAGGCACCAGAGGTAAAGGGAAGAGTATAAATGCTGGTGGGCTCTGACAGCAGGAGTCTCCTTCACAAATAAGACAGGTTCTTAATACCAACTGTGTCCATGAGTGCCTCACTATAAATAAGAGTTGACTATATGGGGATACAGCCTACATCTATACAGTGCAACAGTAGACTCCAGCCAATGGCAGAGAGAAAGCATCCAGGGAAGACAGAATTCGGGGTCACTAAGAACCTATAGGAAATGGGAGGACAGGTCAAATGGCTTGGGAGAGCAGGAAGCTTGTCTCTGAGCCTCCATGATCTAATGCAGTGGTTCCCAACCTGTGGGTCCTGACCCATTCGGCAAACATCTATCTTCAAAACTATTTACATTGTGATTTACAGCAGTAGAAAAATTACAGTTATGAGTGGCAACAAAAATAATTGTATAGCTTGGTTTCACTACAACATGAGGAACTGTACTGAGGGTTACAGCATCAGGAAGGTTGAGAACCACTAATCTAAAAATAATCTGATTTAACTTAACACAAAGATGGGGACTATGAATACACTTGGGAGTTAAGCATTTTGTCTGACTTAAAGTTCCAGGTCACAGACCATCATTTGGAAAATCTGGGTAGGAACTCAAGCAGAAACTAGAGATGAGAGGTTTTCTCTCTCTCTCTCTCTCTCTCTCTCTCTCTCTCTCTCTCTCTCTCTCTCTCTGTCTCTGTGTGTATGTATGTATGTATGTATGTATGTATGTATGTATGTATGTATGTATGTATTTGTGTTCCTGGTTTGCTTTCTACTAGGTACCTTAAATCTTCTGAACTCACCTGCCAAGTACTGGTGCCATCTACAGTGTGCTAGGTGCTCTCTGTCTGATTCATCAATCACGACAGTTTCTAGTAGGCGTGGCCAAAAGCCAATCTGATGGAAGCAATTCTTTATCTGAGATTTCTCTTCCTAGGTGACTCTGGGTTGTGTCCAGTTGACAGAATATTTGATATTCCAGATGTTGAAATTTGCCAAATTTTCAGATTAGCATAGGGAATCTATCATGCAAATCGGGCATACATTCCTATTACTGTGGGAGAGAGAACCTTCTGTGTAGCTTACGTTTCCCTCTACTGTGGCATGAGGAATCTGTTACATGATTTACCTGTGTTTGCCCAGGGCTGTAGTGAGGGTAGACAGGTATGTAATTTCCCTTTGTTTTTCCACAGGAACTGTACGATAAAAATTCAACTTCCTTCTTCATTGTGTAACTGATAATAGTGAAAAAGATAAAGTATCAAATGATACACACACACACACACACACACACACACACACACACACACACACACACAGAGAGAACATGTTACTTAGCTGACACTCAGAATAGCAAGAAGCATCATTGTCCACTACACAGCTATGGCCTTATTTTTCCTGAAGGCATATGTTCCTTTTCTCATACACCTTGGTCTGGAATATATAACGTGCTTATTATCAGAAAAGTTCACTATGTCTTTCTGCAGAAATTTCCATTCCTTCCATAACATGACACTATGTGTTCCAATTTTTAAAACCTCTCTTTAGCATGCAATAGAGAACTGGAAGTAACAGGAGCTATCTCTGCTGAGAGATTGTTAATAAACTTACCAATCCCATTTGCCAGCCATAGAAATTCCATGTGGTGTTCACAAGGTGTTTGCTGATCCAATAGCCAGGATTTGTGCAGAACAGTGGTCTGCATGCTAAAATACTCCAGTTAGACAGACAAATAAGTTCTGCAAAATTCACAATGCTGAATACAGCTAGCATCCGATAAAGCTGCACTTCCTGGCTTGGGAATTCCATTTCATATTCATTTAAAACTCAAACAGAACAGGTCATGCAAAGGTCAGGTTCTGTAGGACACAATAACTTCTCTGCCAGTAGGAGGGCATGCTTCAGAATTACAGTGTAACGCCAGAGGTCATACTCAGAAAATTACTCCTCTGAATATTAAAAATGATGATCTAGTGTCCCAGACATTAAAATCAGAAAAGACAGTGTTCTGTTCCCCTGTAGTGACTGAAACTCTCTGCCCTTAATTAAAGCTGCCTGTCATGTTCTGCCCAGCAATCACAAACTTAATTCGATTAAACAAAACCTTGTTATATATCCAACCTCATGCTCACTTGTTATTTGGGGTTTTTAAAAATACCAAGGAACTTCATGGAAAGTTCTAGAATCATATAAAAGTTTTATTTACACAAATAACTTCAGATGCTATTATGGTGCTAGAGCGATGATGTTTTAGCAGTCAAGAGCGCTTATAGCTCTTTCAGAACCTGGGTTCATTTCCCAGAATTCATTCATATCAGGCAGTTTAAAACTGCCAATAAGCCTAAGTCCAGGGGGCCCAAAACTGTCTTCTGTGGGCACCTTCATGCATGGTAAACATACAACCAGCAAACCTACATATACACCATACATTTTTGAGTTTAATATATTTATAATTATCTATAATATTATATATTATAATATAACTTGAAAAGGGGCTGAAAATATTTGAGGCATAGAGCCATAAACTCCCAGGAAGCATGTGTACTTCAAAAAGACCAGAATAACAGGGTCTGTGTTTATGTTTTGTAATGATCATTTTTAATATCTTCATGCTCCAGGATTTTAAATTTAATATTTTAGCGATTGAAACTAAAATATAAGCACAGTATTCCACCATTTCTTTTCTCCCTCAAAGCCCTCCCATACCCCCTACTCTGTTGAATTCTTGATCTCTTTTTTTTAAATCCTAAACATACAAATACAGCCTGCTCAGTCCATGTATGTTACTTGTATGTATATGATCTCTGAGCTGACTTCTTGGTATAAAGTAACAAAGAATTGGGCTATTCCCTGAGGAAGACTGCTCCTCTGGCTCTCACTATATCTACAATGTAACTCCATGCCCCTAAGACTCTATGGAACATCACAGGACAGAATTCAGAAAGACTGTAAGGCAGAGAAGTCTGCTGTGAGACTGGATCGCCTAGAAATGTCCACAAAGCTACATCCATGAAACCTAGATAACAGGGCATTTAAAATTGACCTGAAGATTGATTTGTTAATTGATGAATGACCACAATGGCTTAGACACTCCCCGATGATTGTGCCTTCTCACTGGAATCCAAAATTACACTTTATCTGCCGTTTTCTTTAATAAACTATGCCATTGCAGAAACAGACTATACATGTATAGAGGGGAAAGAAGGGAGTGTCTGTCACTCTCATTAACACCTCTTCATCCACAAACCTCAAACATCCTGGAAAACAAGAGGTAAAAGTTTGTACGCCCTTGTCCCAGATAGAACTGTCTGTCATGTTGACCCTTGCAACTCTTGGGTTGTATCAAACTAGCAACTTGGCACCCTCCACACTTCTGAAGAAAAAAATCTTTCATGAATGGAATTCTAAGGTCTTTTAGAGATAAAGACTTGTAATGCAAAAGGGTGAGAGTATAAAACACATTGTTAAACAAAGCAAAATATAGAAGGTGCAGGTGAAAAAGGAGCAAATACTTGAGCAAACAGGTAAAAAAAAAATGCTCGTTTCCTGATTTCTAATTTTTGTTTTTTTGTTTTGCTTTTGTTTTTGTTTTCTTTTAGGTTTTACTTGACTATAACCCTTAAGAGAGGTTTCTGTCTTTCCTGCACGGATCTGTAGTAGAAAAATCTACACCCCGTGCAAACACAGTAAAGTTACGATTACTTCCAACAGAAGAAACCAGATAATGATGAAGTTTCATCTTTCACCCCCACTTTCCTCTCATAAGATGACCCCTGATTTCTCTACTTGTTCTGACTAGCAGATGACTGTCGTTTGGGTATTTCCTGCGGAAATAGTGTATTTCTCTGGTTGTACTTACTGCTAAGCAACACACACACATTTCTCATCCATAGAAGTACAATCAATCTGGCCTCTCTTTATTTGTAAAATGGGATGATATTAAGACCCAAATCTGCATCCTGGTTATTAATTGTTATGCAGCTACATGAAAGTGCTTATGAAAAAAAATCAAACGTCTTCCCCTGCACTGGTATTGGCAAAATAATAAAATCACACTGGTTTACTAGAGCAAGCTGTGTCTGTAACAAAAAGAGCACCTTGAAAAGTACATTTTGTTTCTTTGTTTTGATTATTTTGTTTTTGACTAGTAAGTCTACCTGCCTCAGAGGCCAGCCATCACTCCACATTGTAAAGTAGATTAGATATTTGGCACTTTGGGGGCTCCCTGTTATCCAGAGAGGGTAATTGGAATAACTAGATTTTTTCCTCATCGGAAAGTACATCGAATCTAAATTTAATAAAACATTTTAATATGTCCAAACTATAAAAATCAACTCTGACAAGTGCACTTCTTAATCTTAATTCTTTAATAGTGGGAAAACGTCTGAGGAATATTAAGTAGTCCGGAACACAAACTGTGTGCTTAGAAGCTGTCAATATTCCTTGAAGGCAAAGTCAGCTGGCACACACTTAAGGTGTGTTTCAAAATGACAGATTAGACTAATGTACATTTAAAGGTAGCTGGGTTTTTACTTTGGAGGGAAAATGCTTTTTACCCCGAGGAGAAAATAATCCAGGGCTTTTGGTTTGAAAAATATCGCACATTTTCTTCAGAGCTTAGTGGAAAAGGTTATATTTAAATGCAATTCTTCTTTGGTTTGTACAAGGCCTGTCAATTTCTTTTCTTTAGTATCTCGGCAGCCATTTCTTCTTTTCAAATCTGGCAACAGCTGCCTGTGTCCAAGAGCTTACAGGTTCTCTTGACCTACTATAGTAATGCCCCCCCCCTCTCCCCTCCCTCACTATCTATCTATATCTTTTTCCTTGTTCTAGTACTTTTACAAATGTATAAATAGGAACAGAATATTATATAAAATACTATATTATATGTCATATATAAATAAATATGTTTATATATCCTTTATATATAATTATATATAAATATTATATATTATATATTTCTATTATATATAAATATAACATACATAAATATTACACATATACAAATATTATAAACACACACACTATATATATATATATATATATATATATATATATATATATATATATATAATCAGAGCTAGAAAGATAGCTGATTGTAAAGAGCCTGCTGCTCTAGCATGAGAACCTGAACACCCCACAAAATCCACATAAAAATCTAGACCTGGTAGCATGTGTTTATAATCCCAGCCCTGGAAAGAATTGCTGAGTTTTGCTGCCCAGCCAGAATATTCTACTTGTCAGTCTCCAAGTCAGGATAAAAACCTGTCTCCAAGATAAGGAGTATGGCTCTTGAATTAAGCACCAGAATTAGACCTCTAACCCCACCACATGCACGCATTCCCACATACATGCATGCACACATGCCCACGCATGTACATGACCATGAATGCACATATGCACACTCCTGGGCACACATATGTGCACACATGCATCCATACATGCACAGACCATTCTACTAAGAAAAAACAGGACTCAAATTGTAGCCTTTACTTACTTTCTTCTGAGGAAAGGCCATCAAACCCTGCTCATAATTATAATCCTGTAAACAGCAACTGTGAGCCTCATTCTTGGGAGCTGAGAGAAGCTTCAGCTCTAGATGCCTCCCTAGGAATTAAAGAAAAGACTAAGCAGTTAGGAGATCCACCTAGACCCTCTCTGGGGTACCTCTATCCAATATGGGTAGTATGGTTAGACAGATTCTAGTAGTGGCCTGAGAGTGTTGACATGCCTTCTATAAACTACAGGCAACCTCTTCCTGGCTTCTGTGGGGGATATGGAGGTCAACCTTGTGAAAAAAAAGTGGAACGGAGAGTGACATCACAGGCTTCTACGACTCCCTGAAGAGTCTTGATCTGCCATACACAGCATTAGATCTAAGATGGTTCCCAGTACACTAACAAGACAGCAGAAAGGAACCGAGGCCAGAGTGGTGGCTGCTTTCCCCATGTTCACAGAAGTCGTCACAGCCTCCCCTCTCCACAGACACATACACACTCCTTCTGAGGTACTTCATTAGGCAGAGCTTTTATTGGATCATGGTGATAGTGTGATGAGATACTATTGGCCAAGGATTTAGGGGCCTGGGGTTGGTGCAAGCACTGTATATAAGCTTATGGGCTTATAAACTAATCTGCTGGTCTCCAGAGTCAGATTTCCTGGAACTCGTCAAGTGATTCCGTCGCCTCTTACTCACCACTCTAGGTCCTGTTCCCACAGATTACTTTTGTACCAGTGATATTGAGTGAATTTATCCTACCATGCATCCATCTCTCAACTGTTCATGCAACATACAAAGTTGTGAAGGACGCCGCTCTCTCTCTCTCTCTCTCTCTCTCTCTCTCTCTCTCTCTCTCTCTCTCACACACACACACACACACACACACACACACACACACACACACACAGACACACATACACAGACACAATCACACACACCAACATAATCACACATTCACACACACTTATACATACACACGCACAGAGCCCTCAATCATTTATAACCATTATATTACAAATAAATTCAAATTCTTGGGATAAATTGTATTGAAGCTTGGGAAGAGAGAACAGGCAATGCAGAAAGATTCTTCTACAGATAAAAAATACCACCACAAAGTTTGATAAAAATGTCTATATTTACTCAAAATAGCTTTTAAACTTTACTCTGATGTGAGTATCATTTAAAACTGTTTACTTACTTGTGGAGAGGGCTCAGCTGGTGCTTGTTGCGAACAAAAGAAGCAGTCACCTAAAGCTCTGCTGGGCAGAGTCGCCCTCCTGTAATCCCATACTCAGAGTGGGACAGGATAACTTAGAAGCAAGCGGACTACCAAGAACATTATACATATATATATATGAATGAGTTCTGGGTTTGATTGACAGACACTGTCCTAATGAATAAGGTGGAAGAGGGAGGAAGGAAGACTCTCAACTTCAGCATTTTGCCTCCACATGCAGGTCCGCTCACTCAGATGCACACTGCACAAACACTCCTACACTGAAAAAACACAAAATGTTCCCAATTAGAAACTCCAACACTTTGGCAATCTTCCAGTTATCTTCTCTATTTGTAATTGTTAATCCCTTGCATACCCCCAAAGCTTACTCAGTGGGTGCATACCAGTCCTGGTAAACATAGCTAACCATCTTCACTGGCATTTACACTCTACCAGACACTGAGCTTGCCTCTCTGAGCATATGGCATTATTCTCTAACCAAAAGTACCGTTTTCACTTTATTGCACATTTCTATAGTCTTAGTACTTTGAACGATTGGCCAAGAGTCAGCTTACAAGGAGATGAAGACACTAACCACTGTAGAATGCATAGTCTATATAAAAAAGTCAGGGAAGAATGATGCAGAGTTGCCAGTCTTTCCAGGTCAGCATGTTCGTTCATAAAAATGACCTGTCACTTAAAATCTACTAGTCACGGCTGGAAAAGAGTTGCATTGTGGCCTGAAGGAAAATTTAGAGTGGTAGGTGTGTTAACTTTTCTGAGCTTGGTGATGTCTTCACATGCTGAAATAACTGGCTTGAATGTTGAAATTATGTGCAGCTGATTGAATACATTATATGTTGGTAAACAGCAATATTTTTATAACATTTTCCAGATAGATTAACATTCCTAATTATAATATTAACCTCTCTTAGATACTCTCAGTCTGAAAAATATTTGTTCCCAAACATTGACCTTACCTGAGCCTAGGAATACAGTAAGTAGTTCTTGAAGAGACTCTTAGCTTTACTATCTATAATACTCAACCCTGGCATATTCTGTAGAGCAGCCAGTATCAAAGAATTCCCAGCTCTTGTGTTTTACAAGAAAAATCAACTTTCATCTCTCTCTCTCTCTGTGACTCTCAGATGATTTGTAAAAGCTTCCCTCATTCAACCTGGCTGCATTAAACCTGGTCACCCCATTTATGTATGTATGTGTGTGTATATGTATGTATGTATGTATGTATGTATGTATGTATGTATGTCAAAGCCTCATGTCCCTACTCTCTGAAGGCCAGTGCTTCAAATCTGCAGTCTCCTTGTTAAAATCTAAGTTTGACATGCTTTGAGAAATCCACTATCAATGGACGACTTGTCATACACACAGTTCAGAAAAATCTGAAGAAACCTTTACAAACCACATAAACAGGGCATACCTGTAGGCATCAAACATATTGCTACAGACTCGTGCTTTATACTAGCTGCTAACCCATTTAAAATAAATTTTAAAAACACACCAACTCTCTCATCTTCCCTATAACTTGTTATTCCCAGGTGAAACAGACTCTACCAGGCAGCATGGCAGACCTAGTTATTTGGCCTGCTTTTAATATTTCAAAGTATGTCCTCAATCTAAATGTCAAATAAATATGTAAATATTACAAAAAGACAAAAAGAAAAAAAAACACCAAAACACATTTACTTCCAGAGATAAAAAAAACTAATTTAAGAGACAATAATATCAACCGTGAACAGAGGAAGAACAAAAGATAGTCAGTCAGCCATAATTGACTTTGACTCCATAATAAAACAAACAAACAAACAACCTTAAATAGTAACTGAACAGCTCAATTCTTGTAGAAGAGGCTTTGACTCTGCCTTGCTGATGTCTGAACATCATCTGTGAAATATTTGTAACTACAATAGTCCTGTAAAAGATGCTGAATTGTATCATAACTATTTGGTAATCTTGGTCAGTTTGCATTCTTGTTTTTGTCTGCTTTATTCAATAATGTCTCATAGCCAAACACAGCCAGGAGCTAGCATGCCCCTGCCTCATCACCTCCCTAAGGGTCAGAATTCCATGTATCATCTGCATCTTGCCTCCTCCACTCTGTCTGGCTGAAGATTAACAAGTCCTATGCTTTGCAAGACTTTGGGTATCTTTTTAATATGCTAACAAATACCTTCTTCTTAAACTTAGACATTATTCTTCTAAATTGAAGATCATGCTCCATTATTGAAAGAAAAAGAGGGGATTTCAAGCAGCCAGTCCTATTACACACATAGTCAATAGCAGACAGAAATCAATGCATACATGTATCCTCACTTGATTGATAGCTTAGGCTTAACCTAGGGAATGATGCCACTCGCAATGGGCTGAGTCTTCCCTACAATGAAATTAATTAAGACAACCCCCACATACATACCCACAGAATAACCAAAAGTAAAAAGGAATCTCTCCTTGAGACACTCTCCCCAGGTGAATCAAGGTTGTAACAAAGTGCCAGCTGAAGCTAACCATCACAGATACCTAATTGTTAAATTAAAATGTGCTTCAGCAAGACAGAAAGAAAAAGAATTTGTACATTTTTTCACATAGAAAACCAACAAATGATACACTTATGCTTCTTTACAAATGCTTAGAAAAAAAAAAACCACTCTGTGATAACACTCAGTTCTTGAAGCCACAGATATAGGGAAAATGTTTATGCTTGAAAAATGTCTGATGTCTGTCTCTATGTTTGTGAAGTCAAACACTATGCTTCAGCAACTGGCTGCATCCAATTTGTTATATCCAAGATACTCAACAGACTCAACAGATCATATGAATGAACCATTATTTTTTTTCCCAAAGAAAATGAAGCAGTGTTAAATAATAAAAGTCTCTGTAGAGTAGACGCTTTGCAACTCATGAAAATTCCCCAATATCCAAATTAAATGCAGCACCCAGAAGCAAACAATCAATAACTCATTTTCTAATTCTTTCAAAGTCTGAGATTTCTTAATGATCTGCCTAGGCTGCACCTGCACGATGAATTATTGAACAAAGAGAGCAAGCTCAGCCAGCCACTGAATGGCGAGATCAGCTACCGCTGAGAACAGCACCACAGAGGAGAGCAGCAAAAGACAGCATCAGGAGACCAGGAAAGGATTGCAACACGGGACTGCATCATGTTCTTGGCTTGGGGAGAAAAGTCAGGTTGGAGACCCAGATGCTTTTGAATGATGCCAGGCAGTTAGCAGACTGGTTTAAAAAAAAAAGAGAGAAAGAAAGAAAAAGGAAAGAAAAAAGAAAAAAAGCTGAGCTTGGAAGGATCAGAGGTAAATGGGCATTTGTCCATCAAGATGTCACACCAAACGACTTTAGAGAGACCACCTTACATTTCCAACCACTAATATCTTGGTCTGGGGGTCATAAGTGAGCTCTAAGGCAGAGGCCTTGATGATGCAGCTCTGCCTCACTCTGACTTGACAACTTACTCAGTGATGTTTGGCAGGTCTGATTCTTTGTTTATAGTAACAAAGGGACATGGTTCATGTACAAGACTCCAAGAAACCTCTATGGTTCATATATCAAAAAATGACTTACAAAAGTAACTCTCAAGTTCTAGAGTGCTGTTACACACATGGACTCATAGTAGCCCAAGACCTGTTCAATATCAATGCCAGCCAGAATTCTACCATGGATGGGAAAGGATTTCATCGAGTCCTGCCACTACATGAAGAGCTACTGGAACGTCATAGTTTCTGGAGTAGGGAGTCAGTTTTCTTCAGGGAGTGATTCCTGGGAGTTTACCCATACTACAGTAGATGTCCTTCACATACAAGCTGCATTAAGTGGATTTGGTGAGTTCAAAAGGAGAGCACATCAACTTGGGGGGTGGGGAGGGATGAGAAAGGAAAATGGGGAAGGATTTGATGACAATGTATTATTTGCATGCATGGAATTCTAAAACGATTTAAAATGATTATTTTTAACTTAGGGGGATAATGCTACTTGTCATGAGAACGTGAGGAGGGTATCTTGCATGAGGTGTTACTTTATAAGTGAAACTTGATACTGTTAGGGCTAGGGAACACAGACACTTGACAGTGTGACCATGTCCCCTAAGCAAATGAATTTCACAACTTCGAAAGCTTCTCAGGTATACTTCTTCCCAATTCACTAAGGTGTTTCCCTGGGCTTGGTCTGCCCTATCATTGAATAGTGACAGAATCACAGTGGTTGTCCCTCTGTTCACAAACAAAATCCTTGAAAAGAAGGTCTCAAAGATATCCTCGTATCCTTCTCCATTGCTGACTAATATTTTGGATTGAAAAGAAAAACCCTAATACCCAGTGTTTTAGAGAGTAGGTAATACCTTGAAATCACTCATGTCTCAGTTCAAGCCTGAGGTCTATCATTAGCTGCCATAAAACCTCTTAAAACTTTAACTTACTAATGAGTTACAATGGGCCAAAGATTATATAGAAAGTTTCCTTTAAAAACAACTTGTTAGTGATAAGTTTTACTACACACACACACACACACACACACACACACACAAACTTATCTTGCATGAAAGAACTATAGAATGCTTTTCTATGCATACATAGGCACAGGAAATCTGTGAAGAGTGAAATTATAGTTGTTTATTTTTCAGCTTCCTAAACTTTTATGACATCTTTCTAAACTTCTTACTGTAGATTAACAATTATACATATTTATGGGCAACAGTGTGCTGTTTGTGTGGGAGTAAATATTGTGTAATGATTGGTGGTTTAATATATTCAGAAACTGAAGTATTTATCATTTCTTTGTGGAGATAAGATTCAAAATCTCATTCAGATATTTTGAAGTGAGCTTCTTATTCTTGTCATATATTTATCTAATTATGTAATGGAAAACCCAGCCGGCTTTTTTGTCCAACCGTATCTAGGCATGTGTTAGACTAGCTCTTCTCATTTCTCTAGTATCTTTAAAAAATATATTAGCTTTCCAGTCAGAGAAATAACATATTTCCATTTGAAAAAGTAAACCAACTTAGGTTCTTAATATACTATTATCTTCTGAAGACTCAGAGATTGCTTCAGGAAAAACCATAAATTCATAAATATGGGGAAAGTAGACATTTATTTTGATCTCTTCACAAAGATCTGAAGAAATAGGGAGTAATGTCTCTCAAGCCTGGGGTGGTAGGTGCTGTCTAGAGATGTCTTACCAGAAGCCAGTTGTGGATGCTGATATCCATCCATGTAAGGAGGTCCAGCCTTGGGCTGCAATCTCAGAGACAGTGTTTGAGCCCATGGAATAAAGCAAGAATTTCCTCTAATCTTAAAACAGTTATTGAGTCTACATTAAGTTATGCTCATTTTAAAAAATACTCATAAAAGACCTGGAGTGAGATGTGTTTTAAAAAGATTCTTCAGCAGATGCTAACTTGGATATTGGTAAGGCGACTAGAATGTAGACTCAAATAGTTTCCAGTCCTGACCCAATAATGATCCCAGCCTTTAATTAATGTTAATTTAAACCAAAGCCACTGATCCTTCTCACTGAGTAGTGGTATTTCATTTAGCAATGTTACATCAGCAGTGCAGTGTAATTATAACATCAACACCTCCTTCCACACTGTTTTAAAACAACAAAACAATTAAACATTGTACAGAGACAACCACCAATATTTTATTGTAGCTCTAACATTAATAACTATTATTTGGGTTTTGTTGCTCACTATTAATATTCTTTTTCCTTTAATCCCTGAGAGCATTTTCCTCTGATTTTAAGTCAATTTTAATTGAGAGGCTGAGTGTGCCTTTTTTTTTTTCTTAAATCTGTGATACAGGAAGCTGCAAATATACCTTTGGACAGAATTCCAGAGTCCTAGATCCCTCCCTGTGAGAGAAATCAGGGACCCTGATGTTACATCTCCTATTACATACCACAACCATGAGAGACATCCATCAAATTGTTAATAGCCTATATATATATATATGAATGTCCTTCTGTAATTGCTATTGAAGTTACTCATATATCCACACTCCTCTAATATGAATATGGAATATGATGTATGTTAATGGCTCACCGAGGATGGCCAGTTTCTTAATGAACATTCCTAAGGTCATATAAAAATAAAATCAAACTTGTTAAATACTCATTTTTCTAGAATTCAAGACCTCATGATGAGGAAATTGATAGCCCTGTTGCTTCACACAGCTAGTGAATGATGGACTTGGGACTTCAATTTTACTTGAATCCATGAATGTGTCATTTAACCAAACTATTCCTCAAAGGGCAAGGAAGAAAATAGAAAAATGGTCCACGAATTCATGCTTATAGTACAGCAGAGCATACACCAAAACCAACAAAAGGTCAATCACATATGGTGCATAAACACATAAAGATCATATTGATATGACACATGGAAACCAAAATCAAAACAAGGAAGCGTTGTTGTATGTGGATCCCTTTCTAGGGCATGATGGGAGGGAATCCCTTGTGGTGGCTGAACTGTCCCCTTGCTGTTCACCCTACTCCTTCAAGTGTTAATGATATCTGGAGGTGGAATTCATGACCAGAAGGTTATTTGAAGATTATTATCTGAAGACAGCATTCATATCATGCTATGGGGGGGGCTGCAGTTTTATTTCCTTATAGTTGGCTATATCTCTTTATAGTTAAAACCTTAGATAGACAGGACTAAGTCTTTCTTTTCAATGGACAAACAGCAGATGAAAACTCCACTTCTCAAACCACAGAGAAGTCCAATCTTTTGAAGGTGTCCACCTGATTTTGTGGTTGGAACATGTTCCCTGACCTATCACATAAGGCATATTTCCCTTAAATTTCTCCACTTAGTCATCCACCCATTGGCTAATAGGAGCTTACTGTCTTCAGAGGCATGGGGGGTAGAGGAGACTCTGCCCTTAAAGTCTTTCAGGTCCCACAAGGACCAGTCAAGAATGGCAGGTCCTTTGGATAATGTTTTCAAGGTCCCAAGAATTTGTGTACTGTTGTCCAAGCTAGTGTCATATCACTTAACATTTGAGATAATTTGAATTCTTCAATCCCATGCTGATCTCAGTGGTCTTTCAAGTCTTCTCTATACTACTCTGATATTTCTTTTCAAATTTCCAAGGAGATCCTTTTTTTATCTTTTCTCATCCCACGTTTCCTTAGAGGCTGGCATGAATGTAGCATCAGGCTTCCTTATCCCCTGGCTTCTAGCAGGGTGTGGTCAACAAGAAATATCTAACAATGAAGTGAAGGAAGAGAGAATAGTAAAAGTTCGCCAAGGGGGAGCGATCTGCTGTGTCTTTGTTACAAGCATTCACATGCATTTTCTACATTCCTGACTCACCACCATGGCTGCCAGACTGCAGGAGTTTCCATGCAGCTCCCCGTTTCAAAGAGTTGGTCATTTCCTCCCCTCCTGCAATAAATACCATGTTTTCTCTCCCTTGTCCTTCTCTAATCTTTATTGTTTTGCCACATGACTTCCCACTCTTTGCAGATTTCATTTTAAAAAACATGTTTTTCAAATCATCAAAATAGAATGTGCTCTCCATTTGATGCCAGCCCCCGGATGCTGCAAACACATTTTGTATTTCCTTTCTTGTGGGATTCCTTTCATGTGTAGAAAATTACTTTTGATATTTCATGGGTTTTTTTTTAGTTAATCAGTTCAATGAAATTTAACTGAATGTCCAATACTTGCTTTCTGCATTATGCTAAGTATCCAGGAGACAAAGATGAAAAAGGCACAGGCTTTGTCGTAGAGAAATTTTACCAAGTAGCAAAAATGACACATAAATTCTGTGATGATGTAATTTATTTTTTTCAGTATCATCTCAGTAAAGAGACTTTTTTTTTTTTTTTTTGAGACAGAGTTTTATGAATTCTTGGCTGGCCTGGAATGCAATAAGTAGTCAAGAATGACCTTGAATTTCTGCCCTTCCTGCTTCTACCTCCTGGGATTATAGACATGTGCCACAATGCCCCGCACCTGTGAACTCAAATACTTTTTGATAAGAGCTGAATGTGTGAATTATATTAACACTATAACAAATGCTCAAACTTATTTTTATATACACCCGACACAGATGATTGTGTTATGTTCCAATGAATGGCTTGCTTAAGGTATCAATAGATTTAATGAATAACATCTATATACTGGCAATGATTTACAAAAAAAAAAAAAAAATATGAAGAAATGATTGGCCTCTGAGAACTTAAAGTCAAATACATATCATTAAGTCAAAATTATTTCTACTTGTATGACCACTGTTTGCAGATAAGTTAGCATTCTGGCAAGTTTAAAAATTAAAGGGGGAAATAGCAATCTTGTTCGTCTTGGTAATCACCCTGCTTTCTTCTCAGGACTTTGGAGGAGTAGGTGAGGTAGTGATGTTTCATGATTTGTAAATAAAGCTCAGTACTTATGAACTGTGGTAAACAGATTGACTGAGAAACTACATTTGAAATCATGATGCAAACTCCTTGTAGACGTAGACAACAGTATGATGATAAACAGACATTTTAGACGGCCTGGCATCACCGGCAGCTGTTTACATGAGAACTTCTAAGATGAGTCTCTTCCCAGGCAATTGACCTTTCCAGGCTCTTAGATGTAAAACAAGAACAAAGATCAATCCTGCCATATCTCACCATAAATAACCATATAATATGGGAAACAAACTAATCTCATCAGTCAGCAGCAGTGATTACACAGGCATTATATGAGTTATTTTTCATATCTTTTGGACAAAATATCTGACAATGAGCAACTAAGATACAAGAGGTTCATTTGGCTTATGGTTTGAGTGACTACAGTTTGTTGTGGAGGGAGGGCATGGTTGCAGGTAGCCCTCTGGAATTAAGAATGTGAGACAGTTGTTTGCTCCTGTATCGGTGGAGCAGACAGCAGAAACAACACAAGAAGGTGGGCCAGACAATGAGCCTCAAGTCCTAGCCCCTCATTGACCACCTCTTATAGTTAGACTTCATCTTCTAAATGTCCCATACCCTTCCAAAACAATACCACAGGATTAGCACCAAGTACTCTAGCCATAAAATTTGGGGGATGTTTCACATCTAACAGGAATCATTCTTAAATAACAGCAAGGATAGAGACCCCAGGGAATTTGTTACCTCTGAACAGAGTCCACAGTGGCCTTGTTCTTACACAGTGATTAATATCAGCTATTTTCTGGTTTTCTAAACAATGTCAATGAAGATAATGTCTACTGTCATTTTTAGAAGATTTCATTTCATAGTGTGCTATATTTATTATTTTTACATGAATGATGAATATTTGATGATATTTCAGATCGATAGTTTTCTACTACTCAGGGCTCATAAAATGTATTTTCTAGCCAGACATTCACAGTTGCTATGACAGACATATGATAGATAGTGGCCCAGAGATGAATAGAATCTCTTCTCATGAATGCTGTGATCGTGGCCTGTTATCGGCCACATAATCTCGCTAGAGCATAGGCTCACAGAAATGAGGCACCGTCATCCAACAAAAACTTCATAATTACTGATTGGCTGAAGTTTGCCTTTTTAAAACTTTATGATGGCTCCACAACTGACTTGATTCTTTCTTTGTTCTATTTTGCTTCCCAAGGAGGTTTAACAGCCATCTTGATCATGAACACAAAACGAAGACTGGGCTTGAGAAGATAACGCCGTATTTAAGAGTGTGTACTTTTCTTGCTGAAGACTTAAGTTTGGTGGCCAGCACTTAGATAGCTCACAGGCTCCTGAAGCTTCCGCTCCAGGATATCTGACAGCCTTTTCTGGCCCCCAAAAGTACATCCTCACATGCACATAACCATGTAGAGACACTCATCCATACACATAATTAACAATACAGTACATCTTAAAAATTCATATCAGAAATATATCTTCTAATGATGTACAGTCACAAAAAATACATTGTGTTGCTTCAACAAATATGACTCAAAAAGTCATTTGTTTGCCTGGCATTGATTGTGGTTGATTTGCTACCTCAGTGACATTGTAGCCTACAGGCTTTTGTGACCACTGTCAAAAGAAAATGAAGAAATGTCAGCTTTGATTAATATAACTCACCTCAGTTTAGCAAAAATGGTGCCCTCCAGATTTGTGGGAGTTAGTTCACATTCATCCAATGATCATGTTTTTGAAATAACAAACCTAACTCAAAATTTTGACTTTAGAATTGATCTCTCTAGCAAGCAGGATATGTGAGATGTGCCCCTCCTCAATACCAAATTTACAAGCACACGCTCACACACACACACACACACACACACACACACACACACACACACACACACACACACACACACACAATTTAAAGACACCATAATTTTATCGTCATAAACACACAGAGTTAAAACTTTTTATAGGAAATAAAAAATACTGACAGAATAAAATATTTTCAGAGAATTAATGACACAAAACACACAGGATGGTGATTTTTAAAAAATCACAAATAGAAAATGTCATACCTTGTCTAATCTCTACACAGAAAGTAAAAGGCGAGGGATAGTCTTGTCAAATAAAATCTGAGCATAATGATTTCAGCAATAAATATCTACAAGATGCTCTCAAGTTAATATAAACAGAGAAGAAAATAATTAAGCCAATAAAATGAGATCATAATCCTTTATCTTATGACACATTGATCTGTGAGATACTGATGCAGGCCTCCTTATCCTCAGAAGGAAGAGACTCCCCTTGACCATTCAGTTTGGAGTGAAAATCCAAGACAGTAAATAAAGACATGCCAAATGCTTCATTAAAATGTTTAAGAATTGAGAAAGGAACAGACATAGCTTTTTAAAATACAACACGAAAAAATGTTTTAAAAGTGTCTTGTGAACATTTTTTTCTTCTTAACTATAGCCTACAGGATCCTAGTTGATCTCAAGCATTCCGTATGTATGTATGGTGAAGCCTCTCCACCCCTACGATGGAAGACAGGGGCTGGAGTGAAGGACAGGAAGGTTAGTCAGGTATAAATAATGTCCTTCAAGGGCTTGCGCCTGCTGACCTTCCTCTGTCAATCACAACCCGTTTTCTACAGCTTCCTCAAGTCCTAATCCATTCAAACAAGAATTCTTGAGAGCACAGACTCATTATTAGAGACCTTCGTGATCACGTGACCTTTCCGAAGTTACACTTCTTGACCTTGTTCTACAGGCAAAGCCTTAGAAACATGGATCTTTGGACAAATATTTCAAAATCAAACCCAACAAATGACCCAATCATTTTATCAATTTCTGGGAGACATATGTGCACAGGGACATGATGCCAACAATGGCTAATCTGTCTAAGTCTCTTGGAAACCTCTACTCGAGAAGGACGTTTCAAATTTTACTTAAAATTTAGTACATAGCAGTGGCATTTATGAGAAATGAAAAGACAAATACACATTATGTCAAACTAAATCGTCGTCAGAGCCAAACTGCTAAGCCATGTGATGATGTTGGTTAGGCCTTACTTGGGAGATTAACGATGCAATTTCTAATTTTATTGTATTATAAATAACAATTGAAAGAAGAGCTATTTTGGAGGGGAGGCACGTGGTCCTGTGGAGGCTTGATGCGCCACAGAAGGAGGATGCTAGAGGGTTGAGGTGGGAGTGACTGGGTGGGTGGGTGGGTGGGTGAGCATCCGCTTAGAGGCAAAGGGGAGGGGATCGAGTGGGGGGGGCTTGTGGAGGAAGAACTGGGAATGGGAACAACATCTGAAATATAAATAAATAAAATAATTAATAAAAAAGAAGAGCTATTGGCATTTTACTTACACGGTTATAAAATGATGCTTTTGGTCAATTCAATGTAGAAGAAAGAAGGAAAGCTGAATATCCACCTTTTGATAATGTTTGTTAGGAATTAAATAAAACATGAAGTCGTTCCCATGAATAGTTTGATTGAATGGCTAGCCCTGATTTGTCTATAGCTCCCATTCATCTCATTTTATTTTTAATTTATGTATATTTCTTTCTTTGATTTTTTTTTTTACACTCCAGATTTTATTCCCCTCCCAGTCCACCCTCCAACTGTTCCACATCCTATACCTCCTTCCTGCCCCCTGTCTCCATGAGGATGTCCCCCCACTCCACCCAACTAAACCTCTAAACTACCTGGGGCCTCCAGTCTCTTGAGGGTTAGGTGTATCTTCTCTGACTGAACCCAGACCCGGCAGTCCGCTGCTGTATATGTGTTGGGTGCCTCCTATCAGCTGGTGTGTGCTGCCTGGTTGGTGATCCAGTTTCTGAGAAATCTCTGGGGTTCAGGTTAATTGAGACTGCTGGTCCTCCTACAGGGTCATCCTCCTCCTCAGTTTCTTCCAACTTTTCCCTAATTCAACCACAGGAGTCAGCAGCTTCTGTTCATTTGTGAGTGCTCCATAGCCCCAGTAATAGTGTCAGGCCTTGGGGCCTCCCCTTGAGCTGGATCCCACTTTAGGCCTGTCGCTGGACCTTCTTTTCCTCAGACTCTTCTCCATTTCCATCCCTGCAGTTCTTTCAGACAGGAACAATTATGGGTCAGAGTTTTGACTGTGGGATAGCAACCTCACCCCTCACTTGATGCCCTGTCTTTCTGATGGAGGTAGGCTTTACAAGTTCCCTCTCCCTATTGTTGGGCATTTCATCTAAGGTCCTTCCCTTTGAGTCCTGAGAATCTCTCAACTCCCAGGTCTCTGGTACATGGTTTATCTAAAATATAAGAACATTTATAAAGCAGAGCATTTTCTTTAGTCACCAGAAGAAACAGGATATGTGAAGAATATAGTAGCACTTAGTCCTGGGAAGGTGGCTCATGGTGTAAGACAACCTGCTGTAAAAGGAAAAGCATATGTGTTCAAATTCCTAGCACCTACAGAAAAGCTTGACATAGCCATATGTATTGGTTATCCCAATATTGGTGGATCCCTGAAGCTTCTTATTCAGCAAGTATAGCCAAGAGATGTGATAGAAGACACCTTGCTCTAGTTGCCAAATGTACACACACACACACACACACACACACACACACACACAGAGAGAGAGACAGAGAGAGAGAGAGAGACAGAGAGAGACAGAGAGACAGAGAGACAGAGAAACAGACACAGACAGTGATAGAAACAGAGACAGAATCAGAGAGACAGTGAGACAGTGAGACAGAGACAGAGACACAAAGACACATGAACGGCACATACAGAGAGACACACTATACTACACACAAACACACATACATGGGGAGGGGGTAGTCTACTATTTCTGAATGGTAGCTGATTAATCTTTGGAGATAATCATATGCATTATATTTCCAAATAAGAAATGGATCCCATCAAGGCTGAGTAGTTAATTTTAAAACAACAGATAAGTAGATGAGATAATCTTATGAGATTCTCTACATTTCATCAAATTATTGTCACTGTCTTGCTTTTCTTTCTCTGGAAAGGATGACAGTGCCATTTTATGTACTCAAGGATGATTGACTGAGGCTTCTCTTTTGGTTTACATGTGTTTTTAAGTTTTCCTGGGACATGAAACCTTTTTCAGAAGTTACTCTTCATGTCATCTTTGATGATCCTTAAGGAGAGACCAGATGGGTGATCTCTGTATGTATTAGACAATACAGTTCAGGAGCATGCCAAGCAGCATCTTATTTTGTCTGCAAGTCACTTAAAATGTGGGCATATAGCTAAACTCCAAGGAGAAAAGTGGACAAGGCTATATTTATTTTCTAACCAATTACATCTAGCCTCCAAATCTCATTGCTGTATCTCACAAGAGAACAAATTTTAATGCAGAAAATATAATTACTAAACATGATAGAGTTTAGCTCTTGCTATTTTTAATGCATGTTACTATTTTCACTTCTCATCTACTCCAAAATCTTGAGCTACCACATAGCCAATCACAACAGATGCTATGTTTTTCTCTAACTCTTTTAGGGAAATCCCTTGTGCAGTAACAAGAGGCAAGATGCTGAGCTGCTCCATTCACACGGCTCGCTCCAGCACTGTCAGTCACTATGAGTTTCAGATGCAGTTCAAGTCTTGTTTACACAAGCATAGCTGTCTTTCTCAAAGCTCTCAGTTTGAAGGCAGTGATAGGATTCACTTGTGCTGCTATACATACACCAAGTACCTACTAAGCATTGCTGACTTAGGATGTGACTCAATACTTCCCATCAGGGTGTGCATCTTGTAGAGAAGAAAAGCATCCTCACACTGATACAGCTTCAGAGAAATTCAGATTTATTCTTAAGCTATCCTCAGATGGGAAGACCAACGGTGTATTTATGAAGAAGCCTGCAAGCTTTCTTGAAGTGAGTAACTTATCTGCCTTTCAAACCAGAGGCTCATAATAGTCTCAAGGCTGGCTAAGACAAAATGTCAGAACCATGATGTGAGAAATTTATATGTTCAAGTAAGCAATGCCATTACTCTGGAAAGGTGTCATCTGACTTTAGATGACCTTCTAACTAGAACATTTTCCTGACCTACATTCTGCACTGTAGCAGTCCATTTTCCCCTCCACCTGTCTAGATGCTGATTTGATGTTCATTCATATGTGTCAGGAAATATGTATGAGAGTGATATCTCCTATATTTTAGACATCAATAAAGTTAGAAGAAACGGGCTTCTGGCAGTCCAATAGCCCTATTAAAAACATTTAAAAATTAACCTAGACTATCAGGTAAGTGTGATAAGCAGTAACTATCTTAACATCAGCGTGAAGGAGGCCAAGACTTTTGTCACATAACCAGTTTTGCACTTAGGGTGGGCAGGGACAAAGTAAGGACAGTCAGCCTCTGTGAGTTACCAGAGAGCACTCGGGATACAGATTATGGAAGTGAGATCAGCCATCTGGCTGCCTTCATGATATTGGTATGTCAAAGTTATGAGCAAGGAACTTGACACATGGGAAATGAGAATGGGGATAGCATAGTGAGAAGAGCTAGGGGCCTGTAGACTATTGATTATAGTGAAATTAAACCAGTATAAAGATACAAGGAAATGGCTTAAAAAACCTTTTAGGCAGAGGAGGGCCTTGTTGGCCATTGGTGGGAGGAGAGGCCCTTGGCCCTGAGGGTGTTAGATGCTCCAGTATAGGGGAATGCCAGGGAGGGAAGACAGGAGTGGGTGGGTGAGGGAATACATTCATAGAGGCAGAGGGAGGGGGATGGGATAGGGGGTTTCCAAAGGGGAGACCTGGAAAGGGGAAAACATTTGAAATGTAAATAAAGTATATAAAAAAAAACCTTTTAGGATATTAACAATGTATTTCTTAGGGCAAACACTTCTCTAGTATACAAAATATTATGTGTGTTTAGGTCTTCTAAAAGTAATAACTTCCCTTTTACAGTATTTTTGAAATTATAATTACATTATTTCCCCCTTTCCTATTCTCCTTCCAACTATCCAATGTTTTCTATTAAATTCATGTTTTCTTTTTCTTAAAACATTTTGTTACATGCATATGCATGCACACAAACACACAAGCACTCATGTAAGCACACACACTCACACGTGCACACATGTACACATGCATGCACATAGACATACACACACACACACACACACACACACACACATGTATGGATGCATGCACACATACACACCTCCTCAACCCACATAAAGAGCCCACAACAGACCAAAGCATGAATCAACAAACACCTATTTGGTGAATGAATAAGTTTTATTGGGATTGCCTTCAGGAATATGGGTGACAGGTTTCTTAGAGGAGCAGAAATGACTCAAAGACAACTGCCTCATGAAGCTCACCCCAGCATAGATTACAGTTTATGAAAGCTGGAAACATGAAGCACACTGCCCACCTGCAGGCAGCTCAACAGGATGGAGAATGTCTTTTCCATGTAGCTCAGTTGGTCAGAGCCTCTTTACAAGGCTTATTTCTGCTTCTCTGCAGCTTGACTTGTCTGTGAATCTTCTTTGTAGTTTGGTTAACTGAGAATGACTCCCAAAAGTCTTTATTCTAAGAGAAGGAGGGGTTTAATGAGTCTGGTCAGTTTCAGGAACTTCCTGAAGCTATTTTGACTTGTTTACTTTCTGTATTCATGTGCTTCCTTCCAGAATAAATTGTTTTACTCTTATAATAGACTACTTCAAAACAGGAAGAGGATAAAATTGTTTCAAGAATTCATCATTTGGACTTAGGTGATTGCTACAGATGTATTGCCAAACTTCAATAATAGGTAGTTAGCTCATCAAGTAGTAAAGAAGTTAATCTCCAGAAGTAATATGTCTCAATTATACTCAAAGATTTGAAGGTGCTATCGCTGAAAAGAAGTTGAACTATGTGGATTCTAAAATGTCTATGCATATGGGACAACCATATGACAAAAGTAAAGAATTTTATCCTTACACAAAAAGAAATAAGGCACAGAATAATGAGAAAGACTAAGAGATGCACAAGAAGTCCTGACCATTAGCTCATTGCTGCCTAGTTTTCAGTTAGAATTTATGTTAAAGCCACCTACACACGTTTGCTCAAATATGCTCCACTGCTTTCAGATCAGGTAGACCAGACTTTCATTTCATAGATTCTCCACAGTTTGTTGGCTTAGATATTAGAGTAATATTTGCATCTGCTTTCTACCATTTTAAGATGTAACCCCAAGTAGGAAAACTAGTCATTTGAAGAAGACATTACAAGACCAAGCCACATTCCATCCCTGGTCCCCAAGAGAATCTGTCCATCTCAGAGTATAAACAAATTTAGTTCAACTTTTAAAATCCTTTTAGACTTGGTTGTTGAATTTGTTTTCAAAAGTCTAAGCCCAGAACCTTTAGAGGCTTGAAGCAATTTCTTATTTCTGAGTCCCTGTAAAATCCAAAACAAAGTTTCATACTTGCAATATATGATATCAACAAATAAATGTGCCCACTCCAAAGGAAAGATACAGAGGATCAGCAAATAAAGATTAGAACAATGAAGATCCTTCTCGGCAGAATAAGCAGTGAACGGTATGTCTTTCTTTCAGCATCTGAGGCTTGTGGAAGTGTGAAGTGAATTTCTGAGGGCTGGAAGGCATGCTTGCTTGGCATTGCTTCCTGTTGAACAAGGAGTAGCTCTTTGGTCTGCTCATTGATGTCTGCTGCTTTCCCCAGTAAACATCTTCTATCTCCATTTGTGGTGGTTTGAGCTGAATGATAATGGTACCCCATAGTCCCATATATAAGTCTGGAGATGGTAAAATTACTTGAGGAAAAATTAGGAGGTGTGTTCTTCTTGGTTTGAGGTACATGGTATACATTTTGGGGTTGTGGTTCCCCATCCTCTGACTCCTACCTGTCAGCATGCTTAGACACTGCTACATACCAGGCTGAAAGGATGAAGTGGAGTTCAGAACAGAGTGGATTTCTGGAGGATCCTGATTTAGCTGTGAGTGAATGCCAGGGGCAAAAGAGTGGGAGGAGACAGTCTTCTCTGAGATCTTAGTGTTACAGATCTTGTATGCATAGATCTTCACTGGCCTCAATGAAATAGCTCCCTGGAATAATCTTAGCTTGTGTGCATTCCTTTATTCAGGACAGACTTGTACACATAGACTATATTGGGGTGAATCTAGGGTTTTATAATTTGGGGGAAGGGGATCCACTTTCAGGAGCACACTAGGTAGAACTAGAATTGTGATATTTTCCAGGGATTACAATTTGGATATATAATGTCCCCATAGGCTCCTGTTTTTGAACATTTGGTCTCTAGCTAGTTGTCTGTTGTTTGGAGTCCTGGAACCTTTGGCTGGTAGAGCCAAACTAGAGAATATGGATGCTGGGAAGCATGTCTTGAGGTTTAGTCTGGTCCTGCTTCTTTTCAAATCCTTGCTTCCTGATCTACCTACATGTTAGCCTAGCAGTCTTGTGTCCTTGATGGCATAGCCAATATTTATACCCATGGCCATGAATTCCAGGTAATGTTGGACTGTCCCTTGAAGCCCTGAATTAGAACAAACTTTTCATTTCTTAGGTTGCTTCTCATTATGTCACTGTGACAAGAAATGCCACTAATTCATGAAGCTCTTCAGTCACTGATTAGTATTCTTTCAGCACCTATCATGATGAGATTCCACACAAACCTAAAACATTAACAGAAGGTGAGCCCAGCCAGCCAAGTCCCTGCCAGAAACACTTTATATGCTGATATCGAGAATATGTTCCATCCATAAACTAGAAAACAAATGAACAAATGATTAAGAAAGGCTGGTGCAGTTTTCCATAGTGGCATTTGAAGTGAAAGCCTAGATGGCCGAGTTCAATGTCTCTTATTCTGGTCTCTCCTGAAGAAAATGCTTGTTGAAATTTACCAACTAAATCTCAACAGCTCTTGTCACTCAAGTAGCTTTTCCATTTCCAACTGATTCTTGGAACCAGGGAATTATCACGCAGATGGAGTTGTTTGGTGAAGACTTAATGGGTTTTCTTTTTAGAAGCTTTCCCTGAGGAATTTCACAAGAACCAAGAGTAATGTAAGGCATAAATAAGTTGTTAGCATTCAGAGCTCTTGTATGCCTCTGTTCTTTTGCTACCAGGGCATGTAATGAACCCTGCTTTTCCAACTCAATTAAAGGAGGAGGAAGAGGAAGAGAGGGATGAGAAAGGAGAGGAAGAGGAGGAGCGAGTAATCCAAGAATATCAGTCTCAAGAATGTGCCACTTACTCTCTTGAGCTGATGACATATGTCATAGAAAATTCTGGAGTGATGCCTTATCAGTTAAAAGCACATGTCATTCTTGCAGAGTACCAGATTTTGCTGCCTAGCACCAAACCAGGAAGCTCACACAATCACCTATAACTCCAGCTCAAGGGAATCTGATATCCTCTTCCGGTTTCCACAGACACCTGTACTTATGTTTATGTACCCTTGCCCCCTCCCTAGATACAATAAAAATAAAGCAAATCTTGAAAAAAAAATGATCAGAGAGTAAACTCTTCCACTCTTTTCAGTTGGATGTTTGCAAGCATTCAAAAGTACTGATGGCTCCACTCTACAGAAAACTGTAAATGGCATCAATGAAGGAGTTCTTCAAGAAGGCCATGTAGTTCCACCACATCCTCACCCATGTGAACTGACAATCCAGCCAAATGTAAAACCTTTTGTGCGTCTGATCTTGTGTGTTTAGCATCTGATAAAATGACATCGGGTAGAAGGGAAATGGCTGCTTTCGCTCTAAGGCTAATACACAAATAAAGCTGTTTATACTGATTATTCCACTAATGAATGGCACTGCCTTTTCTAAGCATCTGTTGAATACCTGGGATGTTTGCTTTACCTTATAAGACCCAAAAATCCTTCTATAGGCCCAATGGCATCTCATTTTCTAAGCATCTTCTTAATACCTGGGATATTTGCTTTACCACATAAGACCCAAACTCCATCTACAGGCCCAATCCCTTTTAGCTTGTTCCTTGCTACTATTATTAAACAGTGAAGTTACAATAAAATCTTAGGGGAATAACTAGCGAGCGGCAGGCTTCATTCAAAGTGCACTGCTGCATTGCAGCCCAGAAGAAAACAATTAGAAAAGGTGCAACTCGTCTGCCAAATACCGAGCTGAGTAAAATTTCAATGAAAGGAAACAAAATGAACCTCTAGTTTAGCTGGAAAGGCAAAAGGATAAACTCATTCCTTAGAAAGGTATATGGGAAGACATAACTAGCCTGAAGGGGCATTTGAATGGCCATATAAAACATGCTACCATAGAAGCTTCCTATATATACATATATATATATATATACACACACACACACACACACAAACACACACACACACATACACACATATATACATATATATGTAAATATGAAAAAAGTTTAAATGTAGTCACGAAAGTAACGGGGAAGACAAAACCCAGCTAGATATTTTATACTACCATTTGAAAACTCCAGTGTCAGGAATAGGTCATATCCAATTGTGTCATTTTCTAAACAGGTCCCATTGAAACACCCCAAATTAATAGGCTCCTACCTTGTTCTCTACAAACTAGATGGTAAAGCCTATCACTTGATGGTAAACCCTTACATATCTCATCTAACACTGGGAAGTTGAGCTGGTGCCTCGAGGCTTCATGCCTACCGACCAGTGTTCATAATACCGGACGGTTCTCTTCATGCTGCGAGAGGACCAGTGTAACGAACACAGCCACAAACTGGTTCAATAGCATCACAAACATTGTGGTAGTAACAAACCATTTTCTAATTAGATTTAAGGCCCATTCAGTGGGACGGAATGCTTGCCTAACAATGCTAGCTGACTAAGAACCTGAGACTAAGGAGACCATAGACCAAGGTGGAATGAAATACTATTGTTCTGCTAAAGGAACCCAGCAATAAAATGGCTCTTAAGGATATTGTGCCCTACCTGTAAATCAGTGTGTCGCTCACTCATCATCAAGGAAGCTACTTCTTGCAGTAGGAACTAACACAGAGACCCACAGCTGAAGAGTATGCAAAGAGGCCTTGGAGCGCTCAGTTCTAAATGGCTCCCTCAAATCCTTGCTCAGGGAGCTATGTAGAAGAAGAGGTGGAGATATTGTAAGAAACAGTAGGGGACAAGAGACACCAAAGAAATAATGCCTTCTACACACAACAGGACTGATGCACATATGAACTCATGGAGACTGTGCTGGCATGTATAGGGCCTGCACATATTCAACCTGGATGGGTTTGCAGTTCTGAGAGGGGAAAGCAGAAGGGAAACTGACAGCCACTAGCAGAAGAAAGCTTAGTTTCTGCCAATGGCGTCTCCTTCAGTAAGGTAGTCACACTTTTGGGTAAGCCCAAGGCCCAGAGGTAGATAACCAAAACAAAATGGAGAAAATGCTATTCTTGTAGACGTTTTGTCTCATACTGCTTTTGCTAGGGAAGTCTTTTGTCCTATTGGTCTTTTGTTTGTACACTGTGATTTCCAAGTTCGTATTTTTAAGGGTTTCGTTTGTTTGTTTTCTGTATTTTTTTTTTTAAAGAGAGACAGAAAGAAAAAATGTGGAGTTGGACGAGTAGGGAGATGGGAAGCATCTGGGAGCAATTTGGGGAAGGGAACTCAGGTTCAGAATATATTGTATGAAAAAAAAGGTGTTTCAATTTAAAAAAATAGTAAAACAACCATCTCAACAAAAAATCCTAAGTATTCATTTAAGGAAGCAAAGAAGTGGAACAGCAGAGATCCCAGGTACTCAGTGGAAAATTCCACAAAGATTTGGATTATCCCTATGCAACTAGCCTGCATCAGAAATATCAGTCCCTTCTAGTGATAGACAGGCTATTAAACGCTCCAGTGCAAAGTCTCCATTAAAATGGGATTAGTGCCTGTTTGGGAGGTGGGATGAAGAGCCAGAAGATAAGTCTCCCTGTTTTTACCCTTTGCCCAATCTGAAACCAGCATCAGAAAGCTAGCTGGAAGAGGTTACGAAATTGCTTTGATGGTATGTGACTATCAACACCTGTGCCAAACAGCCACCGGGTTCTCTTCTTCAAGGGAATTTTTTATGTTGGTCCTTCAGATTTGTGCTTCTGACTAATAACAACCTATAAGATATCTGCATGAATTAAACACAGGAGGATCTCAAGAACACTGAGTTCAGCAGGAGGAAGTGGATTCACAGAATTAAAATAAGACACTTCCATCTCTTTCCAGAGACCAGGACAGCATTATTATAAAGGCCCAAGAACCAATGTGCAGCAGTACAGGACTAACCAAACTATCTTATGCATTCATGGAGCTTCTAAATTTATATGCAGAACTTAAGGACTCACTCTAGAGATAGTGATCTGCTCAAAAAATATGGGCACATGATACAGTATGCACTGAGGGGACACCAATGAAGAACACAAAGATGCCCCCCACTTTCATGGAATTCACATTCTATACTGGGAGTGGTAATTCAGAAGACAGAAAAGTAAATAGTATCAACTGCAAAGGATGTTTTGTATAGTGATGGCTCAGAGACAACCTGGGGAAAAATTATATAGAAAATAAATATTATTGAAAATTTAAAAAAATATGGTAGAGAAGTCTGATGCATTTTTGTTTGTTTGTTTTATGTTGTTGCTGGTTATACTTGGATGAATTCAAAACCAACACACATACCTTTTATTGTTGACAATAGTTAAAAAGAAAGACAGGCAGAGACAAACAAGTGATGGTTGTGTCAAACCTTACAATATTCTAGAAATTTCCTGCCATAACTAGAGTTGAGAAACTTCTGGATATAGCAGAAAATAAAAGGTAAGCAGAAAATAAAAATATGCACAAAAAAAAACCCCTGCTGTACCAAAAGAATTGACTCTGCTGATGGTTTCCCCAACACAGTGTTATGGCTTAGACATGTAATGTCCCTCCCACAGTCTCCAGTTGGTCACACTGTTTTGGGAGGCCATAGGACATGTAAGAGGTGGGGTCTTACAGGAGGAACTCTCTCATAGGATACAGGTCTCGTTTTCCACACTAGTTGTCCCTTGCTCAAGTCATCTCTGCTTTTAGATCCTTAAAGATAAAATAACAGAAGCAGTCTCTTGGTGCCATGACCTCTACAGAGTACCAGCTTGGAATACCTTCTCCATTCATGATGAATCACAGTATTCAAACTGTGAGCTAGGACAAATCCTTAAGCTGTTTCTTATCACATGTTTGGTCACTACAAGTAATGTGACTCAAACCCTCTTTTGCAGTCCAGGAAGTCAGTGAAGAGGAACTCGTAGCCACACCCCTGTCCCATACTTCACCTGCTGAGTTTGAGCTGAGGAAACTTTCAACTCTATACTTTTAGTCAGTTGCATATCTTCATCCATAAATATTTTCGTTGAAGCTTCAAAACCTGACTCAATATTCTCCCTTGGAGTTTAGAGCTTGTAAGCCTGTATTGATATTTCAATGTGTTGCTTGAAATTTATGATGTCTTAAGCCTTTAATCACAGGGTAGTCTCCGCCCATGCCTTTTGGGATGACTTAACTGAGGGCAGTAAATTGCCACTCTAAAATGTATAGTCCTGGGATCCTGAATACAAGACTCAGAGTTCCTTCAGGAAATCTGAGGGGGAAGGTAGGATAAACTTCTACTTTGTGTGATTTACAGCCACAACTATGTAGAAAAATACAACACAGTGTCAGCAATATACCAGAGACTTCATCTTTAAAAGATAGTGTTGTTCAAAGCACATCTCTGGTGCTTTCCCTTAACTCAGATTGAGCCAGAAGCAGTCCTAAACAAAGATACACTTGGAGGTCATTGACTTTTATCTTGCTAGGTTGGCTTGTCAACAATATATTTCAACATATTAGATTTATTCTCTAACCTTCAGAACACCTTTCCATTAGCCATATTGACTAGTAAAAGGTCATCGCTGTGCAGTGGCTGTTCATCAGAAATTCTTCAGGGGTATACTAGGTAGCAAACAACCACAGGACAAAGGAGAGGAAGAAAAGGTACCATCCATGGGCTTTGATTGCTTAAGCGAAACTTGAGGGATAACTTAGAAATAATTGTCATGTATTCACTCCAAGGAAAATGGACACCTGTGCAGTATGCTCAGAGATATTTTGATTCTGAATAAACCTTTTATCTCCTTCTTGTTTCCTGCCTCCAATGTTGCATTGAAGTCACTGTAATCATTTCCTGTGAGATTTTTGTTTTGTTTTGTTTTGGTTTGGTTTTTTGTTTTTTGTTTGTTTGCCTTTCTTCTCCCTCTGGCAATGATCCAAGCATTTTTTGGTCTGTTTTTCCTTTCATTTCTTCTCAATGGCTGGTCCTACACATGCAGGAGAGGCACAGGCAAGTACATCAGCAAAATGCTTGCCTAGATTGTTTCATTGCTTCACACAAAAGGAAAAACACAACTGAGAACAGAAACAACAGAGAGAAAAGAAAAGAAAGGGGGTGAAAAGGAAGAGAAGTTGGCGAGGAGGAGGAGGAAAAGAGATGATGAGAGAAAGAAGAAAGATGGAGTATATCAGCCAAAGGGGTAAATTACCTTCATTTTGCTATTTGCATGTTTGTACATTAACTTTTTCCCCCCACTCTCAAAACTTTTTTGAAAGTTAACTGTTACAACCAACTCCTTTTTGTACTGAGAAGTTGGCAGTGATGAACTTGAATAAATTCAGAGATACGTATGTTAGTTTGAGTTCTTATAAAAATATTTGGCAAGAATATATTCAAGAGATTTGGGGGAATAGGGATGACTGAAGGACAGAGTCCTTCAGAGCCACGTTTGTCAAAAGACATAGTCGACGAGAGAAAGAAAATTCTGTTGCAGAGCTATTGAGAGCATCTTGGATAGGTTGGTGTCAATCAACCAAAAACTGCCCTTAAGAGTTTTTGTATCAAGTAGGAATGGGTGGAGGTCAGTATCTCTGCCCTGATCAGTCATGGTTGTAGTAGAGGAAAAACAGAACACTCTTAGATTTTCCTGAAAGATCCAAATTGGTGTTTGAGAAAATCATAACCACACCTACCAACACGAGAATTTGAAAGTAGAATACCTGGCTTCAATTCTTTGAAATTTGCATTGAAAACATGTATCCTCTTTATGTCTAAAATAATATGAACATCACATGAGATAGCTTCCTTTTAGAGAGTGCGTTATATTATAAAACGAGGGAAGAGATGCTTGGGGACTATACTATTTTATGTCAATGTATAAGACTGTCTGTTCACTGAGCACTCTTGGGAACCAAGAGAAAGCTCCGGATGGGAGGTGATTGTCAGATCGGTAACTATCTTACTCTGTGGGGGGATTTAGAATCCCTTAGTTTTTTCTTTGTTGCCTTCACACCACCTGCATTAAATAAATAAATAAATAAATAAATAAATAAATAAATAAATAAATAAATAAATACTTCAATGAATTTCAAAGCCTATAGGAAAATACTGCCTGGAGACTGTTACTTGAAAAGAATTCACCTAAAGAAGAGCGATAGATGGAGTCTCTACATATCCATATTTCCCAAGATGATCTGGCGGATATTGGGCTGCCACCGACTCTCAGATTTTGGTTCCTTAGAAGCCTTCACCCACTTTAAAACTCAAAGCAGTTGAATGCTGCCTCACGTATAAAAATATTGGGGGCTGTATACACAAGGAAATGAAAAAAAATCTAAGTTTTCAGAAAAATGGAAAATGAATGATTTTGTAAAATGTTGTGAGAGACCCTGTGGCCGCAAGAAGTGTTCAGTATAATTTTGTGATACTATAAAATTTAGGACCAAGAAAGGCTCAACCAGGTGATGTGTATTTCCGATACAGCTGCGAATTCTGCATCATTTTTTAATTATAAGGCAGACTATGTCATAAAAATACAGTGGTTTATTTTAAAGGTTCGCTATCTAATTTTATTTAAAAAAATCAAAATTAGGGAGGACTAGAGAAAAAAACAAAAGCTTTTTACCAGATCAAAAGGAACACTGTAAGATAGATGGAGCCCTAAGGGGGCCCTGAGGGAAAGTTTAATGATTGACAGAATCACTGGAGTAGACTACAGTTTAAAAAAACAACACACACACACACACACACACACACACACACACACACACACACACACAAACCAGTGGGTTTTTTTTTACCACTCACAGGAAGCCAAGTTGCACACACAAAGATTGCCTCTTTTCAGGTATATGAATACAACTTTTTATAACACAATAAAAGTCATGGTAATGTTTAATCCTGGACACGTTCAAGGTCACAGGTCCTGTAGTGTGTATAACAGGCGCAGATTGGCCCAAACCTTGACTCTCTTGTTCTTTCAGCTGTATCTCTATCCCTTTACTTCGTACCCTCTTCCAATAAATCTATTATGCCCATGGTTCCCAGGAAGAGAGCTCCAGATGAAAGCATCTGTTCATATCATAAGAGCAAAGCTTTGTGTGAGAAGCCGCTTCAGGAATCATACTGAGATCGGTGGTCCTGGAGTAGAAGTAATGAAGGGTATTAAGATTTAACATGTCATGCGTATCTTATAGGAGAACCAGGCCACACAGGAGAAGAGGAGATACAAACTGAGGAGGATTGAAAGGTGCTGACAGAACACCTTCAACTGTATACAAAGACAACTCAGTTTACAGATCTGAGGAGAATCAAATATTCACCCAGATATTGCAGCATAGGCAATGAGAGAAAACGAAGGGGAGACAAACTTTTCCCTTATTTTATGATCTTTATCCTTTGCTCTTAATAAATGGTAGTGGATCTAAGAGGATTCATATTGCAAAATTTTAGTGTATGATTTTATAAATCATATATCATAAAATGGTTATTAATCATATGTGAAATGCATAATGCATAAGTGATATATTATGCATAGTTATTAAGAATGTATGTGTTAAGGAAAGACAGATCTAGGTTGAAAGCAAAGATTCAATACTTTTCTATCAGACTTTTGAATTGGTACCTTTAACTTTCCGAGTTTTCATTTTCCCGTCTTTACACTGGAATAATAAAAATAGCATGCCTTAAGGTGTGATAGGGAGGATATTTTTTTAGTACTTGGCTGGTGATGCTATCCAGTTGTTTCTTCAAACACTGTTTTTAGACATTTCTGTGTGTGCTGGTTAGTCATTGTCAAATTGACACCAGTGTAGAGATATCTGGGGAGAGGCAAAATCTCCTGAGGAATTGTCACCATCACACTGGCTCATGGAACACTGTCTTGATTGATAATTGATGTAGGAAAACCCAGCTCACTATGGGCAGTGCCATCCCTGGGTGCATGAGCCTGTGAGGCTTAATAAAGTTAGCTTAATATCAGCCTGGGAGAAAGCCAGTAGGTAGCATTCCTCTAGGATCTTAGCTTCCTGTCATTTAAAGATAGGATCTCACTGTTAAGCTAAAATAAATCCTTTCCCTCCCCAGGTTGGTCAGTGTTCTGCCACTGCAAACAGAGAAACAAGCCAGGACATTATGGATTAGCAACCTCTGTCTTTCTCATCTCTCCATCTTTTTGTCTTTCCTACACAGATATTTCACGCCCATATTACAGGTTCTTCAAATAATATTTATTTTTATTTATATTTTAATTCATATGTGTGGTTTGTGTATCTGTATACATCATCTGTATGCTGGCACCTACAGAGGCCAAAAAAGGGTGTAGGATCTCCTGGAGCTGGAGTTACAGGCATTTCTAAGACTCAATATGAGTGCTGGGAATCAAACTCAATGTCCGCTGCTCATCTCTCCAGACTCTACTATGGGTTAGTTTTCTTCTAATGAGCCATGAAAAACAACTGTCATTGTTGTTTGAGAGTGTAATAAAATGATTCACAAAATTTAGCACACAAGTATTGATTGATGAGCAATAAATATTACCTGCCCTTGTTGCCAAGATTAATATTTACTCCTCACTATTTTAGTTATAAATACAGTGGTGTTATTGGCAAGTTGGTCTAGAGACAGAGAAGAAGATGAAGAACCTTTGTAAGATGAGTAACTGGTGCCCGAATGCATGGATTTTTGCTCCTTTCAGTTCCTCTGTCTTATGCAGAGAAAACTGAGGTTCAGAAAGAATGAGTATCAGAGTCAAGATCAACAGTCAGGGCTGCCTGCTCATGAATCTAAGCTGCTGACTCAAGTCTATCTGACCCAAAGTTTTACACAATTAAAACTAACCTCCATCCAAGCAAAATATTTGAATAAAATTAAAGTCAACACTAGTAAAGGAATAAATTCATCTTTCCTATGTAATGTGACTTGGAGGTCAACTTCAGAAAGACTCTGGAACAATTTATAAAAATCATGAGAAGCTGAATGTCCCGTCCTACAGCCTTTATCACAGACCAGGTCACTTTGGCACTGACTGGAAGGTAAAGTCAGTCTTCTCTGATTCCCTCACTGGGGACCACATGCTGCAACTGCTCAAAGGACCTAAAAATCCTCTTTATAAATGATACCCTCAGATAAGAATCTCACCTTATTTGTTTTTCATTAACTGTAGGAAACTTAGAAGAAGTAAATCTCAGACTCATTTCAGATGAGGAGGAAGTAGAGAAAAGGTTACATTCAACTGTGGAACTCCAAGCCTGCCACTCCAATTAGCTGTTTAATGCAACCTGGGTAAATTTCTCAAATATTAAAAAAAATCAAGGGAAGCCACAAAAATCACCAAAAAAGGATCTTAACTAGTAGCACAGGCATTTATAAAACATATTATAGTATAAGTATATAATGAAAGTGTCATCACAAATCAACAGATGATATCTGTAATAGAATTGACACAAGAAAAGTCTTAATTTATGAATGCCAAAATATAATTTATAAAACAAATAAAAGTTTTATGGTTTTACTTCAAAACCATACTAATTCCAGAATTACTTATGTGATAATTTAACAAGGACTGCTAATGTCTGTATATTACCAACTTATGTAGTTATAGTACAAGTGGTTTTGTTTTTCAAACTATATCTTGGCCTGATCCTTGTACCCGAGGAAGACAAACACTGGCTATAGTCATGTGATAATTCAGCATACACAGGGTATTCATACAGCACTTGGGACACTTGGAATTTAATTTCTTATCAGGCAACTTACTGTGTTAGTGAACCAGACAAGTAATGTTCATGTTTACCAGGCAAAAGCGTAAAGGTAGTTTGTTAATATATCAACTCTTAAAAAGTACAACGCAGCATTTTGCTAAACTCATCTTGGGAATCATTTTCCTTGTAGTGTAAAAGCATGACCATCAAAGCAAAGCATTTTATTGATTCATCTATCATAGGGTCATAGAATCTCTCCATGGTCACATGACCTTCACGAGAAAATACACAGAGACACAACAGACACCCACACAACACACACACGAAGACATACACACATATACATGCATACATATATTTGCATGAATGATTGTAAAGTAATAAAAATAATGGGATAATTCTTTTAGTTAAACTTGATATGTAAAACACTACATTTCCATTGTACTTACTTCCTTAACAGGTGGCTACTGACTGTGTGATGAGTTGCTATGTCCTAAGTGAGTTGCTGCAGTTGATGAAACCATGGTGTCCAATCCCACTGAGTTTTACAGTCACCTTCTCCTTCAGTGAGGACAGAAGAAATCTTGACTCTTGTTTCCTGTGAGTGTAAAAAATGAAGGCATCCCAAACCAAATTGAAAATAAAGGAGAAAACTGTGTTGCTAAAACTCCATCTCTGACTTAAAGTTCCATGAGAATTTTTGTCCACTCTTGTAACATTTCCTCTAGTAATAAAGCCATTCTCTTACCAAGACAATAAACTCAATACCTGCTAATACTAACAGTCAAAGTTTTTGGAAGGTTTGATATTATTGATTTTCCATTCATTTCATATCATTGAATATCAATCATCAATGGAAGATCTTTTGGAATTTATTCCTCTAGGTGGGTCTCATTGTTATCTTGATCATCAATTTGACTAAATCTAAATCTAACACATTAGGCATGTCTGGGGGGGGGCATCTCCAGAGGTTTATCTGAGGAAGGAAAATCCACCCTGAATGGACCACAGCGTCAGCCCATGGACTGAATAGAATGGAGATGTGAAGAGGTTGGAAGAGTACAAGAATTCTCTTCTCTGGAATTCTGTTCTCTGGGCTCCCAAGTGAGCATCGAGTGAGACCAGTTGCCTCACATTCCTGAGACTGTGGCTTCTTGCCGTGATAGACTATAAGCCAAACAACAATAATGACCTAAAGTAATCTCAAGCTTTCTTTAGTTGCTTCTGGTCAGCTACTCAATCCCGTTAGCAATAAACATAATTAATACAACAGGTATGCTGTGAAATTTTCCCTTGTTAAACTTGATATGCCCTACACATAAAGACCTTGCATCACATCATACCATTATTACTGTGTAGAAGTAGAATCACTCATTAGGACCAGATGAAGACCACAGTAAACATTTAAAAAGTTAAATAAAGCTGTTTTCTTCTGACGAGGTATTTAATTTTTTAGTGTGCCTCCCTTTTTATTGAAAATTAACCCAGTGGACAAATAGGTAGAATATGGATGTCACTAGAATTATGCTTGTTTTGAGAACTACCATCCTGGAATGTCATAGAGGATGGCTGGCCAGAGACTTGAGTGGAAAGACCAGATGGGTTGTACTGACAACTCAGAGTCAAACAGCTAAATCAAAGCCCACAGGGAAGAAACTTCCACCCTAACCAGAAGTTTACTGTGAGAATTTGTCAATGGATGAAGCTAGCCTAGGCTGTCTGAGAAATGATTGTCCTTGTGCTTACTGTTACATTTAATTGGAGGGGTTTTATGCTTCCTATCACTGAAGGACAGGTCCAATTGATTTTTTTCATTGAATTGAATAGCTGTACACAATTTCCTTAAATTGAATGGTAATTCACCCCGTGCCCACATCACATTAAAGTAACAGATCAGTCCAGAACAATCCAGAGAGGAGCGATCAAGCACTCTGGGTTCACATAAACCCACTAAGCTAATTTGCCTCCTTCTAACCTGCCTTCCCTGTGTCAGACACAAACAGTTTGTGCTTAGCAATAGTTCTGTCAAATCCCCAAGGTTATACACAGAATCAGAACACATGACTGGTCGTGGGTTTGAGCCTCTACTCTTGCCTCTGGAGAGCTGACATTTTCATTTCTTCCCACTATGACAAGCAGGGAGTTTGATATAGAAAAAGAAAGTGCACTCTGAGCATGCTCAAAAACTTTAAGTAAAGGCTTTCCACGTTTTCACAAAATTTCTAATATCCCATTTCAATATTATGTAGAAAACATGCCAGTTTATCATAGGAGCCAACATAAACTCATCTTTCCTAAGGCTCCTTAGTGCTGTAATCTCAGTACTTTACTGACTCTACTTTATTCTACATTTGAGTTGGGTTCTCCCTCTGTTTCCTAGTCTGATTTGGAATGAGCTGCACAGAACAGTTTCAGTTTGAACTCATGGGCCTAGTGCTTCCCAAGTGCTGAGGTGACAGGCATGTGCCAATGTGCCTATCTACTGATTGCTTTTGAAAACAAAGTAAGTTAATAGAGAGTCACAAAGCTAAGCACTATTAATGGATTTCCCTCTAAGTAGTGGCCATGCTGTTATCAGTCATAACTGTCATAGCACACAGGAAGCTGTGCCTCAAAATACTGAGTGTTTAGGAGACTCAGCCCTCTGAAGCTATACAAGACTAAGAATATGGGAAGAAAGTTCTCATACAGTGCTGCTACCATCACAGGCTTAAGCTGTCCAGCTAAGAAGCTGAACAGCCTGATTATTCTACATTTAAGAAATTATAGTCGGAACTGTGTGAGGTGATTCTATTTTCAGTGCTAAGCAACCAAACCCACTGATGGGCCAGCTGTTCAGCTTGCTGCATATGGTTAGTTAAGAGAACACAAAGTATCTATCCTCCAAACTCACCAAATCTTAACAGGGTCCCTTTGCCATCAAAACCAACACCAAATCTGTCAGTCCATCTGAGAAGGGAGATGTTCTGAGAAAGACGGAACTTAAGCTTTTGCTGTCCATAGTCAAAGCCAATTCAGCCTTGCTTGGAGCAGCTGAAGGGTGAAAAAATGTCATCCTGTGTATGTCTAAAGAATGCTTTTTGAAGATATTATTTTATTATAATTGTGTATGTGTGTGTGTGTGTGTGTGTGTGTGTGTGTGTGTGTGTGTGTGTGTGTATGGACATGAGTACAGATGCTGGCAGAGACCAAAAGGGAGCGTCAGATCCTTTGGATCTGGAATTATAGGTATTTGTGAGCTGTCTGATGTGGTTCCTGGGAACTGAACTATGGTCCTCTGCAGAAATAGTAACCAGTGAGCAATCTCTTGAACCTCTATAGAAAAGATTCAATAAGAAGGAACATGGTATGTACTCACTGATAAGCGGATATTAGCCCAAAAGTTCAGAATGCCCAAGTTTCACTTACCAGTAACCGCTGGACTGAGAGTGAGGTCCCAGATGGAGAAGTTGGAGGAAGGACTGAAGGAGCTGAGGGAGTTCGCAGCCCCATGGAGGGAGCAACAGCACCAATGGGCCTGACCCCCCCCCCCCCAGTCATCCTGAAGTTTGGACCACCAACCAAAGAATACACATCTATGGACCCATGGTTAGGACCACATATGAGGCAGAGGACGACCTCGATGGCCATCAGGGAGAGAGGAGAGGCCCTTGGGCCTGAGGGTGTTAGAGGCCCCAGTAAAGGAGAATGTCAAGGTGGGAATAGGGGGATGGGTGGGCGGTTGGGTGGGAGATGGAATTCCCCCATAGAGGTAGGGATGGGGGGGGATAGGGGGCTTCCAAAGAGGAGACCCAGAAAAGGGGAAACATTGGAAATGTAAATAAAGTATCAAAAATAAAAAAATAAAAAAAAAGAAAAGATTCAATAAACGTTTTTGAATGAATGAATAAAATAAGATAAAGAAGTGTAACAACTTTATTTTGGCAGCTACTGTTTATTAAAATTATGGAAAGTTATTGTAAAAGCTTAATTTGAAGTCTCACTAATGTTTTTTGATGTACATATTCTTGAAATAGATGATACAAGATAATAGCTACTGAGTAAATGAAGAGCAATTGTCACATATATTAATAAGATATGTGCATTTACTGCGGCTTGAGATTGCATGTGTACATAACAAATCATGACAAATAAAGCTATGTTTGAAACCGTTTTAGTCAATACCAACCTTCTTTTTAGCATAATTTTCATATACATTTTTTAGGGGTGTATAACCCTCGCTTTTTAGATAAAAATTTGTGGACACCTGAGCTCACATGTGCATACACACACCTCTGCACCTGCCCACACGCATGTATACACACACAATAAAAGAAATAAAAATTAATACAGAGATATGAATTGAAGATATACCCCGGTATCAATAAGTAGCAATTCTAGAGACAATATGGGGGATCTCAGGTAGAAACAATGCCTACAGATATAATCTAATTGGATGGCACGGTTCTGTCAGGATAACATACATCTTAAAATCCAAATCATGACCCAAGGAAAAAGAAAGACATTAACAAAATGCCATAAAATTATTGGGCCTGGTGAGCCAAAGCCAAATGTGGCAATGTTCCTCTTAGTGAAATACTGGAAACAAAGAGCAAACTTAGCTTTCCTGTAGAGATTGAGGTGGTCTAAGCTTAGCGAAGATTGACATACCAGTTTACTCAGAGCTAAAATTTATCTTCCACTTAGTAAAACCTCCGTTTACTCTTGAGCAATGTGTCAGCTACATTCTTTGACTTGTGATCTATTGAACAAAATGGTCAACTCTTCTATTTAAACTGCTAATTAAACACAAGCCCACAGCTGGCATACAGACGCTTGCTGGTGTTAATCCCAGCACACAGGAGGTAGAAGCAGATAGATCTCTGTGAGTCTGGGGCCAGTCTGTTCTACATAGAGAATTCCAAGCTAGCTAGAAGTACACATGCAGACACACACATGCACACCCATATTGCCTAATTAAACGTTTTGAGTCCCATTCTTCCCTAGGGATTCTTAGCAGCTAGCAGTTGTTGATCAGGGGGTGGGAGGGAGCCCTGTGGGTACTGATAAGTTATTCTTGCTCCAATGCACAGAAAAGGAATGCAATTAAACTCAGTAGATTAGGTACACAAGAAGACACTGGCGAAGAAGGGTTTCTTTCCTAGAGGAAGGAGCATGAGAAGAGGAAAGGAAGGTGAAACACTAAAATTCAATATATGAATATATTCTTAAATGCTTAAAGAAAGGATGAGTAGGAAGGTTTGCATGTGAACTAATTTTTCCAGATTTTCCCTTAAATATTCCCTCTGCAATATCCTCTTCTTCTGTGCACTGATGCTGTTAATCTCAATAAGTAACTCGGGACCCAGTGCGTTGCATATTACCAACCTTCTGTAAATGCTGCATAAAATAAGATGTATTGTTAGTAAGAATTTTTGCATTTCCTTTGATGAAAAAGAATGATGCATGCTTCACATGTTACTAACATTTTGAAATAAGTTTTACAAACACATACACATCCCTATATGTACGTAAATACAAAGAGTAGATATAGCCGGGCAGTGGTGGCGCACGCCTTTAATCCCAGCACTTGGGAGGCAGAGGCAGGTGGATTTCTGAGTTCAAGACCAAGCCTGGTCTACAGAGTGAGTTCCAGGACAGCCAGGGCTACACAGAGAAACCCTGTCTCGAAAAACCAAAAAAAAAAAAAAAAAAAAAAGAATGTAATTTTGCTGGGCAGTGGTGGCGCACACCTTTAATCCCAGCACTTGGGCACTTGGGAGGCAGAGGCAGGTGGATTTCTGAGTTCGAGGCCAACCTGGTCTACAGAGTGAGTTCCAGGACAGTCAGGGCTACACAGAGAAACCCTGTCTCGAAAAACCAAAAAAAAAAAAAAAAAAAAAAAGAGTAGATATTTATAGCCCAAAAGGAATTGATCCTGACTTGACATATCCTGCCTGTTTTAGGCATCGATTTTTCTTGGCAAGACTTTTTTTTCAACAAGTAAGAATTTAATTAGCTCCTGGAAATATTTGTTTTCAATACTGGCAGGGGGAAGAAACATTAGCTAGAAAAAAATATGTTGTACCACCTGCCAAGATACTGATTTAGCCTTATGATGGGATGTTTCAACTGCATTTTATGAGCAGGCATCTCTGATTTGGCCCCTTTAGGCCAATGCTCCACTGTAATTTCAAATATTTGAAAGTCATCTTCTTTCACCAGTTGCAAAACCGTTACTTTCTTGCATCAGAAATGAATTTCTTTGAGTGTTTTCCACCTCAGCACAGATAATGTACCACTAGATGCTTTTATGAGACAGCAGGAAATACGCTTATCTCGTCAATACCTTCTTAATAAAGAAAAATGGACTGGAACCCAACAGGAACATATAGTCACATCAGGAGGGAGGGAAACTTGTCTGGCTCTTTATTTTCATTGAAAAGAATTAATGCAGGACATTTTCTCAGTAAGCTTTGCATGTTTCATATCTCTCTCCCTAGAAGGAATGCCAGCCTTTGTCTAAAGTGGCAGGTAGAGTCAGCTTTTGTTCATACTCTCTGAAGGGTCAGTGTAGACAGCACACAAACCAGAAGGGATTCTCGTGTTCTGCATATTCAGACAGCTTGAGTGTGATCAATGCTGGCAAGTCCATGTTGACAGAACTAGGCTAACAACACCTTGAAGAAATATTCATCCAACATCTTCACCATCACGGATGACTTTCCATTCTGTTTGTTATGGTTCTTTTTGGACTACATTTTTTAAAACTTAAGAAGTGTGTTCTAGAAGCAGAGGTGCATGGGGAGGAACTGTGGGAAAGGGGGAACAAGATAGGGGACTGTGATCTGGATATAAAGTAAATAAATAAATAAAGAATAAAGAATATCATTTATCAAAGGTAGATCTTTTTTCTTTTTCTTTTTTTTGGTTTTTCGAGACAGGGTTTCTCTGTATAGCCCTGGCTGCCTGGAACTCACTCTGTAGACCAGGCTGGCCTCGAACTCAGAAATCCGCCTGCCTCTGCCTCCCAAGTGCTAGGATTAAATGCGTGCGCCACCACTGCCCGGCTCGAAGGTAGATCTTGAAGTTAACCTTTCTATTCACTATCTTGTTGCTACATTCAAAAAAAGAACAAAGTACAGGGGTGAGATAGGGCTTGAGTCAGTAAAACTTCATTAAGAAAAAAAGAACCTGGAATATAGATATTATGAAAGTTTATAGAACCAGGCTCTGGGGGGCAGAGGGAGGAAGAGCTTTAGAAGTTTGACGTCAGCTGGTCTACAGAACAAGTTACAGGGCAGCCAACCCTACACAGAGAAACCCTGTCTCAGAAAAACCAAAAGCAAAAGAAATAAGAATATGTAAAGGTTGAACTATTCCCTCCAAAGAAAGTGTGGAAACCTTAACCCCAGAAACTGATGTCATATTTTCCTAAGGGTTCATATATAGTGTATACAGTTGAGTTGAGGATTTAGAGATGGGATCAAACTACACTAGGTTTATTAAGGCCAATATCTAGTGTGAGTGTAAGAGATAATGAGAAGAGATAAAGTTATGGGAGATAAAGACAGAGGTTTGGGCTATGCAACCCCAAGCCAAGATTTCTAGAGTCACCATAAACCAGAACCAGCAAGAAACAGGGGAGAATAAAGCTCTGCCAAAAATCTTCATTTTGTATCTCTGGCATACAGAATGTTGAGCATATAGGTTTTGATCTTTTTAAGGTAGTGTATTTGTGATGGTTTGTACAGCTGCTCTGGAAAATTACCACGAGTTAGGCCATCTCTGAGAGTTAAATGCGGCTCATGAGAACAGTTGAAGCAGGAAATGGCATATAGAGCTCTTTCCAGGAAAACATAATTCTGCCTTCCAGAACTCTCTACAGATGAAGTCAGAACTAGCTGTGATATCTAAGATAAACCACTGGAAGATGCTGGTTCAGTAGGAGCAGGCCATTATGATGGTTGGTCTTAACTATTAACTTGATGGGATTTAGAACCATCTGGGATCCACATCTTCCATGTGTCTTGAGGTTATGTCAAGAAAGGTTTAATTGAGAAGAGAGGACCCATCCTGAAAGAGCCTTGTATTGTCCAGTGGACTGGGCCCTAAGAAGGCATCAAAATGGGAATGAAGGGAAGTGAGCACCAGAATTTATCTGTCTCTGCCTGCTACTATAAATACCATGTAACCAGCTGCCCCATGGACCTACTGCCATTCAATCCTGCCATGATGGATCATACCCTCTAATCAGGAGCCAAAACCAACTGATCCTTTCCCTAAGCAGGATCTTGTCAGATGGTTGGTCACAGAAACAAGGAAATTAACCAACTAACTCACTAACAAACCCTGTCACTGATGTATATCAAACTTAGACTCTTGTTCACATATTGCAAAGGGCAACTCCTGGGCCCTTAGGATATACAAACCTGGGTTCTAGGTCCTTAAAGCTTTCAAAAGACAAATAGACTTTCAGCAAAGGATTAGTGAAGGAGTTAATGGTTTTAAGTTTCCTAAAGTATGTATTTTTTTAAAAAAAAAACAGCAACAACAAAAAACATCACCACCAAGGTCAGGGTACAAAAGAAAAATAATAATAAAAATACATATCTGGAGTTTATTCAAGCTGAGCAGAACTGTAGTTGAGGGCCATTCTGCCATCAATCCTGAAAGCTTTTCTCATGGACACTGTGTCCTTGCCCTGTTCTTGATTCTAGACTCAGCTAGATACAAAGTACATAGGGGACTAAATGTTTTGTCCCTCATAGGAGTGAGTCATTTTTGTTACAATGTAAGGGTGATGAATCACAGAACAAAATAAGAAGATTTCTTTTATTGTGCTGGGTGGTTTATTATTCATTTCTTAAATGAATAATCCCTTTCATGGGTGTTGACAGCCTTTAGCTAGTAGTGGACACTTGCCACTAGGTAGTATACAAAGATTTGTTCCTTCTGTTCATCTAAGGATAAGATTGTTGAATTTCTTCTGTTCTTGGTGACAAAGGGCTGGCAGTTTTCTATGTATTTTCTTTGTCACCTTGCATAGAATATACTCTTTAAACATACCTCTACAAATGATTATTACTTTCAACAATAAAGAGATGGGCCTGGAAATACCCATGCTTACTTATAATCCCAACACTTGAGAGACCAAAGCAGAGAACTCAAAGCTAGAGGTCAGATTGGATACATAGTGAGAAGGTCTTAAAGACATAGTACACAGAGAGAGGTTGAGAGAAGTGAGAAGAAGGTCACTAACATATCAAATGAGATCCTTTGAAGCATCTATAAACAAGTTATGTCACATCAAAAAGATCAAAAGAAACAACATAAATCAATAGATATCACTGCAAAGAATGCCCAATAAAGAAAAACACAGCATTGAAAGATATGAGAGTAATGTTTTTTAAAGAAGAATTGAGTTAGCTGTGGACAATATTTATTTTGGAAAAGCTTCCAAATTTGATTGTGTCCCTGGGTTAAAAATGAAAACAACATCCAAGCCAAAATTTCATTTGAACCTTGAGAAGCAAGTTGGGAAGGACATGGTGCATTTTCCCAGAGATCCAGAAGAGTAACTTTGTGGTCCTCCCTTGCTTCATCTTTGGCTAAGGTAGGTCCCGCTCAAAGAGCTGCTCCTGTGTCAAGGGATGCTTCATGACAGCACCCCCATCTCTGGGAGCCTCTGGAAAGGAAGGCTCTATGTGATTCTCATTCCCTTTCTCTCTATCTGTGAGAAACTGAGGCTAAACTACATTCCCTGTTTTTCCACTGTTATTGATCTGAATACTAAGGACCCCGATCTCATTTTTATGATAATAAAACAGCCATTCCTTTCACCCTCAGGCCTCCTAAACAGTAGCGACTCTTTTGGAGACCAAATTCCCTTTTGGCACACCATTCTTACAATTAGTCCAATATTTAAAGCTGAGGTCACACAAGTGCACAGAGATACATGAGCCGATGGTAATATGACACTATCTGCTTTTCTGGAAGCTCTTTCTTCACTTCTGCTAATTCATTTCAGTGCTTAATACATGGAGAACATGTGTGAGCCTCTTCTAGTACCCAGCTTATGGCACAGCCATGTCAGTTCTACTCTTGGAGTCAGAAAAGAGACCACCTATAAACACGCAGCAGTAGCCTCAGCTGATGGGATCCTAAGGGGACAAACCTGTTATGTGGATCTGAAAAGGCTTCTCAGAAGTGATGGTTCAGCAGCTGAGGCTTGAAGGACCAACAGGCACAGTCCAGGGGGCCGACACATGCCCTCATATGTCTGAACTTCTGTTTCTGTATCTCAGCACAGTATGGCCTCCTACCTGGCCTTTCCGCATTGCCCTCAGTCCAATAATCCACTGTGAGAAATTACAACCTTGGCTCACAATGTCTTAGGAGGCATGCCCGTCATCCGAGGTCAGCACTCTGACTCCGCTGTAACATGCTGTGTAAGAATGGAAATTGTGTATTCACCCTTAGGATAATTCATGCTTGCCTGGCTATCTTACGGAAAGAAAGAACACAGAATAGCATTGTCCTTACCGATACAGTTCAAAGAAAGATAAAAAAGACGAGAGTATTAACTTCATTTGGATAATTAAATCAATTCCTTCTTCTTCCCTTCATCATTGTAGCAACGCCATCAGCAGCAGCATCAAAACTAATATACATTATCTGCTAATAAGGAGAGTGTGTATAGAGACACTGCATTTATATTTAATCATTTTGTCTGCCTGACAGTCCTTGTCTTATTATAATGATCCAGGCTTACCTTTGAAAAAGTGAGATAGGAAGAGACAGAATACACTAAGAGCAGTGATGACCCTGAGCAAACCACAGATGGCCTCCTCCTCATTCGCAACTCTCTTGTCCTGATTCTGTGTTATGGGGCCTGGGCATTATTTTGTTGTTGTTGTTGTTGTCTGCTCAGAGAGGAGGCTGGCCTATCCTTTTCCTCAGAGCTCTTCACAGAGCTGTTTCCCACCCTTCAATCACAGATAATTTCAAGGTACTTCCTGAACCAGCAATCCTGCAGAGTCAGGAAATGTGACCACACCCCCACTCTACCCACTCATTGCTGGGAAGGAAATTAAATTGAGCACAAAAGGAGGACAGAGAAAATGAAAAGCTCCTGCCAGAAGTGCCAGACTCCCCCTGAAACAACAGCATCAACTCCAATGTGCAGACAGCAGCTTGTGCATCCTTCAAGCTCTGTGAATCATCGGCTCTATCAAAATATCTGGATTAGTTTCCCAGCAGCAAATAGAGGGAATATAATGCTACCCGAGGGCCCTGCATCTCCTCTTACACTGCGAGGTTCTATCTAGTGATTATCACCATCGATGTGCAAGATAAAGATGAAATGCTTGCTTGTTTTTTGAGTTTTTTTTCCAGTGAAAACGTACAAGAGATTTTCTATTGAACAGGCAGAACACTGAGCATCTCAGCTAGTAAAATCTCAAGGCAATTCTCAAACAAAGCCATTTTCGAATGAAGGCTGGATGGATGTCCACTCGAGTGCACACCTAGGAGTGTTCTATAGCTGATAGTACAATAGCAGAAGTGAGATTGTGAAACAGGAAAGAGGAGGCAAGAACCAAGCCATTCATCCTAACAAAGCATTCGCTTTAGGCATCTGTGTATTCGCTGGATAGCTCTGATGTCTGTCCTGGAGGATGAACCTAAGCAACTGAAAGTCTTAAGGTGACTAATCCACCATGATGATGGTATAGAGACTATAAGTGAAAGATGCTAACGTATGGCATCTAGACACACTGTCTACACAAGGCTATTTCTGATCAACAGAACACTTGTATTGCCCGATATTTTCTGCTCCCACCCAGATCTGAACCAATAAGCGAAGTGATCAGGAAGCAGGGCGATTTGCCATCCCCTGGTAGCACTTTGCATCATGCACCACTGTGGCCAATTACCTCGCTGTTTTGAACAAAAGAACAGTTCCTGGATAACACTGGCTTTTGGTCAGTAGGCAGATATAACTGTGAGTTGGGAAGAAGAGTGTCCTCTCCTGGCTCTCAAGACTTCTCTATAAACGTCGATAGAAAAGTCTCACGTGTTTTGAGCCAGTCTTGCTGGGCTTTATTATTTAGACACAGCAGTGTGTTGATTCTTTGGATGCCATTTGGAAGGAATTTGTACCACAGCTAGAACAATATAAGGGCTCAGCTCATGTGGGAACTTAGATATACAAAGACTTAGCACACTGTAGGTAGGTAGATACTTTAAGAGATGTCTCTCACTCAACATCTAGGACTCGAGTAAACTCAGAAGAGAGAAGGAAAACATAGTGATGGCAGAACTCATGGAGGATCCAAGAGAAAACATGTCACCTAGACATGTCAGGAAGCTGCCCTCACAGTGCTGTGGTTGGCTACACAAGATCAAGTCAGTCAACCCATGGAAAGAGGAGACATAACTAGCTACTGGCTCTAGCTGGGGACTTATTGACCGCTGAAGGCTGCTGGGAGATGGAGGTTCAGTTTTCTTTAAAGATGTGGCCCCTGGTAAGTTGATCGTGCTTCAGTGGATGGCCCCACACTCAGGAAGCTCTGGGCAAAACAAACTGGATTCCATGAGTTATTATTTTTTAAAATAGGAAGCATGCATTTTGGAAAGGAGTTGGGAGGTGGAGGTATAAAAGGAAAGAGCCAGGGGCAGAGTGAATAAGATCAAAATAAAATCCCAAAAGATTTCATAAAATATATGTAAAGCCTTTGAATTAATCACCTGCTCTGATTTTTCAATTGAATTCTGTCTGTTTGCAGTGACCCTGTTATCTTTTTTTTTTTTGCTAGAACATGTAATGATTGATTTATTAAAAAAAAATAAATAAATTTGTTAATGAATTTTTGTTCTATTAATTCACAAGTCATTTTCAGTTTTTTGATTATTATTTAAAATGGCACATAGAGCATGGTATCTGTATCATTTTGGTTTTTGTTTTGTTTTGTTTTGTTTTGTTTTTTTGATGATCCAATGTATTTTATTGTTTATTTACAAAATATTGATGAAAGGTTTCGCCCTGTTATCTTTGATAAACAAAATCTATCACTTACCGATAGAGCACTAAAACCAAAATTCTAAAGTTCATTTCAGGACAGCCGCTCGCAAACATACTGCTCAATGAAACACTGATGTGTGGGGGCTGTTGAAGGCAGCCGGCAGAGCAATGCATGAAGTCTAGCTCGCCCGTATGAAATTACCGAGGGGTCAGATGATCGGTCGTGCCTGAGGTTGAGCCAACCTCTTGCCTCAGGATGATCCACTGGGGTCTGTCAGTTATACATCTTATGCACTACCAAAGTCAGGAAGTTGTGCTAAACATTAACATAAATAATGGGTTACAACCTTTATGAATGATAAGTAAACAAGTAGAGTGCTCCCTGAGGATTCTATAGCTTTAAATGACAAGCCCAAGAAGGTTCTATTTTTGGAGAGAAGGTAGAATAGGGAGAAATGGTACTTCAAGCAGGGGGGAAGGGGCGTTGGGCATGGCGGTCAGCTGTGCATCCACTGTGTCCAGGATATGAGGACTGCTTTTTTCTGTGCTCTCTGCAAAGACAAGAAGGAAAGGATGGAAGTCAAGAGTGTTTAGTCTGAGCTCTCGCTGGATCCAGAGACTTCAGTGATGCCAGGTGCTTTCATTTCTCTGGGCTTCTTGGCTCGCTGTACACTCTCTTTGTGCTCACAACAAGCTCTACCATATTCTACTAGTAATTCTGAGTGAGGTCCAGATTCTCTCACTAGTAGTTTAGAAATTATAGAGGAAACATAATCTTTCTTCCAAAGGTGTGCGTAGAATACCCCAAATATGAGCTCTCATTCTGTTTTCGAATGTGTGAGCGTCCTTAATTCATTTCCCTCCCAGAATATTGATCAGGCAACTATGCCTTGATGGTCTTCTTCCCACCCCCCCCTTTTTTTTTTAACAAAGCAATATAATTAAAGAATCAAACTAGTTTTTTGGTGATTTTGACAAATTAGCAAAATTCTGGTTCCTCCGCTCTCAGGTAGTTCTCTATGGTTAGAAAACCTGTCTTTGAGAATCATCAAAGGTCATTTGAAAACTGTGATATAGCAAAGGCTATACAGCTGTGGCTCAGCCTTTTAGGTCTTCTGTGCAGTATCCTAGATAGGACCCAGCACTGCTCATAACAACCTGAGAAAATGGTGCTCTCACTTAATCATAAGTAAAGTTATACAGTCTGACTGATTGTAATGATAATAATAAACAGAATGAAACTGTAGTGCCAATCCACTGAGATGGTTTTTTAGATCAAAGGAATCATATTTACCAACTAGTTTTTTCAAAAAAAAATCTTGAAACTCTTCAGACCAAGATAACACTCTTGTATTTAACACTGACGTGCATTTCTTTTGGAAGCAAGTCACCATAACTTTTAAGTGCTGACCCTATTCAGAGAATAGAACTTTTTTTACCCCCAGAGAACCATTTGTGCAACTGAGTGATCCACTGTGACACATAAAGCATTCTCTTTTCCTGGATGATGTCATAGCATGTACTTTTCTGATGCCTTTAAGACCTCTTTCATGCTGATAGTGAGCAACAGGAAAATATAACTTCAGATTCAGACATAGAACAAAAAATAGTTCTTTTTTATTGGCTAAAATAGCCTACAATGATCTAAAACAATTTCTTTCAATACATTGTTTACAGCTCTCCAGGAAAGCTCAAATGACCCCAAAGTGTCATCCTTATTACATTGTATAATGGCTACATGCCATCCTTATAAGCTACATTAACGGATTTTAACCATAATTACTTGACTTCTGTTATCTATTGAGCCTTTCTACTGGAAATATTTTCCCCATGTGTCCTCTTGACCTTGAAAGTACAAAAGGCACCCTACCAAAATTGCTATTGCTCTACAGACTCCTAGATAACACAACAAATTCAGACTAAAGGATATGACAATTTTTATCTGATAATTGAGGTTTCTAAAGAGAATGGAGAAATTCAGTCACCAGGATCAGAAAATCATGAGAAAAAATAATAACGGAGAATTGGTGGGTGTTGTACTGTCTGTAATCAGACCAAGATGAGAGGTTCTAGCCAGGAAAGGTCTAGTATGGCTTTAAGACTCTGTGTACCCCAGAAAAGGATATGCCAAGTTTACATAGGCCTTCTGAAGACACAGCATACAAGAGCAAGAGGGAAAATGAAAAGCTTAAACCTTTCACACACACACACACACACACACACACACACACACACACACACACACACACACACACACACAGCAGATAGGGTTTCCTGCACAATCCTTCACAAGATCAAGCCAGTTAATATGTCAACATGAAGTGTGTGCAGCAGCTTCAGTGGCCTCATTCCTAGCTGGGGAGTTTATAGCAGTTTGTCATTACTAGGGAGCAGAAAGAGAGAGAGAGTCAGTGTTCTTTGGGTGTGTCACCCCTAGTAGGTTTCTCATGTCCGTGCACACATGGTCAGTACTAATTGAATTCAAGAGATTGTTTTTTTTTTTTTAATTTTTTGATATTTTATTTACATTTCCAATGTTTCCCAAGAGATTGTTAATAACAAAAACTTAAAAAAAAAAAAAAAACTAGTCAGGAGGGAGGTGGTTGGTAGACTCTGCAGGAAGTAGTACTGATGAGATCATATTATGCTGTAAGCAAGAATGAATATCTATCTTTCCAAGTATAAGTAGAGAATATTATTTTGTTAAAAGCCAATCATTAAACACACACAAAAAAGTCCGATGTTCCCTATTTCTGTGCTAAAATACTTTGGGGGAAGTTATTATGTACAGGTTACATTTAAGAGGTAACAAATCTCTTTGAAGAGGAAGGCTATCTACATAAGTCAGCTCAGTTTCTCTGCACAGAACTGTCTATTTACGTTAGCATTTATTTATATCAGCTCATGCTCCTAGATACTTCTCTGTGAGACATGGAGGTCTATATTTTGGTTCTTTTCATTATAGTCCATCACAGGCATTCTTGCTAAATTTGTCCCAACTTTGGCCATTAGGGCTTTTTTTTCAGTAGTTTAATACCGTCTCCCTCTCCTGTCCAACTCCTTACCCCGTGACTCAGTAATAACGCCCTCGCATGCAACCAACTCTAAAGAAAACCAGTCTTTAAAGGGCTCTGATTCTTCTTGTGGACATGTGGAAACAGAGACTAAGATGGAAGTGTGCATTATTTGCTTTTGGAACTAATTTACTGAGGCTGGAAATAAGCTTAAAGTACTTCATCGGCAGTAAACAGAGACCCTGGTGGTAAAGGGGAAACATTAATAACCCAAAAGCTGATGGTTAAAGGGATTCAAAGGAAATGAGCTCAACAGATTTCTTCTTGGTGTCAGGCACACATGGCTCCTCACTTGTTAAACTGGACTTTAATAATTAATAATGAATTGTAAAACCTCACAGCAGGCGGTGGATGTAGACCTACTGGACTATGAAACCAGGAAATCCATTAAAACCTAAGTGGAATTTATGAGGAAAGCATACAAATCAGTGGAAAGCAAAGAAATCTTTGGATCAAAAAGCAAAGGAAAAGTAAGGAGTCAAACAAAACCAGAACAGATGTTTAATATCTCAGATAAATAACAATAGCTCATAGGCACTTCATTAAGAACTAACTATGCCACGGTTTCTCAGTTCGAAGGAAAAACTATTTCAAATGCATTTCCTTGTGGATTTTGGATGAACCATGACAAAGACTGATCAGGCTAGTTTTACATCGCTACCATAGACAAGCGCCTTAGTGTTTTATTTGAAGAAGACATATACACTGGATGCAGCCAGAAACCATCACGGCAATGTGAAGAAAACACAGATATTGTTAATATGGAAATGTCTTCAGTGCAAGGTCTGTTCTAACATGGCCATGATATAGAAAAATTATTCTGTGCAGATTAATTACCAACAAATCAGCAAACTCCAGAATGTGTTAATTCTTGAGGACTGTAATATGAACAAATGTCCTTAAGAGAAAAGGGGGGGGGGGGAGTGTGAGTTTTCAATCTAGCCATTGCTGGGACAGGAAAAGATGGTGGACCATCACACCAAGGATCCCCTTGTACAAAAGTAACAACTGTCAGTCTCTTCAGAATGCAGATGAAATGGACTTTTACGTTGAGAGTCATATTAGCAGCAATTTACAGAGTATTATACAGGAGCAATGTGAGTGAAGGCCCCCAACTTGGGTACTGGGAACAGAACTTGGGGCCTCTGCCAGAGCAGTTTATGCTCTTGACCACTGAGCCATCTCTCCTATTATAGTTCATACATCTGTATTCCATTTGTTTAAAGCACATGGACTTTCAGCAATGTTGGGCAGTCTTTGTTCCTGTGAAACCTGCATGATGAAGCCCTTCCTGTCCCATGTGACTGTTCATGAGGTCCCCTCTGTTTTGTAAGAGAAGATCACTGTCCCACATGTTCTTGAGCTTGTGAAGTCCCATTGGTTAAGGACTTCTAGATGAGGTTATCTATATCAAAACATTTTTAGTCTTCTAAAAAATAAAGCATAGGTAGTCAGACCAATTTTGTAATTATTCAAAGAATTTCTAAGTAATGTAGCTTCCAGCCTTAATTTTTCTCATAATTGTTTTAAATAACTCAGACATACGATATTGAAGTTATATTATACATATTTAATATTCACCTTGTTCAAATTTGAGAGGATTTTTAATTGACCAAATCACTCCATGTTGAAATATTTTACAGACTAAATTTTATCTGAATGTGAATTTGATTCCTATACTATCAAGACTGATATTTTAGGATATAAGTATTCCCTGGAGAATGTTTCTTCTTGAGCTCAGGAGTTGGCCCTTATTTTAAAATTCCAAAATTAGCTCATCATTTCCCCTCAGACTCTTTGTAAAATGATCCCCAATCTCTTAGTTGTATTTTACAGTTATTCAATACGTATTTGAGCGAGAAATTATCTTTTGGTTACTATCAATTTTATTCCCCTCTGACTTAAATGCAGCTCAGGAAAAGTAGTGTGAGCAATATCCAAGTCGAGAACAAAGCATCCCTGTATTGCCAAGTGAGAGTGAGATGGGATGCTGGCTCTTCTCTGCCGCCATCTGAGGCATGTCACAGACAAGGACTTTTGTATTATGGAAACACAGCCTCATTTCCTCTTTGTTGAAATATCTTCTTTCATTCTAACTTAATTCAAATAATTCCATGGGGGGGGGGAATCTGCAACTGCTCTGATTTATTCATCTCTTCTCAAAACTTATGCCACTGGTCTGAAACCACCAGTTCAGGATACAGAATGTAGCACTGTGTGCAGGGAGCCATTTATATCACTTAACCAGAAACTTCTGAACACCAATCTGAGTTATTTAAAATGAGAGTGCCTGTTTCTTCAGGGATTAGGAAATGGATAACACGGGGAGAGGAACAGCTGACTCGTGAATTTTTAATTCCAGAAGATCCTGCCAAGATGGTTTGTTAAGCTTGATAAAATTAGACTGTGATGGTTACCACAGTTTTAGTGTATCCATCCCCAGAAAAGTGTTTGTCAGAAACTTAATCCCCAGGGTACCAGTAAGAGAAGATGAATCCGATGTGAGGGGTGGGGCCCTGAGGCCAGAAGCTAATGGCTCAATTCACTTGGTACCCTGATGACTCATTACAAAGACAAGGTCAGTTTCCATCCTTTCTATCTCAGCCTCTCCTGTTGCGTTATGGAAAGACAAATAATATATCAAGAAGACCCTGGGAGAATAGAACTTGATCATGAAATGCCCAGTCTTAGGACTAAGTTATGGTCTATTGTAGACTATCATAAATGACCCTGACTGTGGCATTTGTTATAGCAACTAAAGCTGACTAGGTATTGTCAATCTTCAGTTTGCAAACATCAACTAACAGAGTTATAGTATGGATAGTTCAAAATCAGGCTCAAAGAATAGGATTGAGTCAAACAAATGATTCCTTGTGCCAAGAATTTTAAACGAGATAACCTGGTTTGTTTGTTTGTTTTTAAATAAATAAAGCAGTAGTTGCCAATGGTAAAGAAATAATGAGGTCTCAAAGGTCAAGGCCAGCCTGGATTCACATTCACAAAGTCAAAAACTTCAAGACAAGACACTAGATTTTAAAACGACTCTCTACATGAGGTTTCAGTAAATTGGACTTAAAATATAGTGCTTGGCCTTAGTCCACACATGAATGAAGTTAGGTTAATACAAAGTCAAGGGCACAAGGAAGAAAGTTACACCCAATGTAACAGCACTAAAAATGCAGTTTGTTGTTTATGAGTGTGTCTATGGCTATGTATGTATGTGCATATGTGTGTACATTTGTACATGAGTGCTTGTATATGTGTGTCTATGTGTGTATGGATAAGTATGTATGTGTGTTTTTGTGTGAGTGTATGTATTTGTGTGTGTCTATGTGTGTATGTATATATATATGCTTATGTGTGTGAATGTGCATTTATGTGTACATGTATATATACATATATGTGTGTGCAAGAGTGTATGTATGTGTCTGTATGCATGCATATGTAAGTGTCTGTGTATGTGTTGAAATTAAGTTTTGCAACATGTTAGAGATATGGATGAATTTTACATATTACACAGGAATGGTTACCTAATCATTCATGTCACAAATAAGTGATGCCTTACATAACTTAAGGAGAGAATGAAAACAAAATGGGGTTCTTATAGACATGGCTTAATTCTAAAAAGCACTTTTTGATCATACAGAGGACTAGTATTTGGTTCCCAACACCCATAAGGCTTACAACCTTCTGTAACTGCAATGAGTATATAAGATTCAAGCATAGCGAGATGTTGTCTCAAAAAAAAAAAAAAAAGCTTGAATAGATAAACACATCCTTTATAATTTTGATAACTTGTTACTTTTAATCTTAAAATAATGTAAATTTTTCTTAGTTATAAATTGTAACATATTTAACTTGGATGAAGTTGACTTAAGATGGGTCTAGAGAAAGATGTTCAGAGCAGTAACTCTTGTATAATTAAAATCAATTCAAATGCTCAATAATAATAATACTTTTATTAACATGATTATTTTAAAAAGTGGAATAATCTTCAATAGCAAACAACCCTGACAGTGCAAAGAAGGTCATTTATAAAGGTAACCTACTAATTTCTTTAAAAGATACATTCACTGAGCAAAGAAGGCAAAAGGAAGCCACAGACTCCAGTGTCTTGGTAGTTTATGGACAATGAAATCCTTCTGCATTTGAAATCCCTTCCGAACAATTACCATAATGTAACTAGAATTCTATACTCAATATCCTGAGAATACATTTTGCTAGTCACTCAAAGGAACAATGACTAAAGACAAAGGCTAATTCCATTTAAGACTAATTTCTTTTTCTTCGTTCCTCTCTTCTACTTTTTTTTTCTTTTTCTTTTATTTAAGAGATAAAGGTTCTCTCTACGTAACCTTAGCTGGCCTAGAACTTTCCATGTAGATCAGACACACTTGAACCCAGGGATCCCTGCCTCTGGCTCCAGAGTACTGAGATTTAAGACAAGAGCCTGTTGAACACATTGAAAGGTTAATAAGCACGGAAGTAGTAAGCATAGAAGTGTAACGACCATAAATGCTAAGGGAAGGAAAACAAACTTGTGCAACCAATTTCTCAATTCATATACTATCTATTGCAAAATATGTAAACAAATAAACAATGTACTGGGTACAATACATTTTAGGTGTAGAGAATGTCTTCCATGCACAGAGAATTTAAGACAGAGAATGAGGTAAGGTTTCCTTTTTTTTTCTTACATTCATTTTGAGGGATACATGAAGTCAAAATGGTAAATGCTTTTATACAGAGAAAAGGTTTATAACCGCAAATGCCATCTGCCCCTGCAAAGTTTTTTTTTTTTTCCTCCTTTTTTATTTTTGATACTTTATATACATTTCCAATGTTTCCCCTTTTCTGAGTCTCCTCTTTGTATACCCCCCATCCCCTCCCCAACCCGCCTCTAGGAGGGAATTCCACC